>CM073736.1:85553277-86753277 GCA_037113605.1 Calophaca sinica
TATCTGAATTATTATCTCAAATGACGCTTGCCCATACAAGCGTTATTTTAGTGCTTCATGTTTTTTCAAATGACCTTTCTGTCTGGAAACGTCACCTGAACGTCGTTATCTGAGCACATTTATGATGTAGTGAGAGTCAAAGACACCAAGGATGGATGTCCAATACTGAAGGAGCTTGTAGTAACCCCAACTATTAAGTTAGAGCAAGTTATAAGCAATGTTCCTAAAATTTAAACACTTCTAGCTAGAAATATTTAAAAGGAAAGGTGAAGTTTGTTAGTGTGACCATGAGCATTTTGATCAAAGGACAAAACAAATAATAAATTAAAAGAAAAGAAAAAGTAATTGGAAAGAGTACAACTTATCTTTTTATTTGAATATCAAGATTTGAATAACAAGAGTAAATTTTATGTAGTGTGATAAAAGGTTATTCAGAAACTAAGATTAAAATTTTAAAAACATTGGGTCTATATAACATGAAGGTGGAGGATAAAAAAACATTAAAAATTTAAAAAAAGATAAAAACACAAGAAAAAGGAATAGTTTGAAATAGGGAGAGGTTAAGGGTGAAAGATAGAGGAGTGCAAGAGTGGGAACGACTATTAGAATAGAGAATTCTTAGGGAAAAGAAGGAAAAAAAATATTTAAGGATTTTGGATAACAGATATGCTAGTATGGTTTTAAAGTGTTTGAACATTTTTTAGTAGGTTTTATGGGTTTATCGTGAATGATGAGATTTTCAATTATACATTTTTTTTATGTTTACTGCAGAATTTGTTTTTCTATTGGGCGTATTACCTAAAAGGACTCATGAATGATGGGGTGATGGATAAACTAAAACGGTCAAAGTTAGAACCCATAAGCATCGAATCCGCAGAACTTCACAGGCTCCATCACTGCAAGAATATTTGGCATTTTTTAGGCCCAAAAACCCTAGAAAATGCCAAAATTTCCGATGGCTCACCGAGGACCACAAGACAGTAGGTTATTCGTTAAAATGAAAACTGAGAGTTTTTAAAAAATGACCCTCGAAAACTTCCTACGGTCAGAGCCCCTAAAAAATTTCCAAATTTCTAAGGGCTCTGTCCCCTAGGAAATTGTGCATTCAAAAAAACATTGTGCACAACCAAAGGCTAAAACCCTAGAAAATGCAAGTCGTGTTAAAAAAAATAATAAAACTAAATTTAATTAGTTTAACTCTTCTGTAGACAAACCCAAATTATTTTAGCTTGAATAATGGACCACCACCACCGCCTCAAGTTCCCCTTTTGTTGGCAACAAAACCCAACCATAGAAACTCATTTAAACCATAACCAAAAGATTAAAAAAAAGGCTAAATTACAAAATTGGTCCTCTATGTTTATTTTAGGTTTTAATTTGGTCCTCTATGTTTTATTTGTTTCGTTTTGGTCCCTTACGTTTTAAAAAGTTCTGGGTTTGTCGTTTAAAATCTCTAAGCCAATTGTCCGTAGCAAAAAGTCAAATAACATTTTGGAAAATAGACTTCTAGCTACGGATAATTGACTTTTAGTGACGAAAAGGATCAAATTAAAAACTAAAATAAAACGTATGACCAAAACGAAACAAATAAAACGTAAAGGACCAAATTAAAACCTAAAATAAACTTAAAGGACCAATTTTATAATTTAACCTAAAAAAAGAGCAGATTAAACATAATTACTAAAAACAGTGATTCTATGAAAACTAAAATAGAAATTTTTGGAACTTATCAAATGATAATAAGTGCAAAATTGGAAAAACCGAGAGAGAGAAACCGAGACCAAAAGTCTCGTTCAATCTCCTCCTTCGATGGTTAAACACAAAACTTGGCCCAAAATGAGAAATGAAAAAAAAATTACTTTAATGGAGGAATAGGTAACAACAAAAGAGAACAAGCATAAAAACAGAGCGAAAGCTAAAGAAGAAATAGAAACAGCTTGTTTTTTCCCCGCAAACATGGATGAAATAGAAAAAATTAGAACAAAGGAAGAGAGGGAGGTGACTTCATAAGACCCAGAAGGTGGAGCCACAACTTGTTTCTTTGATGCCACACAACACTTATCCTTTCTCTCATCCTGATTCATATGCTGTTGACGACACTCTAGACTGCAGATAGTGCAAATTTTCATTTTTTCACCAAAAATTCCAATTACTACACAGCTTTCAAGCCAAAAAAAAAAATCAAAAAAATAAAAATTTTAGACAACATATATAAGATTAGGAAAATATTAATTAAGGGGGTAAAAAAAAAAGAGAGAGAGAGTACCGCCCACCTGTACATGTAGATGTCACGGCCTGGAACTAAACGGCATTTACAGCGAAAGCAAGAGCGCAAGAACTCAGGGGTGTGTGTGATATCAGCGGAATTTCCTCCATAAACATACAGCATAGGGTGAGGCCTTGACAGGGTGTGTTGTTATGGATAGCTTAGAAGAAACAGATCTAGAAGAACCAAAGGGCAAAAGCCCCTATCGCCGTGCCGGCGGCACCGTCGCTGCCGTTCTCCTTCTTCATACGGCTCTCCTTCTTTCAGCCGCTCCTTCTCTCCTTGTCTCTCTCTCTCTTTCATCTTCTCGTTTCTTTCTCGGCGACTGTAACCCCCCTCCCCTACTTTGTTTTTGATATAACCTCCTCCCCCCAACAATTGGATTTTTGTAAATTAAAAAAAATAAAAATAAAATGGAAACCGAGGGGCATGCCCCTTGTAAATCCCAAACATTAAAAAACAAAAGCTGTCAGTCTATTCCCGAGGGCTCTGCCCCTTGGTTTGGGGCCAATTTTTTTTTTTTAAATGTCAATAATTTTCGACAGTTTTTAATAAATAGTCGTGGATAATTTTTTAGGGTCAGCAGTCTTAGAAAAAATTTGTAAGTAATAACATAAATTCTTGTAGTGTATCAACCCAGGCTTCGTTTCTGCTTATGAGTTTGGCATATTGCCTATAGGCAATTGTTATTGGATTCTCCCTCATTTAACTTTGGCACCTCCCTTTTACTTACAAAAAGTCCAAAATGTCCATAAGTTTTTGAAAAACCCTAAACTACCCCTCCCTCTACCCGTTACATCCTCCATCTCCCTCCCCACCCCTTTCTCACTTTCTCTTCCATAACCCACACCCTCTCTCTAACACATTCTCACTCTAACCCACACCCATTCACTCACTCACTCACTCTTTCCCCACCACCATATTCAGTGCTCCAATGACCGTCCCGTGAACACTGCTATTTGTACCAGCAGCTGCGAGAACTGCTATCGTAAGGTATTTTTTCTGCAATTTTGAATCTTATGGAAACTAGCTGTCGGAATATTCCAGAAACATATTTTCGGATGTAATGTTTGTACATCCAACAAACGTACGTCCGGACGTTCTTTTTTAAATGATCTCTGCTCCCAGATTTTTCATACCTCTGAATTCTTGCTTCTGGGTGTTTCCAAATTCTAGCTTCCGGACGTTCTTTTTTAAATGACCCATGCTCCCAGTTTTTCTTACCTCCGGATTCTAATTTCCGAATTCTAGTTTCCAAATGTTCTAAGACTTGAATTCGGATTATTGTTTCTAGAATATTACTGCGGTGTGAAATTTTACAACTTAATTTATGGTGCAGATGGAACGTGAGTATGTGGGCACCATAGAAACCATAATGTCTGGTGAAATGCCAATGTCGGAGGTCGTGTCCATGGACTGTACTCGTGTGTTCACTACTATGAGGGTACTTAGTTAGTAAATTCATTTATTTTACTTTATGAATTTCAATGTTTTGTTAAAACATCCCGATTTTATGTGTTCAGTTATTTGCTAACGGACATGATTTACTTGCTTGGGCATGCAATGTCGGAAAATCTATTGGATCTATTGTTGGATCTATTGAAGCCTCAATTTTTTTAATTTTACTGATATAAATGACTGAATAACTAATAAGTATTACAAATTTATTTAACTCCGATGGTAAAATATAGTTGTTTTAACGTGTGGCTTGTGAGTTCAAGCCCCTTTGTGGGTACTTTTCTTGTAATGTTCTAATATTTTTGTAATTCTGTTGGGTGCCAAATTTCAAATTTGGGTTGATCGACAGAATGTTATGAATTCGACAAGAAAAGGTGTAAGAGACCAGAACAAGGAATGAAAATTGACTAAGTTTGAGAGACCAAGTGATGGGACGGTTATTCGACGGAAAGCATGAAGCGTCGAAGATGTCAAAATGAGCATGGTCGAAACAGGCTTAGTTATTAAGTAAAGATTAATATACACCTCGACAGGAAGTGCTACTGTCGATTAGGTAGTTTTTAGTGAAAACTTAACTACCAACCCGTGTCCGTACACGTGTCAGGTTGGATGTTAGGTAGTTTTTTCATATTTTTCCTATAAATAGTGGTTCGTACGATGTAATTGAGGTTGGATACATGATCTAATTCCTAATATCTTGACGGCTAAAGAAGATTAACGGAAAACGATCATTGTATGCCTTCCAAACTCTATCTTTCTGCATTTTTAATCAAGTTCAGTCTATTTTCAGTTCTTTGCATTTTCAGTTATGCCATTTACATTCCAATCAAATTGTATTTTCTTGCTTCGAATTTACATCCTTTAATTCTCTGTCATTTACTGTTTTATGCACTTTTACTTTCAAAGTCATTTATATGTTTTCTTTAAATTCATGTCTTTTTAACTGTGTTTTCTAAATTCTGTCAATTTACTTGTCTTCTTTTACATTTCTGCGTTAAATTCAATTTCATGATGAGATTCAGTGATGCATGCCCCATAACTTTGCAGTAGTGCATTCTCGTTTTAAATTTTTTTGCTCTAATTTGCTTGTAAACCAAGTTATTGGCTTTCAACAGCCAATCTTGTTTAGTTAAGTCCATATCGCCATTTCGACAACAACTTTTTGTTAGTTGAAATTCTCATATACAAATTTGGCATAAGACACAATAATTCATGGCTTTGAAGTCGAGAATGTTACAAAATTGATAACGTGTCGAGCAAATGACCGTTAGTTTCAAAAAACCGTTGTTTACAAAACGAGATTACCACATAATTCGTCGATCTTGCAATCGTTTGAATTAATTATTTGTTACTTTGCTGAATTTGGTAGAAATACACTTATAAACCAAATTTCCACGTAAACAAATTGGCACGCCCGGTGGGACGAGTTTAGAGTAACTCGTTTTAAACGATGGTTTTATGCATCTAAGAAGTGGAAAGATCACTGCTTCTAACGTAACGCAAAATAGAAACATGAGTGGCAGTACGAATAGCAGTGCCACAACACCAAGCGTTGCTAGTGCGAATGCATCGGCAAACAATACAAATGCTTCGACCACCAGTACGAACGCAGGGGTAGTTATGATCTCGTGGATGAGTAATACTACCGTTGAGGTGCATCTTGACGATGGCCAATACGCACGCAAGGAGAAGTTATTCCAAGCGCCGGCGATTTTGAACCGGTGGTTCAGAGTGCTCCAGAAATTCAGGCATCGCCTGGAAGTGCGAGGAACTCGAGTATTAGGCCTGTGCCGCAAGCAACGCAACCTCCGTTTGGAATGCCATATGGTTATTTGAATAACTCAACAGTTCCCGCTATTGGTTCGACCATGTTCAACCAATATATGAACCAGCCCTTATTGCCCTTTGAAAATTCTTCCAATACTCAGGGAATGGTAGGCATGACCACTACCACAGCCAATCGACAGGGGTTTGGTGTAGGGGAAATGTCAAGACAAATGCCTCAGAATAATGGGGGTTTAACCCAGAATTCGTTGGCAAGCATTCGGCAGCAAATGGATGACAGTAATCATGAGATGGTGAACATGTTCACTCAGCAAATGGGTGCAGTCATTACGCCTCTTATGCAGAATACCAATCAAGCGTGTAATGCATTGGCTCTGCAGATGGAGAGGTTGAACCAAGCATTAGGATTGGCAGCACCAATGAATGACAACGTTCGGCAGGGCCCAACAGGTATGCCCCAAGTACAATACTTGGGGGGCAACCCACAGAATGTGAATAATCAAAATGTGGTGCAGAATGAAGTCATTCAACCAAATCAAAACCTTGGTCAGAATATGAACAACTTGGCTTATGGTCAAGTTCAAATTCTACAAAGGAATCAAGATCAAGGACCCCCAATGCATCAAGGTTTAGCCAACTTTCACTACAAAAAAACACGGGATTACCGACGGCCTAAAGCCGTCGGTAAGCGATAAAAGCCGTCGGTAACCAACTTTACCGACGGATAACCGACGGCCTAAAACCCGTCGGAAATATGGTCGTCGCAAAGGATTACCGACGGACTCTTCTTCGCCGTCGGTATCTGAAGCGGTTATACCCGTCGGTAAATGACGTCGATTACCGACGGGCAAAGCCGTCGGTAAATGACGTCGATTTCCGACGGACGTGACCGTCGGTAAATCTGAATTGTTTCCGACGGCTTAGGCCGTCGGTAATCGGGAATTTTTTTTTTAATTAAATTTATTAATAAATTAATTTTAATTAATAACCAAATTAATTTTATTCTTTAATTAATTAAATAATTTAATTATTTATTTGTTTAATTATAAAAATAATTTACTCTCATATTAAAAATATTTATTTACTAATTTAATTAAAAATTACTTGTAATTTAATTTAATTTAATTATTAATTGATTTTCCATATATAAAAATGTGATAACGTAAACTAAAAAGCAAATTAAAAAAAGAAAACATAATAAATAAAAAAATTCAACAAATAAAAATCAAGAACTAAAATAATAACTCAAACGAAAAAAAATGATATCCAAAAATATGAAAAATATAAGTACAAAAAGAACTAATAGTCCTGGTACTCGATCATGATCGAGATGCTCTACATCATCTGCATCATCGACATGACCATGAGTACTCGAGGCGAAGGCGGAGGCGAGGCGAGGCCGAGGCCGAGGCGAGTAGTAGGCCGCCGGGCGAGCTAGCAACCAGTACATCTCGCTTGCCGCAAAGACCTGAGTCAAAAGCTCCTGCTGCTGGGCCACGGTCCGCTTCAACTCGGCTATCTCTTGGTCATCCGCGGCAGAGCGACCAGTGGCAGCACTACTACTCGACGACTCTCCAGTGTGTAGGCGGTGGGCCCCTTTTTGTAGTTCTTTGGCAAGGTCGCCACCATATAAGCGCCCTTCTTCTTTCCGCCAACCACTTCCGCCCAAACCCTCAGCGGTGTAGATAGATCGTCAGGGCTCTGAGATGGAGAACATGATGAGCTCTGAGATCTAAGCTGAGACATCCTCGCCTCAACTCCTCCTGTTAAACAAACAAATAAGTCAAATCTTTTTTTTTTAACAAAACAATATAAACATTATTAAAAAAATATTTATTATATTTTATAATTACCTGAGTCCGCCTCTAACGCTCATCAACGAAATCACCAAGATTCTCTTCGTATGGGTTGCAAGTGGAAGCTCGTGCACCTGAACTTCTCTCCCCAACCTCCTCGACTGAGATTGTATTAATAAAAAAATTTAAATAAATAATAATAATAATAAGAATAATAAAATAATAATAATAACAATTTTATAACACGCATAAGTCTAATCAAGCTGCGTCTACTCGACCGACATCGCCTCCAGTGCAAGCCGCCACCCTTCTCGAGGCCCTATTCTTCTTGGCCTTGCTGGTCGCTGGAACTCGTGGAGTTCCAGGCGCTACCAAATTCCGCCAGAGCTCGTCCCTATCCAACTGGTGGCGATCCTCGATGCGGGCATCTCGAAGCATGTCGAAAGGCGGTGGGAGGCCTTCATATGAAAATTCTTCTCCATCGCCTCCTCATCTTTTTCCTCCCAAGCAACCCTCGCTCAGTATCAATATAAGACATTATTAAACATAATTGAAATTTACGAAAATAAAATATGCAATAAAATAAAAATTGCAGCTTACTCTGAAAGAATTAAACATATGGTCCCGCTCAAAATCCTTCAGTGTCCCCCAGGTGGGCCAAAACTCCTGGTAATTCTCCTCAATTGTTCTTTGTGATAGCTAACGCAAGCAGCTTTGAGGGAAGAAACCTGAACAATAAAAACATGTTAAATAAAAATATATATATATATACATGTAAATTATTAATAAAAATTATTAATAACTCGAAAAAATTGCAAATACTTACCCTTTACCAGATGGCCTGATAAGAACTCGACCATCATACAACATCTCAAGAGTGTCGACTCTGGCCCTCCCCTGCCAAGAACCTCCTCTGCTGAACCTCCTGCTCCTCCCCGTCCTGCCCAACATCAGTGTCATCAGGTGTATGGCCCGTACTATAATCATGGTCGGACTGATGAGCATCGGCCACCGGATCAGGCACAACATGGGAACTCGAAGCGCCATGTGCAAACTGGAACCCCGGGGTGGGGATCATGTCAATGTGAGGCAAAGGTGCCGAACGTGCCCGAGTCCGTAGCCGTGTCCAATGTGCCTGAGTCTGTGTAGGTGGTGCAGAAGGCTGTCTAGGTGCAGGAGGTGTATCAGGCTGTCTCGATGTAGATGTACTAGGACGACGTGTAGATGACAACGTCGAAAACCCAGTAGGGTCACGCCTAATGATGGTCGGCCTCTGACGACGAGGGGGGTCGAGGGCGATCCCCTTCCCCTTCCATTTACCACCACTGGGTGGTCGGGGGGGTCTGCTCCTGAACCTTGCGATGCCATATTTGTCTATAGAGCAATTGAATAATACTTGATCATGAAATATTATATTTAAACATAACAATATTACAAATGAATTCCATAAAAATAAACAAGTTATGAAAATAACTGACAAATTAAAATATATTGTTACACATTAATTTCTCAAATTGTAAAAAGTTAAACAATATCAATCGCCCATTCGCCCACTCAATTTCAAAGATCGTCTTCAGATCTTGATGGTTCTGCCACTTCTTCATTTAATTCCTCATCCCCATCTACATCTTCATATGTGATTGGATTGTCACGTAGTCGAGTAATGGGTTCAACTTCATTTACTACATTGACATGAGACATCTCATCCACTTGATAAGCCACTTCTTCCTGTGTGTCATCTGCTTCAATGCGACCCCGTGGTTTTATCTTTATTGCGACACACCAACCTTGTTTGTCCCTTCGAGTTGATGGATAAGGGACATAATACACTTGTCTTACATGTTGTGCCATGATAAACGGATCAAACATTTGGTATCTTCTGCTCATGTGTATGTCAACAGTATTATATTTTTGATCCACTCTTGTGCCTCTATTTGATGGATCAAACCAATTACAATAAAATAGCACTATTTTTTTAGTATAGTCTAAAGTATTGTACGTCAGTTCATATATATGTTGAATCACGCCGTAAAAGTCATCTTCACCTCCATCCGTGGCACCTTTTACATAAACCCCACATTAATCGCTTTTTTCCTCTGTTTTTGACTGGTTTGGAATTTGTATCCATTTACAAAGAATGTGTGCCATTCTTTTACACGTGATTTAGGACCATGAGATAAATTTCTCAAGTGTTGGATTTTAGGGATTACGCCTCGCTATACACTGTGTACACACCATGTGCAAACAAATTATGGTTCGTATTTTCAAACAATATTTTTGTATTTTCAAACAATAAATAATAATAATAATATATATATGACGACTCAAAAAACATACCTGGTTCTTAAACCACGTTGAGAAATATTCATGAATATAGGCAGAAGAGTCTTGTACGCTTGTGGGCTTAGTTAACAAGAATGCCCTGATCAAGTCATTATCAAACAAATGATCAAGAGCAATTGTGGATTAAAGAAATTGAAAGTGGTCAAAATGATACATACGTTAGATACGGTGATACTTCTGCACAGTTGATCAACACGTGAACGTGGGCTGACTTCCACACTTCGCCCGTTATCCAGTTATCCACCTCTTTTCCACCATGACGGCCGGAAAGGCAAAATACTGATAAGGCAAGCGGGTGTCTTTCACTTTCAATTTCTACTTCGTTCCTACTATTTGTTGGTGTCAACATGAAGTTCGTAAAATAATGGGAACAGAAATGGATTGTCTCACGGTGTAAGTAAGTTGCACAAATAGATCCTTCAACCCTGGCCTTATTTTTCACCGACCGCTTGAGTCACCCATAAATCTACAAAATAACAACGTTGATGATAAAAATTGATATATTTAACCCTTCAAATCACTATTTATTTTAGAGAATACTTTATTATAGTACCTTTCGAAAGGATACATCCATCTGTATTGAACCTGGTCCACCAAGCCTAGCTTCATGTGCAAGATGCACCGCTAGATGCTCCATAGAATCAAAGAAAGCGGGGAAATATTCTCTCCAACTTACAAAGAATGACTGGTATGTTCTGCTCCATCCTTATGAGATCATCCTCTCTCAATGTCGCAGAACACAAATCTTTAAAGAATTGGTGAAGTTCATCGATTGGATTTAAAACATTTGACGGGAAGGAACTAAATGCAATAGGAAGTAAACACTCCATGAATACATCACAATCATGGCTTTTCATCCCAATCATGGTTCCTTTGTTCACATCGGCACATCTTGCCAAATTAGAAGAATAACCATCCGCATCCGAGTTCTTTTATCCACCGACAGATCGACTTGGCTTCCTCAAGCAGCTTAAAGAGTAACAAAGCTTTGGGTTTCGTGGTCTTCCCATCCGGCTGATTCGTCAAATGCAAGTCCTTTCGCCTACAGTAAAGTGGTAAGTCTAGTCTGGCCTTCTCATTGTCTTTTGTTTTTCCTCTGACGTTCATCACTGTGAGAAAAACATTGTCAAAAAAGTTCTTCTCAATGTGCATAACATCAAGGTTGTGTCTCAATAAATTATCTCTCCAGTATGGCAGATCCCAAAAAATACTTCTTTTTGTCCAATTATGCCATTGTCCATATCCTTCATATCGATCCAACTTGCCAAAATCTGTGATTTTGGGCAGTTCCATAACCCTTTCCCAGATCTATTCTGGCGTCAACCTTGGGGGCGGGCCATCTAATTCAACTTCCCCCTTCTTGAAAGCGTTCTTATTCCGTCTAAATGCATGATCATCGGGTAAAAACCTGCGATGTGAGTCAAACCAGGAACTCTTCCCCCCAAATTTCAAGGTAAAGGCCTTTGTATGCTCCATGCAATGCGGACATGCCATTTTACCATGAGTACCCCAACCAGACAACATGCCATATGCAGGGAAGTCATTAATGGTCCACATAAGCGCTGCCCTCATTGTAAAATTCCTCTTTCTTGCAATATCGTACGTCACAACACCATTCCACAACCTTTTGAGATCGTCAATAAGAGGCTCTAAATAGATGTCAATACCATCTGTCGGATTATCCGACCCAGATAACACGGTCAAGAACATATAACGCTTAGACATGCACCTTTCGGGAGGAAGATTGTATGGGGAAACGATAACTGGCCAGCAAGAATAAGGTTTCGCCGTGGATTGAACATACGGGGTAAAACCATCAGAGCATAAGCCAAGTCGTACATTACGTGGATCTGCTGCAAAATCGGGATGCACACGATCAAAGTGCTTCCAAGCTTCACCATCGGAAGGGTGGCGCAACATACCAAGTGCTTCTATTCTCATAGTGCCATGTCATTTTGTCTGCAAATGTGGTGATGCAAACATTCTCTGCACTTGGAATAATTGGCAAATAAAACATTGCCTTCATCGAACTAGTTTTTGTCTACCCGTCCGATTATTAGTATGTGACATATACCTAGGCTCACCACAAAATTTGCATTCAACTAGCGCACCATCGTTTTTACCAAACTCATTGTCGTAATACAACATACACCCTCTCACACAACAATCAATCCTTTTAGATTCCAGCCCCAACTTGGACACTAAGCTTTTAGCCTCGTAATAACTTTTTGGCAAACCATCTTTGATAGGTGACGAGTCCAACATCATTTTCGTTACGAGATCCAAGCACACTTCGGTAGCACCACAGTTGGACTTAAGAGCTAAGAGCCTCACACACATTGATAACTTAGAGTCTGTAGACCCTTCAAACAACGGCTTATTTGTTTCTAACAATAGATTATAAAATTTTTGTGCTGTCTCATTTGGAAGTTCATCTGTGTCATCATACTCCTCGAATAACATCTTCACCCCCAAGGCATCACAAACCATATCTTGCATCAATTCAATCTGCTCACCACATCCCGACCCACGAATCGCCAAGCACCTTCGCAATTATCACCAACCCCTAAATCAACGTGAGGCAACTTTTCACCATGTCTAGTCCAAATCCAAGAATTAAGCCTAAATCCAATCGAATACGGTGGTGTGTGACCTCACTTGGGCTCTTAATCCTTCTGATCGCAATTAAAGCACGGACATCTAATCCCTCCATTAGTTTTGAAATCTTTATGTGCCATTGCGACTTGGACAAAGCACGCAACCCCAAGCGCAAAATCTGGTTTCAAACCCCTCTCCCTGATACAACCTATCGTGACATCCAACTACGACTCGAAAGATAATATTCCATCTTCTGCATGTCAAAAAAAATCACAATTTCAGCAGCACGACGTTCTTACAACCGCTCTCTTTCTTTAAATGGTATGACCCTATCCCATTCGAGAAAAAACTTTTTCAGAACTCGTATAATAATCATTCCTTAATTCTCGTATCTTATACTTGACAAAATTTCGGCAGCATTTCCCATTGGTCTCTAAGTACACAAAATGAACGCAGTTATGAACACCGCAATCAAGTATGCACCCAGAGAACAAAAGGAAATGAATCGAACCGAAATTTCATCAAATATAAAGATACGAGAATTAAGCAACAACTATTATATGAGTAAAGAAAAAGTTTTTTCCCAAACTGTCCGACTTGGACAATTCAAGGTTCAATATACAATGACCACATGGTACCCTAAAAGAGTATATGAACTCAATAATATATTAAACCTCAAACGGGAAGCTAAGGCTTCTCTCCGATACTAATAACAAATATCAAACATCCATTCGATCAATGATTAACATAACAATTAGACAAGCAGAAGTGACAAGGGTAGAATTAGTTTTATTATATATATATATATATTCATTTAATTTTTTATATGATAATTTTTAATGTTGTTATTTTTTATTTCTTTTTTATTGAAATTTTTTTAATTCTTCTCTTCTTCACTTCTTCAGATCTTTTTTCATTTTTGTTATATCATATTTTTTAACGATTGTTTCCCTTGTTTCTCTTTTTTTAATTCTGCTCATCATTAATTATTTTTACAATTCTGTTTTTTCAATCCGTCTAGTTTTTTAATTATGTTATTTTTCAACTCTATCTCATTTCGTTTTGTTATTCTCTTATTTCTTTTTTAAAATCTTCTTTTTTATTCTATTGTTCTTAAAAATTCTGCTTTTTATTTTTTTTTTTTAAATCTTTTTTTTAATTCTATTATTATTTGTCCTTTCCAATTCAAATCTGTCTTGTTTCTTTGAGCAATGCTCCATTTATTGTGTGTGTAGTTTTATTAATCATTTAGTTGCCACTACGCCATCCGCCATATATAATAAAAAAAATTTATTTTTCAATAAATAATAATTATTAACAATTCAATCAATATTGCAATTTTAATTTATATATTTTATTTTCTTAAAACGGAAGAGCTACTTATTCATTCAGTGTGTATTTAAACTTATTTTACATCACTTAAAATAAATGCTATTATTATTATTCAAATATATCAACATAAAAAATTTATTTGAATATTTTCTCTTCATTTTATTTTAATAAGCCTCTAAAGTAATTTATGAATAAATAATCACTTAAGTTTCTAAAAATAGCTCATTAAATAAATATTTTATTATCTCATTTCAGATTTTGTCTTTGAACGTTAAATATTATATGTCACTTTTTAATATATAATTTTATAATTTTATTTATTTCACCGCTATTTAACTTACGCTATCTCGCTCGCTATTTTACGCTATCCTAGCTACCAATTTTACGCTATATTTCATGATCCTCGATTAACAACACGGAATTAGAAAAATATATTAGGTCATTTAAAAATGATAGAATTAAACAAGCAGAAGTGGCAAGGGAAAGAAGTACAGAGAGATGTGCAAAGCAAATTGCAACCAAGCAACATCACCAATGTAAAGTTCTTAAATTGAAGAAATTTTATCTAGTTGTAAACTTCATAAACGGCATTGTAGATTTTAAAATGGGAGCATGTAGATATGATTGGATTTCTTCCAACTATCTTTTTGTTTTAAATCTGTTACGTGATAAGCTATCTCATGTTGATTTACTTACATGTTGATAATACGATGTCGGGATTAAAAGAAATCTAAACCATAAAAGTTTAAGGTATAAATCTATTACAGAGAAGTTCATGGTATAAATCTATTAAAAAAACCTCTTCTTATTCCTTCGTGATTTCATTCAATATTTTCTCTTGGTGTTCGTTCTTTTACAAAAGTGACAAACATTGACGAGATGCAAGCGGCGAACCAAACACGCACTCATATCTATAAAATTCAAGCGTGAAATCGAGTGACAATCCTCATATTGAGAGCATTTTCTATGCAACAAAAATAGCATTAAAACTCTAAATAAGAAATCAAGGAATTCAACATAAATCATTACTATGAATTTAGGGCTCTATGTCAAGCCTCAAAACTTACCAACATAATGGACAACACATAACCACACTCATACCTTTGGAGCTCAATGGAGCACACAAAGGAGCAAACATCAAACAAATAAGATGTGGGAGGATGGGGGTGAAGCCAACCTCTTTACTGCACTCCACTATACAATCAAATCAATAATAATAAACTTTAGTATATAAGAGTATTCGAAATCCCTAACTTGAACCTAAGGTTCACATGTTACTAAAGGAAAGGAATTAATCCATACTTGCGTAAGAGAAGAATGTGGCGTCTTTGCACGGAGGAAGGAAGAGGCGAGTCTGTGTCACTGCAGATGTAATCGCAAACACAAGATTAAACTCAAAGAACTACACAAGAACAATAAAAGCATATACTAACAGAAAAACAAAATCATTACCCAAACAAAGGCAAAGGTTTGGGATTGTGAATCGAAGGGGAGGTAAGAACCGAGCGCTTACTAAAGCTCAGGATGCAGACATAATTGGAAAACCAAATTAAACTCATAACTCACAAAGGATAAAATTAGACAAGCAGAAGTGGGAAGGAAAAGAAATACAAAGAGAAGGTGCAAAGCAAAATGCAGCCAACTTGTAAACAGATTTACGACCATACTGTCCCTTATCAGTTAGCAACTATAAAGTCGTAACACTCGATGAAATAGCCACACATAATCACTTAAACTATCCCTCAAACAAAATTGAATTTTTCAACCAATCAGTTAAAGATTCAACTAGCCATCTCACAAAAAAAAAACATACAAATTCAATAAGAATAATAAAAAAAGGGAACCAACATTACCGTATAAAGTGTAAACCACAGTTTATGCATCAAAAAAACCTAAAGATCATACTGTTAGGTGAGTTAGTATAGTAAATCAGAGCTTCTAAATGTCATTGTTATAAAAAGCCAAATGTTCAAATTAGAGTAGTTAATCCCTTCAAAGCTAAAACACTAACGAAATCACGCACACGCAAGATCACAATAAAAAGCATTAGCAACAGTTAAATTAGGAGTTTGAAGTGAGAGAGGAAATGATTGGAGTTAGGAATAGGTAACTGGAGACAGCGAGAAGGAACTGCACGAACAAAATAAAGTAAATATCTCACGAAACCAAACACTGGCAGTGTCATACACACTAGTGTCCTAATATGAAATCCATCACACACCGAACATACGAAGGCATCATAAAAAAATTCAAATATTTCAATTTGAAAAGGAAAAAAAAAACACTCAAGGGAAAATAAAGTGGGACAACTAAAAAGTCCTTATACTACGTTTCTAATCAAGCAACCATATCCAGATTTCTAAAGTAAAATAAGTGGTTCTATTCTATTGGAAGAGAGCTCATTCTAACTCATAAATGTATTTCCCCCAATAGAGCACATACATATTATGGTTTAAAGCGTAAAGCTTGTTTGAACAAGAGAAGATTTTAGACCAAAATTGCTTCATGCTTGCTCTCAGACAAAGACAAATGGAAGGTTGTCAAAACAAGATAACAAATGAGCTAAAAACTAATAAAGAAGAAGCAAATTCGAAACTTTTCAATTGGGGTTGACTACATGAATTAAATGATACCATAATTTCCTATACATTCTAAGTTTAAAGGTAGACAATTATGAATCTCTGTTAATGGTTTAACCTACACTTTTTATTGGTTTCTCTTCACGTCTAACTATTGAATAATCCTCCAACCCCTTTAAAAATCACGACAAGACTTCCACCATCTTTTTAATAATGGGAGCAATCCCAATTTTTTCTAATTACTGTAATTATAATCACACTATTTTGTGTAACCATTCATCCAACTTAACATTCTCATCTATGTGACAGAGTTTACTTATTTGGCATTACCGCCCAACATTCAATCTCATACAACATCATAGGTTAGCTATATATGGTGAATTTCCCTCTAAGCTTGAGATTGTTCATGCGCTTTTCACCAACACACACAAACACACTCCAATCCGATCAAACCAAACAAGACCTTTCTTGTTCAGTCACCATCTAAAGCATACACTCTTTTCATATATATATATATATATATATATATATATATATATATCCACACACATGCCAATCAAACTGAACAAGGCCTTTCTAGTTCAGCCATCATCTAAAGCATCTCCCTGTTGTCTGTAGTTCTATAGAAGCACACTATAAATCATATCATAAACAAAGAACATAACAAGAAGCGTAAAATAGTCCATGCTCATATTTTTTAATTTCTATAATTTATCCCATTGCCGAGAAGCAATATAAAAATTGAGAATGCAAATCAATGGTATTATCCCTCACCAAGCACCCACAAACTCGTAAGAGCCTCCAAACAAAGCAGGCCAAATCCAACCAAATAGAATATCTGCAAGAATACCAAAATGTTATAGAAGTATAGAACTTTTTTTCCCATATTGTAAATAAGAAATTAAAAATTAAAAAAAAAAAAAACCTAAGGAAATTTTCATTTTTTCAGCTACTTCAACAAGGTACCAAATGTCATAAAATGTTTTTATCCATATTCTCACGGTTGTTCAAGCGCATCCAACCAGATCATTTTGAGCTAATACCCATGCCTCACGTGGTCGGACACCACTCAATCTAGTTCCATAAATGTCCAATTCCCACAAATGTTACATCCCGTCATCTAAATTAAAGGTCCTCGCAATTAATTATTTGTTTATCATTTCATTTGGTTTCTAGACGAAGTCAAGTACCAAAAATTACATGGACATCAAAAAATTAACTTAAACCGTCTCCATGAAACATATTGTCACTCATGCACACATAAGGTCATAATTCAATAACTGAAAGGGGCAATCAGCTTGAGAAAACTAATAGCCTTCATGTCTATTTATATTTAAATTACTGCACATGTTAAAAGAAACAGAAAGATTATGTTAAAAGGTCTAGAACAGATTTAACCAGAGAGTAAAGATATTTATTTATGTATATATCCAAAGTTTATGGGGTTGAAGCTCATTGTATTTTCTGTAAGCAACGTTAAAACACCTTTGCTCGATTATCTCAATCCTTTCAGAAGCCAACAATGACAATTACTATACATGAACATAAAAATAAAAATAAAAAATTCAAGGGAAGCATAAGAAACCAAACATACCAGTATGCCTTGTGGCTACAGGAAAGTGAACAAGATACAAATCCAGATAATCTAATCAAGCTTCTTGAGACTGTCTTTGCAGGCTTCAAGAACATGTCCGTGATCGTAATTCCAAAGTGAAAGCAAATTCAAATGCCAAGGGTAACTCACAAGACAAGAATTATCGGACTAATCACTATTACAATTATAATCATCACCCACAACCGTAAAACTATTGAAAACAAGCCAAATTTGTCCAAAACCAAAACTACCAAAATACAAGAGGAGAATTGCGGTAAAGAAATAAAAGTACCCACCCCGATACATAATAAAAGTACAGTTTGATGGTTACATTGGTACAACTAAATATCAGGCCTCTATGCTTTGAAATTGCGGCAAAGAAATAGTTCAAATAAGACAAGGGGCCATTATCCATTCTTAGCGAGTTCAAGAGCTACCACACATTATAATCATAAAGCGCATAATGCATTATGAATTGTTATTCTACAATTGTTCAAGTTAGACTACAAACACACAAATCCATGGTCATACATATTTGATACCCACAAACATTCCATTCACACTGCCATTAATTAATAGGCATAGCCATCCCAGAAACAAATTCAAATTAAACGAACTCAGTTGCTAGGCCATACAATGAAAATCATCAATTTTTCATTGCAGATAATGTGTAACAGCCATAAGAAACTAAAATCACCTTAACATTTTGAAAACAAGCCATCAATTACCTCTAATCTTCTTCCTCTTCCGAATCAAATGCAGTATGTGGACGGCAGTATCCTCTTTCCGAATCAAATGCAGTATCCTCTTCTATCAAATGGACGGCAGCGACAACGTCAACGAGGGGCGACAACGGCGGCAACGACAACGTCAACGAGGGGCGACGACAACGAGGGCCGACGACAACGACAACGAGGGGCGACAACGCAATCACGACGGCAACGACAACGTCAGCGACAACGGCAGCGACAGAGCATAGGCCAAAGCTAGGTTTTTGGTTGGTTGCTGGTTGTCGATGGAAGAGAGGGGCGCCAAAGTTCTTGTCTGTGGAAGCTAGGATGGTGGCGGCGAGCGAAGGGAAGCAGTGCTTGGCGGCGAGCGAGGAGAAGTGAAACAGGGAAGGGGAAGAAGGGGCTTTCGTGTAGTTGTATCCGGACTTTACCGACGGCCATATTAACCTTACCGACGGGCTTGACCCGTCGGCAAATTTCTCGGGATTACCGACGGTCTTTTTCAAATACCGACGGGTTAAAGCTGTCGGTATGTAATAAAAGCGGGAAAACGAAAACTTACGACAGGTATACCGACGACGACACGGATTGTCCGACGGTGTAGGCCGTCGGTAAGTGCACGGTTATACCAATGGCTTGAGGCCGTCGGCGATAGGAAGGATTTTCCGACGGCTTAGCCCGTCGATAAGTTCACAGTACGCCTCATTCTATTTATCGACGGTCAGAGCCGTCGGAAAGTCCGTCTTCTCGCCGACGGCCTCAAGCCGTCGGTATAAGGCCGTCGGTATACCCGTGATTTCTTGTAGTGTTTAGACACAATATCATGGGAAACTAGATAGAACAAAACGTGAATTAGGCTATCGAGCAGGTGCTCAACAGACTTGGTTTCAATATCGGTCAAGCTAATCGACCATATTTCATATCTGCGTTTCCTGAATGGGTACAACAGGCTGAAGTGCCTAGGGGAATAAAGATTCCCAAGTTGTCTAAGTTTTCTGGTGACAGTGGAGAATCAACTGTCGAATATGTTGCCAGATACTCAATAGAGATGGGGGAGTTGGCCACCGTAGAGGGTTTGAAAATGAGATTCTTCCCAAGCTCATTGACGAAGAATGCATTTTCTTGGTTCTCAACTTTAAGGGCCAATTCAGTCCACTCTTGGGTCCAATTGGAGGGATTGTTCCATGATCAATTCTTCAGGGGTGACTTAAGGGTTAACTTGACTGATTTATTCAATGTCAAGCGGATGTATAATGAGTCTATAGATGATTACATCTCTAGGTTCAAACACATGAAGAGCAGGTGCTTTACGCCTGTTCCAGAAGCGGAAATCGTTAAAATGGCCGCTAGTGGGTTGGATTACCATATTAGAAAGAAATTGGTGAACCAACACATTGTCGATCTCGCCCAACTAGGGGAAAAGTTCGACAGATTGAACAACTCAGGTCTGAAAAGGATAAGAAAAACAATAAGAAATTCATTAGACGTGAGAAAGTCAATTGTGTCGAACAAGATCAAGCAGACAGTGAGGATGAGGCTATCACCGAGCAAGAAATAAATCTTGCTGAATTGAAAGAAGGGCCACCTTATGCTTGTCAAGCTTTAGTACCTTCCAAAGGGAAGGAAAAGATGAGTTATGCAAACACGAAAACCTATACATTTGACATAACTAAAGCTGATAAAATATTTGTCATTACGTTGAAAGACAAAGCGACTTAAGTTGTCGACGATCGTAAAATGGAAAGGCCTGAGGACTCCAGTGGTCAAAATTATTGTAAGTCCCATGGGGCTTTAGGCCATCCTACTAATGAATGTTTTCGTTTCAGGTATTTGATACAAAAAGCTCTGAAAGAAGGAAGACTCGGGTTTCTTTGACAAGCAAAGCCTAGCATGAAGGTGGACATCGATCCATTTGGCCAAGGCATATCCAATGTCGAAGGCCATAATCCAAGAAAGGCGCAACATGGTGAATATCAACGCTAAGCAGAAATATGTGGTGAATGTGGAAGACCCATTCGACATTTACCCAAGGCCTCATGAGTCTGTTGAGGACTTTCTGAGAAGGAAGAACAAGAAGGGACAGCTGAGTTTGTGCCCACATTGTGACAGGTATTTCGACGTGAAAGCCGCTCAGAAAGCCAAGGATGATCAAAAGCTTAAATCTCACCAGCACATGCAAACTGGATATGCAAGGAGGAACTATAAGGCTGTTCCCGTGAACCAGATGCCTGTTTCAGTGAACCAAGTGCGGAGGCCCACGACACAAAGGCCTCACAGAGCAGTTGGTGGTTGGTTGGTTGAGTCCTCGAGGGAATCAATTGGAAGCAACCAAGGGTTATCTCCTGGTCGAGTGACGAATAAGACTAGGAAGCCTGATGCCAATGTGGTGGTGAACAAGTGGGTCGAGAATTCTTCCAAGGCTCGTTGCCCTGAGTTGAGAAATAGGGTAAGGGCTAAGAAGAGTGATCCTCGACAAGTACCATTTTGGAATGAAGATTACCAATTTGGCAGAATACCTTATCCTGGAGGTGATCAAGTGAAGAAAGCCCCATTGTCGAAGAGTCAGAAACGTCGTCGACAGAGGATGAGGAAAGCTCAGAAATAAAAATTGAAGGCTGCCGAGATGGTCAAGGCTCAACATGAGGATTGTTTTATGGTTGGGGTCCAGAAGGTCCCATTGCCTCCGGAGGTTGGATCAAGACTAAAGAGCATGGTCGTTGATGTCAAAGGGGCTAACTTTGAACGAGGTCAAACGTCCCAGGACCAGGGGCAAGAATTTTCGATAGGGTCCAAGAGGAATGCCATGCCTGCGAAAGTTCCTTCCACAGTTCAAGGGAAGAAGACTTGGCCAACAGGTTTGATTGAAGCCGAAAAGCTGGCTTCTGAGCGAAGAATGTTTGGTGTTCAAGTAGCTCCAGTTGAGGATACAAATAGCGATGCCTCTATGGAGGAATTAAGGATCATAGCCAATGATTCTGACTTGTTGGATGAACCCATGGGGGCAGAAGGGCAAAGTCTCGTCAATACAGACTTGTCCATGGAAGAGGTCATTGAAGCATTGAACGATCCAGATGACCCAATTGGCCTAGATGACAAGGAAGAGTTTGATCTTGACATTAATTTGGACGAAAATCTGGATGAATTGGTGATGGCAATGGAAACAACCTTGTCAGATTTGGGGTCTGAAGAATGCCTTTTTGATAAAGAGGGCATGAGGTTAGGAAGTCATTTAGAAAATGAAGAAATAGCTACGGAAGAAGAGTTCACTAATCTTGATGTGAATTTGGTGTCAGTTTTGCCAGCTGAGTTTCAGGCTCAGTATTGATTCGTTGTAGAAGTTCCTGATGAGGAAGAGTTTGACGATTTTCCAATTGGTTGGCATTTTGTCGAGCAGGATATGGTTACCATTTTTGACAATTTTGCTCGGTTAGACAAGCCAACTAATCAGGAGAGAAGTCATCTTCGACCATTGCATATTAAGGCAATGGTTGAAGGCAAGCCTGTCAACAGAGTGTTGATCGATGGAGGAGCATCTGTGAACTTGATTCCAAGAGCCATGTATAAGAAGCTAGGGAAAGATGAGACAGATTTGCTACCAACCAACATAGTGGTTACTGACTTTGGAGGTAGATCTGCACCAACAAATGGTGTGGCAATGCTAGATGTGCAAGTAGGATCAGTAGAGAGGTCCACTTTATTTGTAGTGATTCCTTCAAGGTCAAGTTACAATGTTTTGTTGGGTAGGGATTGGATTCATGCTGTCGAAGCAGTTCCATCGACGGTGCATCAGAAACTTATCCTTTGGAATGCTCATGATGACATTGAGATTATTGAAGCTGATGACAGCCCATGTTATCTGTAGCAGATGCATGTTGATTTCAAGGTATATGATCCAAAAGTGAAACCTATATCTGTGCAGGGTGGTATTATCGACAAAGATGCTTTGAACGCTTGCTTGGAAGAGCAGTTTGGAGTCAGGTTGTTGGATGAGGCCGATGGAAATCGGCCAACCGACAAAGATGAGCCTTGAAGAGAATCAAATGCAGCTTGAACTGCGAGGGCCAAGCGGCCAAACTCGGGAGATGGAGTGTTGGCTGATTGTATATTCGATGATGGCCCTTTGGGATTTGAGAAGGGGCTTGAGGATAAAAATGGTTTTGAGTTAGAAGATCCCTTGGAAGAGATTGATTTGGGGGATGAAGGAAGGAAGAGGCCAATATATGTTAGTGCTTTGTTGCCAGACTAGTTTAAAAGGCAAATTGTGGAACTAGTCTCTGAGTACAAGGATTGTTTTGCCTGGGACTACCATGAAATGCTGGGTTTGAGTAGAGATCTTGTGGAACATAGATTGCCTTTGAAACCTGGTTGTAAGCCTGTCAAACAAGCCAACAGGAGGTTTGCTCCTGAAATCGTGCTGAAAATTAAGGAAGAAGTTGAGCGTTTGTTGAAGGCTAAGTTCATTCGTACAACCAGGTACATTGAATGGTTGTCAAATGTGGTGCCTGTCATAAAGAAGAATGGCAAGATGAGGGTTTGCGTTGATTTCAGGAATCTTAACACTGCAACTCCTAAAGATGAGTATCCTATGCCCATAGCAGATATGCTAGTGGATGCACCATCTGGTCATGAGTTTCTAAGTTTCATGGATGGACATGCTGGTTACAATCAGATCTTCATTGCTGAGGAGGATGTGCCTAAAACTGCTTTTAGGTGCCCAGGGTCCATTGGAACTTACGAGTGGGTGGTGATGCCTTTTGGTTTGAAGAATCTTTGGTCTGACTTACCAAAGGGCAATGAACACTATTTTTCATGAAATGATAGGCAAATCTGTGGAAGTTTATATTGATGACGTGATTGTCAAGTCAAATAGCCGAGAGGAGCATTTGAACCATCTTCGACGAGCATTTCAGGAAATGAGGAAGCACAGTTTAAAGATGAATCCTGAAAAGTGTGGGTTTGGTGTTTCAGCCGCTAAGTTCTTGGGTTTTCTGGTGCATAAGAAAGGCATTAAGGTAGACAAGAACAAAGCTAAGGCTGTGTTGGAAGCGAAACCACCTTCCAATAAGAAGGAACTCCAATCTTTCTTGGGGAAGGTGAATTTTCTTAGAAGGTTCATATCAAACCTTTCTGGAAGGACAAGGGTGTTTGCTCCTTTGGTGAAGCTCAAAACCGAAGAAGCCTTTGTATGGACACAACAACATCAAGAGGCTTTCGACCAAATCAAGCAGTACTTGACCAATCCACCGGTCATGATGCCTGCAGAGCCACATCGACCAGTGAAGTTGTACATTTCTGCCTCAGAAGAAACTATAGGTTGTCTACTGGCTCAGGAAGATGATAACAATGTCGAAAGAGCCGTTTACTACCTCGATCAGTCTTTGAATGATGCGTAAACAAGATCTGATGCTATAGAGAAGTTGTGTCTAGCATTGTATTTTTCATGTACAAAACTTAAGTATTATTTGATGCCTTGTAATGTCCTGGTAATGTCAAAGACAAATGTGATTAAGTACATGTTATCCCAGCCAATTCTGAATGGTCGAATTGGAAAATGGACACTTGCTTTGTCTGAATTTTCTTTGCAATATGTACCTTTAAAGGCTGTCAAAGGTCAAGCAATTGCTGACTTTTTGACTGACTATCTATGTTTAGAAATAAAAGAATTGACAGGGCTAGTCGATTTAAAGCCTTGGCATTTGTATTTTGATGGCTCAAGACACAAAAATGGTGTTGGTGTTGGCATTCTGATAATTTCACCTTTAGGTGTGCCAACTAAATTAATGTTTGAGTTAAAATATGTTTGTTCCAATAATGAGGCTGAATATGAAGCCTTAATTGTGGGTTTGGAAATTTTGATAGAAATGCGAGCACGCACTGTCAAAGTTTTTGGAGATTCACAACTGGTTATAAGGCAGTTAACTCAAGAATACAAGTGTGTTAGTCATAATCCTGTAAAATATTGTCAAGTTGCTAGCAAGTTGATGAAGCGATTTGACAGTGTCGAATTGGAACATATCCCCAGAGAACTGAATCAAGAGGCTAATGAGTTAGCCCAGTTGGCCTCGGGGTATAAGTTATCTTCAAAGGTGTTGACAGAACTCATAAAAGTTCGTGAGTTGCTGTACCCTTTGGACGAAAGGGATATACTGGTTTCCAATGCATCAAGTTCATCTGATTAGCGTAAGCCAATAATTGAGTATTTGGAAAATCCAAGTGCTTATGTCGATAGGAAAGTTAAGTATAAAGCGACTAAGTTTGTTGTGCTCGCTGGGGTTTTGTGTAGAAAGTCTGTTGATGGTAACTTGGAAACGTGCCTTAGTGAAGAGGATGCCTACTTGGCATTGGCAAAGGTTCAAGAAGGAATTTGTGGAGCTCATCAAGCAGGTGAGAAAATGAAGTGGGTACTGAGAAGACAAAAAGTGTATTGGCCCACTTTGGTTAAAGATTGCATTATGTTTGCAAAGTCTTGTGAAGAATGCCAAAAACATGGCCACATACAAAATGTGCCTGTTAGTGAGTTACATTCCATCGTTAAGCCTTGGCCTTTTAGATGTTGGGCATTGGACCTCATAGGCCAAATCTTTCCTACATCTTCAAAGGGGCATAAGTACATTTTAGTAGGGGTGGACTACTTTACCAAATGGGTGGAGGCAGTAGCCTTGAAAGAAGTGACTCAACAAGACATTGTGGATTTTATTGAAAATCACATTGTTTGTAGATTCGGGATACCTCAAACAATCACAACTGACCAAGGATCGGTGTTTGTTGGGAAGAGGGTTGTCGAGTACGCTGAGTCGAGGCGGATAAAGATGGTGACTTCGACGCCATACTATGCGCAAGCAAATGGTCAGGTCGAGGCTACGAATAAAATTATCATTGGGTTGATAAAGAAGCACATTGGTAGATATCCAAAACGTTGGCATTCGACTCTGGAACAAGTTCTCTGGGCATGCAGAAACTCTCCAAAAGAATCGACAGGTACTACTCCTTATAAATTGGTTTATGGCCATGATGTTGTGTTGCCAGTTGAGATAAATCTTGGCTCATTAAGAATTCAAAAGCAAAATGAGATGCCAGTACACCAATACTGGGACTCGATGTCTGACGAATTGAATGAAGTCCATGATGAGAGAGTTGTGGCCTTAGAACATTTAGTTCGACAAAAAGAAAGAATAGCTAAATTCTATGACAGTCGAGTTAAGTATAAGTGTTTCAAGGTTGGTGACTTAGTTTGGAAAGTCATTTTACCAATGGATAAGAAGTGTCGAGAATTTGGGAAATGGTCCCCAAAGTGGGAAGGGCCATTCGAGGTTGTCCAAGCATTCTCAGGAAACGCTTATGCACTTGTTGAAGTTAATTCTGGTTTCAGGATTAAGTCTATTAATGGCAAATATTTAAAATAGACCAATAATATGCGAAGTAAGAATACAACCTTGAAAAGTAAACTGGATTGTTCTATTTAAAAGCCATTTGGCAGTATACAATATACATTGTCGAATAGGCTCACAGCCTGGTAATACAAGTACTGGAAAGTCTATAAGTCTAGGCTACTATAGAATAAATCCACTTGTGGAAGCTTCGCCATGTTCCGGATTCTGATCATGCTGAGGAAGAATTCAGGAAGAGAGAGGAACATGGGAAGCAAGAGCGGCTCCCGTGGCATACCATCCGGCCAATCAAGTCTGCAAGAGCTGCTTCAGATGGTGGACACCCAAATCGGCGGGAACGTGAAGCTAAAAGCATGGGCACGTCGATGAGAAGTGTCAAATACCATGCGAGTAAAGGTAAAGCAGGCAGATTGAGAAGCAGTCGCCGATTTAGGGGTACGCTTCACAATTAGCCCGACCGTGCCAAACTTTTCCTAATAGCTTGCCCACGCCTTGAATTTCGAACACAAGGTGTGAAGGAGCGCAAGACAGTAGGAGAAAGAAGTTGCTCCGGCTTTCCCTTTCTCACATGTTTCAACGAGGTTGGCAAGCCGCATTAGGCAACTTACCAAAACTCATTGTTGATATTAGGCAAATTACCAAAACCCAGAGAGTCTTTCACCGTTGAGACAAAAACTTTGAAAAAAAAAAAGACTCTGGGAGGTGGAGCCCCTGGTTTCCAAATGAAATAGGCAAAACCAGGGAATGAAGGTTTGAGGTGGATAAAAAAGGTTTCCATAGCAACTTGTTGCACTCAGAATTAGCTAGTTTGGGGGCGAGAACAAGTTGGATTTGGGGATGTTGCTTGTGATGCTAGCAAGAGTTTCTTAAGGATTTTGTGAAATGAAATTTCAAGAAGTTCAGAAAGCGTTTGTGTTTGAGCGAGAGGAGAAGTATGGCAAATGCCTATTTATAGCGCAAAATGGCGTTAATTTTCAAGTTATGACGGTCAGATTGACTGGTCAACAGTTTTGAATGTAATTTATTAGCCTGAAACTGAAATTAAAGCAGTTAAAGGAACGTGCTAGCTGGACGGTGAAGCGATTAATCGAAAGTAAGCCAAATCATATTGTAGATGTTGCAGAGCAGTACAAGAATTGGTCGAAACAAATGCGTTCGACATATAAGGCATTACAAAAAATGGCTAATGTGCAAATAAGTCAAAAGAAAATTACAAAGGAATGTTTCTAATATCCTCCCAAGTCGCAGCCAGTTCCATTTTTGTACCCTCAGCATTCACGTAGTGAACTTCGAGAGCTTCAACCTTCGACAAAATGGTTTGTGCCTCTGCGGCACTACTAGTCATTTCTTGGTCGAGAGCAGCTATTTCCTCGGAGCAAGAAGCCTTAATTGCCTCTTGTAATTGGATCTCAACAGCGGCAAGTTCTCGTCTCAGGCGAGCAACGTTACATTCGGCTCCAGAATCTTTGCACAGTGCGAGTACCTTTCTCGACCAATGTAGATTACCTCTGTCGGAGACGCACCAGTTTGTCACGAAGCTCATGCTTGGCTGTGATGGCTTGCTGGTATGGGAGGATACTGTCGTCGAGCTTAACCAGCTTAGGGATCAATTCTTCGACAAATTCGTGCAGGGTATTGATGTGCCCTCGATGGATTGGCGGCAGCCTTTTGCGGGAATTTTGAAGTTCTTTGACGACGCGAATTAACTTGTTTCTTACTTCTTGATTTGAGTAAAGGTCGTCGAAAGAATACTTGAAGAAGCCCTTTAACTCTGCAAGCAATCCATTGAGTTTTTCAGCAAAATTATCTCCAGGAAGTGTGGAGGATCGAGCTGACATTGATGAAGTTTTGCTGCTGGAACTTGACAACAAGTTGATCCATTCATTAATCCCCATGTTGGCCTTTCCAAAATCCGCAGCTGATGGAGTGGGATTGATGTGAGAGGGTGGATTGGCAGGATCGTCGAGCAATTGATCCATATCAACACTGTCTGCCCTGATTATTATGGGACTCTGCTTTTCAGTAGCTTGGGGGGCAGCAGTTATTTTAGCAGACATTGTTTCTGCAGCAGAGGTTGTTCCCACTTGGAAGGTGTGATCGTCTTGATGAGTGGGTGTGGAGTCTGGACTCGCTGTCGAAATGGTAGTTTGAGCCACATCGACGTCCATGGCAGAAGGGTTTTCAACTTCATGCTCAGGCTGAGTCTCTGGAACTTCCTGTTTGAAAAAAGGAAAAATCAATGAAAGTCCTAAATCATTGCTCTGATGCCGGTGGAATGGCAAGAAATTTTATACCTCAGTAACAGGGGGAGTAATGTTTGGGAAGATTGTTCGCAAGGGTAGTGAAGTATCGACATTTGCTTGTTCAGGAGAGTCCTGACAAACAAGTATGATGAGGCAATGTCCAAAAGTAAAAAAAAAAACCCAAAGTTAGTAGAGAGGCATACCTTATCAGTGCTCGACGAGTCAACTTCTTCGACAGAGATAGGGTCTTTGGAAGTACATTCTTCGGACACCCCTGTCTTTGCAGATTTGACTCTTGGCTCCTTCAAATGTCGAAAAGAAAAAAAACGAGTGAAGACCTTGTAAGATACAGGAGGACCATCAATTTAGACAGTAGTGGAGGGAAGTTTACCTTTGTAAACTTAGCTGTTGGAGTTTCCTCAGAGTTCCCAGAAACAGATCTCTCCGCATGCGATTCCTGAAAATTGTGTAATGATCACGATAATGTCTAATTGATGAATCATGAATAAATAATGAATTCCCATACAAGTAAAGGAAAGGATACCGTTTGAGGTGTTGAACGAGAAGGAGACTCGAGCAGAATCATCCTGCGTTTTGAGGACTTGGCTTCGGCACCAGTTGTTTGGACTTTCCGCTTGGTGGTCTCTTGCTGGGAGGAACTGGTCGAGTGCTTAGACCTTGCTGGTTTCTTTTTCGACGCAGCTGGTTTCTTGCTAGCACTGGTTTTTGTAGCTCTAGATTTGGAGGATTTCTTCTGTGCTGATTTAGATTGAAGAGGGGGTTCATCTTCCTCTTGAACTTCGACTTCTGTGGCCTTACCACTTGTTTGCTTGTACTTTAGAGGCTCTTTTAGAGCCAAAGCTAAAACAAAGCAAAGAATGTAAGTATAAAACTAGTGGGTGTTCAAGTAAAAGGCAAAGGAAACTAAAATACCTTGAGGAAACTTGGTAATAACCTCGACAGCCTCGTCATATTGTCCAAATTCAAAACGAGAGGCAAACCGACCGGCATAGGTAACTTCTTTGTTTTCATAAGTGTTAACATTAGTATGAAAATGAAATCTGTCTAAGAAAAGGAAGTTACCAGCTCTTGTCGGTTTCCCTGGAAATAGATCAGCCAAACCAAAATGTGCACAGGGTAAGGACACCGTTCAGACAAGGGGTTTCACAAGTGATTGACCTGTTTCTTGTCGATGTTTCAGAGCCTTAATGCCCCAATAGTTCTCATGGCTTTCTTTTGATTTGGCAGTCATTTCCTTTATCTGTCGAACAATATGAAAAGGGTATCTAGGGTCCCATTTTGTTTTGTAAAATTTTTCAAAGCTGCGTATATCTTGTAAGTGCTCACCTTTGGTCTTAGTCGAAGGGTCCTGTTCCTGCACAGAGGGATTAACAAGTCTGTTTATACACTCTTCAATGGATGGATGAAAGTGCTTGTAATATTTATTCCACCAAGTCATAAAATCTTGGGATACACCCAAGGTAGGGGTGAAAGGAGTGAAGTTGACACCAGACATTCGCAAGTCATTTCTTCTCTATATGCCATCAATGGTTTCTTGCTTCAAGTCGATGCAATCGAGGAGTATAGTTTCTTTCTTGTAAAAGAATGGGCCTGGAATAGATTGCATGAAACCAATGTTATTGGCAGAGGCATTGGGCAAACAAACAAAAGCGGTGTTGTCTGTCGAACCCGGTAAACCTGCGGGGAATACTTGACGAGCGAGGAAGCGGGTCCAGACTCTTATACAATCTTTTGAAGTTGGATCAAAAGGGGCTGTGAACCAAGCAGGCCCGTACTTCCTGCTAACGAAGGGTTGAAAACGGATGCCTGGGGTGCTTGCAGAAAGAGAATGAAAAAGGCCAAAGTAATACTTGAAGCTGTCAAGTTCATTGTCGAATGACTTGGGAACGCGATACATTGCAGGGGTGCCATAGGTGTCGATGTCAAGATTAGGTGGTGCCTTATTGACAGTGTGGCCAGGAAAGGTAGAATTTAACCATAACTGCATGAGCCATATTGGGCCTCCGATTCCACTCTTCTTTCCGCCTTCTTTCACCATGCCGTACAGGTTCGACATGCTAGAATAAAGGTTAGACAGAAGGAACGAACCTAGGGCCCACCGTTTACCTTCGTAGAGAAGGTTTGCCAAATCAAGCAAGGTTTTTGACATTTGAACATTTTTGTTACACATAACAAAAGCAGATAGCCAATGAAACAGGAAAGCTACATGTTCATCGTCGGAAACCTCAGGGTCACTTTGCATTCGATTCGAAACGTACTTCGAAAATGCAAGTGGTTCATTGCTGAAAACGTCAATGACGTTATCAGGCAAGGCGAGAGGGTGAATCATTTGGCCATCCGGTGGGAGGTCAGTGAGCGCAGTAACATCAAAGAGGGTTGGGCCCATCATTCCACAAGGAAAATGAAAATTGTTGGTGGTCTTGTTCCAAAAGAACACAGCGGCTCCCAACATTGCTGGGTCTAACCTAAATGTATGCTTGGAAAGTTGAATGAGGCTATAAATACCTAATTTTTTCCAAATCTTACTTTTCTTAGCTTCGACCCTAGCAAGCCAAGCAGAATAACCAGTCACACTGAGTGGTGGAGTTCTAAAAAGCCTAGAGCTTTTTAAGAAATAATGAATATGCAAAGCAGGGGAAGCATCAAGAATGTCAGTTTGACCTTCTTTATTCGGGAATGAATCCCTAAAATCTTCAGGGAAGTTGGAAAGGGTCATCACTGGTCCTAAATAAGCCGCGGGGGGTTCCAAAATGAAAGAAGAGTCATTCGTATAGGGTATTATTACCTTAGATTTTTGCCACGGAATTGATGCATCAACATCAGGATTGCACCATGTTTTCCGAAGGGGCGCTGTAGTACCTTGAGTTGGGGTTGAAGAAGACGCCATTGTGAAGTTGTTAAAGCTTTCAGAAAAACTCAGAAGGGGAGAAAAGTGTTTTGAATGGGTTTTGCGGTTTACTTATAGCTTAAACTTGTGAGGTACGCGTGCGAATGGGAGAGTAACCGCCTATATTTGGAGTGATGATGGTCCTATTTTGTAGGGAAGTGGGAAGCGCAGACCTGTGATGGGACATTGCGGAAAGGTAACCGTCGCGCGTGGAGTTAAGCAAAATTCTGGGTCTCTCCGTATGTTGGCGTCGACAACTCAGAATTTGGGGGGGCATCTGTTGGGTGCCAAATTTCAAATTTGGGTTGATCGACAGAATGTTATGAATTCGATAAGAAAATGTGTAAGAGACCAGAACAAGGGATGAAAATTGACTAAATTTGAGAGACCAAGTGATGGGACGGTTATTCGACAGAAAGTATGAAGCGTCGAAAATGTCAAAATGAGCATGGTCGAAACAAGCTTAGTTATTAAGTAAAGATTAATATACACCTCGACAGGAAGTACTACTGTCGATTATGTAGTTTTTAGTGAAAACTTAACTACCAACCCGTGTCCGTACACGTGTCAGGTTGGATGTTAGGTAGTTTTTTCATATTTTTCCTATAAATAGTAGTTCGTACGATATAATTGAGGTTGGATACATGATCTAATTCCTAATATCTCGACGGCTAAAGAAGATTAACAGAAAACGATCAATGTATGCCTTCTAAACTCTATCTTTCTGCATTTTTAATCAAGTTCAGTCTATTTTCAGTTCTTTGCTTTTTCAGTTATGCCATTTACATTCCAATCAAATTGTATTTTCTTTCTTCGAATTTACATCCTTTAATTCTCTGTCATTTACTGTTTTATGCACTTTTACTTTCAAAGTCATTTATATGTTTTCTTTAAATTCATGTCTTTTTAACTGTGTTTCCTAAATTCTGTCAATTTACTTGTCTTCTTTTACATTTCTGTGTTAAATTCAATTTCATGATGAGATTCAGTGATGCATGCCCCATAACTTTGCAGTAGTGCATTCTCGTTTTAAATTTTTTTGCTCTAATTTGCTTGTAAACCAAGTTATTGGCTTTCGACAGCCAATCTTGTTTAGTTAAGTCCATATCGCCATTTCGACAACAACTTTTTGTTAGTTGAAATTCTCATATACAAATTTGGCATAAGACACAATAATTCATGGCTTTGAAGCCGAGAATGTTACAAAATTGATAACGTGTCGAGCAAATGACTGTTAGTTTCAAAAAACCGTTGTTTGCAAAACGAGATTACCACATAATTCGTCGATCTTGCAATCGTTTTTGAATTAATTATTTGTTACTTTGCTGAATTTGGTAGAAATACACTTATAAACCAAATTTTCCAGTAAACAAATTCTACATGTCTCACTCAGAGAATTCGCTTTAGGTCTCAACCCCTATACAAAATTATCGTTATTTGAAGGTCCATATGAAGGAGTGAATGAGTTGATGCAATGAGTGTGATATGTTACCTTTCACCAAAAAAAAAGTGTGATATATTAAAAACAGGCAGGGGGCCTGCAATGGCAATGGAGGCAACAGAGGCAACAAGTGGGCCTGCAATGGTTAACAAGTCCAAGAGGAAGTGTAAAAAAACAGCACATTTAAATGACTATATCTCTTTGACCAAAAAGAAAAGACTATATCTGAAGGTAAGCAAAGTTAGTTTAACAAGGGAATATTATAGAAGAGGATCACATTTCTGATGATGCGTTCTTAAAGATGTAATTTGTTAGACAGGTGGCATGAGATCTAGTAGAAAAGGAAACAAAAATTGTAAGAAGTGGTTATATAAACACCACATTGGAATGAAAATGGAATTAGAAAAATTTATCCCAAAAAAATCTTTCCCTTTCTCTCGGCTTTCCCTCTGACTGGGAACTCAATTTGTACTAATCCCAAATTTCTATCATTAGGGTTCTCTCTGTCAAAAAGACAAGAATTTTTGCGTCTTTTAAAGTTCAATATGAGGCTTAAAATCGGATGACCAGCAAACCAACTCAAAGAGAACCGAGGTGTTTGAGGAAGGATATTGGGTATACATGAGTTATAGCCCTATCGACAGCTCTGTGGATCCACCTTGTTTTCCACGTTTCTCTCTTGAAGCTTTGGCACAACGAGTCATACACCTAGATCCTCCCTTTTCCTCAGTCGCCTTCTAAATAGAGCCGTCAAAATGGGATGTGCCCAGTGAGAGGCGGGTTGGGTTGCAAAAATGATACGAGCCACGTGCAAAATGTTTCAAGGGAATCAAAGACTGGACTGGATCAAGTGGATTTTGGAGGAAATTGGTCAAACCTGGAAATGGAGCTCAACAGAGAAAGGGGTAAAAGAGCCCGTAAACAACCCACATGAATGAGGGAATATCTTACTTTGCTGAGTTACCACAATGCAAATAACATGATTATTAATTGTCAAATCCTTTACAATTCTGTTATGCATCGTCAGCGTATATTCTAGGATTCTTCCTTTCAGTTATTTTGGTGTAGAGATGGCTAGGACACCTGTACAGCTGATCCACAATTTTAGGAGACTCTTCATTGTATAGAATCCGTTAATAGTGAATTGAATAAATCAGAGAATTATAAACCCAATTATTTGTCTTCTTCTTCCTGGAGCAAACCTCTGTTCAAAAGGGGTAATTTCACTCTTTGGGTACCATATAAAAAAATCACGGTTCACAATGACCCAGGTCATTATGTGCTCACGGGTTAAGATGGGTTACCCCTGGTCGTGCAGGACTAACCCACCCAATTTTTAAAAAATCCAATTTTTATTGAAATATCTTAGTTTTTAGTTATTTTTCTTTTTATTGTTTAACTTGTTTTATTTTCTATTGCACAATTCATCAATCCTTTTGTTTATTTTCTAATAGAAAAATAGAGAAAATGTTATTTTATTTTATTTTCCAATTTTTTGGCATTTTTTTGAGTTTTTTGAAAAATTTGCGAGCCAACCTAGTAACTCGGGATGGGTCAAGCCGGGTTGGTTTATTCTTGACTCACTAAATCCTTAACTTGTGGTGGCCCAATCCACCCAACCCGCAACCCGTGGTGAGCCAACCCGGGTGGGGCGGGCTAACCTATTTTGACAGCTCTACTTTGGAACCTCGGTTGACTCCAACTGCCATACTCGCTCGCTGCCAAGTGAACACGCGTGAGGGACCAACTACTGAGTTGTTGGTGCAATAGGAAAACAACCTAGGGTTGAAGCTACTTGGGAGCATGAGACTACTTTGGTCGGAGATTTTCCACGGTTGGAACTTGAGGACAAGATCAATTTGAGAGGTGAGCTTAATCATACAACACCCAGCCCAACTACTGCAACAAAGGCAACAAGTGAGCCTGCAATGGTTAACAAGCCCAATAGGAAGTGTCAAAAACCAGCATATTTAAAAGGCGGCCCATGATTTTGGGGCCTCCCCTTGTTAATTTTACCACCTCCCCTCCCCCTAAAAGGTCTAAAATACCTTTACTTACCCCACCTTTCCCATGCACCCCTTCCCCGTCTCATCTTATTATTGTGCAATAAATAATTTCTAAACTTTACTTATTATTATTAAATAAATAATTTCTAAAATTTAATTATTATTAAATTAAATCAATAATATATTATTGATTAAATATATAATATATTTTTTAAAACATCAATCTGGTTTACTATTGTCGGGGGCTTCCGGTAGCAAGAAACAGGCAGTGTAAATTTAATAATATTTATGGTTTTTTTGTTTGGCACAAGTATGGCACGCACCAAGGGCAGATCAGGTGGTACCAGGGGGCATATCAGGTGGCGATGGATCAGGTGGTGATGGGCATGGCGCCTAATCTGATTAGGGCCGATCGGTCCAAGGTAAGGTACCGCAAGAGCAAAGACGATCCCGAAGGCAGCACGCACCCGAGGTTGCGGATCAGGTTTTACATAAGGATCCTGTACCTGAGGTGCCACTTGCATGTGAGAAGCCACCGCATGAGGAGTCACACGTGGATCAGGCTGCCCATGAGGATCATAAAAAACACGAGTCAAACTTTTTCAGATGCATACCTATTGGTTGTTGTGTTTCCAAGATGCATAACCCGGTCTATCCATGTAGAAATAAACTTTTCCTTGTGAGGATTCAACCAAGTGTTTTTGACATAGTCAATGACGTTACTGAATGGTGTTGATTCATCCTCAAAATGTGCCAATCGCTGTTGGTACGCATCCACGTCAGGGGAATTGATAACGGAATCAAATGCAGTCATGACCAACTCAAGTTTCTCTTGTGGATACACATAAGTCTTGAACTTAGCCCTCACATTCTTGCAGATATGGAATTAGCACAACAGGTTAGGCGACTTGCGAAAAACTTTAGCCACTGCATTCATCAAAGCAAGATCCCAGTCGGTCATTATCACTTGTGGTAAGGCATCCTGTCTCAAAAACATACTCTTCAGCTTCTATAGCACCCATATGAAGTTATGAACTTTCTCATACTCTACATGTAACATCCCAATTTTTAAGAAAAGTGAATTTAGCGATAAAATCCTGAATACTCGAAAAATAAGTCATAGAGATTGATCATCTCAATGATTTACTGAGAGTACGGAAAATTATTTTGAGATTTTTTAATAATTTATTATAAATAATTATTATTCATGATGTCAATTCGAATTAATTGACAACGTAGACGTATGCTGTTTCTAAAGAGAATTCATCAATTATACTTATTATAAGTTTTTGCGTGACGCGATAACTCATATTTTTGTTGACTAAGAAAATGATTGAATTAAATCAGGATCAAATTAAATTTAAGAATTAATATTTTATATTAATTCATGATTCAAATATCGTCAAAATATTCTACCGAAGTTTCGTCGCGTTTCGAATCACCGGGCAGTTTTGCCGCAGATAAAATTTTAAACGAACTCCGATTTCGATAAAAATCGAATCGTAACTTGTTGTGAATAGTTTTGAGTGTTTTAAATTGTTTTTAATATTTATGATAATATTTTATCACGCGGTGAATTAATTTCTTGGTAAATTAATTTTTCGCGAATTTATCGGCGAGGGATTAATCGGTAACGCGGTTATTCGACGCAGTGTTTTTAGCACACTTTCGACTCTAGGATTAGAGGGCAATTATGAGAGATGAGATATTAGATGTTTAGACTAGTTGATGGGATTAACATATTACTTTAGTTATAAGTGTCACTTTTTGGGTGATTAGCATTTTTTCTACTTTTCCTAATTGATGCTTAACCAAGCATTTTTATCTTTTAATAATTTTTTTTATTCCACCCTTTCCTTTCCAGCTGCTGGCCGTGACCTCCCCATTCCCCAATCTCACTTCATTTATTTTATTTTACTTGTTTTAAAGTGAGGTGTTAATATTGGTTATTAATTGTTTTATTAAAATATAACTATAATCCCTCCCCTTTTGTCTTGCACAGACCAAAACACCCCCACTCTCTACCCCTCACCTTACTTCTTCTTCTTAGTTTAGAGAGAGAAGCTCAAGCTCCTTCCATGGCTACCTCATTCCTTCATCTTCTTGCATCATTTTCAATTTCAATCATTCACCTAACTTGCCTCTAGTTTCATCTTCCTCTTGCCATCATCTATTCAACCTTGTGAGCAAGCTTGAAAAACCATTTTTCCTTCCCCTTATACAGCCCCAAAACTGTGGCCTTCCTTCTAGCTTTAGGAGATGATTTTCTTGTTTTACTTTTTGTTTTATGCTTGATTAGTACTTGATCATGATCATTGATGAAGTGAACCAATTTTTCCCCCAAATGTATAAAACCCTAGGCGCAAAACCTAGAGGGAAAAGGGGTCTTGGTGATCATCTTGTGAATCATTTAAATTAGTTTGTATTTCTTGCTTAATTGATGTTGTTGTTATTGTTTTAAGTAATAGTTTGGAATTAGAACTTGATTGGGGTATTATTTTTGGTAAAAATCTATTCTTAAAAGAGGGATTTATGGTGATTACCTTGTGAACAACTTGATTGGGTAATGGGTCTTGTGTTTTAGTTAGTATAATTGATATTGGGTTTGTTGAAAATGTTAAAGTAAGAGAGTTAGTGATTTTTGTGGGAAAACCTTGTCTTGAGGGACTTGAAAAATGGGTTTGAAACTTGAGTAGGCTTTGTTTTGGGTGATAGGTTGTTGTTTTGTGTAAATAACCTCATATGAATTGGTCTTGTGTATTGTTTTGGAAGTTGGAAAATTATTCTCAATTTTTGGTGTATGGGTCGCGAGCCCTATAGGCTATAGGGGAGTAAAATTTGTTTGCAATCTTGATTTTAGTGGTTCTATTAGTGTTTGACTGGGTTTTGGAAAATTATGGAAATGGTTTGCTAAATCTAATTGGAAGTTGTAATTGTTTTTGGGAAAAGGGGTGTGAGAGCCGAGAACCCTCAAGGTTTGTGCTAGGAAAATTGATTTACAAATGTGTTTAAAATGATTGAATTGATGTGTTTCTAAGTTAGGGAAAAAGTTTGATTTCATTTGGAATTGTTTTGGAATTTAAGACAATGAAGCACATAAGGTAATTGGGTTCCTTGAGACCCAAGAAAACCAAGTGGAGCCTTGCTTGAGTATTTGAAAAAAAGTGGTTAATTGAGTTATTCCTTGCTTTAAGGCTTTCACGAAAAATAATGATACTTTGTGTTCTAATTTTCAAGAGAAAGATTTCCTAGCTCCTAAGATTTAAGATCCTTAATTAGTGAATAATTTTCTAATGTGTTATGTTTGGTTTCTTAAGAAATGATTCTTAGTCCTAAAACCTTATCTTTCAATTAGTTAGTAATTAAGTTTCAAAGTGAAAATGGTTTGGTTAGGAAAAGGGTTAAGTTGGGAGCCTAAGGTTGTAGAAATAAGTTTTTAGAATTGCGCTAAGTTTGCTTTGTGTAATAGGCTCGAGTGACCCGAGACCATACGACGTAGAAGCGAGGAGTACGTTGACGCGTGGCTTGGAGTTCGGTAAGGGCACTTCACATTATAGGTGTTTATGTTTTGTATAGTATGTGTAAGGGAAACTTTTAAATATGAATAAGATTTAAATTTTGTTTTACATATTGAAGAAGTCTGAGAGCCTCAGGGTTCGAAGTGAGGGTCTCGTACCCCTTAGTTTTAGTATTTAAGCTTATGTTATTATCTAGTGGGCTTGTCTGCAAGTGGTTGGCAGCTGTCCCCAACCCCCCACACTTGTATGATTACCTCTCTGCCAACCCCACAGAGTTGCAGAGGGATGAACTGAATTGTTAATGTCATTGCTTGATAAGATATGATTGATTGTGATGGATTGCTTATATTGTTGAACTGTGTTGCATTGTGTTAAGCTTGGCGTGAATATTTATTTGATATGCGGTTGAATACTTATTCGAATTGCTTCTCGAATTATCGTATGCGGTGAGTTATTCATGGGAGGGCAAAAGTTTAGTCGTGACGTTTTTGAGCTTCGATCCGATTAACCTAGGGTGCTAGGATCCCCTAAAAAGCTCCGGCTGGTTTTTCGGCAGCTTAGCTAGACGTCGTAGCGTGAAGGAACTTGATCTGAATATCCTAGGGTGGTCGTGGAACCCAAGGCTCATGGCTGGAATTCAGCAGCTTTTTCGGCGTTACTTTCCAGAAAATTGTCGAAAGTGTCGTGAGAGAATGTCGTAGTTGGTGTCAAGTGGTTGCATTTTGGGGTATTGATGCATAATTGCTATTTTCTGTACTATGTTGTGTTGTTATATACCTTGTCTTCGTATGTGGATCTATCTCTTTATTTTTAAGAAGTTGACCCTTGCCAGTGGTTCTTTCAATTCAATGAATGTAACCCAGATGGCGGAGCAAGCGGAGGACTCGGGACTACGGAGAAGAGTAGCGGAGGATAGTCGTTCGGTTTCCTACTTGTATTTCGGTGGTAGCTTACTAGAAGTCTACTCAGAGATGTAGCATGACGACCGGCTATAAGTGTCGTGGTTCATTTTCTATGTTGTAATAATTCTAATTTTAGTTGCAAGATTTAGAGTGTCATACATGTAATACTAAAAGCATTAAGATGTTGATTCTTGTGGTTCCACTGATGTTTTACATTTATTGATTATTTACCATCATGTTTCGAGAGCTGCTGTGATACTCTGACCATTCCCTCTCAAGGAGTTGTTTTAAAAAAAAAATAGAACCACATTTTTTTGGGAAACGTGAAATGCAGAGTATTCCGCCCTTCAGAAATATGTCAACGCTTGTCAGAACATCAGCTTAGTAGCGCTCCAGAAGCGGGGTGTTACACTACAAAAGCAAATGCAATGGCGAATGTCATCTTAGTTGAGGTAACACTAACAACCTCATGTAGTGGCATCCTATATTTGTTAGTCTTGTAAGTAGAATCAATAAGCAAAACAATGTCAAAGAAATTTACAAGTGTGATGGCTTCCGGATGTGCCCAACATATATCTCTGACAACATTAGCACCATCGGCCTTTCTGTGCCAGTGGACATAATGATTACAATGCATCAAGTTCATCAAGTGTTGTAGCTCAGTTCTGTCATGTCTTAGATTGGACTGAATCTTTTGAGGTGCATTATAAATCTGTCTAATTGTTGTGTGATTGTTTGGGTTGTTCTGTTGCAATGATAGTAAGGCATTTCTCGGCATGATCATATTCTTTGTCATGTCACTGAAGTCTTTAAGTTAGCCGACCAACATATGGATGACCTTGAGCAACTCGTGATTGTGAGTTCCACACATTACGTTCAAAACCCACCCTTGAACACCTTTCACTAGTTTTCCTTTCAATCTGAATGGGCATTGACATTTTCTAGTACTAGTAGCCTTCGATCCCGTCTTGGAAGGTTTATACTTGCCACTTTTTTCACAACCCAACATCACAAATATCTTCTTACTTAAACACCATTTGTCTGATCTTAAAATAACAACCACACATCCAGTAGATTTACTAACATTTCGTGCCCACCCCAATAGGTCATCTCGGGTAGAAAAAAACCTAAAAATGCACACAATAATGATTTACCAACTCATCCAAAAGTAACATCTTAACAAAACTAATCAACAAAATAAGTACCCTCGTAATAGTGAATGCACCAGTACAATCCACGGGTAGGACCTCTGTAAGATCCTTTGCACTAGGGCATTGGAGTATCGGGAAAATTGTCTTCCATGGAGCATTACAAAAGCCTTTTGTCAAATTGCAAATTGACACAGGGACCGTAAATTTTTTTTTGTCCCAGAAATAAGAATTCGGGAGTGTCTTGAAAAACTTTAACATCTAGTAACTTGTTGATGGGAACTTGTTATCACACCAAATTGTCTACTTTTATAGGGCATTTTTAGTACTTAATTATATCATTTTGCACTATTTTAAGTATATAGGTACTCACTTGTGTCCTATTTTGCAGAAATACCATAAAGACACCACTCAGAGTAAAAGATACGAGAATGGACTGAAAACTAGCAAGTTTTGGAGAGTTTTAGCACTTCTGGACGAGCGGTACTGCCTGACAGTATTTCAGTAACGTACAACCGTACCTAAATCAGAGAAACAGTAGGGGCGTATGCCCTTGGTCAGTACGACTTAGCGCCGATGAAAAATTTCAGTACGGTCGTGCCTAAGGCAGTACGGCCATGCACAGATGATGTCAGGGAGTTCAAAGTGCATAAGTACGGGTCAACGTCGCAAACAAAGTCCGGTATGGCCATGTATATATTCAGTACGGCCATATATACCCCGTCCCAGATTGTGCAGATTTGAAGACCAGATGACTTAATCCGCATCCCAACCAATAAATAGGCCCTCTTAGCCTAAGCTTTCAACCTTTTGACGAATTTTTAAGTCTTAAACCCCCTTTTTGAGAGTTCTACATTATTCCCTTGCTTTTCTATTAATCCTTGTTTTCTTGGAGCTTGGTGCCAATCCCATTTTGCTATCGGAGCTCGTGAGGACGTGAAGAACGTACTTAAGGACCGTTGTCATACCGAAAGGGTGTCCCGGTTTAGATTTTATTCTCTTTATTATGGATTCCTATGGTTTTATGATTGTGTTTATGTTATTATCATTGGATAAGAGTAGCTAAACCCATCACTAGGGGTGATGGGGGATCCTTTACAATGCTTTTGATATTTATCTAATTAGTTTTATGAGTTTCTATTTATTTGATTGATTGTTTTATCCTTAGCATACTTAATCCTATAAGGCCTGATCAACCTTTAATTAGTTGACTTAATTGTCGGCGACCATACCACAGTTAGTTAACAGATCTCTAGGAATAAAAGAACTCGCTTTATATGTCTGGATAAGGTTATTGCTTGTTTCTAATCGGTTATTAGATTAACAAACTCACATGTTCTTAATGCTCTTTCCTTTAATTACCTTCCTGGACCAAACGAAGTAGTTATTTAGGAAGAAGACTATTAACTAGGTAATTATTAGTAATGTTAGAGTGAGTGATTAGCTTTCAATCAGAAAATAGATCTCGTAGTAATTAATTAGTAAATTCAGGAGCTGAGTATTGGTGAACCCGGTTTTCCTAGGCTTCCCATAATATTCTTAATCCGTTCTTGCACTTCGTTTATTGCTATTTTATTTACGTGACAATTCTTGCTATTCTCTAATTACAACCTTCGTTAGTCTAATAGGATAGATTCTTTACTTCATTGGTACTCGCGCATTCCCTTGGGTTCGATATTCGGAGTCTTAAAAATACTCCACCTTTATTACGAGTTACGATCGGGTCCACTTGCCTGAGCCGCAACAGAACTTCCGTCAACAAGATTCAAGGACCATGTAGAAAATTAATAACTACTGGATTCTTGTTGACGGACGTTCTTGTCAACAAGTTTCCGAAAAACTTGAAATCGCAGAAAAAATTGCGAATGCACCTCCGATCCGGTGGCGAATTCACCCGTCTCTAACTTCTGTCAAAAAAAACTTTTTTGTTAACTTGATAGAGACGGAATTGTCTCTAACATGTTTTAACTTCAAATTATATTAAATAAACACGGTCGTCAAGGATATAGAGACGAAATTGCTTTGAGACAGACATATATGTCTCATAAATTTCGTCTCTGAGTAAATTTTGATTTTTTTTAAATGATATTTGGAGATGGATTTAGACACGAAAATAAGTTGAGACAAACATTTATGTCGCTAAATTCTGTCTCTAACATGCAACCCTGAATTTTTGTCTCTAACAATTTATTTCCATCTCTAATTCCGTCTCTATTAGCGACGGAAAAAATTCCGTCTCTAAAATCCGTCGATAATCCAGATTTTTCTAGCAGTGGGAGATCGATGGTGGCGGAGGGAATGTCATAGCCTACTTTTGTCCGGTCCTTTTCTACAAATTTTTTTGCTTTTAAATAAATATATACATATTATGTATCATATATTAGTCTAAATAATAATACTAATAATAATAAAATAAAATAACATAAAAAATTAAAAAGATAATATACTTTAAATAAATAGATTGATATTATGAGAATAAATATAATTAAGGGCAATTAGGGACTACAATAATTTTTCTGATTACTTTAAGACTATTAAATAAGAATAACTATTTTTCTTAAGGAGTGTGAAATAGTTTTGTTTTGCTTATATACGAGACCGGAGAGAGTATGTTACAAACATCTTGAAACTTACCAAAAATATGATAATTGATCTTATGATTTTGAATGTGAAATTCTATTTGAAGAATTAATAGTCATTAGAGAGGTTTTAACTATTGAATCAAAATCAAAATATATAATATTGAGTTCTTTGAAGACATTTAATTGTTTTCCTAATGCATGCACGACTTATAGAATAATATTTTAACTATTTCTTTTACTGTTGCATTTGCCTGAAGAAATTTTTCTAATTTGAAATTGTTAAAATCTTATATGCAATCTACTATATCACAAGATAAATTAAATAATCTTACCTTGATCATTTCTATCAAAAATGATTTTTAAAAGAAACTTGACTATGAACAAAGTATTCATGATTTTGCAACAGAAAATGTAAGGAGGATAAAATTTAAATGATTAGGGGGCACATTTTTGTGGTTTGTCTAGGGTACCCAAAATCTAAGGACCGACCTATTTAAGAATACACTATATTTACCGGGACAAAAAATATATTTAAATCAAATATTTTTTTCCAGTATTAAGGAACTAAATTAATAAAGAATTTTTTTTTCAAAATAAGAAAAATGGCACTTAGATTTGTAAAAGATGAATTTAGGGATTAATTATTGCTATTGTGTACATGTAATTTTGGAAGGACTGAGGGAACCAATGGTTGTTCTACAAAGCGGAGGCTTTGCTTCCCCGGTTTTTTGGATGGTAGACTTTGGTCCACTTTATTTTTTATTTTTTAAATAAGAACCCTTATTGAGCAAAGAAAAATAAAACATAGTGTAATTAAGTTTTTTTTGGGAAAATAATTTTTGGCAAAAAAAACAGGTGAATGAGCTTTTGCCATGTGTTTTTAGTGTAGTTATGTTTGATAAATAGATAATAGATAACTAGTTGAGAGAACCCGTGTTGAGCAAAAAAAAAATGGAACATAGTGTAATTAAGTTTTTTGTAGAAAAATAGTTTTTTGCGGGAAAACTAGTAAATGAGCTTTTGACATGTGTTTTCATTATAGTTAAGTTTTATAAATAGATAATAGATAACAAAATAAAAAGAAAATAATCACACTACGCTAAAAAGGCTTTTAATAGCGCTTATTTTTACCTATAATAGCACTTTTAAGCGCTATTAAACGTTGTGCTATTGTAGGCCAGATAACTTATGATAGCGCTTCTGAAACACTATTAAAGGTACACATATCATAGCGCTTGGTCGAGCAAGCGCCATTATAAGCCCAACCTTTCACAAAGTTATGCATATCTATGATATCGCTTGTTTAAGGAAGTGCTATCGTAAGCATACCACTACCTGATAACTGAATTTCATTCTCAAACCTAAAAGCAACAAAACACTGGAAATTAAACAGGAATGGGAACACCTCAATCACCAATAAGCATAAAATAAGAAACTGGAAGAGGCAGACAATACAACACCGAGTTTATTTAGTTTAGCTTAAAAGTAAACTCATTACATAGTATATACCTAACTCAATAAAGATAAAAGGGACATGTAACTCCTACAGCTCCAAGTTATGGAATTGCTTATTATTTTCTACTTGAGCCAAGTCAAGCCTGGCACTACCAATGTGATTTCTGTCACCTGCACATTATCAATCTTAACTGGATGTATATGTTTGTTAAAAATGAAGAAGGCTAATGCTTTTTTTTTTTGATAATCAAAAAATGTATTAATAACGGGAGTACAAGGGGTACTCCAAACCCGTATATACAAATTGTTCAAGGGCGGGTGTGCCTCGTTAAAACCTCTCAAGGCCAAAACCCATTGGGAAAAAAACCAAGAGAGGAAAAAGAGTACACCACCCCCCGAATAATGTGATAAACCACAACCGAATCAACAGCTACCACACCCCCTCCAAATTACCACATCAACGCCTGCTCATGTTCATGCTCATGTTCATGCCATCGCACCTCACACCAATCAACACTATCATGAGTGGCAAAATCCCATTAACCGTTTGAGTTGAGAGCCTCAATACATTCAATAGCGTTTACACACCAGTCTGAATATTGCAAGGTCAGCGCTCTTCCTTCCCTTGCAGCGAACCAACCCCATGAGAGTTGTTTTATGTGTGCAATCGTTGTGGTATGCTCCGCGGTAGCACCTTCAAACAGAATTTTATTCCTCAGCAACCATAATGCCCATACCACTGCACACCACACAAGATATCTTACCCTTCTGATTTTCTTTCCATGCATAAGGGAACCGTGATGTATGAAATGGACAATTCCTTCACCATGCCAGATACCAGCAACACCCAACCAAGCATAAATCGAGCACCAAACATTGTATGAAAATTGGCAGGTAAAAAACAAATGATTGACGGACTCAATATGTTGGTAACAGAAGACACAGCATTCATTATGACTTTCAGGAATTATATGTCGTCTTACCAGCGCCTCCCTAGTGGGAAGGCGATCCAAAAAAATCCTCCAAACAAATACGAGTACCTTTGAAGGGGCTGCAGTGTTCCAAAGCTGTTTGAGAGCCAAGAGCAGATTGGAGTTTGTACTATTGCCACTGTCTAGTACTGCCCATGACTCATATGCAGATTTCACCGAGAAGGTCTTTGAGATATGTAATTTCCATAGCCATCCGTCTTGAAACAGATCATAAATTATGCTTATTATTTAAAGCAATCAGATCAATGTCATGATTATGAACACTAAAAAATAAGCCAATTATTCAGATTAAAAAAAAATAAAAAAAATCAGATATTTGAACCTAGTCTTTTACGGAAACTACTGCATTTTTTTTTCCAAATTGGAATATCATTAGAAGATCACGATTTACCTAAGCTAAGAATCAAAAACAATCCATGACCGAAAACCAAAGTAAACGAAAAAATAATGTCTCATCGGTGAAAATCGGAGAAGCCTAGCATAACTTCATCCACTTCATCTTCTCAAGTATTATATTAATGCAACAAAACTTATCTGTATTTAGCCGCACATGCTCATAAACTGCTTAGGTCAAGTACTTCATCCACTTCATCTTCTCAGGTATTAGTTGCACTTTCTATACCTGCAGGGAGATAAGTAAATGTCCATATTGTTTGAATTCCCATGTCTAGATGCTAAACGGCACCAGAAATAGAGTAAAGGAAAATTATTGGAATACTAAAGGCCTTTGGAGAGAAAAAACTCAGCATATATAATTTGGATTCTTAAGTACATAATTATATTTTTATTTTCTTAAGCAATGCCTGCACTAGTTAGCAATCTTCATTCAAGAAATACTTGTTTTGCACACACATAGGAATGAAATAAACCCTTCCACCGCAACTAGATGACCTTACTATTATATATACGAAACAAGTTTTAACATACCTGTAAAATCTCCTATTAGGAATACATGGCAGAGACCTCCCGTCTTGTAACATCCCGCCTAATTTAATTATTCAGCATTATTAATTTAGGACTTTATGGTTTTTTTTAAATTAATAATAGTTTAGAAATTAGGAGGTGTAATGGGTTAAGTTAGGGGTATGGTTAAAAATGGCAATATGATAGTTAGATTAAAACACAAGGACATAATGGTAAAATATTATGGTGAGACAAGGACCAACACTTTTTCTCTCTTCTTTCCTCCTTCTCTCGATCCCTTAGCCTCACTCTACTCTCTCTCTCGAAGATTCTGAAAAGGAAAGGAAAACGGGAAAATGAAGGAGAGCCAGGGTTGAGAGTTTTGGGAAGAAAGGAAGAGAAGAGCTTCAAGATTTCTTGCAATCTAAGCTTGTGAAGAAGGTTGGGGCTGAGATTCCAAGTTAGAGGATAGTGTTGCCCTAAGTTTGGTAAAGAGGGAAGCTCGAATTTTTGAGGAAGAAGAGCTAATCTCTCCATCTTGGTTCAACTTATTTGGAGGTGAGTTCTTCTCATTTAGAGGTTGGGCAACCATAAGACCCACCACTTAGGGTTTTTCCTCTTGGTCTCATTTGTGTATCTTCTTGATTTATGAGTTGGGAATGGTTGAAATGCATGAATGGGTTTGGGTAAGAAGGAATATGCTTAAGTTGATACATTGATGTTCTGTGATATGTAGAAGCATGATGGATTGTGTTTTCATGTGTCATATGTTGCTCTTAATCTTGTATATCAGTTATATGCTTGATTTCGAGTTTCAATCTTGCTTGAAATTGGTTGGGATTGAGATAAAAATGTGTTTGGTGTTTGGAGAAGTGCAGAAAACTGGTTTCTGCACAATTCTGCAGGTTTGCGCATGGCGCGCTTCACAAGTGCGCATGACGCGCAGCAAAACAGAACCAAAACGGAGAAATGCATGTGGCGCGCTTCACAAGTGCGCGTGATGTGCACACAAACAGAATCAGCAGCACAAAAATGCGTGTGATGCGCTCCTGCGTGCGCGCGATGCGCATTCTGCAGAACGTCACCTTCGAAAATTTTATTAAAATACCAAACGAAGTCGGAATTGGGTAAATGACCACTCATTGGAAAGCTTAGGATGTCTATTTTAGAAAATATTCACCCAATTAGTGCAGTTTTAAGCTACAAGCTACTGGGTTCAGAAAACTGAACAATAGCTATCCCCCAATTCGTAGCTTTAAGGGCTAAAGATGCATGACTTTTGAGGTCCTTTTAATCCCATTATGTGGATGATTGATTAAGCATTTGATCTACAAGTTATAGGGTCTCAACCCTAATTATGAAACCATGACAATCCTTGTGAATTGCTTTGTTATTCGTAAGGTTAAATGAATGTATAAGTGTTGCATGGTCTGTTTGAGCATTGATGTTTGTTGATCCGGCTCACCAGGCGGCGGGGATTCCTTTGGTGGTTACTCGTATAAAGGGGGTACCTTAACTCAATTTCTATTGGGCCAAGGGAATACATTTCAGGACTTGTTATGAATCATGTTGCATCTTATTAAATGCCTTGTGGTTAATTTATGAAATTATGTTGTCTTATTTTCAAATCTCATTTCTTTTCATTCCATGTTTTTCAGACAAGCAGGTACATGGTGATTGATCTGGGCTTGGAGCCAAGTTATCGAGAACCAGTTTATTGGTTATTTTGTTGTAATTACATTTTGAGATCCTGAACCTTATGTAAATTCTAAGGTGTAGACCGGGGCGAATTGTATTCTGAAGTACTTGTTGTGGGTTGTATTCTCAAGAACATGTAACTCTTCATGAATTATGACTTTCTATTATTCAAGTTTTAATTTATCCGCATTTTGCTGAATCATGTTATGTAAATGACTATAATTCGATGTTAATTGAATTATGACGTTAAACGTCTTATCCACCCACAGATCTAGAGGAATGTACTTCACTACTTTGTCACTTGATTTTGCAAGAAATATTAAAAACCAAGTGGAAATCTGCAAAACTTTTGTTTTGAAGTAACATTTTCAGAATTTAACAATCATTACAAATCTATGGTTGCAATGAATACAAACGAAGGGATAATGCCATATATTGTGTGATCTATGGGAAATGTGATTATAAAGTTTTATGATAAAAAGGTGAAACAGAGAGAGAGGTGTGAGACTCACCAACCACCCACAGGCACCAGACGAAGAAGAAGGAGTGGCGCCCGGGTATAGCATGGTGGTCAAAATAGAGCAGTCTGGATTCGCAGTGGAAACAGAGTATGGTTGTTAAGCAATGGGGCGAGCAACACCCGCGGCGGTGCGACGGGGAGGAAGGTACTTGGCGGTGGTAACGGTTGAGCAATGGGGAGGCGTCTTGCGCTATTAGGCATTTTGAGCGTTTTGTGCTGAACTAGGGTAAGGAAAATGACGAGTTCGCGGGTGGAAGGGTTTTAGGTTTTTTTTTTATTTCATCTTTTAGTAGCGCTCCATGAAGGAGGCGCTATCAAACGTGCGTATTTTAATTGCGCTTTATGAAGCAAGCGCTATTAAAGGTTGTAAGTTTTAATAGCGCTTCATAAAGCAAACACTATCAAAGGTGTTTTATAAAAACCACACCTTTCCATAACGCGCCTGAAATGACGCGCGATAAAAAAAAACACACTTTTAATAGCATTTGTTTGAGAAGCGCTATCAAAGACCTCCGTATAACATTTAATAGCGCTTCTTGTTACAAACGCTATTAAAGCTCCGCTATTAAAAGTTATTTTTGGCGTAGTGTCACTTACTTTCTCAACATTCAGATTCCTTACCCCCTTTATTATGGTAAAAGAAGAAATACATTTTTTCCCTTTATAGTTTATATTAAATAAGTGGAGTGTAAGGATAAAATGTAAAAAATTATGATGTCAAAAACATCAAGGTTCTTAAAATAAAATGAAGTTAGGCTTTTGGTTCACATAATTTATAACATAACGAGTAATGTTAACAATATATTTTTAATCTCGTCAAAAAAAACAATATATTTTTAACGTATTTTTTAAATACTCTTTATTATCAAGTGAATCAATTTATGTGAATATCTCACTCTTAGTGAAATTTTTTTTATTGAATTCTTAGAAATTTAATTAAATAATAGAAATATATCAAAAATAGTATATTCATGTACATGTGTATAGTTAAATATAAGCCTAAGGTATTGTAGTTATAGACTTAACTCTGGCTTTGGAAAAGAATATTTGGTGTCGAGTTAGCTAGTATGTCTCCTGTGACGCCTGAAGCTAACAACGGTGGAAAAGTGACCGTTGGTGCATGAGGCACCTAACAAATTAAAGGTCACATGATTGAATTCACACCAAATGAGAGAGTCATAAGATTGTGCAGGTATTCGGAAGCTCGGAACATAAGAACTACATAGTTAAATGTGTTTGATTTGGAGCACTTGTGGGATATGTGACATTCTGGGAAGTTTCTTAGAAAGCGTGTGAGTGAGGAAAAAACACATTAAAAAGACCTGTGTTGCCTTGTGGGGAACAATCGACAATCCTGAAAGCAGTTCAAGTTGTTACATCTCTATTAAAAAGTAAGAGTCACTATTAGAAAAAGTTGAACTATGGACATTATTTGAGAGAAAAAAATGAAATTTTACATCTCTATTAAAAAGTAAGAGTCACTATTAGAAAAAGTTGAACTATGGACGTAATTTGAGACAAAAAAAATGAAATTTATCTTTAATTTTGTCATTAAGTGTTAGAAACACCAAAATTATATCGATAATTAAACTTTTTCTAATAGTAAGTATTAAACAACTGAAAATGAACTTCTATTTTGTCCGAAAAAGTAACTTCTATTAGTTTAACTAGCTGTGTCGCGCTTGTCTGAACGCATTTTAACTGGATAAGGAATGAAAATTGCCTTCATAAAAGTTATTCTTATGTGGGGAGTGTGTGGCTTAGGTAAAAATTTGAGCCAAGGATTCAACTGAAAAAATTTACATGATTGTAACAAAAAAAACTGAAAAAAAAATTGTGGATACCAGAATAAGCTATTACCGTTAAATACGGTTATATATATTGAGTCTAGGCACACTTTTGATCTTAAATCATAATAAGGTACTCGTAAAGTCAATCTAATAATGCCCTACAGTGACCGAGTTTTAAAGTAAATTTTAATAGAACCTTTTTTATTTTTAAGTGAGAACGCTTTAGATCGAGTGTTTTTGTAAACATATGTGACATTGTTGCTTTATAAAAATTAATATAAAAATAATTTTTTTTATTGGTGGACCTAATGGTAAAGCCCAAAGTTAGGGCTTTAGTAGCCTTACCATTATGCCGACCTTAAGTAGTTGTCGATCTTGTAGTAAACAACAATCTACGCAACACAATTTAGTTATAATTATTTTCGAAACACTGAAAAGTAACATTTAATTAAACGATTGTAGAGAAAAATATTGTTGAGTACGAAATTTATTTTCGTTCCTTTTTTTTTCCCTTTTCTTCAAAAAATCCTATTTTTTTGTGTTTCTAATTATTCAATTGTTTTTTGTTCCACTATCATTATATAGTCCCACCATAAAAAACCAACTCGGTGTTCTTGTAACTTGTTCAAAACCCCTTAATTTTGTACTACACAATAAGAGTTACATAAACGAAGGATGTCAAAATCCACTATTAAAATTTATTTACTGTCAATAACATAGTTTTGTTTTTACTTTTAATTTATCATCTTGTATTAAAATGGTTACTACTTACTAATGAACACGATTATAAAAATGGTGAAATTGTTTTACTTTTCAAAATAAAAAGCCAAAAAATCCTGTACCACACTACCACCATAAGTCCTAAATTGAAAAAAGAAACAAAATTCTTCGTGGTTTCGTGATGGGTAATTTTTGTAAAGAAAAGGAAATAAAAGCCCCAAAGCCACACGTCCCTCTGACTATATAAATCAGTTGTCACGCTCTTAGTATAATGAAAGGAATTGCAAAACAGCTAAAAAAAAATATGCAGTAGTGAGTGGAGAGAGAACAGAATCACCAAAATGGCCGTTGGGGGATTCGCCGTTGATTCTTCAGCCGATAGTTTCAACGGCAAGATAACACTCTCAGTTGTGATCACTTGCATCGTTGCTGCATCCGGTGGACTCATTTTTGGATATGACATCGGAATTTCAGGTTTTTCCTTTCATTTTTTATTTTATTTTTTGCTACTAATTTATTTTCTTCCAAATGTCGTTATATATTAATCCCCTTCATGAAACCATCCGTATGTGCATGATAATCTCCTTTAATGACTGTCTGCTTTTAGTCGTTAAAGTGAGACGAAGAACAAAGGTGTAGTAATATATCAAAAAAAAAAAAAAAAGAACAAAGGTGTAGCAAACTAGTAAAAATTGCTAATTATTCTGGACAACAGAGCGGGTCAATGACTTTCGGACAAAAAAAAAAAAAGCAAAAATAGCAGAGAATATGTTGAAGGAGTTATGAGCTAGTGTAACCGATAGACAATGGTATTCCTACGATTTTGTCAGTTTCCTTTTAGTTTCCGGTAGTGAATTGCTGCCCCTGCCCAGAAGAGAAAGAGAAACCACAATAAAAATTACTCCCTTTTTTATTTTTTATAAGCTACTTTAAAAAAAATCATATTAAAAAAAATAGTTAACATAATTACATTATCTATAATGTGTATATTTTTTCAAATTTATTTTTCAATTATATTTTTAATTAATTAATACATGTCTTGAAATTTTAAATACTATGTAATTAAATAGGGATACTTTTGAAAAAAAATGATTAATATATCTTATAATTTAAAAAAAAACTTATAATTAGTTAACAATTTTTTTTTAAAAAAGATTTATAAAAAGTAATAAAAAAGTACTAAAATGGATTTTACAAGCTTTGACTGTTTAGTGATCACAGTAATTAATGGACTAGTAGTTGGTGACCCCTTTTTTTCTTGTTTGCCTGTACGTATTCGTCAAGACGTCATACCACGAACCTTTGGTAATCACATTAATTGGACTAGTAGATGATAAACCACCTTTCTTCCCCGTTTGTCGTTTATGATATTAGGACCTTTTTTATTTTCCGGCTAAGTACTTGCGTTTATTTTAGATTTTAGTATTTTATACGTAAAGGTTATACTAACGTGGTTCCTCTTATTTATTTTGTTTCGAAGTAGTTATCTATGTTGCAAAAAGTATATTAATGTAGTCCTTTTTTAGCAAATTATGGAACAAAAAAGACATCACATTGTTATACTTTTTATAACATAAAAAACCATTTCAGAACAAAAAATAAAAAAAATAAAACAGATCACATTGTTATAACTTTTATACATAAGGAGTTAATTCAGAATTTTTAATAAACCAAACTGAAACTTAAAATAAATATAAGGACGAAAAATATATTTAACCTATTTTTCATAAAAAGGAGAAAAGTGTATGATAGACTGCATATTTTTCATTTTATAGTAATTAAAAATAGTGTAAAAATGAAACATAAATATTACTGATATTTCTTAAAACTAGTAACAGGAAACAATAATTAAATTGTTTAAATATGTTTTTCTTCCCTATAACTATTAGGGTTATTCTTGCAAATTTTTTTTTACTCATCCATGCAATTTTTTGAACTTTGTTTCTAGTCCCTGCAAAAAAAATAATTGTTTTTCATCCATTTAATACCTATATATTTTTTGAATAGTCCTTATATAGTCCATATTTCAGGGACTGAAATCAAAATAGTATCTAATTTTAGGAACTAGAACCAAATATGAAAAAATATTACAGAGACTAAAACAAAACAATGATCAAAAGCAAAAATTCATATATTGTAGGAACAAAAAACATAAATCTCTATATTTTTAGAGACCAAAAACATATTTAAGTCATAATTAAATTGGTCCAAAAAGACATGAAGTAGTAAAATTAATCTGACGGAAGAAAAATCATTGTACTAGTATTTACTACTCTCTCCGTTACTTTTTATAAGCCCTTTTGAAAAAAAAATTAATTAATTATAAGCACATTTTCAAATTACAAGATATATTAATTATTTTTTTCAAAAATACCCATAATTAATTGTATAGTGTTTAAAAATCCAAGACATGTATTTATTAATTAAAAGTATGTTTGAAGGATAAATTTGAAAAAACATACATATTATAGACAAATTTAATTATGCTAACTACTTTTCTTAATATGCGTTTTTTTGTCTAAAAAAGTTTATAAAATATAACGGAGGGAGTAGCTAATGTGTCCAAAAACTACAGTATAGCTACAATGAATAGTTTTTTTTTAGAGAAGCTCCAATTAACTGTTACTCCCTCATGTCCAAGTGGGATAGTCTAAGTGATGGACTAGGAATATTTAAGGAAAAAACTAATAAGAAGACCGGAGTTCAAATTCCACTCACCCCACTGACAAGGAGAATTAGTACCGACTCCTTACGTGACAATCTCATGGAAAGTTCTATGTAGACCTGTCTAAAATTTTTTTAAATGAAAATGGTGTCATAAATTTCAGGTGGGGTCACTACGATGAAGCCATTTCTTAAAAAATTCTTCCCAGCAGTATTGAGAAAGGCCGGAAACGCCAAAACAAACATGTATTGTGTTTATGACAGTGAGATGTTGACATTATTCACGTCCTCCCTTTATCTGGCGGGGCTAGTGTCGTCTCTCTCAGCCAGCCGAGTCACCACGGCATTGGGTCGGAGAAACACCATGATCTTCGGTGGTTGCTTCTTTTTTGCTGGTGGTGTTGTTAATGGTGCTGCTGAAAATATTGCTATGCTCATCTTGGGTCGTATCTTGCTCGGTCTTGGGGTCGGTTTCACTAATCAAGTGAGTAAAAACCCATGTCAATTTAATCATTTATTCAAATTTTCAATCACTGCCTAGTCATTTATATGTTATACTACTAGTTATTTATAAATATTTTTGAATAAGCAGATTATTTTATGAATTCAATTTTGTGTGTGTATGAAAAAAAAATGTTTATCTTGTTTTATTCTTTTCAAAAGAAATAGTCGGAAGAATTGTCAAAAAAAGAAATAGTTGGAAGAATAGTATAATCAATGACAATGATGTGATGTACTCTCTCCATTTTTATTTATAAACAAAAGTCACTTTTTACATATATTTTTCAATGAAAATAAAAGGTAATTTTTACTTGTAAACAAAAACGGATGGAGTATTGTTTGTTCTTATTTTAAGGTAAATGATGTACTATGGTAATAGCTTAGCCGGTAGGAATAGGACAAGCAGCAAGCATAGCAATGGGTGATCCCCAAGTGCTTTTTAATCTGTATCCTAATTTTTTTTTCCGGTCAAAAAACCTAATTTCTTTTCTTTTATGTCTGGCCTTCCCTTAAAATGGTGATGCTATATGAGCCATATCCAAATCATTTCCTTGCCAATAATTTTTGTAATGCTCCTATAGGTGTGCAATCGTAGAAGTTAACCCTCTATAAACAGTTGAGGGGGAATTAAGGAGGGAATTATATATTCTCCTCTTTAATAGCAAAAAAAGGACGTAAAAATTTCTCCTGGTTGATGGACTAAATTAACACCTCGGCCATATGATGTGATAGCCCATTGAATTTGGGCCCAGTTCGAAAGATCCGACCCAGAACATTATTTAGTAACGAAATAGATACCGCCCAAAAATTGTGCCCATAGTGCCTCCTACATTCGAATATCTTTTTTTTTTTTATAAAACTACTAACAACGTCAACTTTAATACATTTTCTAACACGCGTGTTATTATTGAGTCAAAATTTATATAAAGAATATACTCCTTCCGTCCCATTATAAGTGTCTCATTAGGAAGTTTCACACGTATTAGGAAAAAACTATAAATAAATGAAAGAGTGTAACAATTTTATAAAATTATCCTTATTAGCTATTGAGTATTAACAATTGTTATAAATTTATAGTAGAGTATATTGACTTGAGAATGATGTATTCATTATTAATTTGAGGATAAAATTGAAAAAAATAATTAATACACATTAAAAACCTAACATAAGGCTTATTTTGAGACTAATTTTTTATTTAGAAATATTACATTTATAATAGGAAGGAAGGAGTATATGTCTATGCTCTATAGCCTATTAACAGAATTTGTGATGTTTGATATTTCAATTAATAAAGGCCACGCCGTTGTACCTTTCGGAAATTGCTCCTCCAAAATGGCGAGGTGCGTTCAACACAGGCTTCCAATTCTTCATAGGAATAGGCGTGGTGGCCGCCAATTGCGTAAACTACAGCACTGCGAGGCACACATGGGGGTGGCGTCTCTCCCTTGGCCTTGCCATTGTTCCAGCAATCATTATGACAATTGGTGCTTTTCTAATACCCGACACTCCCAGCAGCTTGGTGGAACGTGGAAAGATAGACCAAGCAAGACACGCCCTGCGCAAAGTGAGAGGCCCCACAATCGATGTCGAATCTGAATTAGAACAAGTCATTAAATGGTCACAAGTTTCAAAAGTTGCGGAGCAAGAGAGCTTTATGACCATATTTGAGAGGCAGTATCGACCTCAGTTGGTTTTGGCTTTTGCTATCCCGTTATCTCAGCAGCTTACGGGGATCAATGTTGTTGCGTTCTATGCACCTAATCTCTTCCAATCTGTGGGTTTTGGCAACAACTCGGCATTGCTTTCGGCCATTGTATTGGGACTTGTCAACCTTGCTTCTATCCTATTGTCTGCTATTGTTGTTGATCGATTTGGTCGAAGATTCTTGCTCATACTGGGTGGCATTCAAATGCTTCTTTGTAAGGTAAGTAGGTAACCAAATGAAAGCTTTAAAATTACACACACACACAATTACAAGACTATACTTGATGATTCATTATATGTGTTTTTAAAAATTTAAAAGATATTTTTGCTACATTAATCTTATATTTTTGGAATGAGTTTTTTTTTTCCCTTTAACTCGATTACGGGAAAAACATATCATAACATTATAAATAATAGAAGTTGTTTAAACATTACATCCCAACATTGAATATCTTATATTTAAAAAAAACCTTAAGTAAAATGTTTCCTTTTTAAAAAAAAAAAAATCCTAATAAGGCGTCATCTTTATTGGAGGGACATAGTCGGCTTAACATATTCTTAGGTCTAAAGCAAATTTTGAGATGAGGTTTTTTAATGACAAATTAATTTTTAGGTGAGAAGAGTAATAGAAAAATCAGAAGCACTGTAAAAATAAATTGTGGCTTTCGCTCGAATAGAAATCAAGCTTCATTTTCTAAAGAAAAAAACATGTACCACTAGACTAAACCAGCTAATAATAAAAGCTTTATAAATACTAATAATAAAATAAGTTTTTGTTGGTGAACCTAAAATAAGGACTTTAACCACATTGATTACATATTTTATGCAATATGGTCTTAACCAAAGTTCGAATTAATTGTATATATTATAGACATGGCCTATAGCCCTATATATACTAATCTCTGTCATCATTGTGAAGATTGCAATAGCTGTTGTGCTAGCACTGGCAAGTGGTGTTGAAGGTACAGAGCACATGTCAAAGGGCAACTCTATACTGGTACTAGTGTTATTGTGCTTCTATGCTGCTGGTTTTGGTTGTTCATGGGGCCCTCTCTGTTGGCTAATTCCAAGTGAAATTTTCCCCTTAAAAATCAGATCCACCGGACAAAGCATAGCCATTGCTGTGCAGTTCTTAACAATATTTGTTTTATCCCAGACATTCTTGACGATGCTATGCCACTTTAAGTTTGGAGTTTTCCTTTTCTATGCGGGTTGGATTGCAGTGATCACCATGTTTATTATCCTATTCTTGCCTGAGACTAAAGGAATTCCTTTGGATTCAATGTATACGATATGGGGAAAACACTGGTATTGGCGCCAATTTATTGTTCAAGGACAAGTTACCCAAGGTAATCTTCCATGAATTATGAGTACATGTTTGGTCTTGGTTGGAAGCAAAACAAGAAAGTTATTTACCACTTTTTTTTTTCTATTTGCAACAAGAATTATAAATGTATATGCATGAAATTCTACTACAATAAATGCTTATCTGATTATCAAGTGTGTGTAATTGTATTGTATGCACTTTATACTCCAGTTAAGGAATTCCTTGTAAGTGCAGGATTGTGTATTTTTTTTTAGGCTTAAATACCATTTTGGTCCCTTAACTTATTTTTGAGGTTCAATTTAGTCTTTTAACTATTTTTTAGGCCAAATAAATCTTTTAAGTTTTAAGTTAGGCCAAATAAGTCCTTTAACTATTTTTTCGGCCAAATAAATCCTTTAAGTTTTTAAGTTGGTCCAAATAGGTCCTTTAAGTTTTTAAGTTGGGCCAAATGAATCATTGTCACATAGAACTTATTTGGCCTAACTTAAAAAATTAAAGGACTTATTTGGCCTAACTTAAAAACTTAAAGGACCTATTTGGCCAACTTAAAAACTTTTTGGTTGAAAATGACCTATTTGGCCCACCTTAAAAACTTAAAAGACTTATTTGGCCTAAAAAATAGTTAAATGACTAAATTGAATCTCAAAAATAAGTTAAGGGATGAAAATGATATTTAAGCTTTTTTTTTTTATCATTTTACAGAATCTTATATGTAAGTTTGCACTATTGAGTTATGTTTTCAACAAAATGTTAATCCATTGCAATTATTACAGTGCTTCTATCGAAATTCATCCTATGATTACTTATTTTTCTGATAGATATATTTTAAATAAAACCATGTAAATCAAGGATTCTTTTTTTTTTTTTTTTGAACTGGTAAATCAAGGGTTCTTTCATGCGCATCGCATTCATAAAATTTCAAAGTATATATAATGTTTTTTGACTAACGTGTAATATTATTAGGATCGATTACATGAATTTAGAATACCGAGTTTTTTGATTACTTACTTGTTGAAGACATGATTGAAGTTGTCGTTGTTTCGTAGAGCACCGCAGCACGAACGGCCAAATTTTCCTTTGACTGGTCACACACTCCAATTCTAGGTTTTCAATGGGGCAAACCGTAGACGAGCATATTTTATTCCAGTGACGGCAAAGGGTACCTAGCCTCTTTATTTATCAACCCTAGGACCACCCATCATGGGCCTAGTGGTTGGGCCTACACTATCTCCCACATAAATCAGAATTAGGTGTCCAAAGGCTCATTACAATTGATCACTTATTTGTGGGCCTGAGCATCATCAATTGGATCATAACATTAACCCGTTTTTGGAAAACTAAAAGGCCACAATTGATTGTAGCCCACAAGAATTATTAGAAATAATTCTAACATTCTCCCACTTGGGCAAAATCAATTGTGCAATTTTAATTTTTAGAAAACATTTTGAAAACGACTCTCGGGCTAATAACATACTTCTTAACGTGGCCACTAAACACATGATCCCAATATGCAACACCTAATTAAGACTCCATCCAACAAAAGCTAAATGATACCGAATCATGGCGGTAGTCACATCTGATATTGACATGACACCTTCCATGGTTACAAATACCACCAACTTCGTCGACTAGCCATCTATGTGGAGTGTAGCAAGAAAACGACATGCCAATGTGATCTTCCAGCCATACTGTCATTTTCTTTGTCAGTCCTCAATTTCTCTCAAATGCATTAAAGCCAGAGAAATTATATGGTTCATAAGAAACCATGATGCCTCAGCTCCGACATGGTGTCGATCACCGGCACAGTGATCCCATTGACACCGAGCTCTAATATTTTTGCACTTATGCCTCAGCTCCAACATGGCATCGACCACCGGCACAATGGTCCTAATGATACCGAGCTACATGGTTCAACAAAACCATAATGCCTCAGCTCCAACATGGTGTCGACCACCGGCACAGTGGTCCAAGTGACACCAAGCTTCATGGTTTAACAAAACCGTAATGCCTCAGCTCCAATATGGTGTCAACCACTGGCACAGTGGTCCAGCGACACCGAGCTTCAACATTTTCGCATCTGTTAAACATATACAAAGGTATATAACATAACATAATTCAATTTATAATTAATTTCTCAAGTCAAATGGAAAATGTTATCAAAACACCAAACGTGTTAAAAAAAATGTGAGAGCTAACATGACATAAAGCACAAACTCCCACTAACCAATCATATTATACAAACTCATAGAGCCCATGTTCACAAAAATAATGATAAATAAATAATTATGGGCAGAGTCCCTTGGTTAAAGGATTAACCAACGTGGAATCTATCTAGTTTCATGATAGCTATTTGGATCAACAATTTCTTCAATTCTTTTGCATGAAAAATATTGCTTCTAATCACTGGTTTCAAAGCCTTCAATGCATAGGGCTCAAGACAACGACCCTTCAAAGTTACAGGGCTCAAGCCGACAGAAATGGGGTCACTTGAAAATAATGCAGTAATATATAGAGGGATATAGTTCTACCACAGAAACGCTACGCCCATAATCTGAGCATTAGCTGCTAGAATTAAATCATGAACGAGAATGTAACAACTCATCAATTTCAGCTAATAAATAAATAGGCAATAATAGCAACAAGAAGCTAACTTTAGAAAGACCAAGATATAATGGGATACTAACAATGTATGCTTTGAAATATGAGTACAAGATAGATTTTAAAGAAGTCAAAGGTGGCTCAAATCTGAGTTAAATCTTTCAAAAATGCATCCCTGAGTAACAACATTTTTCCTTACAAGTAAAATCCTTGAAAAACTTATATATAGAAGATTTGAATGACAACCATTTTTCTTTATGCTAACATATAATTCAAATAATAATTGCTAAGTTCATTGTACATGCCATATAGTAAAGGTTTATTATTCTCCAGACAAACTTAACAGCAAACCTTTCAATCATAAAGGTAATTAACAAATAATTGAGCTCATTAACTCCAATTTTATCATCATTTTGAAAATATTAGGATTTTCCAATCCATGTATAAAATCCACAATCATACTGAAATTGATAAAGGTTTATTATGTACCTTATCTGCGCTCATCAAATAAAGATAAACTATCCTTATGATAAAACAAAGCAAAGCGCTAGATCTCCGTAAAGTCTTAAAAGAATGTGCAAATAATGTCAATAGATCTGCATAAATATCAAAAGTAGCTATGGAAGAAGTAACAATAAAGTAATCACGAATCATATAACTTTTGATGTGATGCGATATAAGAACCAGAAAATCGAACAACTGGGAGTTCAAAAAATTGCAACAGGAAATTCAAATATCTGATGCATAACAAATTCGAATTCAAAGTCGCAACCCACAAACAAAAGCCTTGAAAATCGTATATTTCAATAAATTATTTTTATTACCATTCTTGACATCAAATAATGACTAAAGTCAAAATCCTCCCACTGATGTCAAGATCCAAACATGTTAAATATACAAAAAATTTATAGTAAACTAACACATGCATCCAAAAGCTTATCACGAACTTTCATGAAATAAATTAAGTAGTGCTCCATAACAAACTAAGCAAAATAGTTGTTATTAAAAAAAATTGATTGTTAAGCAAAACTTAAAATGCGTTAAAGTAAGAAACAGGGCAAGACATGATTTCAGCTTAAATCAAGCTATTTGGAGGCCAACATAACAACACATTCTCCTTTGGGCAGAATGCGCAACTAAGGTCGCAACCGTGGTCAGAACCTCATATGAGTTAATCAATGAGCATACACTGGATTCAGAAAATTGTCCCCTTTGGGCAGACAAATTCCCTACACCAACGTACCTCCATTAACTTCACCAAACATATTCGATAATAAGTTACTCAATGAGTATACATTGGGTTTAGAAATCTATCTCCTTTGGGCAGACAAATATCCTAGACCAGTGTACCTCCAATAACTTCATCGCAAATTAGCTTCTAATCATGACATACAATAACCCCCTTTGGGCAGGAAATTGCACGTGACAATCAGAAGCATTCCTCTAATGATAAAATCAATTCCACCAATTAATAATGAGTAATCCCACTTTGGCGGGAATCCCCACTATAATCAGTGAAATGCTTTTACCCAGGAATCAATATCTCTTGCCCTTAACCATGATACAGTCCATAAGAAGGTGCATTAAAAAATAAACACCCCTACTCATCATGAATTTAAAACCATTATCATTCTACAAGTTTTACACTTACAACAATCAAAACAATATTTCACAATTAAGTGAATTGGCACTTTAAAATTACATGATATATGCTAAAGGTATAAATTTCCATAACACCTGTCAAACACATATACATCATGCACATATCTAACCCATGGTATATTTTCTTTCCAGTATATTATTTATAAAATATTATTTATAAAATATCAGCTGGAAAATACATAAATTACAACACATATTTGGATCGTTTTCAAATATAGATATTTGTGCAGTAGAAAACACAAATAATATACCATAAACATTTAAACAATTGATCAAAATCAAGAGTAAGCACTTGAAATGTCCTCACATACAATATCACATAAATTCAATTGCCGAATAAATCATGCAATGAATATCTCCAAATTTATACAATTTGTATCACTCTAGGAGAGCACAAATTAACATATATCAAATATTATATTTCTAAATACTTATAAAATTATAGTGACAATAATCACCATCAATGGAAAACAATATGACGTGCAATGAAAATATTTTTCAAAAGTTATGCCTATAAAAGAGCTCAATAATTTCTATGTCACAACATTGTGAAATAATGTCATACCCATATATAAATACATATTCCAAACACAAATATGAGAGAGAGTTAAGAGCTCATTAAGAAGAAATTTCTTTATTTATGCGTGTATACAATACATCAATAACCAAAAATATATATATTTTATAACTAACCTCTAAAAGGTGTATCACTCATACTTGTGTGTAGGACCAACAAAAGCGGAAGCATCAACTTTATATAAGTTCTCAGATGGCTCATAGAATAAATGTTAGAGAACAATAATTAAACTCATGTCAAATCAAGTCCTACTTTCTAACACATACAAGCTTGAGTATTTTCAAGTTTCAATGTGGCATATCACAACCAATGACAAGAAGGTCATTAAAAGATACTTTTATATATAACTAAACACAACTTTATTGTTTGTCAAAAATAAATTAAATTGCTCAAAATAAAACTATACGTGCTCAAGCATAAACCAAATATGTTTGATAAATTAAAAGAAAAATTTTCAATAATTCAAAATTTATCAAACTAGCAATTATTAAAATTAATACTAGTATCAGAATATTCAATAGTTTACTGTTAAGAAAAAACACAAATGCATTAGTATATGTAATATGACAAGATATAGCTCAAAAAATAAAACAAGCTATCACATTGAGGCCAGTAAAATGGTACATTCACCTTTGGGTAGAATGCACCAACCAAGGTTGAAAAACTCGGTCAAAACCTCGGATGGGTTAATCCATGAGAATACACTGGGGTTCGTAAATTGTCCCTTTGGGCGCATAATCCCTTAGCCCAATCCATTTCCCACTACCTCCATCTGCAACTCACTTTCAACCACAACATACAACCACCCCCTTTGGGCAGGTAATTGCATGAAATGATTAAAAGCATTCCTCAAACTACAAAGAAATTTTCATGAATCAATACAAGCGGTCCCACTTTGGTGGTAACGGCTCATATCGACGCGACAAAACTCTTGCATAGGAATCATTTTTCTCTTGTCCATAGATAAGACACAATAAAGCAAGTACATCATTAAATGAGCATCCTTACTGGTCATGCATCAATTCAATTCGCATTCTCAACATGTTTTGTACTTTATAGTGTAATAAGATAGTCAATTAAAAACACGTATATAAAAAATAATAGCATACAATCATGCGCAACTCTACAGGGAGAGTGAACACTACCATTAAATCCAGAATGTATCATATTATTTTTCTAACATATTTTTCAATTTAATTTTAGTCAGAAAAATAATTAAAAAATCAATTTAATGCATTATATTTTAGAAAAAATATCTAACGCAGCGGAAAAATTCTCGAAAAAATATAACAAATACAAGCATTAAATTTAGAGCGCAACACAAAAAACGCGTCGAAAACGGACGCCTGTAGGGCCCACACGCTCCGACACTCTCTCCTACCCGCAAGTGGGATTTGCACGCGCGTGTACAGGACTTCATCTCCTACCTCTGGCGGGTCGACCCGTAGTGGAACCGGGTCAGAACGCAGGCAAACGGGTCGGGAGGCTTTTCTCGCTCGTTTCGTATCCGTTTCACGCGATTTTTGTTGGGCTTTGTTCAGAATCAAATTTCCAATCATTTGGACTTAAAATTTTGATTTATTAGTGCTTAAATCGTGAGTTATTATCAAAGAAATCACTGACACGGGTCGCGATGCGGGTCACTATTTTCATCAGAGTTTTGGCTCGATTTTTACTCTTCTCATGACTTGTTTGTCGCGATTTCATATGGGCTTGATTCAGAAACAAATTCTTGATCATTTTAACACAACAAATCCAAGTTTAAACAAGCAAAAAACGGAATCTACGGACCCTAGAAAAGGTTACGGTGCAGGTTCAATTTCTCCTTCTATGGTGTACGAAAAATTATGAAAATATGCCATTGGATTCGTTTGAACATAATCTATAATAACCCTATGGTTTGGAATTCTAAAACTTCATGAATAAAGACTCGAAATTCTCAGTTTTGATAAAACGTAAAAACCAAAAAGAAATTGAAAACCGTTCGAGACGGCAAAAAAAAAAACAAGGATTCTAAATCATGTAATTACAGCTCTGATACCACATGTAATATTATTAGGATCGATTACATGAATTTAGAATACCGAGTTTTTTTATTACTTACTTGTTGAAGACATGATTGAAGTTGTCGTTGTTTCGTGAAGCCGCGGCAAAGACGGCCAAATTTTTCTTTGGTGGTCACACACTCCACCCTAGGTTTTCAATAGAAACCAGTAGACGTATTTTATTCCAGGTGAAAGGGACCTGGCTCTCTATTTATCAACCCTAGACCACCCATCATGGCGCAGTGGTTGAAGCTCTATTATCTCACATCGTCGAATTAGGTGTCAGGCGTTCTGATTGATCACTTATTTGCGGGCCTGAGCATCATCAATTGGATCATAACATTAACCCGTGTTTGGAAAACTAAAAGGCCATATAGTTCATAGTAATTAAAATTAAAATATGTTACTTGATCGTGAATTTAAAAAAAAAAAAATCTTCAACGTGAAGATTGCTTGTCATACCATTGATCATATATTAATATGAAGAAAGTGCTTGCGCATTCGTCAAAAAAAAAAAAAAAAGTGCTTGTCCAGAGTAGGCTTGAAGCAAATGGCTGGAAAGGAAAAGAAGCAAAGCTTAATAAAGTTGTCGGGTTGTGACGTTGCTGCTAATTGATTAATTCTTAAATTGGAGTTTTTTATTATTTATTTTAATTAATATTTATTTTTTTGGCCTGAGCTTTATTATCAATAATCAATAATAATATTATTTAATTATCACATTTGTGTTCATTTATGTTTGTTAAAGGATCCGGATTGCTTGCAGTTGTTTCTTATACAGTTTCACGCAGTTCCACGTAATTTGACAAATTGGAAAAATGGAGAGCGCATACGGTAGCTTTGTCACATGCAACTGCGTCAACTGTGTGATAAAACTACTGCAGCGAATCCAGATTCGTCGGTAAAATATATATTTCAAAGTTTATTAAGATTTGCAATCAAGGTCACTCCCTTGAAAGCTAATCTGGTCCTGTTGGAGGCAGATGAAGAGGAAGATATGGTGGCTCTGCTCAACGATGGCAGAGATTGGCTGATACACTGGTTTGATGAAATCCGCCCCTGGGGGCCCAAGGAAATTGATAATGAACGGCTAACATGGATACGCTGCTATGGTATTCCGGCGCACGCTTGGTCGATGGAGTTTTTTGAATTCATAGTTTCATCCTTTGGCACATTTGTGGACGTTGACGAAAATACTAGCAAGAAAGGATCAATGAATGTCACCAGAATCCTCTATAGAACCAAGGAGCATGACATAGTAAATTGGGTGACGACGGTTAATATCAATGACATTGTGTTCGAAATCAAAATTGTAGAAGATTGGTATAGACCAATGCAGTGGCTCACTCCTGGAATTCTGACACCGGTGGAGGACGACTCAGATGAGGAATCCCATGGCGGATAATCTGAACAGTCAGTAGAGATGGAAGAATGAGAGTTTTTCAAGGAAGATGGTGACTCTATTCGCGGTAATTACGTAGCAGCGAAATTCAAAATCCCAGATGAAGAAATCGGCAGCGTTAATGATGGTAATAATCAATGGAATAGCAAGGGTTGCCGATAGATACAATGCACAACAAATGGCGGGGATGGAGAAGGAGTTAATGCACAAATAATGCAAGTGGCGGCAAGAAAAAAGGGGCCAAATAAAGAGATCCAAGATGGGCCTGACCTAGGTGCTCAAGATGGACCAGCAAGCCCAGAGAAGCACGACCTAAATGGAAGCAAGGGTACCCGAACGAATAAGACCTTGGTGTTATTTAGTGATCCAGTGGCTGAGAGTCCTTACAACCAGTCATGGCCTAACGGTGTCCCTGAGAGCAATACAGGCTCACAAAATCTTGGGCCCGGTTTAAGTGAGAATGTAACGGAGCAAGTGATTGGAGCCCAACAAATTGTTTCCTACTCTACTACTCTCCCCAGCCCGAACACCCCCAACCTTATCAGTTCAGTAGGGCTCAAAGCAATCCTCTTGTTACAGTCCGCAAGAGAGGCCGCTCAGGCAAATCGGGTGACGCCTCCTCAAACACAACGATGGACTCAAAATTTTCAGAGGGAACTATTCTTTGCTGTGAATCACTATTAACCTCAGATATGGAGTGATGTAATGGCAGGTTTTGGGGAAAATTTGAAGTATCTAAAGCAGAAAAAATCTTGACTCAAGCGAAAGCAATAGGTTTGACAGGGAAGGAGAAGGACGAGGACTATGCATCTAGGATTTTTGCTATGGAGTCTAGAGATCAGGAAGCCAAAAAACAGAGGGAGGCGAAAAGAAGGAATCCATGAACATCTTGACATTGAACACGAGGGGGCTAAGGGATCGAGCAAAGTGGCGACGAGTTCAGTCTCTGATAAATTCGGGTAAATTTGATGTTTGTTTAATTCAGAAATCTAAATGCACTTCCATGGATAACAATTTCGTTGCTAGTATATGGGGTGGGAATGATGTTGAATGTCGGGCAAAAGACTCAGATGGATATTCTGGTGGTTTGATTTCTATGTGGAGGTCTGGTATATTCAGTGTTAATTTACAGTTTTCGGGGGATGGATTTATTGGACTCTGCATAAATTTACACAGTTCAGGGAGTCTATTTTACATTGTTAATGTGTATTCCCCTTGTTCTATAGAAGGGAAGAGAAAGTTGTGGAGTGATCTGATTATGTCTAAGAATGGGTTTCCTAGGGGGAATGGTGCATTGCAGGAGACTTCAACGCTGTAACAAGCCGAAATGAAAGAAAGGGAAGAAACATTCACACCAACCAGCAGGAGGTTGTAGAATTTAGACAATTTGTGAAAGTATGATTCTAAGTGATATAACTGTGTTGGGTAAAAAATTTACATAGTTCAGCTCAGACGGTTTAGCTATGAGTAGATTAGACATATTTTTATTATCTGAAGGGGAAATCAAGGAGTAGAAAGTTGTTGCTCAATGGGTGGTGAATCGAGATATCTCTGATCACTGCCCGGTGTGGTTAAAATGGGATGAACAGGATTGGGGAGCTAAGCCATTCTGTTTCAATAATTGTTGGCTCGAACATAAAGAATTCAAACCTTTCGTAAAAGAATGTTGGGACCAGTGTCAAGTAGATGGTTGGAAAGCCTATATGCTAAAAGAGAAAATCAAAAGCTTAAAGGGGAATCTGAGAGTTTGGAACAAAGAGGTTTTTGGCTTGATAGATCTAAGCATAGATAATATGGTGGCTGAACTGAACTCACTGGATGTTATGGCAGCTGATGGAGGCATAGTGGATTCTGAACACATGAGACTCTTGACAAAACAATTTTGGCAACAGGTTCACCAAAAAGAAAGTCTTATCTTGCAGAAATCAAGAGTACGATGGATCCTGGAGGGGGCATAAATACCAGATACTTTCACGCTTGTTTAAAAGGAAGAAGAAGGAAAAATCAGATGTTAGCTTTGAAAGTGGGTGATTCATGGGTTGAAACAACAACCGAAGTTAAGAATAAGGTTAAGAGTTTTTTTTTTTCAGAACCATTTTTCAGACAAATGAGACTTTAGCCGACCCACACTGGATGGCTTAGAATTTGCTCAAGTTAACGAGGAGGAAAATCTAAAGCTCACAGTGCCTATTACAATGGAGGAACTTAGAGAGATTGTGTGGAGTTGTGATGAGAATAAAAGCCCGGGACTAGACATATTTAACTTTATCTTCATCAAGGCTAGTTGGGATTTGCTTAAAGAGGATTTATTGGCCTATGTTCAAGAGTTTCAGCTGAACGCTTGCCTACCTAGGGCCATCACAACCTCATTCCTTGCATTTATCACAAAATTGGAGCACCCTCAATCCTTGTAGGAATATAGACCAATTTCTCTGATTGGTTGTTTTTACAAGATAATTGCAAAAGTGTTGGCTTCCAGATTAAAGACAATTTTGAGTAGAGTTATCCCCAAGTCAAACAACTTTTCTCCTAAAAAGACAGATCTTAGATGGGGTTTTAATTGCTAACGTGATTATTGATTTGGCAAAGCGGCAAAAGGAAAAATGTCTTCTATTTAAGGTAGATTTTGAAAAAGCGTATGACTCGGTGGACTGGTGCTATTTGGAACATATTATGATTAAGATGGGATTATGTTTTAATTGGAGAAGATGGGTTCAGGTTTGTGTTTGTTTTGGATCTATGTCTGTGCTTGTCAATGCTAGTCCCACTGAGGAGTTTGCAGTGCATAGGGGCTTGAAGCAAGGTGATCCGTTAGCCCCTTTTCTTTTCTTAATTGCGGCGAAAGGCTTGACGGGGCTAGTTAACAAGCCCATTGAATTGAGGTATCTCACAGCTTATCATGCTTTCTTGGGTATTTTTTCCAATCTTACAATATGCAGATGACACAATACTTATGTGCGAACAAAAATGGGAGAATATGTCGTGTTTAAAATCCATATTACGGGGTTTTGAATTAGCCTCGGGTCTTAGAGTAAACTTCGCAAAAAGTAACCTATTTGGTATCAATGTTGATGATCATTTTATGATCATCAACATTGTAGCCATTTTCATGTCATGTTGTGCAAGTACTATTCCATTTAAATTTCTTGGTGTCCATATAGGTGCTAATCTGAGGAAAAGTTCTACTTGGAAACCAGCGGAGGATCTACTGCAGCGGCGTTTAGCATGATGGAAGATGGTGCATCTTTCAATTGGTGGTAGGATTACTTTGATAAACTCTGTGTTAAATAGCCTTCCGGTGTATTACCTGTCCTTTTTCAAAGCCCCTAAGAAGGTATTAAATTCTCTTACTAGTATCCAAAGGAAATTCTTATGGGGAGGTTGTAGTGAGAAACAAAAAATAAGTTGGGTAAGCTGGGACAAAGTGTGTTTGCCCAAAGAAAAAGGTGGTTTGGGTATAAAAAACCTTGAAGCTTTCAATGTCAGTCTCTTGGCCAAATGGAAGTGCGATGTCTGACTGATAAAGAGGTTGTCTGGTATGATCTCTTGACTCAAAATTATGGTGTACTGTCAAGATGAATTTTGGATGGCTCTATTTCTACTTGGCATCCTTCATTGTGGTGGAAGGATTTAATTTTGTCTAGTCCCAATTGGTTCAGTGATTCGGTAGGAATAAGGTTTGGTAGAGGTGACGAAGTGAAATTTTGACTAGATAAGTGGTTGGGCCCCACTGCGCTCTATGAATTGTTTCCCAGGTTATACCAAATTGATGCTATAAAAGATGCATCAGTTGCTGATTTGGGCGACTGGGTAAACGACAGATGGGATTGGCACTTGGCATGGCGGAGAAGGTTAATGGCGTGGGAAAAGGAATCATTGGGAGAGTTAGAGACGTGCTGGCCGAAATCACTCCACATGTATCGGATCATGACACTTGGGTTTGGAAACCTTATCACTCACACTTGTTCACAGTCAGTTCAACATACTCAAATTTGGTGAGCTTGGACAGCAATTGTGCGACTGTTTCTAATACACACAGGGCGCTTAAAGGCATTTGGAAAATCTCAATTCCTTCCAAGATTATAGTATTTTTTTTTTTTAGGCAAAAGAAAGGAGAGGGGCCTCGTTAAAACCTTCTGATGCAAAACCCTCCTTAGGGAAAAAACATCAAGTAGGAAAAAGAGTACCCCCGCCTATATTTTATTGAAAAAAAAAGAAAAAGAGAAACAAAAAAAAAACATGGGGGGACTAGGCCAAAACCCATGAACCAAAAAAACAACAAAGAAACCAACAAGAAAGAAAAACTCGCCTAAATAAATAACGCTATAAAGGCTAAAACAGATGTTGACATGCATAGGCATCACTATAATGACTATCATCCCAACTATGTTTGCACCAAAGTCATTAACAATCATCTACAGCACATCAAAACCCAACAGAAGAGGCCAAACTAGACACAGTCCCAAAGAGAGAAAACAACACTATTTGAAACGAAAAGTTGGGAGACCAAACTTATTACGGAAAAAATCAGTCCTAATAAAGCTAGGGATGGAGTTCCACCAGGTGTAGGTTTTGGAAGAAACTCCAAAAGAAGCCAAATTTATCTCGCAGTGGTTGCCCTCCCTGAAAATATAAGAAATTTTGAAAGTCATAGAGGAAACTAAATGGATGCAATTCTTCCACCGGTTCCTTAAATGCCACGGAGCTAAGAGAGGGTTATGAAAAGCCTGAACAACCAGGGAAGAGTCACATTCCACCCAAAGACGAGTCCAAAGATCGACGCTAGCCTCCTCAATGGCTATCATGGCGGCCATGAGTTCCGCCTGCAGAGGAAGCAATACCGAAATAATTGGCGAAACAACAAGAACAAAGACCACTTTTATCTCTAAAAATACCCCCACCACGGAGTGCCCAGAGAACCCCTAGCAGATCCGTCCGTGTTGACTTTAACCCAACCGCACGGAGGAGGGGTCCAATCTACCTGGAGGATAATAGGAGCTTTTGGAGCATGGATTCGAACACCAAAATATTTGAGAATCGAGAACTCCTGCAGGGAAGAAGACATACAACAATTAGTTAAGTTACCAGACAGAGAGGTCGAGCTTACGACTAAATTCATAGTTGTCCGAATGGGAATATTCTTGTTGTCAAACTTCCGCTTGTTTCTGCAAAACCAAATCACCCACACAATGTTGATAATAGCAGCGGTAACCACGATTTTAGCTTGCGGGCTCCAGTTAAGTTTGCAGACCTGTAAAATATCTAAAATCGTGGAGGTGTCAATCTTATAGTTAATCAAAGAGGCAAACCAGACCCAAAGAGACTTGGCGAAGCTACAAGTAAGGAACAAATGATCAGTAGATTCTGCAGCCGCATAGCACAAACTACAGATCGAAACACAAACACAACCACTAATCAGACTTCCCATGTTGGAAAGACTTCCCACCCGGGATGTTCTAATTAGACGCGATATAATATCTGGTGAGAATAATAGTTGCTGTGTTTTTTGCTTTCATCAGCCCGAAAGTGTTAATCATCTGTTATTCTCCTGTTCCTTTTCCTATAATGTGTGGCAATAAATATATGCTTGGATGGCTGTTGTGGGGGCTTGGCATACAGAGGGTGATGGAAATTTTTTACAGCATGGTTCAATTTTAAGTGGGAATAAAACAAAAAAAGTTAGGCACCTAATTTGGAGTACTGTTGTGTGGTCATTATGTTTGCTACGAAATAGAATCCTCTTTGAGGGAGGGACTGCTGAACACACTACTATAGTGCACAGGTCAAGACAATCTCATGGGGATTGTTTATAGCAAGGGAAGGAAGGCACTTAGATTGAAAATTTTCAGTATGAACCATTTGAGATGTATTGAGCATTTAAAACTGCACACTGATTATGTTTATTACGGGTTGGAGTACCCCTTGCACTGCTCATAAAAAAAGGATACTTAGGCTGTGGATGTCAACAATATATGATTGGAAGCCCAAAAAGACCACTAGGGTATTTAGGCTGTGGTGCATGCCCACGCATGAGTAGTACTAGTAGTCCTTGACCACATAAAGATTTGGGAATGGCTTTTTGCACAATCTCTTTTTGCTAACAATCTGGAAAGGATTATAAAGTATTTTTGGTACCCAAAAAAAAAAAAATTAAAAAAGGAGGTAGGGTAGTGTGGTTAGAAAAAAAAGGGTGGTGCAAAAGCAATCCCCTAAAGATTTTAGCATGTCTTGGCCCAAAATGCAAATAACCCCAATTTCAAGTCCTATCAATTGGAGACTATGAAACTAAGTTTCCTAGTATTGACTATCTGCTAGGGTTTGAATGCTCAAGTCGCCGAGAGCTTGTTCCCTCCCTGAGTGGAGGCTCTCCTCCCATTCTATTGGGATTTAGCTCCAGAAACAGATGCCTTTTCCCCCCTCTTTCCACCGACCAAAACCCTAATCTATTTGACTTTTTCTCTCCTAACACATCGATTGCTAGGACTGATATGTTTGTTGGTATGTTTTCACTTGCTCCCTTTCCACTTACTCTATCACCCACACCCCCTCACCAAGATCGATCTATTTTTCGATATGTTTTCCCATCTGTTTCTGAACCATAACAACACATCATTTGATTCATGTGTAAAATATTTTTACACTGACAGTATATATAAATTAAATCCATATTATTTTCATTTTTTAACGGATAATTACGATTTATTCATACTAAATAGTGAAATTCTTATCATTTTTATATTTAGATTATATAAGAATTAATGCATAAAATTAGAATTCTAATTTATATTTAATTGTAACACTTAAAATTAAAAAAATGGTAAATTACACTCAGTTCTCCTAAGATATGTTTTAATTACACTCTCTTCACTCTTATGTTAAAATTTATACTATTTCGATATATAAAAATGTATTACATTCTAATCTATTTTAACATTAAAACGTTTTTAAATATTAGTGAATGACTTTGAACAATACTTCTAGTAAAAAAAAAAAAATCCTTTTGTTAACTTATAACTTTAGGAAATAAAATAAAGATTTAAATACCAACTTTATTAATTTTAGAATTGTCTAAAAAAATTTATTTTACTTTTTATTATTCTATAATTGATACGAGGGATTTATAACTATATGTTAATAAATTCGTAAACAAAAACTATAAGTTAATAATATTGAGAATCAAAATTAGGGAAACTTATGCATAAGAAACTTGATTATATGTTGTCAAAAAAAAAATGAAACTTGGTTATATTAAAATGAATTAAAATGTAATATGTATCTATTTTTTAAAGTAAACTCACAATGTTGTCCCTAAACTATCGTTCTATTTCTTACTTAGTCCCTACAGTATATGAAACTATTAAATAGTCTCTAATATTTTCTCTCATTCGTCTCGTTAGTCCCCGTGATTAGTCATATACTTTAGGGACTAACAATATGGATGAGGAAAAACAGTAGGGACTATTAATAATTTTGTATACTTTAGAAACTAAGTAGGAGACACAGTGATAGTTTAGGGATGAAGTTGATAGTTTACTCTTTCTTTTAAGATTTTGTTTCAAAAGTTATAGGGGAGGACACGGGTACGGGTTGACCAGCGAAGTCGACCTACCCAATCCAACTCAACCCTTAAAACACGAGTTGGTTTGGGTCGTTGGATTGTGTTAGTTTTAAAATAAGTAAACCCAAAACCTATGGGTTGGGTGTCGGGTCTAAAGATTGCGAAACTAAGCAACCCAACTCAACTCACTGTAAATGAAAACATTGTTGGAACCTAAACGATTGAGAAGTTTAGACCCTCATTGATTTTGATAATAACAAAGTATTTTCAAGAAGAACAATTTATCTTCTAACATATCTTTGAGTGTACAGGTATCAAAACTTCATATATATGTACGAAACACTCAAGGAAGAAGAAGAAATTTACAAAAGAATTGAATACAATCCACTAGTGTTAGCGTCCGAACTCACTTCAGCGTCTTGCTAACAGCAAGCGTCCAGTAGTGTTACTCTTTAACACGTGGAATACTCAATTGATGCGAGCGTCCGTCCTCTGTTCTGAGCGAGCGTCTGATCTCTTTAATGAAGCACGTGATGATCACGTTTTTGCACTTAACCTCAAACTGTTCTGGAACAGAATTCGAATTTGATTTTATGCGCTCATTTTGATGTACGAGCAAGCAAAGGTGACACCTTTAGCATAAGACAAAAATCGTACAAGGCAATTGCAAATAGCAGATAGTACGAAAACGGTAATGTGTACTATTCTGATATCTCTGGAAAGGAAGAAAAAGACTACATTTCAAATTACCTCACTCAATGGAAAGGAGATATTGTTACTGCAACGATAATACCCTTGAAGACTCCTGTAAATACCCCAAGGTATTCATTGAAGAAATGTTGGAAAAACTGTGAAGAAACTTCATTCTAAAAGCAATATTACTCAAGTGAGCAATCAAGTTTCGTGCCAAGTTTCTGGTCTACAAAGAACTGAACTCAGCGTCTTATACTTTCTTTGAGAAAGCCATTCTGTTTTGAGCTTAATCTTTTCATCCTCTCTGTGAGAGATATTTTGATTGTATTCAAAAGTATAATCTCTTTTGTAAACTGTATTTGGCCTAGTGAAGGCTTTGTTCCTCAAAGGCTCGACTGCACTGAGTTGTTTTGAGAAGTTGAGAGTATTGTCAAGTTTGTGACAGTAAAGTACTCTTGAGTAAAATTGTAATCAGTTGATTATAGTGAAAAATCCTTCAGGAATGAAGGGACTAGACGTAGCTACCAGTTGGTGGTGAACTAGTATAAATCTCTGCGTCTCTTCCTTTACTGCTTTACATTTATCTTTACCTTGCTCAGTAAAACAAGTTTTCATAAGCAGTTTATTTTCTGCATCCTGTTAATTTCTCTGCATCCGATATACAAACAGTTTTGAAAAATCTGTGTTGAAGTGTTTATTACGTAAAGTTTACGAAAAGTTTTTTAACATAATTCAACCCCCCTTCTTGTGTTCACGTTCAGTTGGTACTAGAGCTCGGCCTCTTAGTTGAGCACTTAACAGTGTTAAGAGAAAAGATCCTATACTGTGAACATGTCTACTGAAGGTGGTCATATGAACCGTCCTCCTCTATTAGATGGAGAAAAATTTGATTATTGGAAAGATAAGATAAAAGCTTTCTTTGAGACACAACAACTTGAGTTATGGGATATGGTTCAAAGTGGTTACATTTCTCCCACTAATCCTCGTGGTGTTGCTATAGCCAGAGAAGATTGGAATGATGAGCAGAAAAAGAGATATCAAATCAATCAAAAAGCTAGATTCATTCTTATCTGTGCTATAACAGGAAAAGAATATGATAAATGTGGCAAATTTGATACTGCCAAAGAAATCTGGGACTCACTCGTTTTATCTTACGAAGGCTCTGCCCAAGTAAGAGAAACCAAAGCTAGCATGTTGGTTCGCCAATACGAGTTGTTCAAAATGGAAGATGGTGAAAGCATTGAAACTATGTTTGGAAGATTCCAAACACTTGTTCATGGGTTACAGGCCCTTGGAAAAAGTTACACTACACCTGACCATGTTAGAAAGATCTTAAGAAGCTTGACTAAGCAGTGGAGACCCAAGGTCACTGCTATTCAGGAAGCAAAAGATCTAAATGTCCTACGACTTGAAGATCTTATGAGTTCGTTGAAAGCTCATGAACTTGAGCTAAACGAAGAAGAACCTGTCAAAAAGGGCAAATCTATTGCTTTAAAAGTCGCTCAACATAAAGCTAGTTCTTCCAAAGCCCTTCAGGCTGAAGAAGAAGAATCAGAAGATGATGCTTCAGAAGGAGATGTTGACACATCAGAAGATGAGCTCGCGTTTATATCCAGGAAGATACAAAGAATGTGGAAGAAGAGAAACTTCAAGAGGAAGTTTCAGAAGAAAGATACTAAGGACAAGAAGGAATGTAATAGCCCTAATTTTTCATCCTTCAAGATTAGGATATGTCTTAGGGTATTAGAACATGCTTATTGTTGCTTGGGTTGGGTTTCATATGTTTTACCATTCCTTCAGCCGATTAAGTGTCCAGATGTACCTTTATTCCTATATTTAGCTATTTCAGTCATCATATTCCCCATTTTCGAACCTCTTAACAACTCAATTGGATTTAAGTCCCTTCAATAAAGTTGTAGCATTATCTCTTATCTTTTAGTTGGCTTTAGTTCGACTCGATTTCGATACCTACAACTCTAGATATGCTCTGCAGGTCAACACAACGCATAGCGTAACACTTAGGAATATTATAGTATATTTCAACTGCATTTTTGATCCTGTTAGAGTCCGAATTTGGGTAAGCCTATTAGAGATAAAATTGTAGGAAATTCTCTTAGCTTTCCAACGACACCAAGAACACCTCGATCGGACATCTGTAGCTCCATTACGACCAAAGCGATGTGCACCGAGTGTCCAGACTGCAGCACGGGCGCCCAGATCAAGCTTCGGGCGCCCGGACCTCACCGAGAGCAGCGGCAGGCGCCAGGGAGTCAGCGCCTGGCGCCCACACGGTGATAAGTGACTACGCCACTGTTTCGCGTTTTAACTCGTTTTGGGCGGTTACGTGACCCGGTGTGACCCATTCTCGACCTGAAAGGGCAACCACGACCCCTAGACTTAACCTAGCCACTAAGCATCGGTTCTAAGACCCTAAACATGATTAGGAGCTGCTCATAAGACCAATCCAAGCAGAGAAAAGCTCTTCCTTCCCTTCTTCCAATTTTGTGGTGTCAAGGGCTCTAACTCAAGACTACGCTACGGGACTCGACCAGGAGCATCGTTATTGTAACTCGTCTGACCTCATTGGGAGGAATAGGAGGTGGTAAGTCTTCTAATGATAAGTTTTGTCTTTAAGATCAATGTTAGGGTTCTAAACCATGATTTTTCCATTCCTAAACCCTTGCTCTTGTGTTTCTTTGAGGAAAGCTTCACTAGGAAAGGAAAAGCTTGGTGTTACCTCATGCCATCCTAGGAGCACGAAATTCACTTGAGGTAAGGGGTAGTCGTTCTCTTCTAGTGAGTGTATGGAACATGTATGAACAATAGGGGGTCCCCATGACCCCTACGCCTCATGTGATAACGAAAAAAGCACTATCACCACCCGGATAGGGAGACATCCGAACTCCTCAATTACTATTCTTGACTAGTGATATTTTTTGTAACGTGATGTGATAATTTTTTTGGTTGTTGAAATTGGCGTGATGATTGAGCTTTGGTTGTTATATGCTTGATGTACGTAAATTGGTTGTTAACAAATGACAATGTAAGGAAATTAAATAACTAAATAGTAGGCTTTAGACCCTATGAAAGTGTAGCCACTAAGTATGAATCAAAGAACTCGAGTCCCCGCAATTATGTTGATATTGTAAAGCTTAAGTAGAATGTCTAAGGTTCATTTGTGATGCCTATTGATTTATTAGTATGTTAATCTGAGAGAACTAGTCCTTCTATGCCAAAGTTTCACTTGGATGTATGTGCTTAATCAAAGTTGCTAAGATTATTAAATGTTCATGTTATTGGTAGAAGGCACTAGCTAACTTATGAATTGTGTTCTGTTTGTTGTTGTTGTTGTTACTCAGTCGAAAATATGGCGATAGAGGATGTTATGGTTAGACACCGCGTTTGGTCATGTTCATGTATCTTGGTGTCGTTATTGTTGTTGTTGTTGTTGTTATTGTTAGTAGGCGTGTCGGGCAAGGTATCCCATGACACGAGGTTTCCGTCCCTACGGTTAAAAAAGTGCGAATCGGGCAAGGTATCCCGTGATCGCAAGGTTCCCGATCCTTTGGTTAGTAAGGCGAATCGGGCAAGGTATCCCGTGGACGGCAAGGTTTCCTGGCCCTACGGTTAAAAGAAAAAAAGGGCGAATCGGGCAAGGTATCCCGTGATCGGCGAGGTTTCCTGGCCTTTGGTTAGTAGGCGAATCGGGCAAGGTATCCCGTGGATCAAGGTTTCCGGCCCTACTGGTTAAAAAGAAAAAAAAGGCGAATCGGGCAAGGTATCCCGTGATGGCGAGGTTTCCGGTCCTTTGGTTAGTAGTCGAATCGGGCAAGGTATCCCGTGATGGCGAGGTTTCCGGTCCTACGGTTAATGGGGCGAATCGGGCAAGGTATCCGTGGCGGGTGAGGTTCGATCTGTTGTTATTGGTACACCATCGACACGGTATTAAAGCAGGCAAGGTATCCGGCCGTTTAAGTGGATCCACATGCATATAGTTATGGTTCTATAAATACATTGTTTTACATGATCATGTGCCTGGTTGTTTAGTGTTGGTAATGTACCTTGTTGTTGTGGTTGATGCCGTGGCATGTGATATATAATTGTTGTGGTAATGTACCTTAATGTTGTGATTGATGTTGTACCATGTGATATTTGGCCGTTGTGGTACCATCTTATGCCTTAACGCTAGTGATTAGATGTCCTTATTGGAATTGTTGTATATTGCGCATTGTTCATTAATTTCCTACATTGTATGCACTATCTGAGGTTATGATGACTAACCCTCTTGTGGCTATGCATATCCCACTGGTATGTGTAGATCTTGAGGCTGCAGTATTGAGGATATGAATGCTTGGCAAGTAATCACGATAGCTCATTGTGATAGATAGAAGACTTGTGTTTACTTGTTTAAGTTATTGTTTTCTTCCGATGTAATGATTAGGGGAAGAGCTCTGAATTATTGTGACATCGGGGACTTGGGTTATTTTTATTAATTGTATTTCATACTCATTTTCTATTTCCGCATGTTGTGAACGTGACAACTCTATTTCGTTTCAAAGGAAAGTTTTATCCGAATGAATATTTTTTTTATCTTGTGTTATTTTCTTCTTACATTGCTAAAATGCCATGACGGGGTAGAGGGTATCACAAGGAAAGCAAGGACAAGGACAAAGCTTAAGTCATTTGCTATGAATGTAAAAAGCCTGGACATTTCAAGTCCGAATGTCCTAATCTTAAGGAGAAGCCTACAAGAAGTTTTTTCAAGAAAAAGAAGAAGAGTCTCGTGGCTACATGGGAAGATCTAGACTTATCCTCATCTGAGGAAGATAATGAAGTTGAAGCAAATCTCGCTCTCCTGGCAGACACTGACCTTGATTCAGAAGAAGAAGTTGAAGAGGTAATAGTATATAATTCCTACTCTGAACTTCAACTTGCATTCGATGATCTTCTTAAGGACTCTGCCACTCTCTCTGTTGAGTATAAGAATTTGAAAAAGAAATTTTCAAAATTATCACAAGACTTTCAAGCTTTAAACAAAGAAAAATCAGACTAATAAAGAGAACTGTAAGTTCAAAATCAAAATCAAAGATTCTGATGGATAACTGGCCAGTCGCTAACAAGCAACTGTAGTCGAGAGCTCTGGTGAAAGCTCTAAAGTTATAGGCAACCTTAAATGCAAATCAAATGATTATGAATATGCATTTCAAAAGTTTCTTGCAGAGAGTGTAACTCGAAGCAAGCAAGCTTCAATGATTTGGGGCGTCAGTAAAACGACAACTCATGATCTTGGTTATATATCAGATGAACCTCTTTTAGAAAATGATTCAGCATCTGATAAATCCAATAATCATAGTAAATGCTTGCATTGTACTTACTGCAATAAACCTGGTCATTTGAAAAGTGCATGTACTGTTTTTAAAACTGTGAAGGATAAGTTTCCTTCAAGAACTAACAAGAAATGACCCAAAAAGATATGGGTACCTAAAGATAAAATAGTCTATGTTGCAAACATGCTTAGCAACAAAGTCAACACACCTATCTTGGTATTTAGACAGTGGATGCTCGCGTCATATGACGGTAGAAAAGCATATGTTCCAAGAACTAAGGCCTAAAGAAGCTGGATTCGTTGGTTTCGGAGGAAACCAGAAAGGAAAAATAGCTGGAATTGGTCGCATTGGTAAAGGCTCTCTTCCCTCTATTGATAATGTACTATATGTTGAAGGACTTAAACATAACTTATTGAGCATAAGTCAATTATGTGACAATGGTTATGAAGTCATCTTTACAGAAACTGGATGTCTAGTAAAAAGCAAGAAAGACGACTCTATTTTCTTTACTGCTAAGAGGAAATAAAATGTTTACAAAATTGATCTCTCTGAACTTGCAAAACAAGATGTCAAGTGTCTCATGTCTGTTGACGAAGAACAATGGATTTGGCACAAGAGATTGGGACATGTCAATTTGAATTTAATCTCAAAATTAAACAAGCACAGTGTTGTCAGAGGCTTACCAAATCTTAAGTATCAATCTGATGCTCTCTGTGAGGCATATCAAAGAGGAAAACAAGTTAAAACTTCTTTTCATTCAAAAAATGTTGTTTCAACCTCTAGACCACTTGAGCTTTTGCATCTTGATCTTTTTGGTCCAACAAGGACAGCCTCTTTAACTGGAAAGAAATTTGGGTTAGTCATTGTTGATGATTTTACTAGATGGACATGGGTTAGATTCCTTGCTCACAAAGATGAGTCATACAAGGTATTTACTGTATTCTGCAAAACAGTTCAAAATGAAAAAGGAATTTGTATTTCTTCTATTAGAAGTGATCATGGGGGAGAATTTGAAAATGAAAGCTTTCAAAAATTTTGTGATGATAATGGCATCTCTCACAATTTCTCCTCTCCTAGAACACCTCAACAAAATGGTGTTGTAGAAAGGAAGAATAGGTCCCTCCAAGAAATGGCCAGGACCATGATCAATGAGGCTAACATTGCAAAACACTTTTAGGCGTAAGCGATAAACCACGACTTGTTACATTCAAAATAGAATCTTTATTAGACCTATTTTGAAGAAGACTCCATATGAACAGTGGAAAGGAAGGAAACCAAACATATCATATTTTCACTCATTTGGTTGTACATGTTATATTTTAAATACTAAGGATCAACTTGGTAAGTTTGATTCAAAAGCTGACAAAGGAATCTTTTTAGGATATTCTGAAAGATCTAAAGCTTTTAGAATATACAATAAAGAAACTATGACAGTGGAAGAATCCATTCATGTCAAATTTGATGACAAGAAGCCTGACACAGCCATGTCAGAGCTAGATGAAGCATTTTTAGAATTAAATATAGGTAATACTACAAATAGTGAACCTACATCTTCATCGTCCGGTGGTGACCAGACACAAGAATCTTCAGAAGCTGAATTCAGAAAGAGCTGGAAGTACAAAGCCAATCATCCTAAAGATCAAATCATAGGAAAACCTGGAGATAGAGTAAGAACCAGATCCTCTTTTAAAGAGCATGCAAATATGACACTATTCTAAAAAATGGAACCTAAAATGATTGATCAAGCATTGGAAGATGAAGGTTGGATTCTGGCCATGCAAGAAGAGTTGAATCAGTTCCAAAGAAATGATGTATGGAAGCTAGTTACCTTACCAGAAGATAAGCAAGCTATTGGTACTAAATGGGTATTTAGAAACAAGCTTGATGAAGATGGAAAGGTTGTGAGAAACAAGGCAAGATTGGTTGCTCAAGGTTACTCACAGGAAGAAGGTATTGATTTTACTGAAACATTTGCACCTGTTGCAAGGTTAGAAGCTATACGCATTTTACTTTCATTTGCTGCACATCATGATATTATTCTTTATCAAATGGATGTGAAAAATGCTTTCTTCAATGGTTTTATAACTGAGGAAGTCTTTGTAAAACAACCTCCTGGATTCGAAGACATTGAATTTTCAGAACATGTCTTCAAGCTTAAAAAGGCCCTGTATGGTCTTAAGTAAGCTCCTAGAGCTTGGTATAAAACACTGAGTACATTTTTGATGAAAAATGGCTTTACCAGAGGTCTAGTAGACACTACTTTTTTTAGAAAAACATCAAACAAGCACTTTATAATTGTTCAAATATATGTTGATGATATTATTTTTGGAGCTACTAATGAAAGCCTTTGCAAAGAATTTTCTAAGCTAATGCCGGCTGAATTCGAGATGAGTATTATGGGTGAACTGAAGTTCTCCTTGGAATTCAAATCAACAATGCAATGATGGTATCTATATACATCAAAGCAAATATATCAAGGAATTGCTAAAGAAATTCAAAATGGTGGATTGCAAACCTATGTGTACTCCTATGCATCCCACATGCACTCTTGGTAAAGATAAAACTGGTAAAAAGGTAGATCAGAAGATGTACAGAGGTATGATTGGATCTCTACTTTATCTTACAGCTTCAAGACCTGATATTATGTTCAGCGTATATCTGTGTGCTAGATTTCAATCAGATCCTAGAGAATCACACTTGAGTGCTGTTAAAAGAATCTTTAGATATTTACAAGGATCTACTAATCTTGGTTTGCTTTATAAGAAATCAAAAGATTACAAGTTAGTAGGTTTCTGTGATGCTGACTTTGCTGGAGACCGAATTGAAAGAAAAAGCACAAGTGGAGGCTACCAATTCCTTGGAGCAAATCTTGTGTCTTGGTCAAGCAAAAGGCAAATCACGGTTGCATTCTCAACAGCAGAAGCTGAATATATTTCAGCAGCAAGTTGCAGCTCTCAACTTCTGTGGATGAAATATCAACTTGAAGACTATCTGATAAAAGAGAGTAACATTCCTATCTTTTGTGATAACACTTCTGCAATTTGTCTTACTAAAAATCCCATATTGCATTCACGAGCCAAACACATTGAGATTAAGCATCATTTTATAAGAGACTATGTTCAGAAGGGTATTCTCGAAATAAAATTTGTAGACACTGATCATCAGTGGGCTGACATATTTATAAAACCCCTTGCTGAAGATAGATTCAATTTTATAAGAAGAAATTTAAATTTTCATCTTATAGAAGAATGATTAATCTTAGCGTCAGATGATATGCATTATCTCAGCATCTGGTATGACATAAGCATGTATACATATAAGCATCTTATTTGTCATGTGCATCATAACTCAACGTCTGGTGAATCGGTTGCGTGCGTCCGAGCGCGCACACACGTGTCACACGTGTAAAGGACTTAAGCGTCTCATCACATCTACTGAGTCATAATTATTTATGTCTTTCGATAAAATCTTTTTACTTGATCTTACTTTTTCTTTTGGCGTCTTCATTTAATGAAAAGGTGAATCTCCATTTTATTTTCTTTTTTGATTTAACTTTTGTGTGGAAATACGAAGCGGTTTTTTGAAAAAGGACTGTACCATTTTCTATCAACTTTCCCACTACTCCACATTTTTCGCTCCATCACTTCACTCTGCATCTACTTGCAAAACTGTTCTCTCTCTCTGTGTGTGTGTGTGTGATTTCAAACCCTAAAACCTCCATTACCCTCTCTGCAACTGCTGCCATGGCTGATAGAAGTTGGACAATACACTGCTGCCTTCGATGTCTTCTTAGAAGCAAAACTCATGAATGAGAACATAATTGATTTTGAGAACTTCAAGCTATATGGTTTTGATTTTGAAGAAGGTTTGGAGAAACTAGGCTGGAAAAATTACTTTATCTGGGTATCAGTTGATGTACTGAGCCATGCTATAAAGGAGTTCTAGGGGAACGCTTACATACTTCCGGGAGAAATTATAGAAGGAGACATCAGAGGCTTCAAGTTACGCTTCACCATCAACTCTATCGCTCAGACCATCAAGTACCCTTATGAAGGAATCAGTTACCATGCTAACTGGGTTGACGCTTACAAAGGACTGGAAAACGTCAACGAAGCCCTGTTCGAAAACTATCGAGAGTTGAAGAAGAAGAACATAACTCCCATTGCCAAAGACTTGAAAAGCCACTACGGAGTACTGCACAAAATCATCGCTAAAAGCGTGATTCTGAAGGCTGGCTCAAGCGACATAGTGAACTACGAGCAAAAGTTCATTATGAGAAACTACATGGATGGGAAGAAAATCAATCTGCCAAGGTTGATTATCTATAATCTTATAAATGCTCTTGTCTTCTCAAGGAAGAGTGTCAATAAAAAGAATATCGTCAAGGTTATCCCTTATGGAGTTCTTCTCTCCATAATGATGATTAAAGATGGTGTTGTGAGAAAGCTGGCTGACTCTACCAACACAGAAGAAAAAGAAAAATACTTTGGTGTTGGCGCTGTTGTTCGTCCTGAAGTTTTTGGAGTCAAAAGTCTAGTCAGAATGCAGTTGATAACTGGCTCTATGATCAAGAAGGTGAAATTAGAGCAACAGGAAGGAGAAGCTGAAAAGAAAACCACCAGAAGCTTAATGGCTGATGTGAAGAGACCTGCTGAATCTCCTTTAAGGGAGAGAAGAAGAATGAAACAGAAGGTGGCACCTGCACCTACTGTTGAGAAACCAGAAGATGAGGATAGAATTCCTATCAGAAAGGTCTTAGAGAAAAAGAATAAGCCAACAGCTGAAAGAGATGCTTCAGCGTCCAACCAAGGGAAGCAAGTCCCTCCTCCTCCTCCTGCCGTTGTTGCCCCTAGAGGAACAAAAAGAAGGTTGGTTAAGTCTTCTGAGCTTAACCCAAAGGTACTCGACTTTACTGATGATGAGTCAGTATCTATCATTGATTCTCATGATGTTATTCCTGCACCCCCATTATCTGTTTCACAACCACAAACTCAAACACAAACCAAGAAAACCAGAATGAGCCTCCGACAAACCTCTACCCTCTCAAAACCTACCCAAACATCATCCAATACACTCAACCTTGACCTACCACAAATTTCCTCAAATACCTCACCTACCACATACATTTCCAAACTTCACTCTCACCCCTTTAACCTATTATTCAAAGTACCTCCCATTAATCCCTTCAAACCCTACACACCTAAAACATATACAATCACCAAAACCACTCCCACTTCACTCACCATTACCCATAAACCTACAGACTTCGGTGGAAGGAAGAATGTCGCATGCATTAACAAACCTCAGTTTGTTAAGTATGAGTCATATCACAGCATCTACAATCGCCCCTCTACATGGCATTTGAAAACCTTCACCTCTGGAGTTGCCAGACTGGAGATTGCCTCTCCAATGAATGCTACCTTCAAGGATGGAGAAGACCATTTTCAGATGTCATTCAAAGGAAGATTGAGACCGGAACCTGGTAGCAGAGCAATTCCTTTCTCTGTTGACCTTCCTAAATCCCTACCTCAAACTGAACCTTTCACACTGGAGGAGTGTGGAAGGTGGATCACGGATGAAGAAGCTGCCTTCATGGCACACTGTCTTGAGATGAAGAAAATTGAAGTTATTAAACAGTTCAGGGATCCTTCTTCTGTATCTGTGAAGATTGTGCCAGATAGACAAAGGTGGCTACCTTGGTCTATCCCTAGGAAAAGGAAAGAACCTGCTCCTGGCAAGCTGCCATTCAGCAAGATCGGGCTCATAGAGTATGAGAAGGCTCCCAAGAAGTATAATCTTAAAGAATTCTCTAAGCTTCTGATTGCCAAGATCACTGAGGATCATGCCAGAAGGTTTTACCTTAGTTCTCTAAAGGAAGATGAATGGAGAACTGGCTCCTCAAACTGCTACAATGCCGAGAAAGCCACAATTCCAACAGTTGGCACTATCAGCAGAGTTACTGAAACCAATCTGGGAACTACCTACTTTGATGATACGTTCAGGTGTTCAGTAATCAGGCCGCTTGACTGCATGAAGACTTATGTCCAATGGGCTGCTGTGACCAAGCACTTTGACATTGGATTTACTTGGAGTCAATGGTCGGAGTCTTGGAAAGACAAAGCCTTGTTACCATGGCTCGTCCCCCTAGTGCTTACAGAAGATGACAGGGAAAATCTGCTAAGAATATACCTGGCAGAAAATGAAGGACTCTCTTTTGTTTTTGAAGCATTGAGTGCCTTTATCAGAAGAATATGGGGAGAAGATGCTGGAAACAGGTTTGATACTTTCACGGCTGATGTGCTTCTGCATAGAGAAAATATCTTCATGGATTTGCTGTATCCAGAAGAGGTGGAGAAAAGAAGGAAAATTCAGGCAGAATCTGAGCAGAGGAAACTTGGAAGTCTCATCAAATGGTTTATACCAAATGATGCATTCTTTCTAAGAGCTCAACAGAAGAAGGACTTGAGACTGTATCCAACTGGGTTCTAGCAGAGCATCAGAAGATGAAACCTGCACCAGTATCAGAAGCCGGACCTTCTACTTCTACTCCTGCAGTTGAGATGGTCACCATTCCTAAAGCAGAGTTTGAAGAAATGAAGGCCACTAACCTGAAAGTTACTCAGCTGGAGAATGCACTGAAGTTACTCTATGAACGTCTCAACATCCCTCCACCACCTCCACCAAACCCTTAATTTTTTTTGTGTGATATAAAATATTTTTTATACTCTTATATATATATATTCATTGTTTTTGCTCTGACTATCTGTTTTTGTATATACCTATATCTGATTATCTGTTTATATATTTTCAAATTTTTCTAAGCCGTATTTTGACTATGATGTGCTTTACACTCTTTTTGTCTGATGACAAAAGGGGGAGTAAAAGTAAAGTTTGATGAACACGTGAAAGTCTGATTGACAAAATTCACCGTCCGATGTTCAAACTCCGATGGATACACTGAAACAGAAGTATCATGCATATCATTTCATACATAGCATTTGTGTGGTTATTCATTGCTCTAATATCTATTAATGTGTTGATATTCATTGATCCAGTATTCTAATAATGATCAATAAATTTGGTACAATGAAAATCTTTTTGATAAAATGAAAATCAGCATCCGATCTCACTTTGTTAAATATATGCTCTGATACATCTACGTATTTTTGCGATCACTTAAATGAATTTATTTATCAACAATCGCCTTAATACCTTAATTGTTCTTATATATCTAAATTGTTAAATTCAGGGGAGACCCTTGATATTATTTTGAAATTAAATTGTTCATCAACCTTGGATATTTGTCATAATCAAAAAGGGGGAGATTGTTGGAGCCTAAACGATTGAGAAGTTTAGACCTTCATTGATTTTGATGATAACAAAGTATTTTCAAGAAGAACAATTTATCTTCTAACATATCTTTGAGTGTACAGGTATCAAAACTTCATATATATGTACGAAACACTCAAGGAAGAAGAAGAAATTTACAAAAGAATTGAATACAATCCACTAGTGTCAGCATCCGAACTCACTTCAGCGTCTTGCTAACAGCAAGCGTCCAATAGTGTTACTTTTTGACACGTGGAATACTCAATTGCTGCGAGCGACCATCCTCTGTTCTGAGCGAGCGTCTGATTTCTTTAATGAAGCATGTGATGATCACGTTTTTGCTCTTAACCTCAGACTATTCTGGAATGGAATTCGAATTTGATTTTATGCGCTCATTTTAATGTACAAGGAAGCAAAGGTGACACCTTTAGCATAAGACAAAAATTGTACAAGGCAATTGCAAATAGCAGATAATACAAAAACGGTAATGTGTACTATTCTGATATTCTCTGGAAAGGAAGAAAATGACTACATTTCAAATTACCTCACTCAATGGAAAGGAGGAGATATTTTTACTGCAACGGTAATAGCCTTGAAGACTCCTATAAATACCCCAAGGTATTCATTGAAGAAATGTTGGAAAAACTGTGAAGAAACTTCATTCTAAAAGCAATATTACTCAAGTGAGCAATCAAGTTTCGTGCCAAGTTTCTGGTCTACAAAGAACTGAACTCAGCGTCTTATACTTTCTTTGAGAAAGCCGTTCTGTTTTGAGCTTAATCTTTTCATCCTCTCTGTGAGAGATATTTTGATTGTGTTCAAAAATATAATCTCTTTTGTAAACTGTATTTGGCCTAGTGAAGGCTTTGTTCCTCAAAGGCTCAACTGCACTGAGTCGTTTTGAGAAGTTGAGAGTATTGTCAAGTTTGTGACAGTAGAATACTCTTGAGGAAAATTGTAATCAGTTGATTATAGTGAAAAATTCTTCAGGAACAAAGGGACTAGACGTAGCTACCAGTTGGTGGTGAACTAGTATAAATCTCTGCGTCTCTTCCTTTACTGCTTTACATTTATCTTTACCTTGCTCAGTAAAGCAAGTTTTCATAAGCGGTTTATTTTCTGCATCCGGTTAATTTCTTTGCATCCGGTATACAAACAGTTTTGAAAAATCTGTGTTGAAGTGTTTATTACGTAAAGTTTGCGAAAAGTTTTTTAACACAATTCAACCCCCCTTCTTGTGTTCACGTCCAAACAGAACCTCCTTTTACTTACTAAGTGAGCACGTCACATATATTACACGAAGTGACTTTTTTTCCTTTATGTCTAGGTGAATCTTAAGTCGCGTATTTGGAATATGAAATATGGGTTTGCATTTGGAATGCTTTATATATAATATGAAATATGAAATAATGTCATGTTGGATTCAAGTGGATTTAGAAACAATGACCCTTAATTGTTTTGATGATAACAAATAATAATAAGAACAATTTATTCTCTGATGTGTTTGTTAGTGTGCAGAAATCAGTGAGTAAGTCACTATTCATCATATGAAACTGTCTCCAAAAGCTTTGGCTTTGTGCACATTTCACCCTTTGGCCCATTCCTTAGAGTCTGGCATTGATCATCTGGTAAGAGCTGATGACGCCAGCATCTGATAGCTTAGCTCTGTTGATAAAGCTCTGGTAGTCAACCCTCTGGTAAGATGGTCTGGTAGACCATGCTCTGGTGAGACCAAGCTCAGGCAAGACTATACTCAGGTAGGAATCCTGCGTCTGGTACTACATGGCTCTGGTAGATAAAGGCCTAAGTGAAACTATGCAATGAAGAACTTGCCTCTGGTACAAGCTTACTCTGGTAAGCAGAGTATCTCAGTAATAAGCATCATTTGGTAGAAGATGCCTCTGGTAGGCAGAGTATCTCATTAAAGACCTTATCAAGCATTAAAGGATCCTCATTGATGGCTTCTTTAATGTATGAAGAATCAAAAGCCAAATGGAATGTCAACAGATATAATCATCAATCTGTCTTGCTTTGAAAGTATCTCAATTTATAAAAGGATCACAAAGGACAAGATATTTCATTTGACAGCTATGTTAATGTACGGAAGGAAAGTTGAAAATGACATGATGCACTAAAGTCATAAAAGGTCGATCTCAAGTTTTGTCCATTGGTGAAAGACCTGCCTAGGTCACAACGGCACTATTTGAAACCTTAGCTATATATACCTTATTCAAATCACTAATGAAGGTTAAGGAACTGAATCATTTTTACGAGACAGTATGCAATCAAGAAATTTTGCAAGTCTCTGAGACCAAGTGAATATCACTCAAAAGTTTTATCCTTTCTTTTAGAAAGTCATCTTTGTGCTTAAAGCTTGCATTGTAAATCCTCTCTTGCTGAGAGTTGTTTATATTGTTTGGAATTATTTTTGAACACTTGTATTTAGCCCAGTAGTGGTTGTATTTCCTTAGAGGCTTGACTGTACTAAGTCGTTCTAAGAAGTTGAGAGTATAGCCAGTTTGGCAATAGTATACTCTTGAGGTGTAATCAGTTAATTATAGTGGGGAAATCTTTCAGTGTGGTGAAGGGACTAGACGTAGCTACTAGGTGGAAGTGAACTAGTATAAATCATTGTGTCCAACTCTTTCTCTTCTCTTTACTGCTTCTTATTGTTATCCTTGTTTAAAGAGTTGTTTTGAAAATGGTTTTCAAAAACATAAGTATTGCGAAAAGATTTCTAAAACCCAATTCTAACCCCTTTCTTGTGTTTTTGTCACGTTCAATTGGTATCAGAGCTCGGCCTCTTGGTTGAGCACTTAAATAGTGTGAGAGGAAAAGATCCTACACTTTATCTATGGCAAACAACAAAGCTGGTGGTCATGTTAACCGTCCTCCTTTGTTCACTGGAACAAACTATGGCTACTGAAAAGATAAAGTTAAAACCTTTTTTGAGTCACAACAACTCGAACTTTGGGATATGGTTGAAAAATCATATACTGAACCAGTTGATGCTAAGAGAATCCCTATTCCTAGGGATAAGCGGGATCCTGAACAAAAGAAAGCATATCAACTGAATCAGAAAGCAAGGTATTTCCTTATCTGTGCTATTTCTGAAAATGAATATGAGAAGTGTGGCAAGAATGCCATTGCTAAAGATATTTGGGACTCATTGGCTTTGTTCTATAAGGGTACTTCCCAAGTGAGAGAAACAAAGGCTAACATTTTAGACAGTACAGACTCTTCAAGATGGAAGAGGGAAAAGATATTGAAACTGTGACGCCCCAAGTTCCTCAAATTTAGTTTGATTATGTGTTGCATGAGATTTGTGTAATTATTGTTAACTTTAATTTGATCTCAAATTGGAGAACATGATTTCATAATAGTGATAGTGAGCTCTTGTCAATCTTGAGTTGTAAAAATGGTTAGATTTGATCTTAGAATGATTAGAAGGGTTAGTTAGAAATTGATTAAAGTTAGTTTAGGGAGAAAATCTCAAGATTGGCTGTAAAATTTGGTTTTTCTGCATTTTAGCAGTGCATGAATCGATTCATGCTAGCCTGAATCAATTCACAAAGGCAATCAGGAAATTATGAGTCTCTTTGAGTCGAATTGGAGGACCATGAATCGAATCATGATTTCGATTCACCAAACGCACTGCTGTCTTCCTTACTGCATGAATCGATTAACACTTAAGTGTGAATCGATTCACACACTGTAAATTGCCTAAAATTACAGTATACGGGATCAGAACGTGAAAAGGGAAAAAGGGGAAGAAAGAGAGCGAAAATGAAAGAAGGAAGGGGGGAAAACACTAGGGTTTCGTGGATTTGTGAGGGATTTGAGAGATTCTTGCTAGATTTCATCAATTCCTAGCTTGAATAAGAGTTTGAGAGTTCAGATTTGGGAGTTAGTGAAAGTTTGGTGGAACCCTAGCATAGAGAAGAAGAGAAACGCGAAGAAGAAGAAAAAGAAGGAAGAAAAGAGAACCAAGCTTCAATACTTCTAGCTCGAATCCTTGGTGTTGTTTGTGAGTTCTTTCTTCTCTTAGGTGATGGGCACCCATAAGTCCCACATTAGGAATTTATTTTCCCTAAGTAATGTATGTTCAAGTTAGGGTTTTGATTACCCGTTGAAATAGAGTTTGATATTATTATTGTTGTGATATCTCAATGGGATTGGTTAAGGGTTGGCTACTGTCCCCTACCCCCTACAAACGTATGATTGATGTTTGACCCATTGTATGCTCCACTGAGCCCAATGGGAATGGGTTTTTGGTTCTTAAGGGACTGGACCTCAAGAGTGATGATAAGTTTCATATGAGCTTGTATTGTCTTGATTATATGATTAGTTAAATGTACATGTTTTGTAAGCTTAGGGCTCAAATACATGTGAAGTTAAATTCCTTGACTTTGTTGTAAATATCATTGGAATTAGTATGTAATGTTATAGAATGATATGGATTGAAATCCTGAGTTACTATTTACTTGATTGTAAACACGCATTTAAGTTATGAGAATTGTGATAAAAATCACTTAAAAGATACACAAGATTCCTCATAAGAGGAGAGAACGGTATGGTTAGTCTCGTGGGATGCCACTTGAATGGTTATTGACATCTAACCACCATATTGTTAGTTATGTTGATTGGGGTCTATGGACTAAAGCATATGACAAAACCCAATAACATAGAAGAATAGTAAGTTGTGCTAAGCACAAAGAAAAGAAGAACTACATGTTCTTAGTTAAGAAGTTGCATTGCATTATTATGTTTGACTGTTTTCTTGGAAATTGTCGTAAGTTTGAGGAGAGATGGTGAGGAGTCGATGGGAGGATTCACTGAGATTTTATCTCACCCCTTTCCTTTTAATTATTTCTGATGCACAGGTTGAGAAGGAAGATTGAAGAGGCTTGGAGTCCAAAGCCCTTTTTTTGTTATTTTGTATTTTGGATTATGTAACAATCTATTCAATTTGATGCAAAAAGACTAGTATTTTGTATTAAATCTTTAGAAGGCTATGTAACTTTGAAATATGGAATATTTCCCCACTTATGGGATTAGGTACCTTGTGGTTATTTAGACTTAATGTAATATTTGAGTTTGATTTCACTCGGTAATCTCTGTATCTAATGCTAATTATCTTACTTTCAATAAAGTTGAATGTATAGTGTTACATTATGGTATCAGAGCAGTTCAATCCTTTGCACTGTGAGTAGACAGATTAGGGTTCTTGAGAATGGCTTGCTAGACTTTCTAAATACCTTGTTGTAGAATATTGAGCCTGATCAACTCAATGTTTTGTACATTGTATGTAGAATTATGGCTAGTGGATCCTAAGGTCGAGGAAGGCGAACAAGGCAGCCACCGCCCGAAGATGTTTCTTGGAATGAAATAGCGGATGCGATACAAGAGCAAACTCAAGCTTCCAATGCTCAAACCCAGGCGACGAATGCCTTACTCCAACAAATTCTCCAAGGAGGATTCGCACCACCCAACAATGCTGCATAACTGGAGAACCCTAACCATGCATTCTCCGAATTTTGGAAAAATAGTCCTCCTCATTTTCATTTTAAGGGTGGTTCAGATCCGGCTGAGGCACGATACTGGCTGCAAGAAATGGAGAAAATTTTCACCGTTGTCACCTACACTGAAGAGCAGAAGGTGGTGTTTGCTTCACACTACCTGAAGGAAGAGGCGGAGATTTGGTGGAAAGGAGCTAGGGATCACATGGAGGATCTTGAGACTCCTATGGATTGGACAAATTTCAAGAGAGTGTTTCTGGAGAAGTATTTTCCAAGAAGCGTTAGAAGGCAAAAAGAGCAAGAGTTTGCTCATTTGACACAAGGGAACATGTCGGTGGGGGAATATGTAGCCAAGTTTGAAGAGTTGGCCAAGTATTCCACTTACCTTCAACACAACCAAGATGATGAGTGGAAGGCTCATCAATTTGATTAAGGCTTGAAACCGGAGATAAGAAATGCCATGTGTTAGTTGGAGGAAGACGATTATGCAAAACTTATAGGAAAGTGTAGAATCACTGAAGAAGCCCAACTTGCTTTGGAAACGGATCGTCGTGATAGGATCCAAAAGAAGAAGGATGACAAGAACGCTCAACACATGAAGCCAAAAGGGAATTTAAACAAAGGGAAGCAGGTCCAAACTCATGAGCCTAAGTCTTTTTATACATGCTCCAAATGTGGAAAGATACATCAAGGAGAGTGCATGAAGGGGAAGAATGTCTGTTATGTTTTTCATCTGTCGGGACATATGTCAAAGGAATGTCCCCAGTACACAAGAGGGAAGGGATCTAAACCCAACGATCCTACCCAAGGGAGAGTCTTTACTCTGGATGCCAAGAAAGCTAAAGGTGCTGAAAATTTGATAAGGTACTTGTCTCCTTCAAGATGAACCCTTAGTCGTTTTGTATGATTCGGGTGGAATCCATTCTTTCATTTCTTGTAAATGTGTTCAAAGGATAGGGTTGTACCTCACTTCTTTACAAATTCCATTGCATATGTGTTCGGTCAAAATCGCAAGTATACGATCTCGTCAAGTTATAATATAAAAGATTATCGTCTCCACAGGGAATTGAAATGATTACTGGTCTACTTAGATCAATTTGTTACTTAGACAAATGATTCAAGGTGAACTTTAAATAAAGAGTGTATAAAAATTAAGTAGAAAAGAGATTATAAAATATTTAAGAAAGGAATTAGATAATAAAAGCACTAAGGTAATGGGTTCGCTAATATTTATATCTGTGTACTTGATTAATTTATAACATGAGTAACAATTCTTACTGATTACCAATCACCTATTTAAAAGCTATTAATACCCAATGATCATGCAATATTAATAGTCTTCTTTCTAATTTATTACTCAGTTTGATCATGCAAAGTAATTAAACAGAAAGAGAATGAAGGGTCAATAGATTTATTAATTCAATGACTGACTGAAAATGAACACGCAATCCTTGATCCGGCAGAGCATGCAGATTCAATTATTCCCAGAGTTCTGTTAATTAATTCAAGGTACGATCGCCGAACAATTAATTAACTGTGTAAAGAGTCGCTAATTCTTTTTAAAGTAATATTACCAGGAATAATTTAATCAAAAGGATTTAAACACTCATATTATAAATGATAAAGATAACACAGATAAAGTAAAAGATCCCCCGTCACCTCAATGACGGGATTAGTTACTAAACATACTTGAAGATAGCAACTGTAGTACCCTAATTTTGTCCGACTTTTTTTAATTTATTTATCTTTGCTTATTAAATTAGTAGTAATAATATTAAATAATTATGAGATTTTTGGTTTTGGAATAAATAAAAAGGAGGCAAAGAATATTAAAGTGAAAAAAAGGGAGAAGAAAAGAATGAATAAAAGAAAAAAAAAGAAAACAAAGATTTTTATTTGAGAAAGGGTGTGCAAAAGGTAAATCTGGGTGGTACAAATAGCAATAACCAACAAAGCCGGGTGACTCCACCCAATCCCACAGCCGCCACCATACCCATTCGCTTCACAAGACTCTCCCCTGTTTCTTGTCGCACTCCCTCGCTTTCCACAACACTGCTTTCTACACCCCCGCTTCATTTGCACGCCCCAGCCCAGCACCCACGCAAGCCCAGCCCAATTCCCTTTAACCCTAAAAAACCTGAACCATCTCACGTCCTCTCATCTTCTCTCATCCGCGGTGCCCTCCCCTCCCTTTAACCCTTCTTCAACCCTAGGACGCCGCGGCGCCCCCTCTCCCCGTTCCATCCTCCCTGCTTTCTCTTCTTCATTTCCTCATCTTCCTTATTCTCCACCCAGACTCTCGCCTCCATCCCCTCCTCTTTCTCTTCACTTTCTTCTTCCTTCTTCATTCTCATCAAAACTGTAACACCTGAGGACGAGATCGACATCGTCTTAGGACGTCGGATCGAGACCTCGCGTCGAGATCTTGTGTCGAGATCCCGTGCCAAGATCGTTTACCGAGGTCATTTGCCGAGCTGAGGAGACCGCGTGCACTAGCTGCTGAGCTGAGGAGGTCGGGTGTCGAGTTGATGAAGTCGCGTCTGCAGTGAGGAGGTCGCATGTCGAATCGAGGAGGCTGTGCACGAACTCGTGTTAGAGCCTTGTGCGCTTGCACGAGCACCCTAGTCGACATCGTGTCGAGATGATAACACTCGTATTCTTCTACGAGCGTTATTGACGTTATTATTATTATATTGTTTGTAATAATTATATTGTCGGCTTGCCGTTCGTCCCCGTGTCTAGCTCGTTGAGCGATAGAGTAGAGGGTAATTATGAGAGAGTAGCGATTAGACGGGTAGATTGATTGATGGGATTGGCATCTTATAGCTGAAGTTACGATTATACCCCTTCTCTCACCAGCTGTATACCACGACCAGTTCCCTCAAACACTCACTTTCTCTTTTCTTCTTTCTTTCTTCTTCCTTCCTTCTGCTCTGAGTTCCTTGTTTTTCTCCAAAATTTCCATCGAAGAAACCTTGAGTTCCATCGAGACTCTGCACAAATTTTCTTCATCAATCTTGTTCATCATCATCTTCTCGACCTATATCTCACCATCTCGACCACCATCTGAGGTAAGGAAAAACATATTTTTCTCTTCTTCATGTTACTGTTTAGCGCCATTTCTTCTTTCCATTTTAGCCAGTTTTATGCTTCCAAATCATGTCAAACTGATGGGTTTTCTTCTTCATGATATTACCTCCCTTTCTAACCGATTAATTGGGCTTGTAAAACAAATTTTCTTCCTCTGTTTTTCTGCAATCGGCAGTGCCCAGAAACCCTTCCTTTTTGGTTTGTTTCGATTTCTTATTTTAGTTTGTCGATCGTTGCTTCTGGTTGTTGATGTTGTCGATCTATCTGTTGTAGCATCAGATAACCTTTTTCATGAACTTTTGATCAAAAACCCTAACTTTGTGTTAGAGGAAAAATATATTTCAGTTCTTGAGTTTTAATATTTTCTGGGTTGTGGTTAAGTTTGGGATGAGAGCTAGTGTTATTAGAACCCATAGATCGAACTAAGTTGTGCTTGTTTTAGGAAGTCTGATTCCCGAGATCGTGTGATTTTCGAATCGAGGTGTACGGGAGAGCGAACCCGAGGACGTGGAAGCAGTGGGATCCAGATCGAGAACTGTACGTGTCGAGGTCGACTGAGAAGTGTACGTGTCGAGGTCGATTGAGGATGGTACGTGTCGAAGTCGTTGTCGAGCTCGTTGAAGACAGCCGTGTCGAGATCGAGTAAGAGAAGTCGTTGTCGAGCTCATTTGAAGACAGCTGTGTCGAGGTCGTTATCAAGCAGCATTAGCTTGGAGTTCGGTAAGGGCGCTTCACATTAATACTTTCATAGTATGCTAGTGTAAGGGCACTTCATATTCTACGTGTTTATGTTATTGTGTATGTGTCGAGCTTAATATGTTGTGATATGATTGGGTTTTTGCATGTATTTAATATGTGATTGAATATATGTTGTGAATTGTGTATTGCATGTTGAATTGCGTTTCTTCATGTCGAGCTTGCTCTTTTTATTTGACATGCGGTTGAATATCTTGTGTTTAACTCTTTGAATATCGTATGCGGCGAATTGTTCATCGAGTGAGCGAGCTAGGTGAGTCGTATGACGTTTTTGAGCCGTGACCCGGATAACTAAGGGTGCTAGGTCCCCTTTTGTTTACGGGAGATTGACTAGACGTCGCCACGCTATGGGACCTGAGTTGACTGTCCTAGGGAGAGCGAGGATCCCAAGGCTTCGGCTGGACTTTCCGACATACGGTACGGCGTGTGCATTCCGGAAAAATTGTCGAGTCGAGAGAAAATGGATTTGCGAGTTGTGTCGAGTTAGAGTGAGATGGTCGAGTCACGTGTGGTGATTGAGATACATTATTGTGTTGCTTATTTCTTTATGCCGTGCTTATCTTGTATTGTTGAGAAGTTGACCCTTTCCCGTGGTGCCTTCAATCCATGACGGTTACCCAGGCGATGTCGAGGGTGCAGGGAACTCGACAGCAGATGATGCCGAGGAGGAGCTCGACGAGGACCCGAGTGACGACCTCTACTTGTCGTGATTGTTTATGTGTGATGGATGTTTTTTTTTATGACTGTACCTTGTTTTTCTTTTGGAGTGGTATGTCGTGACCAGTTTGGGCCGGTTATGTTTTGTCGTTACAGGGTAGACTGGTGGTCTTACTTTTGGAGCAGCCCCCTGCGTGGGAGTCTGCCGGAAGTACCCCCAGGGTATGATTGCTCTTTTGAAGTCGTCGTACCTTAGGTGTATTTTCTTTGCACATTTGCTACTCTGTATTTTGTATACATTATTATTTCGAGTGATATATATATGTATGTTATGCATGTATGTTTTATTAGAATTTAAGTCTTGTGTCTTAGTTGCACCATGTTTCGAAAAGCTGTAATTACTCTGATGTGCACGAGTTGGTTTTAAAAAAAAAATAGACCGTACTTTTTAAAAGGCACAAGAGTACCGTTTTTAAAACGCGTCGCACACAGGTTTAGTTGAGCTCGGTGTGTTGAGCTCGGTAACTCGAGCTCGGTATATTGAGCTCGCTAGCGGTCCGGAAACGGGTCGTTACATTGTTGGTATCAGAGCAGTTCGGTTCTGACCGAGCTGTGCATAGGAGATTTGGACTGGTCACTGTGTCGGGTTATGTGTGTTGGGTACCTAGTTCTAATATGTTGATTGCTGTTTGATTAAGTGAAGCACTTATTGCTTGAGAAATTGTTTGAACTGTTTCTTGATTGAAGCAGTGTGTTTTAACATATCCTTGTTGTGAGATTCTGACAGGGTTTTGAACTTTGTGGAATCTAATGCCACCTCGTCGGGATACGACAGCTGCAACCGAGAACGTCGACATGGAACGAGCAATTCAAGCTATGACCGAGATGGCGGCAGCCATGGCTCAACAATCAGCCGCAACTCAACAGTTAACGCGATGGCTCAACAGACGGCGGCGTTAACTCAGCGAGAACTGCGGCAGCAGCGAAGCGAGCGAAATCTTGAAGAGAGAGAGGATTGGCCGACTTCAGAAGCATGATCCACCAAGTTCTATGGTGAGCCAAACCCGGATAAAGGCGATCTTTGGATGCAAGAGATCGAGAAGATCTTCGAGGCACTCCATTGCGGGACAACGTGAAGGTCGACTATGCTACCTACTTACCGCTAGGAGACGCAGAGTATTGGTGGAGGAGTGAAGCAAACATTTATAAGCGAACGTCGCGAGATGACCTGGGAGCTTTTTCGTGAAAGGTTCTTGGACAAGTACTTCCCAGATCTTGCACGAGCCGAGAAGGAGCAAGAGTTTCTTCAATCACAGAAGGCAACTCGACAAAGGTCCGAGTATGCGGCCAAGTTCGAGTCGTTGGCGAGGTATTTCAGTCCATTTCGTGATCGAGCTGACCAAAGATGGTTAAGTGAGAGATTCCAACAGGGATTGAGATTCGACATTCAGAAGTCGGTGGTGTCATTGAGGATTCGAAACCTCCAAGAGCTGATAGATCATTGTCGAGGTAGAAGGAGTGAGGAGCCACAAGAAGAAGACTGTTGTGGGCGGACCGGTGAGACCCCGTGAGTGCGGGCGTAGATTTGCCTGAAGTGGAAACAACCGCAGAAGAAGCCTTACGACCGACCTCGGGGAACGACAACAGGGACAGATGTCGTCCGATGACCCAGGGAGCGAGGAGTGGAGGTCGCAGTGTCGAGGTGACTTGCTATCGTTGTGGAAAGCCGGACATTACGCGAGTAATCGTACTCGAAGGAGGGTGTGCTACAAGCAGAAGCCAGGGCATTTTGCCAAGGATTGTCCTACACCTAAAGTTGAACCGGCAATGCTTGCGGCAAAGGCCAAAGGGAAGCGTCAGGTAGCTAAAGGCGAGTTTTACGCATGAGTGGCGAGGAAGCGGTCGAGCTGAAGATCTTATCCAAGGTGAATGTGAAATCGAGGGTAAATCCTTATCCGTTCTTTTTGATTCGGGTGCAACCCATTCCTTTATTTCTTCTGATTGTGTGAACCATTTGAACTTGACTGTGACTGCCTTACCGTTTAAATTGGTAGTTACAACCCAATTGCTAAAACCTTAGTCACAACCACTGCATGTCTTAATTGTGTAGTGGTTATTCAGAGTAGAAAGTTTGTGGTCAATTTGGTTTGTTTGCCTCTTAAGGGCTTAGATGTCATTCTCGGGATGGATTGGTTGTCACACCACCATGTCTTCTTGGGTGTGCCGTAAAGCGTAATTTTTCCGGACCTTGGAGTCTCCAATTATCTTTCTCGAACGTATTGGAGTTTCTTTGAAAGAAGGAACTAGGGATTACATGTATCCGCTAGTTTGGAAGTTTTCAGCGGATCGGCGTGAAGAATGTACCGGTGGTGTGTGACTTTGAGGGCGTTTTCAAGGCGTGCCAGGGTTACCACCCGATGCACGAGGTCGAGTTCTCCATCGACTGATTCCAGGGACAGACCGATCTCCAAAGCGCCATACAGATGTCTCCGCCGAGATGAAAGAACTGAAGTCCCGGATCGAACACTTGGAGTCGAAGCAATTCATACGACCGAGCGTGTCACCGTGGGGAGCTCGGTGTTGTTGGTTAAGAAGAAGGATGGACGATCAAGAGCGTGCGTGGACTATCGCGAGCTCAACAAGGTTCTTGTGAAGAACCGTTACCCGTTACCACGTATTGGCGACTTGATGGATCAACTTCGTGGAGCGGCGATCTTTTCAAGATAGACTTGAAGTCGGGCTACCATCGATTCGCGTGAAGGAGGAAGATGTACCCAAAACAGCTTTCGAGGACTAGATACGGTCACTACGAGTACTTGGTGATGCCGTTTGGAGTGGCGAATGCACCAAATTTGTGTTTATGGACTACATGAACAGGATTTTCCATTCGTTCTTGGATCGGTTGTTGTAGTGTTCATCGACGACATCTTGATCTACTCGAGGAACCGAGAAGAGCACGCAGAACACTTATGTCGAGTCTGCGCAGATATTACGAGATAAGCAACTCTATGCCAACCCGTCAAGTGTGAATTTTGGCTCAAGAGGTGAATTTTCTTGGTCACGTGATTTCCAAAGAAGGGATAGTGTGGATCCAACTAAGATTGAAGGCGTGTTAGCGTGGGAACAGTAGAAGGCGATTCTGAGATCGGGAGTTTTGTCGGCTTAGCGAGGATATTACCGAAGATTCATTGAAGGTTTCTCGAAGATTGTCGCGCCTCTTTACGACTAACGAGGAAGGATCAACCTTTGCCTGGACCGAGGAGTGTGAAGCCGATTTCAAAGATTGAAGGAGCTTTTGGCGGCAGCGCCTGTGCTGATTTTGCCTCAACCTGAAGAGCCTTACGAGGTGTATTGTGATGCGTCACACCAGGGATTGGGATGCGTGCTGATGCAACATCGGAAGGTGGTCGCGTATGCTTCAAGACAGCTTAAGATTCACGAGAGGAACTACCCTACTCACGACTTGGAGTGGCGTGATAGTTTTTCTTTGAAGATATGGAGGCACTACCTTTATGGGAGCACTCTTACTGTTTTCAGCGATCACAAGAGCTTGAAGTACCTGTTCGACCAGAAAGAGCTCAACATGCGTCAGCGTAGATGGACAGAATTTCTCAAGAACTACGACTTTACGTTGGAATACCATCCCGGTAAGGCTAACGTGGTAGCAGATGCGTTGAGTAGGAAGAGCGTTTTAACCTCGGCGATGATGATCAAGGAGTTGGAGATGCTCGAGAAGTTCCGAGACTTGAAGTTGAGTGTCGAAGTTTCACCGGGGAAGCTGAGATTTGGTATGCTTACCATCTCTAACAGATTGTTGGACGAGATCCGAGACCAGCAGGTTCATGACGAGCTTCTGCAAGAGAAGGTTCAGTTGATAGCACAAGGAAAGGCGACAGAATTCCAAGTCGGAGCGGACGACATCTTGAGATGCAATGGCCGAGTATGCGTACCTAACGTATCCGAGCTGAGAAAGTTGATTCTCTCGAAGCGCGCATAAGAGCAACTTTAGTATTCATCCAGGAGTTACGAAGATGTATCAAGACTTGAAGAAGCATTTTTGGTGGTCCGGAATGAAGAAGCAAGTGGCCGAGTACGTAGCTCGTGTTTAACGTGTCGAAAGCCGGCGTGGAGCACCAACGACCGCGGAATGCTACAATCGCTGACGCATCAAAGATGGAAATGGGATAGTATTTCCATGGATTTCGTTGTAGGTTTGCGAAGACGCAGAAGAAGAATGATTCGATTTGGGTGATCGTCGACCGATTGACCAAATCTGCTCATTTCTTACCAAAGGAGGTCGACATACAACGTGGAAAAGTCGACCGAGATCTACATCGCGGAGATAGTACGACTTCATGGAATACCCTCTTCGATCGTGTCGGACCGAGATCCGAAGTTCACGTCTCATTTTTGGAGGAATTGCAAGGAGCGATGGGAACCGAGCTCGAGCTTAGCTCGGCATATCATCCACGCATCGATGGTCGGTGAGAGAACGATCCAATCACTTGAAGATTTGTTGCGGCGTGTACCTTAGATCACCGAGGAAGTTGGGACGACGCCTTACCATTGGTGGAGTTTACCTACAATAACGGTTTCCATGCGAGTATTGGAATGGCACCTTTGAAGCTACCGTATGGACGGAAATGTCGACGCCTCTTTGTTGGTACCAGGACGGCGGCGTTACATTTGTAGGACCAGATATGATCCAGCGGACTCATCGAGAAGATCCGTTTGATCAGAGATCGGATGCGAACATCTCAAAGTCGACAGAAGAGTTATGCAGACCAACGACGTCGACCACTCGAGTTCGAGGAAGGAGAACATGTATTTCTTAGAGTCACCCCCACTACTGGAGTTGGTCGAGCAATCAAATCCAAGAAACTTACCCCTAAATTTATTGGACCTTACCAGATTCTTCGTCGTATCGGTCCAGTGGCATATCAGATTGCCTTGCCACCATTCTTGTCGAACATTCACGACGTCTTCCACGTCTCACAGTTGCGGAAGTATATTTCCGACCCCTCTCATGTCATCGAACCGGATGTAATTCAACTGAAGGACGACTTATCTTTTGAAGCATCACCAGCAAGGATCGTTGATCGGAAAGCCAAGCAGTTGCGGAATAAAGAGATTCAACTTGTCAAAGTTGTGTGGGATCAGAAGACGGGAGATGCAACTTGGGAGCTGGAAGAGAAGATGAAGACTCAGTACCCTGAACTTTTCCAAGGTAAGAATCTTATTTGCAATTTCGAGGACGAAATTTTTTTAGAGGGAGAGATTGTAACACCTGAGGACGAGATCGACATCGTCTTAGGACGTCGGATCGAGACCTCGCGTCGAGATCTTGTGTCGAGATCCCGTGCCAAGATCGTTTGCCGAGGTCATTTGCCGAGCTGAGGAGACCGCGTGCACTAGGCCGAGCCGAGGAGGTCGTGTCGAGTTGATGAAGTCGCTGCATCGAAATGAGGAGGTCGCATGTCGAATCGAGGAGGCCGCGTGCACGAACTCGTGTTAGAGCCTTGTCAGCGCCAGACGAGCACCCTAGTCGACATCGTGTCGAGATGATAACACTCGTATTCTTACGAGCGTTATTCAAATTATTATTATTATATTGTTTGTAATAATTATATTGTCGGCTTGCCGTTCTCGTCGCCGTGTCTAGATCGTTGACCGATAGAGTAGAGGGTAATTATGAGAGAGTAGCGATTAGACGGGTAGATTGATTGATGGGATTGGCATCTTATAGCTGAAGTTACGATTATACCCCTTCTCTCACCAGCTGTATACCACGACCAGTTCCCTCAAACACTCACTTTCTCTTTTCTTCTTTCTTTCTTCTTCCTTCCTTCTGCTCTGAGTTCCTTGTTTTTCTCCAAAATTTCCATCGAAGAAACCTTGAGTTCCATCGAGACTCTGCACAAATTTTCTTCATCAATCTTGTTCATCATCATCTTCTCGACCTATATCTCACCATCTCGACCACCATCTGAGGTAAGGAAAAACAAATTTTTCTCTTCTTCATGTTACTGTTTAGCGCCATTTCTTCTTTCCATTTTAGCCAGTTTTATGCTTCCAAATCATGTCAAACTGATGGGTTTTCTTCTTCATGATATTACCTCCCTTTCTAACCGATTAATTGGGCTTGTAAAACAAATTTTCTTCCTCTGTTTTTCTGCAATCGGCAGTGCCGTAAACCCTTCCTTTTTGGTTTGTTTCGATTTCTTATTTTAGTTTGTCGATCGTTGCTTCTGGTTGTTGTTGTTGTCGATCTATCTGTTGTAGCATCAGATAACCTTTTTCATGAACTTTTGATCAAAAACCCTAACTTTGTGTTAGAGGAAAAATATATTTCAGTTCTTGAGTTTTAATATTTTCTGGGTTGTGGTTAAGTTTGGGATGAGAGCTAGTGTTATTAGAACCCATAGATCGAACTAAGTTGTGCTTGTTTTAGGAAGTCTGATTCCCGAGATCGTGTGATTTCCGAATCGAGGTGTACGGGAGAGCGAACCCGAGGACGTGGAAGCAGTGGGATCCAGATCGAGAACTGTACGTGTCGAGGTCGACTGAGAAGTGTACGTGTCGAGGTCGATTGAGGACGGTACGTGTCGAAGTCGTTGTCGAGCTCGTTGAAGACAGCCGTGTCGAGATCGAGTAAGAGAAGTCGTTGTCGAGCTCATTTGAAGACAGCTGTGTCGAGGTCGTTATCAAGCAGCATTAGCTTGGAGTTCGGTAAGGGCGCTTCACATTAATACTTTCATAGTATGCTAGCGTAAGGGCACTTCATATTCTACGTGTTTATGTTATTGTGTATGTGTCGAGCTTAATATGTTGTGATATGATTGGGTTTTTGCATGTATTTAATATGTGATTGAATATATGTTGTGAATTGTGTATTGCATGTTGAATTGCGTTTCTTCATGTCGAGCTTGCTCTTTTTATTTGACATGCGGTTGAATATCTTGTGTTTAACTCTTTGAATATCGTATGCGGCGAATTGTTCATCGAGTGAGCGAGCTAGGTGAGTCGTATGACGTTTTTGAGCCGTGACCCGGATAACTAAGGGTGCTAGGTCCCCTTTTGTTTACGGAGATCGACTAGACGCCGCCACGCTTACGTGGACCCGAGTTGACCGCCCTAGGGAGAGCGAGGATCCCAAGGCTTCTACCGACTTTCCGACATACCCAGACGGGCGTGTGCATTCCGGAAAAATTGTCGAGTCGAGAGAAAATGGATTTGCGAGTTGTGTCGAGTTAGAGTGAGATGGTCGAGTCACGTGTGGTGATTGAGATACATTATTGTGTTGCTTATTTCTTTATGCCGTGCTTATCTTGTATTGTTGAGAAGTTGACCCTTTCCCGTGGTGCTTTCAATCCATGACGGTTACCCGAGCGATGTCGAGGGCGCAGGGAACTCGACAGCAGATGATGCCGAGGAGGAGCTCGACGAGGACCCGAGTGACGACCTCTACTTGTCGTGATTGTTTATGTGTGATGGATGTTTTTTTTTATGACTGTACCTTGTTTTTCTTTTGGAGTAGTATGTCGTGACCAGTTTGGGCCGGTTATGTTTTGTCGTTACAGGGTAGACTGGTGGTCTTACTTTTGGAGCAGCCCCCTGCGTGGGAGTCTGCCGGAAGTACCCCCAGGGTATGATTGCTCTTTTGAAGTCGTCGTACCTTAGGTGTATTTTCTTTGCACATTTGCTACTCTGTATTTTGTATACATTATTATTTCGAGTGATATATATATGTATGTTATGCATGTATGTTTTATTAGAATTTAAGTCTTGTGTCTTAGTTGCACCATGTTTCAAAAGTCAGAATTACTCTGATGTGCACGAGTTGGTTTTAAAAAAAAAATAGACCGTACTTTTTAAAAGGCACAAGAGTACCGTTTTTAAAACGCGTCGCATACAGGTTTAGTTGTGCTCGGTGTGTTGAGCTCGGTAACTCGAGCTCGGTATATTGAGCTCGGTAGCGGTCCGGAAACGGGTCGTTACAAAAACCTAACCCTAATCCCTCCCTTAATTTTTGATCTTAAGCCGCGGCGATCCTCTCCCCTTATCTCTCCCCAAATCACGACCTCATCTCTTCTTCCTCTTATCCCTTCTCTTTTCAAGCTCCAAACCCTAATTTCTCATCACCCAGCCGCGACCACACCTCTTCTATTCCCCTAAATCACAGCCTCATCCCTTCATCTCTCATCTCTCTCACCAACCCAAACCCTAATTTCCTCCAGATAAGTCGCGACGCTCCCCCTTTTTTGCCCTCTCTCATTCTCTCCTTATCCCTCAAAATCCTACTAAATTGAATCAAGTCTGTAATCAATCAAGATCTTCACCAAATCTCCATAAATCCCTCTCAAAACCGTGGATTTGGGTGCGAAAAAAGGGGGTCTTCGTTCCCCTCTTTTATTTTCTTTTGTTATTATTTGGTTTTGGTCACTGATTTGATTTTGTCTTCTTTTTCACAGATACTAAGTCTATAAAATCCAAGGCATGCAACGAGAACGAGGGGAGGCCGAACCCTAAGAAGAGAAATCCAGTGGAAAGGGAACGAGAAGGGAGCAATGTGACTGAGACGCGAATAGCAGCAAAGAAACCCGTGAGGTTACAGAAAAAGCCAAAAATAAACACTTTTAGATCTAGTTTTCTTGTTTCTCCTCTCATTTTGTTCTGTATTTTTTCTGAGAAAGCTAAGAAATCCAGGTTATATTCTTGTTCTCCCTTATTGTAATTTTTGATCTCCTTCTTGAAATTATTCGGTCCCTCTTTTGAAAAATGTAACTTTGTACTGCAATGGATATGAACTGAAATGGCCAAACATGATTCTGTTTATTCTTCCTTCTTCTTCTGTTTACGTTTTTATGTATATATTGTTCTTGATTAATTTTCCGGGTCGTGAGGTTGTTCTGCGTGAGGACTTAGGTCAGGGTTTGGCCTTCCAATGGGGCCAAACCCTAGGTAGGGACCAAATTGTAAATATTTTGTCATGAGGGGTATAAGAGCAAAGACTGAGTTTCTGAAGTTTATTCCTAATTTACACGTTTTAAAAAAAATAATAAAATAGAAATAAACAAGTTAATGCAATAAGTAAATATATTCTTGTTTTATTTAGAATTTAGAATAATAATAAATGCAGAGAAAAAGCTTATTATTTCTTTTCTTTAATTCTTCTTTACATTATTTAATTATAATAATAATAATAAAAACAAAAAGATTGCTTCTGGATGTTTTCTTTATTTAAACACGTATTGAATATTTAATTCGTTTATTTTTTGCTCTGCATGAGTTTAAGTCTGAGCAATTAATATTTTGTGTCGTTTTTTAAATAAAACGGTGACAAATAAATTCGTATTTTACTTCTAGGATTTTTTTGGGAATAACTCGTTCAAAGGCAAACAAATTTTTCTAAACAATTAAAGGTACCTTTTTTTGGGCGTTTTAGGGGTGCTAATACCTTCCCTATGCTTAACCAACTCCCGAACTCAAATCTGGTTCAAAAGACCTTTTTCTTCAAAATAATTTAAAAATAGATTTTCCAATGTTTCCTAAAATAAATATTGGTGGTGGCTCCATTTAATTTTTAGGGTGGTTGTCACAGCTGGCGACTCCACTGGGGACTTTAGAGAGTTAGGCCTTTTGATTGTTTGAATTGTTTGTTTGCCTTACAATGTGAATTGTTTCCTTTTCTTTTATTTTTATTTATTTTTTTGTTACTATTTTTTTTTTATTTTTTCAATTTATTTACTTTTATCTTATCTTATTTATTTTTATCTTTGTTTAGTTTATTTATTTTTATTGTGATTATATGTATATTGAACATTAGGATAGTTACCATGTATATATTGTTTTATTTATTTTGCAGCGGGTAGTTTTAAGTTTGTTCCTTTACACACTTCACTTTATACACTTTATTTACACACACTTTGAGTGGGTGCTCTATACCCGGGCCCGAGTGAATCTTAAGTTAGGAGAGGCTATGTAGTGGGTGCTCTGCTGGACGTACGTCCAGTGGGTTGAGAAAAAACCATCCTTTAATAATATACTTATTATTGGTGGTAACATTTTCAAATGGGACCCTTGACTCTAGGGATCTTTTAGATTAGTATCTTAAATCCACCCAATGGAAAGACACTTATGTGGACCATAGACCCTTTTTAAGGAGCTACCGGCCCATATCACAAAAGGAGCATACCTTATCCCATTTTTCACGTGACAAAAGTCGTATGACCTAAGATCTTAGGAAATACCGGCCTACATCACAAGGGGAACACTCTACCCGTTTTTCCTTCATCCATTTATTTTCCATTCACATTTCAAAAATTGTGAAAGATAATAAATGATATTTTTCTCTAAAAAATATTATTTGTTATTCTTCTTTGCAAAAAAAAAGCACAGTTTCAAAAAAATATTTTTCCTTCTCATTCTTTTTCCCTCTAAAAAATAAATTTTCAAAAAAAAAAGCATTTTCTCTTTTTTTTAGCGACATTTCTCATTATCCTTGCATTTATTTTATTTTTATAGAAAAAAATAAATGAAAAAAATGTTTCTCCATTATCCATCATATTATTTTGCATGAAATGTACATAAAAAAAACATTCATGACATGTATAATCATGACATCTTCATAACATAACTCATTTTTCCCCCTCCACAGAAAATAGATACACATAAGCTTTCCCTGCATCCCTACCGGACTCGAGCCCAATCTAGACTCATGGACTTGTTGGAACAGAATCAGCAAGCGATGAGTGAAGAACTCGACCAAATCAAGGGTAAGATGGACAAGATATTGGACCTCTTGCAGAACTTGGGTGCAAAATTGACCATTAATGAGGACCATTTCATCAGCACTAATGAGTATCAAGAGGCTTCCAATGGCCCATCAGGAGACCCCCTAGATCAGGAGAGACTCCAAATTGTGGAAGATAGGCTGAAAGCAATTGAAGGGTAAATCATATTGGGTTCAAAGCTTCAGAAGTATGTTTGGTCCTGGACGTGGTAATTCCTCCAAAATTCAAAGTTCCTGAGTTCGTCAAGTATGAAGGTTTAACTTGTCCAAAAAGCCACCTCATCATGTACTGCCGGAAGATGGCCTCCTGCTCCAGTAATGATAAGCTCCTAATCCATTTCTTCCAAGAGAGTCTAACCGGGGCATCCCTACGCTGGTATATGCAGTTAGAGCGGAGCAAAATCAACTCATGGAATGATTTGGCTAACGCTTTCATCAAACAGTATAGATACAACTTGGATATGGCTCCTGACCGCTCCCAATTGTAAGCCATGGTAAAAGGGGGCAATGAAAGCTTCAAAGAGTATGCCCAAAGATGGATAAGCGTTGCAGCCCAAGTGGAACCTTCACTGTCAGAGAAGGAGATGGTTACCACATTTATTGACACTCTCCAGTCACCTTTCTATGACATTATGATTGGAAATATCTCTTTAAGCTTCTCAGAACTAATCATTCTCAGGGAAAGAGTGGAAGCAGGGATAATAAGCAGAAGGATTACCAACCTCGACATTCAAAAACCATTGCGCAGTATGAACCAAGATATGGAAGAAGATACAAACGCTGCTCATCACAACATGCCAAGTTGGGGCAGTGGGTCATTCAATTGAGAATTGTTGAGGCTTTGAAATACAAAAGTGCAAGATCTGATCAACGCCAAGTGGTTGGACTTCAAGAAAGATAACTCTGTTTACTTGTTATGCTTTGCTCCAAGCCCGAGGGCATATCTTGTAAAGGGCTCATTATGTTCTCATCTTTTCAGTTCGTCAATAAAACTGCAATTTGAATTTTTTTCAATTTTAGCTCATAGAATAATGGTAAAGCAAATGCACAAATTATCAAAAGTTAAGTTTTGTGAAGATGTGAGCAATGAGATTTTGAGATGAAGTTTGGCCCTTTTTCTCTATCCAAATACTTATCCCTTGCTACCCCTTTTGAGCCTAAAACGAAATTTTCTTTCAAATACCTTGAATAAGGATCGTCCATACAATGAAGAATAGCAAAAGTCTCCAATCAACTTTGTCTTTTCAGAAAGAAGAAGAGCAAAGTAAGCAATAAGGTATTAAAGACAATTCAAAGAAATGTAAAAAATGTGTCAAAGACACCTGCGAATATCAAAAAGGAAACCGCAAAGGTGAAACAAATGTGCTAGCAAAAAATGAAGTGCATCTTTACACTAAAGATGCTTGTTTTTATAAACCCTTAAACACTTTTTGGGCCTGAAATATCCTTTCTTTCATAACTCTTAACCCCTGGCCACATTACAACCCTAATAAAGTCCATTCTGATCAAAGTCAAATTGCTCATATTTTCCTAAAACTTGATTTTTGAAAGAGGGGATCCATATAAACTCCTTAGTGCAGTTGCTTTACCTAAAAAAAAAAGAATATAAAATGAAATGCTCGCTAGGCTGAAAACCCGAAAGGGCGGTCTAGGCAGAAGTTAGAGCGACCCGCTAGGTTGAAAACTCGCAAAGAGCGGCCTAGGCAGAAGTTAGGGTCAAATTCACAAACATGTCAACCCGGATTGTACTTCTTGGACCTAAACATAAACCAAGAAGCTAGGGGGCAAAAGCTAGGTCCATCATCTACAAGCTTCACATTCATTCCGGTTTCAGAACTACGTAAGGTGATCTGTCTCTCAACATAGATCCTTCCTCACATGGCTGGATGAAGGCAAAAGGGACACTGAAAAGTCTCTATGGATCAAAGTTATCGATCTAATCCTTCCAAAGGCATTCAAAGCATGAAGCTAAAATTTAAGGATCCATAAATTGATTTATCAAGGGGCAAATATGCAAACTTGGTGCAGTATAAAGTCAACCATTCGGACAAGCAATCCCACAGAAAGTTATCATCCCACGAGTCTAGGGGCAGCGTCCTCAAAAGGAATTCAGGGAAATCAAAAAAAATCTTTCAAAGCAAAAATAAAAAATTTCAAGCATGGCATACCATTCATTGCATCCTGCATGATTATCAAAACCTTTGGGTCCACGACCCACCTTAAAAAAAACATTTCTCCAAAAATAAAAAATTTTCATGCACGGCATACTATTCGTTGCATCCTGCATGACCATCAAAGTTCTTGGGTCCATTGATCCACCCTCTCAAATATTACATACAGTTGGTCTGTTATTACTCAGTAAGAACTAGTACTCAGCCAACTCAATCTATTAGCATGAGTTAGGAACCTGTCCTACACCTTGCTGGGAATCTGACCCACCGCCTTGGGAATCTGACCCAAGCTTTTAGTCGGGAACCTGACCCGCGTCTCGAATCTTCCTCAATATGGAAATCGATCCACACCTTTTAACAAGAGTTAGGAATCTGACCTACACCTTGTCGGGAAACTGACCCGAGCTGTTTCGAGTGACGGAGAAGCTCGTGCCCTGGACGTTCACCTGCGATAGGGAAACTAGTCCATGCTTTAGCAGGAGTTAGGATTCTAACCTACACCTTGCCAGGAATCTGACCCGAACCTATATTGAGTGACAGAGAAACTCATATCATGGGCATTCCTTAAAGTAAGGTAGTCAATCCGTACCCTTTAGCAAGAGTTAAGAACCTGACTTACCCTTGTTGGGAATCTGACCCAAACCTAAGTCGAGCGACGAAGAAGCTCACACCCTAAACTTTCCCTAAGTAGGAAAGTAATCAATACCAAAGATGTGAGGGTTAGGAACCAGACCTATGCCTTACTAGGAATTCACTAGGAACCGAACCTAGAATCCTCACCAATTTTGTAAGGAATCATAGTCATACCTATGCCTTACTGGGAATTCACTAGGATACCGACCCTAGAATCTCCCACCAAAGTCGGGAGCTAATCCTGCAATCTCAAACCACTTGTTGCGGACAAAATTAGAGTCCTTTATCCTTAATTACCTTTTACAACGAATACACGAAGACCTTAGAGTAAAATGTAATTAAGGAGGGGCAGCTGTAGTATCCTAATTTTGTCCGACCTTTTTTAATTTATTTATCTTTGCTTATTAAATTAGTAGTAATAATATTAAATAATTATGAGATTTTTGGTTTTAGAGTAAATAAAAAGGAGGCAAAGAGTATTAAAGTGAAAAAAAAGGGAGAAGAAAAGAATGAATAAAAGAAAAAATAAAAGAAAAAAAAAGGATTTTTATTTGAGAAAGGGTGTGCAAAAGGTAAATCTGGGTGGTGCAAATAGCAGCGAACCAACAAGCTGGTGACCCAGCCCAATCCCACAGCGCCCCAGCCATACCCATTCTGCTTCACAAGACCTCCTGTTCTTTGTCGCACACTCGCCTGCGCTCTCCACAAAGATCGCTTACACCCCCGCTTCATTTGCACGCCTCACCCAAAGACTCCACGCAAGCCCAAATTCCCAATTCCCTTTAACCCTAAAAAACCTGAACCATCTCAAGTCCTCTCATTTTCTCTCATCCGCGGCGCCCTCCCCTCCTAATCTCTCTTCTCTCCACTTCTTCAACCCTAGGACGCCGCGGCGCCCCCTCTCCCCGTTCCATCCTCCCCGCTTTCTCTTCTTCATTTCCTCATCTTCCTTATTCTCCTCCCAGATTCTCGCCTCCATCCCCTCCTCTTTCTCTTCACTTTCTTCTTCCTTCTTCATTCTCATCGAAACCTAACCCTAATCCCTCCCTTAATTTTTGATCTTAAGCCGCAGCGATCCTCTCCCCTTATCTCTCCCTAAATAACGACCTCATCTCTTCTTCCTCTTATCCCTTCTCTTTTCAAGCTCCAAACCCTAATTTCTCATCACCCAGCCGCGGCCACACCTCTTCTATTCCCCTAAATCATAGCCTCATCCTTTCATCTCTCATCTCTCTCACCAACCCAAACCCTAATTTCCTCTAGATAAGCCGCGACGCTCCCCCCTTTTTGCCCTCTCTCATTCTCTCCTTATCCCTCAAAATCCTCCTAAATCGAATCAAGTCTGTAATCAATCAAGATCTTCACCAAATCTCCATGAACCCCTCTCAAAACCGTGGATTTGGGTGCGAAAAAAGGGGGTCTTCGTTCCTCTCTTTTATTTTCTTTTGTTATTATTTGGTTTTGGTCACTGATTTGATTTTGTCTTCTTTTTCACAGATACTAAGTCTATAAAATCCAAGGCATGCAATGAGAACGAGGGGAGGCCGGACCCTAAGAAGAGAAATCCAGTGGAAGGGGAACGAGAAGGGAGCAATGTGACTGAGATGCGAATAGCAACAAAGAAACCCGTGAGGTTACAGAAAAAGCCAAAAATAAACACTTTTAGATCTAGTTTTCTTGTTTCTCCTCTCATTTTGTTTTGTATTTTTTCTGAGAAAGCTAAGAAATCCAGGTTATATTCGTGTTCTCCCTTATTGTAATTTTTGATCTCCTTCTTGAAATTATTCGGTCCCTCTTTTGAAAAATGTAACTTTGTACTGTAATGGATATGAACTGAAATGGCCAAACATGATTCTGTTTATTCTTCCTTCTTCTTCTGTTTACGTTTTTATGTATATATTTTTCTTGATTAATTTTCCTGGGTCGTGAGGTTGTTCTGCGTGAGGACTTAGGTCAGGGTTTGGCCTTCCAATGGGGCCAAACCCTAGGTAGGGACCAAATTGCAAATATTTTGTCATGAGGGGTATAAGAGCAAAGACTGAGTTTCTGAAGTTCATTCCTAATTGACACGTTTTAAAAAAATAATAAAATAGAAATAAACAAGTTAATGCAATAAATAAATATATTCTTGTTTTATTTAGAATTTAGAATAATAATAAATGCAGAGAAAAAACTTGTTATTTCTTTTCTTTAATTCTTCTTTACATTATTTAATATTAATAATAATAATAATAAAAGCAAAAAGATTGCTTCTGGATGTTTTCTTTATTTAAACATGTATTGAATATTTAATTCGTTTATTTTTTGCTCTGGATGAGTTTAAGTCTGAGCAATTAATATTCTGTGTCGTTTTTTAAATAAAACGGTGACAAACAAATTCGTATTTTATTTCTAGGATTTTTTTGGGAATAAATCGTTCAAAGGCAAACAAATTTTTCTAAACAATTAAAGGTACCATTTTTTTGGGCGTTTTAGGGGTGCTAATACCTTCCCTATGCGTAACCAACTCCCGAACTCAAATCTAGTTCAAAAGACCTTTTTCTTCAAAATTATTTAAAAATAGGTTTTCCAATGTTTCCTAAAATAAATATTGGCGGCGGCTCCATTTAAGTTTTAGGGTGGTTGTCACAGCAACAACGTGTTTACAAAAGACATTTTTAAAACTAAAACTAGCAGAACAACTATAAAGTAAGACTAGAAGATTACAGAGAAGAAGAGAATTGGGAGAGAATCAATCCCGGGGGAGTTTTCAAATGTTCAGCTGAGCGTTCCTTTTATAGGCAAAATTTTGGGCTCAGCACAGCACCAGCACGACCGTGCTCCAAGGCCGTGCTCCCTTTACAACCTGTTTACGAGTCACCGACCCTGCTGACATGATTTTCTGATATTTTTGGTTTAGCACGGCCGTGCTCCATGATGAAGAGGCCGTGCGCCATCCAATTTGTGGTAAAGTTGTAGGAAATTCTCTTAGCTTTCCAACGCCCCCAAGAACACGTTAATCCGATATCTACAGCTCTAGATATGATTAAAATACCAACCAGCTATCCGGGGAGCGCATGGACGCACGTGAGGCCCGCTCGTGGCTAATTGCTGCTTCAGGTAAGCATGGACATGCTTCATTATATTATACGAAGGCTGTACTTAGCATTCTGGGCCTATTTCAAGCCCAAATTTGTATTTGATCACCATATTGCCCAATTTTTCATTTATGGACAATTTAGATTAAAAGAAAGTGAATTTCAATTGATAATATTCAATAATTATTCAAATCACATTTTTATATCCTTATAAAAATGATGCAATATTGGTATTATCAACGTGCATACACCTGCAGAAGGTAGTATTTCTACTTCCTTCATGTGCGAGAATTGTCCTCTCGTAATTCAAGGGAAAATGTCTCTAGTGAACCTTGTGTGTCTACCCCTTAAGGGGATGGACATAATTCTAGATATGGATTGGATTTCTGCCAATCAAGTTGTCCTAAATTGTTATTGTAAGACAATAGAGTTTCCAGAAGTACAACTATCCATTGAAGAGTCAAATCCTGATGTTTTGGCTAGTGTTCCTCAGTTAAATCACTGTCTAGTAGAGGGTTATGCAGGATACATCATGTTACTTTCCTCAACCTCAGAGGTTAGCCTAGATCTGGATATTATTCCTATAGTGAATGAGTTCTTAGATGTGTTTTCTGACAAGGTAACTACCTTACCTCCAGAAAGAGAAGCGGAGTTCTCAATAGACTTAGTTCCAGGAGCGGGACCAATCTCTATAGCTCCGTATAGAATGTCACCCTTAGAGTTGAGAGAGCTTAAGGCCCAGTGGAGGATTTAATTGCCAAGCAATTTTGTTAGACCTAGTGTGTCACCTTGAGGCGCACCTGTGCTCTTAGTGAAGAAGAAGGACGATAGCATGAGATTGTGTGTTGATTACAGAAAAATTAGTAAAAGGTCACAGTTAAGAATAAGTACCCACTTCCCAGGATAGATGATTTGTTAGATTAACTTAGAGACAAGGGTTAAGGCCAGAGATGTTCCCAAGACTGCGTTTAGGACTAGATACGATCATTACGAGTATTTAGTCATGCCCTTTGGCTAGACTAATGCTCCGGCCGTATTTATGGACTACATGAATAGGATTTTTAGGCCTTTTATTGATAAGTTTATAGTGGTCTTTATAGACGACATCCTAGTCTATTTTAAGGATCCTAACGAACTCGAGGAACACCTTAGAATTGTCCTAGGTACTCTTAGAGAAAAAAGCCTATTCGCAAAGCCTGAGAAATGTGAGTTCTAGCTTAAGGAAGTTAAATTTTTAGGGCATGTAATATCTCAAGCAGGAGTGTCGGTCGATCCCAGTAAAGTGGAAGAACTTCTAAATTGGGAACGACTAACCACTGTCACTAAAGTCAGAAGTTTTCTATGGCTACCCGATTATTACCGTAGATTCATACATGGATTTTCTCAACTAGTGCTTCCCCTAAAAAGGTTAACCCGAAAGGGGGAACCATTTGTACGGAATAAGAGCTGTCCTAGAGCTTAAGATCCGGTTGACTTCCACACCAGTTCTTGTTATCCCTGACCCAGCCCTAGGATTTGAAGTCTATAGTGACGCCTCTAAGAAAGGGTTAGGTTGTGGCCTAAGCCTCTAGGCAGTTAAGGCCTCATGAAGAGAATTATCCTACTCATGATTTAGAGCTCGCGGCCATAGTTTTTGCTCTAAAGATTTGGAGGCACTATTTATATGGTGCCCAGTTTAAAGTGTTTAGTGATCATAAGAGTTTGAAATATCTCTTTGATCAAAAGGAACTTAACATGAGACAGAGAAAATGGGTCCAGTTCTTGAAAGACTATGATTTTGAATTGAAGTACCATCCTGGCAAAGCGAATGTAGTTGCTAATGCCTTGAGTAGGAAATCTCTTCATATTTCTTCAGTGATGATTAAGGAGATATAGCTGTTGGAATCTTTTAGGGGTCTAAATTTGGGAATGTTTCCTATGGGGAACAACCTCTTATTGTGTCACCTATAGCTTTCTTGTGATTTTAGGGGCCAGATTAGACTAGCCCAAAGTTTAGATGAGGAGTTGCAATCTAGCAGACTCCGCCCCAGTTTCTCTGAAGCTGATGATGACACTATTATGTTCCATCAGAGAATCTGTGTTCCTAGAGATGAGTTTATTAAGAATCAGATTTTAGGAGAGGCACATAAAAGCGGATTCTCAATCCATCCTGGATCCACCAAGATGTATCAGGATCTTAGGTGGAGATACTGGTGGCCAGGTATGAGAAATGGCATAGCAGAGTTTGTAGCTCAATGTTTTGTTTGCCAGAAAACCAAAATAGGACACCAAAAGCCCTCTGGTCCTCTACATCCCTTGGAAATTTCAGAATGGAAGTGGGGAGGAATAGGAATAGTGATGGACTTTGTGGGAGGCTTACCTTGCGCTCAGTCAGGATATGACTCTATTTGGGTCATAGTGGACAGATTAACCAAATTTGCCCATTTTCTTCCCCTCAAGTCCACATACAAGACCGCTAGGTTGTCTATGATCTGTATCAACGAAATTGTTAGGCTCCACAGAGTGCCAACTAGCATTGTCTCTGATAGAGATCCTAAGTTCACCTCCCGATTTTGGAAAGCTCTTCATCAAGCTTTAGAAACTAAATTGAGTCTTAGTACTGCTTATCATCCCCAGACGGATGGTCAGTCAGAGCGGACCATACAAACCCTAGAGGATATGCTTAGAGCCTGTGTTCTAAAGGATGATGGTAGTTGGGATAAGTATTTATCACTAATAGAATTTTCCTATAACAACAACTACCATTCTAGCATAGGTATGGCACCGTACGAGGCTCTCTACGGTCGCAAGTGCAGAACTCCTTTATGTTGGTTTGAAGTAGGAGAAATGAGGTTGTTAGGCCCTGACCATGTTCAAGAAACCACAAATAAGATTTGCATGATCAGGGATAAGATAAAGACTGCCCAAAGCAGGCAGAAAAGTTAGGCAGATCGTAGGCCTTAACCCCTTGAGTTTGCGGAGGGTGAACATGTATTCCTGAAAGTCACTCCTACAATAGGTGTTGGTAGAGCTTTTAAGGCCAAGAAGTTAACTCCTCGGTACATGGATCTTTTTCAAATTCTCAGTCGAGTTGGTCCTGTGGCTTACCAGATTGCCCTGCCCCTGTGCTTGTTAAATCTCCATAATGTCTTTGGGATATAGTTGAAAAATCATATATCGAACCAGTTGATGCTAAGAGAATCCCCATTCCTAGGGATAAGCGGGATCCTGTGTTGGAACCTAAACGATTGAGAAGTTTAGACCCTCATTAATTTTGATGATAACAAAGTATTTGTAAGTGAACAATTTATCTTCTGATAAGTCTTGAAGTGTGCAGGCGGTTAAAATTACTCGTGATTTATAACTCACTCAAGCAAGAAGAAGAATTTCACAAGAAATTGAATACATTCCATGTGTGTCTTCATCCGGTTCACTCCAGCGTCTTGCCTAAAACGAGCGCCCGATAGTGTTATTTTTTGACACGTGGATTAATCAATTGCTGCGAGTGTCTGTCCTGCTTTCTGAGCGAGTATCTGGTCTTATTAATGAAGCACGTGATGGTCACATTTATGCTCTTTTATCTCAGCTATTTTGGAATGGAATTTGAATTTGATTTTGTGCGCTGACTTTGTTGTACGAGGTATCAAAGATGACACCTTTAGTATAAGACAAAATTCGTACAAGGCAATTGTGAAAAGCAGATAGTACAAAAATGGTAATATGTACTATTCTGATATTCTCTATAAATGAAGAAAAGGACAGCAATTCCAATTACCTCACTCAATGATTTGGAGCTGAAATTTACTGCAACGATAATACCCTCAAGGACTCCTATAAATACCCCAGGGTATTCATTGAAGAAGGTTGCTAGAAACTACATTCTGAAGAGCTATTCTCAAGTGAGCAATCAAGTTTCGTGCCAAGTTTCTGGAAACCTAGAACTGAACTTCAGCGTCTTATATTCTTTCTTTTAGAAAGCTATCTGTTTTTGAGCTTAATATTTTCATCCTCTCTGTGATAGTTATTTGATTGTATTCAAAAGAAAAATTACTCTGTGAAAACTGTATTTCCTAGTTAAGGCTTAGTTCCTCAAAGGCTCGAATGTACTGAGTCGTTTTGAGAAGTTAAGAGTATTGTCAAGTTTGTGACAGTAGAATACTCTTAAGGAAATTTTGTAATCAGTTGATTATAGCGGAAAATCCTTCAGGAATGAAGGGACTAGACGTAGCTACCAAGTTAGTGGTGAACTAGTATAAATCTTTGTGTCTCTTGCTTTACTGCTTTACATTTACTTTTATCTTGCGCAGAAAAACAAGTTTTCATAAGTTTTATTTCCAGCATCCGGTTACTATTCAGCATCCGATAACAAATAGTTTTCAAAGAAAAGTGTTTTTAACTTAAAATTTGCGAAAAGTTTTCAACACAATTCAACCCTCTCTTGTGTTCACGTTCAGTTGGTACCAGAGCTCGACCTCTTGGTTGAGCACTTAACAGTGTTAAGAGAAAAGATCCTATACTGTGAACATGTCTGCTGAAGGTAGTCATATGAACTGTCCTCCTCTATTTACTGGAGAAAAAATTGACTACTGGAAAGATAAGATAAAAGCTTTCTTTGAGACACAACAACTTGAGTTATGGGATATAGTTGAAAGTGGATACATTATTCCACTAATGTTGCTGGTGTTGCTATAGCCAGAGAAAACTGGAATGATGAGCAGAAAAAGAGATATCAACTCAATCAAAAAGCTAGATTCATTCTTATCTGTGCTATGTCAGAAAAAGAATATAATAAATGTGGTAAATTTGATACTGCCAAAGAAATTTAGGATTCTCCTGTTTTGTCTTATGAGGGCTCTACCCAAGTAAGAGAAACTAAAGCTAGCATGTTGGTTTGCCAATATGAGTTGTTTAAAATGGAAGATGGTGAAAACATTGAATCTATGTTTGGAAGGTTCTAAACACTTATTCATGGGTTACAGGCCCTTGGAAAAAGCTACCCCTCTCCTGACCATGTGAAAAAGATCCTGAGAAGTTTGACTAAGCAGTGGAGACCCAAAGTCACTGTTATTCAAGAAGCAAAAGATTTAAATGTCTTGAGGCTTGAAGATCTTTTGAGTTCTCTTAAAGCTCATGAACTTGAGCTGAATGAAGAAGAACTTGTGAATAAAAGCAAGTCCATTGCTTTGAAAGTCAACAAGCACAAAGCTAGTTCTTCTAAAGCCCTTCAAGCTGAAGAAGAACCAGAAGATGAAGCTTCAGAAGGAGACCTTGATGGGTCAGATGATGAGCTCGCATTCATATCTATGAAGATTCAAAGAATGTGGAAGAAAAGAAACTTCAAGAGAAAACTCCAGAAGAAAGATATCAAGGACAAGAAGGAATGCAAAGACAAAAGTCAAGTCATTTTCTATGAATGTAAAAAGCCTGGACACTTCAAGTCCGAATGTCCTAATCATAAGGAAAAACCCATAATAAGTTCTTTTAAGGAAAAGAAGAAGAGTCTCATGGCTACATGAGAAGATCTGGATTTATCCTTCTCTGAGGAAGATAATGAAGAAGAAGCAAATCTTGCCCTTATGGCAAACACTGACTTAGACTCTGAAGAAGAAGTTGAAGAAGTAATAATATATAATTCTTATTCTGAACTTCAACTTGCATTTGATGATTTCTTAAGGATTCTGCCACTTTCTCCATTGAGTATAAGAATTTGAAAAAGAAATTTTCAAAATTATCACAAAATTTTCAAGTTTTGAACAATGAAAACTCAAAACTCAATGAAGAGAACCTGTGGAAAATCGAAAATCGATTAATGCGGAAGCTAGCAAGCAACCAGAAGCTGAGAGCTCTCAAGCTGAAAGCTCTAAAGTTAAAGGCAATCCTAAGTGTAAATCAAACGATTATGAATATACCTTTCAAAAGTTTCTTGCGGAGAGTGTAACTCGAAGCAAGCAAGCTTCAATGATTTGAGGTGTCAGTAAAACGACAACTCAAGGTCTTGGTTACATATCAGATGAATCCTCTTTAGAAAATGAGAATCCAGCATCTGATAAATCTAATGATCACAGTGAATGCTTGCATTGTACTTACTGCAACAAACCTGGTCATTTGAAAAGTGTCTGTACTGTTTTTAAGATTAAGAAGGACAAGTATCCTTCAAGAACTAACAAGAAAGGACCTAAAAAGATATGGGTACCTAAAGATAAAATAGTCTATACTGCAGACATGCTTAGCAACAAAGTCAACACACCTATCTTGGTACTTAGACAGTGGATTCTCGTGTCACATCACAGGAGAAAAGCATATGTTCCAAGAGCTAAGACCTAGAGAAGAAAGATTTGTTGGTTTCGGAGGAAACCAAAAAGGTAAAAGAGTTGGAATTGGTCGCATTGGTAAATGCTCTCTTCCCTCTATTAATAATATACTTTATGTTGAAGAACTAAAGCATAACTTATTGAGCATAAGTCAATTATGTGACAATGTTTATGATGTCATTTTTACAGAAACTGGATGTTCGGTAAAAAGCAAGAAAGATGACTCTATTTTCTTTATTGCAAAGAGGAAACAAAATATTTATAAAATTGATCTTTCTGAACTTGCAAAACAAGATGTCAAATGTCTAATGTCTGTTGACGATGAGCAATGGATTTGGCATAAAAGATTGGGTCATGCCAGTTTGAGATTAATCTCAAAACTAAACAAGCATAATCATTTTAGAGGCTTACCAAATCTTAAATTCCAATCTGATGCTCTATGTGCAGTATGTCAAAGAGGAAAACAAGTTAAAACTTCTTTTCATTCTAAAAATATTGTTTCAACCTCTAAACCACTTGAGCTTTTGCATCTTGATCTTTTTGGCCCTACAAGGACAATCTCTTTAACTGGAAAAAAATATGGGTTAGCCATTGTTGATGATTTTACTAGATGGACATGGGTTAGATTCCTTGCCCACAAGGATGAGTCATTCAAGGTATTTACTGTTTTCTGCAAACAGTTCAAAATGAAAAAAGAATTTGTATTTCTTCAATTAGAAGTAATCATGGAGGAGAACTTGAAAATGAAAGCTTTCAACAATTTTGTGAAGAAAATGGCATCTCCCACAATTTCTCCTCTCCTAGAACACCACAACAAAATGGTGTTGTAGAAAGGAAAAATAGGTCCCTCCAAGAAATGGCCAGAACCATGATCAATGAAGCTGATATTACAAAACATTTTTGGGCAGAAGCAGTAAACACAGCTTGTTATGTTTAAAACATAGTCTTTATTAGACCTATTTTGAAGAAGAATCCATATGAACTGTGGAAAGGTAGAAAACAAAACATTTCTTATTTTCATCCCTTTGGTTGCATATATTATATTCTGAATAATAAGGATTAACTTAATAAGTTTGATTCCAAAGCTGACAAAGGTATCTTTTTGGGATACTCTGAAAGATCTAAAGCTTTTAGAATATACAATAAAGAAACTTTGATCGTGGAAGAATCCATTCATGTCAAGTTTGATGATAAAAAGCCTGACAATACCATGTCAGAGCTAGATGAATTATTTTCAGATTTAGAAATTGGTGGAACATTAAACAGTGAACCTGCATCTTCAGCGTTCGGTGGTGACCAGACACAGGTTTTACTCAAGCAGAAGCTGAAACCAGAAAGAGTTAGAGATACAAAACCAATCATCCTAAGGATCCAATCATAGGAGAACCTGAAGATAGAGTGAGAATAAGATCCTTTTTCAAGGAGCATGCAGATCTTGCACTTCTCTCTGAGATGGAACCTAAGACGATTGATCAAGCATTGGAAGATGAAGGTTGGATTCTGGCTATGCAAGAAGAGTTGAATCAATTCCAAAGAAATAATGTCTGGAAGTTAGTCACTCTACCAGAAGATAAGCAAGCTATCGGTACTAAATGGGTATTTAGAAATAAGCTTGATGAAGATGGTAAGATAGTGAAAAACAAAGCAAGATTAGTTGCTCAAGGTTACTCATAGGAAGAAGGTATAGATTTTACTGAAACTTTTGCACCTGTTGCAAGGTTAGAAGCTATTCGCATTTCACTTTAATTTGCTGCGCACCATGAGATAATTCTTTATCAAATGGATGTGAAAAGTGCTTTCTTGAATGGTTTTATTACTGAGGAAGTCTATGTGAAACAACCTCCTGGATTTGAAGATATTGAATTTCCTGAACATGTCTTTAAGTTTAAAAAGCTCTTTATGGTCTTAAGCAAGCTCCTAGAGCTTGGTATGATAGACTAAGTTCCTTTTTAATGTAAAATGGTTTTACCAGAGGTCAAGTAGACACTACTCTATTTAGAAAGACATCAAACAAGCATTTTATACTTGTTCAAATTTATGTTGATGATATTATTTTTGGAGCCGCTAATGAAAATCTTTGCAAAGAATTTTCTAAGTTAATGCAGACTGAATTTGAAATGAACATGATGGGAGAATTGAAGTTTTTCCTTGGAAATCAAATAAAGCAGTGCAATGATAAATACATCAAAGCAAATATATCAAGAAACTGCTAAAGAATTTCAAGATGGTGGATTGCAAGCCAATGTGTACTCCTATGCATCCTACTTTTATTGTTGGTAAAGATGAAACTAGTAAGAAGGTAGATCAGAAAATATACAGAGGTATAATTGGATCTCTATATTATCTTACTGCTTCAAGATCTGATATTATGTTCAGCGTCTGCCTGTGTGTTAGATTTCAATCTGATCCTAGAGAATCACACTTGAATGCTGTTAAAAGAATATTTAGATATTTACAAGGATCTATCAATCTTGGTTTGCTTTATAAGAAATCAAAAGATTACAAGTTAGTAGGATTCTGTGATGTTGACTTTGTTGGAGACCGAATTGAAAGAAAAAGCACAAATGGAGGCTGCCAATTCCTTGGAGCAAATCTTGTGTCCTGGTCAAGCAAAATACAAAGCACAATTGCACTCTCAACAGCAGAAGATGAATACATCTCAGCAGCAAGTTGCAGTTCTCAACTTCTGTGGATGAAATATCAACTTGAAGACTACTTGATAAAAGAGAGTAACATTCCTATCTTCTGTGATAATACATCTGCAATTTGTCTTACTAAAAATCCAATATTGCATTCTAGAGCAAAGCACATTGAGATTAAACATCACTTCATAAGAGACTATGTTCAGAAGGGTATTCTTGAAATTAAATTTGTAGACACTGATCATCAGTGGGCTGACATTTTCACAAAACCCCTTGCTGAAGATAGATTTAATTTTATAAGAAGAAATTTAAATTTTCGTCTTATAGAAGAATGATTAATCTTAGTGTCTTATGATATGTATCATTCAGCATATGGTACGACATAAGCATTTACACATATACATATATGATATGTCATTCACATTGCATAACTTAGCGTCCGGTGAATTCATCGCGTGCGTCCGATCACCCACGTGTCAAGCACGTGTGGGACTTAAGCGTCTCATCACATCTACTGCGTCATGATTATCTTTATGTTTTCAATAAAATATTTTTCCCTGATTTTACTTTTATTTAGCAACTACATTTAATGAAAAAGGGGAATCTTTATTTTATTTTCTTTTTGATTTATTTTTTTAATCAAAAGAAATGTGAAACATTTTGAAAAAAGGTAACTGTACCATTTCTCTTAAAACTTTCTCACTACTCCACATTGTGCACTACTCTGTACTCTGTGTTTTTCCTGCGAAAAAATGCTTTCTCTCTCTCTCTATTCACTCTCTCTGAAACCCTAAACCTCCATCACCCACTCTCTCAACTGCTACCATGGCATCTTCTAAGGTCGGACAAAACTATGCTATCTACGACACCATGAAAGAAGCTAAACTCCTGAATGAGAACATAATTGATCTAGAAAAATTTAAGCTCTACGGTTTTGACTTCAATGAAGGTTTCAAGGCTATGGGCTGGAGGAATTACTTCTTTTCAAGTTCTGCTGTTAAAGTTATGGTTACTGCTATTAAGGAACTCTGGGGAAATATTACTATAATCCAATACGACATAATAAAAGGCCATGTCCGAGTATTTCAGTTAGTGATTACTGTTGACAACATTACTGGGGTTACTGGTTGTCCGGTTGAAGGAATAAGTTTTTATAATGGTTGGGAAAATTCCTTCCATGGAATGGAGAAGGTAAATGAAGCCCAGTTTGAAAACTACACTCAGTTGAAAGAATCTGGAGAAACTCCTACCTCCAAACATCTGAAGAGTCACTTTATAGTGCTTCACAAGATTATAGCCAAGAGTGTTCTTCTGAAGACTGGGTCGAGTGACATAGTGAACTATGAACAGAAGTTCATTATGAGGAATTACTTGGCAAGGAAGAAGATGAACTTGCCCAGATTAATCTACAACAATCTTGTTCAGGCTATTTTAAGTTCAAGAAACGACATTGCTGATAAGAAAAACATCTACAAGAAGATACCTTATGGTGTTCTTCTCACTGCCATGATGATTAAGCATGGTATTCCAAGAAAGCTTGGAGCTTTAGAAGGAAAAGAAAGGGAAAAACAATTTGGTGTAGGCACCATTGTTTGCCCTGATGTTTTCGGTGTATACAGCTTGGTTAGGATGCAACTGGTCACTGGTGAAAGAATGAAGGAAGTGAAACAGGAGCAACAAGAAGAAGCTGGTGCTTCTGTTAGTGAAGTTGTGAAGAAACCCTCCATAAGCTCAATGTCTGGTGTGAAAAGGATTGGTGAGTCTCCAGCAAGGGAGACAAGAAGCAAAAAGCAGAAGGTGCCTCCTGCACTAGAAAGAAGAGTTGAACCAAAAGAAGAAGATGAGGGTTGGGTCCCCATCAGAAGGATAATGGAGAAGAAAAGAAAGGCAGAAGCTGAAAAGCCTGTTTCAACATCTGGCCCTAAGAAGCAAGTTCCTCCACCTTCTCCTCCTGCTATTGCCCCACAAGGCAAGAAAAAGAAGCTGGTTAGAATCTCTGAGAAGCTTAATCCAAAGGTACTAGATTTTACTGATGATTTAGTTACTGCTTTTGATATTGATGATGTTATTCCTGCACCACCATTGTTTGTTTCATCACCATAAACACACTCCACACAACCCACTCCCACCAAAACACAAGCCAAGAAAACCACAAAAACCAAAACACAAGCCATTACCCTTGCCACTCAACAACCTCCATCTACCGAACCATAAACCTCCCAATTAACCACAAAACCAAGAACACTTACATTTCCCTCACTGAAATCCTCTACCTCCTCAAACATATCCCTCTCCATATATATATCCTCACTCCACTCTCACCCCTTCAATCAGCTTTTCAAAATCCCTCCAAATAAACCCAAAACCTACAAAGTCAAAGTGACTTCCTCTCCTACTCTCACCCTCACTCTCAAACCTACCACACACTTTGATGCCCCCAAGTTTGTATCCTCTGTAAACAAACCACGGTTTGTAAGGAAAGAAGAGTATTATTCTATTTATGATCACCTTTCTCTCTGGCACTTGAAGACTTTCATTTCAGGGGCTGCAAGATTGGAGATTGCCCCACTCTCTGAGGAAAATGAGAAACTGCATACCTGCTTTGGTGGAAGAATGAGACCTCCTCAAAACAGAGAAATTATTCCTTTCTCAATTGAACTTCTTCACCATCTGCCACAACATGAACCTCTCACTCTGGAAGAATGTGGAAGGTGGATATTAGATGAAGAAGTGGCGTTTATGACTCACTGTCTGGAGATGAAGAGACTAGAGTTGATTCATCAGTACAGTGACCCATCCTCAGCGTCTGTCAAGATAGTGCTTGATAGGCATAGGTGGCTCCCTTGGTTAATTCCTGAGAAGAGGAAGCAACCGGCATCTGGAAAACTTCCAAAGCCAATTGGTATCTAGGAGTTTGAGGAAACTCCCAGAAAATACAATGTAAAAGCTTTGTCTCAGCTTCCAGTTAAAAAACTATCTGAAGACTGTAACACCCCGAAATCCAGGCTCTACTTACGAGACAAAAACCACCAAGTATGAAATAGTTTTGATACTGTTCGATAGAAATCACGGTTAAATTTTTTTTTTATAAAACCCTTTTGCAAATAACATGACAGAGTAAATACAGCGTTGACAGAACATGGCATACAAAGAGAATAAAAGGAAATACGTCTGGAATACATATATAAAATCCTGAGGCAATACATTCTACAAGGTTTTACAAAATACAACATCAAAATAGGAATACATCTGACATATGAATTTCCTATAAGAAATACTCATACATCTGAGGTACTCCCGGCAGACACCTACGCAGAGGGCTGCTCTAAAAGTAGAGCCTCACTCGACTACTAAACTACTACAAGTACAGACATAATCCCAAAATACAAATGCATGCATCTCGACATAAGAAACACTAAGCCGATCAACACGCTAACTCAAGCAAAGCAGGGCGGCCATGATCTCGGCCCGCCTCAAAATGAACTGCCAAGGGCGGTGCCTGCCACTCATAGAGGCCCTCCTCCTCCTCCTCATCCTCCACCATCGAATCCTCCTCCATATCGTCTACCACGGGCGTAATGACGTCGTCGTCACCAATGGCGTCGACAGTAGGGATATCGAGAGGTGCATCCCCAGTACTATCCTCCTCGTCAGATGAATCTATGATCCAACCTCCGGATCCACACCCTACCTGGCCATAGCGAGGGCATACAGAAGGATCCGCCGAGGGAGTAGTCTCAGGGATAGGAATCGGAGACGAGGGAGTATACTCTACGGGTGATACAGATCTAGCAAGGAACCCGACGGGTCTACAGCGGCGTGAGAAGAGGGTGCTCCGACGTCCATCCTCCTGGGTCGCATGCGCCGTACAAATCTAAGGGGAGTAGCGCGTATTGCTGAATCCGTAGCCCGAGGCTCGCTGCGAAAAGTGGTCCGGCGTGGAATCTCGGACATGCCCTCTGAAGCTGAGGTGTCTCGATCAGGGTGTGCGTCTATCCAAGCAGCTACTATGCGCGCGAAGGGTACCGAAAACCGCATCACTCGGCGCGTGATCCCTATGTGTGTAGCCTGTTCGTCGGTATGCGTTGTCTCGACCACGTTCCCTGTGTACGTCACCTGGCCTGAGGTGTGGTCTACCTCCCAGGCGAACGGGGCTCCCGAGTCCGAGAACTCAAATGTCGTCAGGGACGACATGACTAGCGGGGTCAGCTCGATCGTCGTCATCATCTGGGTTACATTCATTAATTGAAAGAACCACGGGCAAGGGTCAACTTCTTAACGAGACATAAATAATGACAACATATATGAATAGGCAAGCATAACACAATATCATAACGAATAGTCCACAAAATAAGATGCACCACAAATCCCTATTTGTCAGTCTATATGCCAATGCACATGATTCCGGAATATCACCCTCGCAAGGGCCTTAGGAGCTCTGGAGTCCGCTACCAGGCTTTCTCAAACGCTATTCCGCAGGATTTGTGCCCAGCAATTCCCGATGACACAACGCCCGCTTTTTTACGCTTGGTGACCGATGCGTGCTCGCACCTAAATCGGGCGACTCTACGACACCTCTCTTCTGGCATCGATGTATGCATGAACAAGCAACTCTATCATCATAGTTAGTTTACCTCGACGGGATCACTCACACGGAGTGTCCGAGATCATCTATTCTTGTACTAACTCCCTTAAATAGAACCCCATATTTTCGGCTCAAGATCTCCCTTTATAGTCCTAAGTCTCTTTTCTTTAGAAAAATCTCCTACTAGTTGTGAAATGATTTATGTTGGAAATCCACTAATAGTTCAAAATAATTAATTTAATTATTCTAACTCTCACTTAATTCTTTTTTAATGAAATGGTGGTTAGTCCATTACTAATTAGGGTTTTAGAAAGATCTATTTTTAAGTGTCTCTTTGATTTTAATAAAATGCCTCTTAGTTTTTATTTCAAAATCCAAGATTTATTTGACGTTGATGCGACGGTAACCCAACTCACGTGCTCTCAGCACTTCCCCAAATTATCACAGTCATTTAACAATATATTCTCAAATATAGTCAATGATCACAACACAATAATCATAATCACAAGGCATCATTCAAGAAAATCATTCCATCACATTATTCATCATATTGTCACATACTTAATTTATGCATTCACATATTACTAATATACACACTTAAAGATGTTCTTACACATAAGCATATGGAACATAAGCATGTAAAATACAAGCATATAAAACATATGAAACATAAGCATGTAAAATACAAGCATATAAAGCATAATCCTTAACAATATCTAAGAGTTGCCCTTACCGTAGACGCTTTCCTTCCAACGCACGATTTTGCTCTACAAGTTTACTTTCTCACACCTTCAACCAATCAAGTTATTTAGCTAAGTTAGAAACCCAACCTAGTGTCCTAATCCCTACCCTATGGCCATGGTTCTACAAGGAAAGGGCAAGGAGAGTTTGTTTCTCAAAAAAAAGTAGGATCACTTAACTATAAAAAACATTATTCTTTATTATCAAGAAAACAAGGAATCAAATGAAGAATTTGTCTCCTTCTCCAAGTGGAGCTCACGGCCTCAAGGCCATAAAATGCCTAGATCATTCTTTCTTATTTTAATATCCATTCCCTTTATCAACAAATTATGATAAGAGAATGAAAGTAGTAAGAAACTTGTCATGGGTTACAGCCTTTCATCAAGTAGATGTTTCACCCATTCAAAGTGAGGCTCTCTTTTAGATCATAGCCCAAACAATAGAGTTTTAAAATATACATATTTTTCTCTACTCATGGTATTCAAGAAGGTAAGGAGGAAATTTTTGATTCTTACTCCCAAAATGGAGAAAGGGGCGGTCAACAAGAAGCAACAAGAAAATATTTTGTTGTTTCAAAAACCTTTTTATTACTATATTACAAATGATGTAGTAGAGTTCTTTTCTCCAAGGTTCAAAATTTTATTAACTCATTTACAAAACTTTGATAGTAATATTAACCAATATGTTAGTTTTTAGAACCACAAAACCTAAGTCACAACTTCAAGAAATGCTCTCAAGCCTTTACATAGACCATTCATGACACATATATATATATATATGTATCCATCTATGTTCTTGGCTTCTCATCAAGCTTGAAATGAAAAGAAAACACATGCTTAGTAACTAGAACTATGGAAGGAAAATGGCAATACAAGTAGCATAAAATCTTTCTTTTGCTTTGGAAGAACTTAAGTAGGGATCATGGCCAACTACTAGTGATATAAAGTGAGCTTAAGAAGGAAGAAGAATGGTATTTCTCACCCAAGGGAGCTGCTGGTTGCAGCTTGAAAAAAAGAAGCAAGTGCAGAATTTTTTTTTTGAACCAAAACAACTTCAATACTCTCTCCAACTACCTCACTTCTTCCACTATTTTTTTCCTCAACTTAATGAAGTGAATGAGATGAAGTTGTTGACCTTATATAGGCCTTGAGGGCTCGCAAAAACTGAAGTGGAAATGGGCAGAATTTTTACTTGCTCAAGTGGTTAAAGACTAGTTAAAAGATTTCATGGTTATTACCCTTGAGTTCCTCATTTTGTGCTTAGTAAATGACACAAGAAAAGTGATGGATTTGGTCACTTAAAGGAGCTGATTTCCAGCCAGCAAATAAGGAGATTTGATGTTAAAAAGAAGGAGATTTGGTGTTGAAGTGATCTTAGGAGATGATAGGGAAAAGCTAGGAAAAGATAGGAAATCATCATGCATGAAATCAAGATTTTTGGTGAATGAGTTAGGAGTGGAATATCCTTCAAATCAGCTGCATAAATTCGACCATGATGAGCTGAAAAGGAGGAGGAAATCTTGGCCAAATCCATGGGTGCAAGCTAGCACAAAGATCTTACTAACTCTTACCATAAATAGAACTAAACTTTAACATTTTTGGTAGGTTAATCACATCACTATCTTTTTGTGTCATGACTTCAAATCTACCACTATCTAATCCCTTTTTATTTCTGATTTTCGCCCCTCCCTCAAGGTTCTCTCAGCTCCCAGTTTCGTCGCACGTTCGGTTTCACGTGTCTCGCGTCTCCGGCGCGTAGAAAGTACATTATTAAAAAAAATTAAGTAAAATTGCCAAAAAATTCTAATAAATCAGAAATATTATAAAAAATCAAATATTTAAATATTCGGGTCGAATTAGAGTTTTCAATCGGGCAAAACTTACCCGGGTAGTTCAAAACGCGACCGGAAAACGGTGGAATTTTGAACTGAAAATTTAACTGTGACTTAATATAATATATTAAGTCCCAAATATAATTTCATTTTAGTTAAATTCATCCACTTGATTAACAGCACACAAAATATTAATTATGCATATTAATGCGTAATACAGGGAATTACAATATAGTAGCGATAATTAAGCCGTAGCAAAACTACCGGTGTTACAAAGACCAAGCCAGACAAGTCTATCCGAACCTACTCAAGAAAGATGCTTGGAACACTGGTTCTTTTGGCTGCTGTGATGTAGAGAAAGACACCATTCCTACTGTCGGCTTTATCAGCAGGGTAACTGATACAAACCTTGTTATTCTTCACTGTAGTTAGACCTCCTAGTGTTACTAAACTGCAAGACCAATGGTTTGTGATTAGCAAACATCTGGTTATTGGCTTCAGTTAGAGTCAAATGGGAACAAATTGGAAAGACAAGGCTATTTTGCCTCGTTTCAAGGTTGGCATAAATGATGAAGAAGACAAAGGGAACCTGACAAGGATTTATCTGGCTAAGAATGATATTCTCAATACATGTTTTGCTGAGACAGGAGAAATCATAAGAAGAGAATTGTCAGAAGTTGAACTAAAAAGGTTTGATGACTATGTAGATGCCCTGTTCAAACATAGAGAAACTATTTTTCTGAGTATGCTCTACCCAGAAGAAATAATACTTAGATGGGAAAGGGACATGGAATTTGGGAAACAAAAGCTGGGAAGATTCATCAAATGGAGCATACCAAATGATGATTTCTTTCAGAAGGCTCAGGAAAGAAAGGAAAGGAAATTGAGATTGTCACAGGAAGTGCTTGCAGAGCATCAGAAGCTGGAGTCATAAAGGGCTGTTGTTCCACAAGCTGAGCCTATTCCAAAAGCGGCTCCTGTTCCTCATGCTGCAAATGATGAAGTTAATCTTGCCAAGAGCTGGATTTGAAGCTATCATGGCTACAAATCAGAAGATGAATCAGCTGGAAAGCACTATGAACCTCCTCATGGAATGCCTCAATCAAATCCTTCCTCCTCCACCAAACCCTTAAAAACATTTTTTTATTATTTCAAATATTTGGTATTATTTTTGTTAACTTGGTACAATTCTCACTTTTGCTATATTGAATGATCTAACCTTTACTTAGTCAAATTTTTGGTACAACTCAAATTATTCGTTTTGACTATGATGTGTCTTACACTCTTTTTGTCTGATGACAAAAGGGGGACTAAAAGTAAGGTTTGATGAATGTCTGATGAACGCACTTAACTATCTCATAACATGCATTATTCATCATACATAACATATTTGTATTGCTCTGATACTCATTGATATTCATTGTCCAGTGATCTGATACTAGGTGATACTCATTGGTATAAGTCTATTGTTATATTGGTATAAGATCTTAGCATCTGGTCCTCTATGATTTTATTTGTTATTGATACAATGATTTCAGCTTTCGATCTCAATGATTATTTATGTATATGCTCTAATATATGTATGTATTTTTGCGATCATACAACTACTCTGATAATTGAAAATGCTCTCATTTGAAAATATTTAATTATATCTGAGTATGTTGAACTCAGGGGGGGACCCTTGAAATTATTTTTGAAACTAAATTGTTCATCAACCTTGGATATTTGTCATCATCAAAAAGGGGGGGATTGTTGGAACCTAAACGATTGAGAAGTTTAGACCCTCATTAATTTTGATGATAACAAAGTATTTGCAAGTGAACAATTTATCTTCTGATAAGTCTTGAAGTGTGCAGATGGTTAAAATTACTTGTGATTTATAACTCACTCAAGCAAGAAGTAGAATTTCACAAGAAATTGAATACATTCCATGTGTGTCTTCATTCGGTTCATTCCAACGTCTTGTCTAAAGCGAGCGTCTGGTAGTGTTATCTTTTGACACGTGGATTAATCAATTGCTGCGAGCGTCCGTCCTACTTTCTAAGCAAGCATCTGGTCTTATTAATGAAGCACGTGATGGTCACGTTTAAGCACTTTTACCTTAGCTATTTTGGAACGGAATTCGAATTTGATTTTGTGTGCTCACTTTGTTGTACGAGGTATCAAAGGTGACACCTTTAGTATAAAACAAAATTCATACAAGGCAATTGTGAAAAGCAGATAGTACAAAATCGGTAATATGTACTATTCTGATATTCTCTAGAAAAGAAGAAAATGACAGTAATTCAAATTACCTCACTCAATGATTTGAGCTGAAATTTACTGCAACGGTAATACCCTCAAGGACTCCTATAAATACCCCAAGGTATTCATTGAAGAAGGTTGCTAGAAACTACATTCTGAAGAGCTATTCTCAAGTAAGCAATCAAGTTTCGTGCCAAGTTTCTGTAAACCAAGAACTGAACTTTAGTGTCTTATATTCTTTCTTTTAGAAAGCTATCTGTTTTTTAGCTTGACTTTTCATCCTCTCTGTGAGAGTTATTTGATTGTATTCAAAAGAAAAATTACTCTGTGAAAACTGTATTGCCTAGTTAAGGCTTAGTTCCTGAAAGGCTCGAACGTACTGAGTCGTTTTGAGAAGTTAAGAGTATTGTCAAGTTTGTGACAGTAGAATACTCTTAAGGAAATTTTGTAATCAGTTGATTATAAAGGAAAATCCTTCAGGAACGAGGGGACTAGACGTAGCTATCAGATTGGTGGTGAACTAGTATAAATCTCTGTGTTTCTTGCTTTACTGCTTTACATTTACTTTTATCTTGCGCATAAAAACAAGTTTTCATAAGTTTTATTTCCAGCATTCGGTTACTATTCAGCATCCGATAACAAATAGTTTTCAAAGAAAAGTGTTTTTAACTTAAAATTTACGAAAAGTTTTCAACACAATTCAACCCTCTTCTTGTGTTCATGTTCATCCTAAACAAAAGAAAGCATATCAACTGAATCAGAAAGTAAGATATTTCCTTATTTATGCTATTTCTGAAAAAGAATATGAGAAATGTGGCAAGAATGCTATTGCTAAAGATATTTGGGACTCATTGGCTTTGTCCTATGAGGGTACTGCCCAAGTGAGAGAAACAAAGGCTAACATTTTAGACAGTACGAACTCTTCAAGATGGAAGTGGGAGAAGATATTGAAACTGTGACGCCCCAAGTTCCTCAAATTTAGTTTGATTATATGTTGCATGAGATTTGTGTAATTGTTGTTAACTTTAATTTGATCTCAAATTGGTGAACATGATTGCATAGTGATAGTGAGCTCTTGTCAATCTTGAGTTGTAAAAATGGTTAGATTTGATCTTAGAATGATTAGAAGGGTTGGTTAGAAATTGATTGAAATCGGTTTAGGGAGAAAATCTCAAGATTGGCTATAAAATTTGGTTTTTTTGCATTTTAGCAGTGCATGAATGGATTCATGCTAGCCTGAATCGATTCATAAAGGCAATCAAGAAATTCTGAGTCTCTATAAGTCGAATTAGAGGACCATGAATCGATTCACAATTCGATTCACCAAACGCGCTGTTGTCTTCCTTACTGCATGAATCGATTCACACTTAAGTGTGAATCGATTCACACACTGTAAATTGCCTAAAATCGCAGTAGAAAGGATCAGAACGCGAAAAGGGAAAAAGGGGAAAGAAAGAGAGTAAAAATGAGAGAAGAAAAGGGGAAAAACACTAGGGTTTCGTGGATTTGTGAGGGATTTGAGAGATTCTTGCTAGCATTCATCAATTCCTAGCTTGAATAAGAGTTTGAGAGTTAAGATTTGGGTGTTGGTGAAAGTTTGGTGGAACCCTAGCATAGAGAAGAAGAGAAACGCGAAGAAGAAGAAGAAGAAGGAAGAGAAATGAGCCAAGCTTCAACACTTCTAGCTCGAATCCTTGGTGTTGTTTATGAGTTCTTCCTTCTCTTAGGTGATGGGCACCCATAAGTCCCACATTAGGAATTTATTTTCCCTAAATAATGTATGAACATTTAGTTCAAGTTAGGGTTTTGATTACCCGTTGAAGTAGAGTTTGATATTATTATTGTTGTGATATCTTAATGGGTTTGGTTAAGGGTTGGCTGTTGTCCCCAACCCCCTACAAATGTATGATTGATGTTTGACCCATTGTATGCTCCACTGAGCCCAATGGGAATGAGTTTTTAGTTTAGAAGGGACTAGACCTCAAGAGTGATGATAAGTTTCGTATGAACTTGTATTGTCTTGATTATATGATCAATTAAATATACATGTTTTGCAAGCTTAGGGCTCAAATACATGTGAATTTAAATTCCTTGACTTTGTTGTAAATATCATTGGAATTAGTATGTAATGTTATAGAATGATATGGATTGAAATCCTGAGTTGCTATTTACTTGATTGTAAACATGCATTTAAGTTATGAGAATTGTGATAAAAATCACTTAAAAGATACACAAGATTCCTCATAAGAGGAGAGAACGGTATGGTTAGTCTCGTGGGACGCCAGTTGAATGGTTATTGACGTCTAACCACCATATCGTTAGTTATGTTGAATGGGGTCTATGGACCAAAGCTTATGACTACTGTGGCTCAGACAAGTGTTCCTGATCGTAACTCGTAATAAAAATGGAGTATAATTAGGACTCCGAATGTCGAACCCACAGAGAATGAGCGAGTACCAGTGAATTAGTATGACTATATTCTATTAGGCGAGCAAAGATTGTAATTAAGCGAGTAGAATAAGTAATTGAAATTAAAGCAATAACGGGTTGAATGCTAGAACGGTTTAACAATGTTGTGGGAAACCTAGGGGGAACCGGGTTCACCAATACTCTACCCTCGATTTCATTAATCAATTGATATGAGTTATTTATCATGAAAGAGCACTAACCACCCGCTCTAAATTACTAGAGGTTGTCCTCGCGTACAATAGCCTTCCTCCCAACTAATTACTCTGTTTGGTCCAAGAAGATAACTAAGGGAAAGAGCATTAAGTTCAGGTGGATTTGTTAATCTAATAACTGATTAGAAACAAGCTCTAACCTATCCGGCGTATAAAGCGAGTTCTTTTATCCTATAGTCCCGTTAACTAATTGTAACGACCCGTTTCCGGACCGCTACCGAGCTCAATATACCGAGCTCGAGTTACCGAGCTCAACACACCGAGCTCAACATAAACCTGTATGAGATGTGTTTTAAAAACGAAACTCTTGTGCCTTTTAAAAATACGATATATTTTTTTATAAAACCAACTCGTGCACATCAGAGTAATTACAGCTTTTCGAAACATGGTGCAACTAAGACACAAGACTTAAATTCTAATAAAACATACATGCATAACATACATATATATATATATCACTCGAAATAATAATGTATACAAAATACAGAGTAGCAATGTATAAAGAAAATACACCTAAGGTATGACGACTTCAAAAGAGCAATCATACCCTGGGGGTACTTCCGGCAGACTCCCACGCAGGTCGCTCCAAAAGTAAGACCACCAGTACCCTCAAACAACAAAACAACACCGCCCAAACTGGTCACGACATACTACTCCAAAAGAAAAACAAGGTACAGCCATAAAAAAACAACATCCAAAGAACATAATCAATCACGACGGATAGAGGTCGTCACTCGGGTCCTCGCCGAGCTCCTCCTCGGCATCATCTGGCCGAGTTCCTGCGCGCTCGACATCGCCTGGGTAACCGCTATGGATTGAAGGCACCACGGAAAGTGGTCAACTTCTCAACAATTCAAGATAAGCACGACATAAAGGATATAAGCAAACAAAGAAGTATAACATTCACCGACGTGACTCGACCATCTCACTCTAACTCGACACAACTCGCAATCCATTTTCTCTCGACTCGACAATTTTCCGGAATGCACACGCCGTATCAGATGTCGGAAAGTCCAGCCAAGCCTTGGGATCCTCGCTCTCCCTAGGATACCAACTCAGTCCCATAGCGTGGCGACGTCTAGTCAATCTCCCAGTAAACAAAAGGGGACCTAGCACCCTTAGTTATCCGGTCACGGCTCAAAAACGCCATACGACTCACCTAGCTCGCTCACTCGATGAACAATTAGCCGCATACGATATTCAAAGAGTTAAACACAAGATATTCAACCGCATGTCAAATAAAAAGAGCAAGCTCGACATGAAGAAACGCAATTCAACATGCAAGACACCATTCACAAAGATATATTCAATCACATATTAAAAACATGCAAAAACCCAATCATATCACAACATATTAAGCTCGACACATACACAATAACATAAACACGTAGAATATGAAGTGCCCTTACGCTAGCATACTATGAAAGTATTAATGTGAAGCGCCCTTACCGAACTCCAAGCTAATGTTGTTCGACAACGACCTCGACACAGCTGTCTTCAACGAGCTCGACAACGACTTCGACACGTACCGTTCTCGATCTGGATTCCGCTGCTTCCACGTCCTCGGATTCGCTCTCCCGTACACCTTGATTCGGAAATCACTCGATCTCGGGAATCAGACTTCCTAAAACAAACACAACTCAGTTCGATCTATGGGTTCTAATACACTTAGCTCTCTTCCCAAACTTAACCACAACCCAGAAAATATAAAACTCAAGAACTTGAATATATTTTTCCTCTAACACAAAGTTAGGGTTTTCGATCAAAAGTTCATGAAAAAGGCTATCTGATGCTTCAACAGATAGATCGACAACAACAATAACTAGAAGCAACAAACGAAAAACAAGAAATCGAAACAAACCAAAAATGAAGGGTTTCTGGGCACTGCTGATTGCAGAGATCAGAGAAAAAATTTGTTTTACAAGCTCGAATAATCGGTTAGAAAGATAGGTAATATCGTGAAGAAGAAAACCCATCAATTTGACATGATTTGGAAGCATAAAACTGGCTACAAATGGAAGGAAAAGTAGCACTAAACAGTAGCACAGAGGAAAAGAAAGATCTGTTCTTCATACCTCAATGGTGGTCGAGCAGGCGAGATATGTCGAGAAGATGATGAGGAACAAGGTTGATGAAGAAAGCTTATGCAGAAGCTCGATGGAACTCAAGGTTTCTTCGATGGAAGTTTTTGGAGAAAAACAACGAAACTCAGAGCAGAAGGAAGGAAGAAGAAAGAAGAAAAGAGAAATGAGTATCTGAGGGAATCGGTCGTGGTATACAGCTGGTGAGAAAAGGGGTATAATCGTAACTTCAGCTATAAGATGCCAATCCCATCAATCATTCTACCCGTCTAATCGTTCCTCTCTCATAATTACCTCTACTCATTGGTCAACGATCTAGACACACGACGAGAACGGCAAGCCGACAATATAATTATTACAAACAATATAATAATAACGCTGAATAACGTTCGAAAGAATACGAGTTATCATCTCGACACGATGTCGACAAGGGTGCTCGTGCAAGCGCACAAGGTTCTAACACGAGTTCGTGAACGCGGCCTCCTCAACTCGGTACGCGACTTCATCAACTCGACACGCGACCTCCTCACCAAAGAAATAGTGCACGCGGTCTCCTCACCGCAAATGACTCCTGCAAACGATCTTGGCACGGGATCTCGACACAAGGTCTTGGTCGAGGTCTCGATACGCCGTCTAATACGATGTCGATCTCGCCCTCGTGTGTTACAATCTCTCCCTCTAAAAAAATTTCGTCCTCGAAATTGCAAATAAGATTCTTACCTCGGAAAAGTTCAGGGTATTGAGTCTTCATCTTCTCCTCCAGCTCCCAAGTCGCATCTCCCGTCTTCTGATCCCACACAACTTTGACGAGTTGAATCTCTTTGTTCCGCAACTGTTTGGCTTTCCGATCAACGATCCTTGCTGGTAATGCTTCGAAAGATAGGTCGTCCTTCAGTTGAATCACATCCGGTTCGATGACATGAGAGGGGTCGGAAACATACTTCCGCAATTGTGAGACGTGGAAGACATCGTGAATGTTCGACAAGAATGGTGGCAAGGCAATCTGATATGCCACTGGACCGATACGACGAAGAATCTGGTAAGGTCCAATAAATTTAGGGGTAAGTTTCTTGGATTTGATCGCTCGACCAACTCCAGTAGTGGGGGTAACTCTAAGAAATACATGTTCCCCTTCCTCGAACTCGAGTGGTCGATGTCGTTGGTCTGCATAACTCTTCTGTCGACTTTGAGATGTTCGCATCCGATCTCTGATCAAACGGATCTTCTCGGTAGTCTGCTGGATCATATCTGGTCCTACGACAGTTCGCTCGCCGTCCTGGTACCAACAAAGAGGCGTCTGACATTTCCGTCCATACAGTGCTTCAAAAGGTGCCATTCCAATACTCGCATGGAAGCTATTATTGTAGGTGAACTCCACCAATGGTAAGACGTCGTCCCAACTTTCTCGGTGATCTAAGGTACACGCTCGCAACAAATCTTCAAGTGATTGGATCGTTCTCTCAGTCTGACCATCAGTCTGAGGATGATATGCCGAGCTAAGCCTGAGCTCGGTTCCCATCGCTCCTTGCAATTCCCTCCAAAAATGAGACGTGAACTTCGGATCTCGGTCCGACACGATTGAAGAGGGTATTCCATGAAGTCATACTATCTCCGCGATGTAGATCTCGGTCAGCCTTTCCACGTTGTATGTCGACCTCGCTGGTAAGAAATGAGCAGATTTGGTCAATCGGTCGACGATCACCCAAATCGAATCATTCTTCTTCTGCGTCTTCGGCAAACCTACAACGAAATCCATGGAAATACTATCCCATTTCCAAACTGGTACGTCAAGCGATTGTAGCATTCCCGCAGGTCGTTGGTGCTCCACCTTCGCCGACACGTTAAACACGGCTACGTGACGGCCACTTGCTTCTTCATTCCGGACCACCAAAAATGCTTCTTCAAGTCTTGATACATCTTCGTAACTCCTGGATGAATACTAAAGTTGCTCTTATGCGCTTCGTCGAGAATCAACTTCCTCAGCTCGGATACGTTAGGTACGCACACTCGGCCATTGCACCTCAAGATGTCGTCCGCTCCGACGTGAAATTCTGTCGCCTTCCCTTGCGCTATCAACTGAATCTTCTCTTGTAGAAGCTCGTCATGAACTTGCTGGTCTCGGATCTCGTCCAACAATCTGTTAGAAATGGTAAGCATACCAAATCTCAGCTTCCCCGGTGAAACTTCGACACTCAACTTCAAGTCTCGGAACTTCTCGAGCATCTCCAACTCCTTGATCATCATCGCCGAGGTTAAAACGCTCTTCCTACTCAACGCATCTGCTACTACGTTAGCCTTACCGGGATGGTATTCCAACGTAAAGTCGTAGTCCTTGAGAAATTCTGTCCATCTACGCTGACGCATGTTGAGTTCTTTCTGGTCGAACAGGTACTTCAAGCTCTTGTGATCGCTGAAAACAGTAAGAGTGCTCCCATAAAGGTAGTGTCTCCATATCTTCGCCAAAAACTCTGCGCCGGCTCCAAGTGGTGAGTAGGGTAGTTGGTGTCGTGAATCTTAAGTCGCCTTGAAGCATACGCGACCACCTTCCGATGTTGCATCAAAGACGCATCCCAAACCCTCGTGTCACGCATCGCAATGCACCTCGAAAGGCTCTTCTGCTTCACCCAAAATCAGCACAGGCCCTGTCGTCAAAACCTCCTTCGCCTTTGAAAATCAAGCCGCACTCCTCGGTCTAGGCAAAAGGTTGATCCTTCCTCGTCAGTCGTGTAAGAGGCGTGACAATCTTCGAGAAACCTTCAATGAATCTTCGGTAATATCCTGCTAAGCCGACAAAACTCCCGATCTCAGAATCGCCTTCGGCTGTTCCCACGCTAACACAGCTTCAATCTTAGTTGGATCCACAGCTATCCCTTCTTTGGAAATCACGTGACCAAGAAAATTCACCTCTTCAAGCCAAAATTCACACTTCGACAGGTTGGCATAGAGTTGCTTATCTCGTAATATCTGCAGTACTCGACATAAGTGTTCTTCGTGCTCTTCTCGGTTCCTCGAGTAGATCAGTATGTCGTCGATGAACACTACAACAAACTGATCCAAGAACGAATGGAAAATCCTGTTCATGTAGTCCATAAACACAGCTGGCGCATTCGTCACTCCAAACGGCATCACCAAGTACTCGTAGTGACCGTATCTAGTCCTGAAAGCTGTTTTGGCGACATCTTCCTCCTTCACGCGAATCTGGTGGTAGCCCGACTTCAAGTCTATTTTGGAAATGATCGCCGCTCCACGAAGTTGATCCATCAAGTCGTCAATACGTGGTAACGGATAACGGTTCTTCACGGTAACCTTGTTGAGCTCGCGATAGTCCACGCACAGCCTTGATCGTCCATCCTTCTTCTTAACCAACAACACCGAGCTCCCCACGGTGACACGCTCGGTCGTATGAATTGCTTCGACTCCAAGTGTTCGATCCGGGACTTCGCTTCTTTCATCTCGGCAGAGACATCCTGTATGGCGCTTTGGAAATCGGTCTGTCCTCGAATCAGTCGATGGAGAACTCGACCTCTCTTCTTTGGTGGTAACCCTGGCACGTCTTCAGGAAAAACGTCCTCAAAGTCACACACCACTGGAACATTCTTCACGTCGATCTGCTGGAAAACTTCCGAACTAGCCAGATACATGTATTCCCTAGTTCCTTCTTTCAAAGAAACTCCAATACGTTCGGCAGAAAGATAATTGGAGACTCCAAGGTCTGGAAAAATTACAGTTTTACGGGCACAGTCCAAAAGGACATGGTGGTGTGACAACCAATCCATCCCGAGAATGACATCTAAGCCCTTAAGAGGCAAACAAACCAAATTGACCACAAACTTTCTACTCAATAACCACTACACAATTAAGACATGCGGTGTTTGTGACTAAGGTTTTAGCAAATTGGGGTTGTAACTACTAATTTAAACGGTAAAGCGATCACAATAAGTTCAAATGGTTCACACAATCAGAAGAAATAAAGGAATGTGTTGCACCCGAATCAAAAAGAACGGATAAGGATTTACCCTCGATCTCACATTCACCTTGGATAAGATCTTCAGCTCGATCTGCTTCCTCGCCACTCATGCAGAAAACTCTGCCTTTAGCCACTTGACGCTTCCCTTTTGCCCTTGCCGCAAGCATCGTCGGTTCAGCTTTAGGTGTAGGACAATCCTTGGCAAAATGCCCTGGCTTCTTGCAGTTGAAACATACCTCCTCCTTCTGAGTACAGTTACTCGCGTAATGTCCCGGCTTTCCACATCGATAGCAAGTCACCTCGACACCGGTCCGACCTCCACTCCTCGCTCCCTGGGTCATCGGACGATACTGTCCCCTGTTGTTGTTCCCCTGAGGTCGGTCGTAAGGCTTCTTCTGCGGTTGTTTCCCTTTCTTTGCCAATCTCTGCCCCGCACTCTGGGGTCTCACCGGTCCGCCCACAACAGTCTTCTTCTTGTGGCTCCTCACTCCTTCTACCTCGACACAGCGATCAATCAGCTCTTGGAGGTTTCGAATCCTCAACGACACCACTGACTTCTGAATGTCGAATCTCAATCCCCGTTGGAATCTCTCACTCAACCATCTCTGGTCAACTCGATCACGGAATGGACTGAAATACCTCGCCAACGACTCGAACTTGGCCGCATACTCGGACACTGTCGAGTTGCCTTGCTGCAGTTGAAGAAACTCTTGCTCCTTCTCGGCTCGTGCAGTATCTGGGAAGTACTTGTCCAAGAACCTTTCACGAAAAAGCTCCCAGGTCATCTCGCGACGTTCCGCTATAAATGTTTGCTTCACTCCTCTCCACCAATACTCTGCGTCTCCTAACAGTAAGTAGGTGCCATAGTCGACCTTCACGTTGTCCGGGCAATGGAGTGCCTCGAAGATCTTCTCGATATCTTGCATCCAAAGATCAGCTTTATCTGGATTTGGCTCACCGTAAAACTTCGGTGGATCATGCTTCCTAAAGTCGGCCAATCCTCTCGCTTCAAAGATTTCGCTCGCTTCGCTGTCGCTGCCGTAAGTTCTCGCCGAGTTAACGCCGCCGTCTGTTGAGCCATCGCGTTAACTGTTGAGTTCGACGGTGATTGTTGAGCTATGGCTCCCGCCATCTCGGTCATAGCTTGAATTGCTCGTTCCATGTCGACGTTCTCGGTTGCAGCTGTCGTATTCCTACGAGGTGGCATTAGATTCCACAAAGTTCAAAACCACTGTCGAATCTCACAACAAGGATGTGTTAAAACACACCGCTTCAATCAAGAAACAGTTCAAACAATTTCTCAAGCAATAAGTGCTTCACTTAATCAAACAAAGAATCAACATATTACAACTAGGTACCCAACACACATAACCCGGCACGTGACTACCCAAATTTCCTATGCACAAATTTCTGGCCGAACCGAATCAAGCTCGATACCAACAATGTAACGACCGCTTCCTGACCGCTACCGAAGCTCAATATACCGAGCTCGAGTTACCGAAGCTCAACACACCGAGCTCAACATAAACTCAGATGAGATGTGTTTTAAAAACGAAACTCTTGTGCCTTTTAAAAATACGATATATTTTTTTATAAAACCAACTCGTGCACATCAGAGTAATTACAGCTTTTCGAAACATGGTGCAACTAAGACACAAGACTTAAATTCTAATAAAACATACATGCATAACATACATATATATATATATCACTCGAAATAATAATGTATACAAAATACAGAGTAGCAATGTATAAAGAAAATACACCTAAGGTATGACGACTTCAAAAGAGCAATCATACCCTGGGGGTACTTCCGGCAGACTCCCACGCAGGGTCGCTCCAAAAGTAAGACCACCAGTCTACCCTGAACCAACAAAACAATACTGCCCAACTGGTCACGACATACTACTCCAAAAGAAAAACAAGGTACACCCATAAAAAAACAACATCCAAAGAACATAATCAATCACGACAGATAGAGGTCGCCACTCGGGTCCTCGCCGAGCTCCTCCTCGGCATCATCTGGCCGCCGAGTTCCTCGCGCCTCGGCATCGCCTGGGTAACCGCCATGGATTGAAGGCACCACGGAAAGGGTCAACTTCTCAACAATTCAAGATAAGCACGACATAAAGGATATAAGCAAACAAAGCAAAGTATAACATTCACCGACGTGACTCGACCATCTCACTCTAACTCGACACAACTCGCAATCCATTTTCTCTCGACTCGACAATTTTTCCGAATGCACACGCTGCATCAGATGTCGGAAAGTCCAACCGAAGCCTTGGGATCCTCGCTCTCCCTAGGACGGTAACTCAGTCCCATAGCGTGGCGACGTCTAGTCAATCTCCCGTAAACAAAGGGGACCTAGCACCCTTAGTTATCCGGTCACGGCTCAAAACGCCATACGACTCACCTAGCTCGCTCACTCGATGAACAATTCGCCGCATACGATATTCAAAGAGTTAAACACAAGATATTCAACCGCATGTCAAATAAAAAGAGCAAGCTCGACATGAAGAAACGCAATTCAACATGCAGTACACCATTCACAGCATATATTCAATCACATATTAAAAACATGCAAAAACCCAATCATATCACAACATATTAAGCTCGACACATACACAATAACATAAACACGTAGAATATGAAGTGCCCTTACGCTAGCATACTATGAAAGTATTAATGTGAAGCGCCCTTACCGAACTCCAAGCTAATGCTGTTCGACAACGACCTCGACACAGCTGTCTTCAACGAGCTCGACAACGACTTCGACACGTACCGTTCTCGATCTGGATTCCGCTGCTTTCACGTCCTCGGATTCGCTCTCCCGTACACCTTGATTCGGAAATCACTCGATCTCGGGAATCAGACTTCCTAAAACAAACACAACTCAGTTCGATCTATGGGTTCTAATACACTTAGCTCTCTTCCCAAACTTAACCACAACCCAGAAAATATAAAACTCAAGAACTTGAATATATTTTTCCTCTAACACAAAGTTAGGGTTTTCGATCAAAAGTTCATGAAAAAGGTTATCTGATGCTTCAACAGATAGATCGACAACAACAATAACCAGAAGCAACAAACGAAAAACAAGAAATCGAAACAAACCAAAAATGAAGGGTTTCTGGGCACTGCCGATTGCAGAGATCAGAGAAAAAATTTGTTTTACAAGCTCGAATAATCGGTTAGAAAGATAGGTAATATCGTGAAGAAGAAAACCCATCAATTTGACATGATTTGGAAGCATAAAACTGGCTACAAATGGAAGGAAAAGTAGCACTAAACAGTAGCACAGAGGAAAAGAAAGATCTGTTCTTCATACCTCAATGGTGGTCGAGCAGGCGAGATATGTCGAGAAGATGATGAGGAACAAGGTTGATGAAGAAAGCTTATGCAGAAGCTCGATGGAACTCAAGGTTTCTTCGATGGAAGTTTTTGGAGAAAAACAACGAAACTCAGAGCAGAAGGAAGGAAGAAGAAAGAAGAAAAGAGAAATGAGTATCTGAGGGAATCGGTCGTGGTATACAGCTGGTGAGAAAAGGGGTATAATCGTAACTTCAGCTATAAGATGCCAATCCCATCAATCATTCTACCCGTCTAATCGTTCCTCTCTCATAATTACCCTCTACTCTGTCGGTCAACGATCTAGACACACGACGAGAACGGCAAGCCGACAATATAATTATTACAAACAATATAATAATAACGCTGAATAACGTTCGAAAGAATACGAGTTATCATCTCGACACAATGTCGACAAGGGTGCTCGTGCAAGCGCACAAGGTTCTAACACGAGTTCGTGAACGCGGCCTCCTCAGCTCGGTACGCGACTTCATCAACTCGACACCCGACCTCCTCACCATTTCCGCTAGTGCACGCGGTCTCCTCAGCTCGGCAAATGACCTCGGCAAACGATCTTGGCACGGGATCTCGACACAAGGTCTTGGTCGAGGTCTCGATACGTCGTCCTAATACGATGTCGATCTCGTCCTCAGGTGTTACACTAATCATGATCCTGTTACCACAATTAAGCCAACTAGATAAATGTTGATCAGGCCTTATTGGATTAAGTACAATAGGAATAAAATACCCAAACAATCAATAGAAACTCATATAATTAAATAACAAAACATTAAGAGTATTGTAAAGGATCCCCCATCACCCCTAGTGATGGGTTTAGCTGCTCATTACTAATGATAATAACATAAACTTAGATATGAAATCAGAATAATCTGTAACAAGAGAATAAATTCTAAACCAGGACACCCTTTCGGTATGACGATGGTCCTTAAGCACATTCATCGCGTGCTTACAAGCTCCGGTAGCGATTCGAGATGGTATCAAGCTTCAAGGAGACAAGAATTCGATGGAATGGGCAAGGGTTTGCTATTAGATCTCAATTGGGGGCTCTTGACTCTAAAAGTCGTCAAAAAGGTCTTTGTAACATGTTAAGAGCCCCTATTAATAAACTAGGCTACGAATTAGGTTATCTGGCTTCAAATATGTACTGATCAGGGATGGGGTACGGCCTTACCGTATATATACACGACCGTACCAAGCTTCGTTGATAACGCTGAACCGTACCCATGCGTGTTGTTGCCCTGACATCACTTGTGTACGGTCGTACTGGACTATTTTATCGGGGTCAAGTGGTACATACTGAGGGGGTACGCCCCTACTGAGGTTTTGCTCTAGGTACGGTCGTACTGTTGGTAGGTCAGGTCGTACTGCTTGTCCAGTAGTGCTAAAACTCTCCAAAACTAGCCAATTTTTTGTTCTTTTTCGCACCTTTTGCTCCGAGTGGTGTCTTCATGATAATTCTGCATAATAAGACATAAATGAGTACCTTTGTGCATTAATTAATGCAAAAGATATAATTAGATACTAAAAATTCTCTTAAATATAGACAAATTGGTATGTTAACACATCCCCATACTTGAGCTTTGCTTGCCCTCAAGCAAACTACTTGGTTAACTATAGTACGAAAAACTATTCTACTGAATAGGGGCAGAAAAATAAGTGAGCCAATAATATGATATCACAAAACATGTTAGTAAATAGAATGCCCAATTAGAGGTGTAAGTTCAAGTTAGCTAACAATCAGCGATTTTCAAGTTACTCTCACAAATCTCAAAGTGTTTGCTGGTATAGTCATTGACACTCAGATTTTTCAAATGAAATGGCATTACCATAGGATTGTACATTGACCAAAAACTCTACTAGCTATTAGAATCTATAAGACATGCAAAAGAGGAATGAGGGTCTTTCATTGGTTGTAATGGGGCCAAGGTAATAATGTTTGGTATGATAAAAGAAAGAAAATGTCATGCAAAGGGTCAGAAACAAATCAACCAAAACAAACAACTTAATTCTTTTTCACTTTCAAGAGCAGGCAAGAATCCCAATTTTTCAATCAATATTATTTTTATTTTTTGTAAATTATGAAGGTATGAGCATGATCACAATTTTTTTTCTTTTTCAACGCTTTTTCTTTTTCTTTTTTTTCTTTTTCCTTTCCTCCTTTCATGTATTTATGCAGCAGTTAATCATTTGTAAGAACTAGGAGGGTTAAGCCTTCTCTTTTGTGAACATATAAAAGGGATTTTGCAACATTATTCTTTTGATTTTGCCACTAATTGCCCTCAAATAAACTTTTCTGAGGTTGCCTTCACAGAAAATAATCAAAAGTAACAAGAAGGGTACCAAAGAAATTAAATATAATACTTTTTGGGCACAAAAGTGGGTCTTACTAGTGGGATAATGCATTTAAAATGGTAGTGGCCTGAATAATTCCTAAAAATTACCCTTTCCAAATTCATATGCAAATAAATTCATATTCGCTTCGTAATGGTCTCAACACGAGTTCTAGAATACACATTCTAAGAAAAATATCACTCAACAAAGAAAAGAGGTAAAAGCATGATGTAACCTCATATTTCAGGCTCAAAACTCAATTTAATAGCTTACATAGAAAGTCAAACTCACAGAACTTCAATGCTAATTTTCAGCAAATTCCAATACTAGCAACAAATTGATTCAATCAAAAGTTGTCATAAAGAAAAAAAAATTGTAGAGCCCCTAAATCAGCAAAAATTTAAAGTTCTTCTATAATTATAAGCAGTTATAAGCATAGCCAAGTAATAAGCATAATGTAAAATTCCCTCCCCACACTTATTTTTAGCAGTGTCCCCACTGCGTCTAAGTTAAAGCAAGCACAAAAACATAAAATAAAAGAGAAATAAGTGCTATAAAGGAATGTGGAAAGAGACTCCCATCTGAAAAATATCACGAGCAAATTGGATGGAGATATTGGCAAAATATTTTGTTTCCTTGTCGCAATACCGATGGAGCTGGTAAGCGGCAGAAGAACTAAGCAACACAAAACTAAAAAGTTTAGAAGCATAATAAAAAGAAATATAGTAAAAGATAATAACAAAAAAAAAACTTGGTGCTGCTGCTGCTCCTCCGGTCTGACGACCTCCAAGTCCCTGTGCCCCAATCTCCGCAGAACACCAATGTTAAGAAGGGTCTGAATGCCAATGGGCTCCATCTCAATCATCGTGGCTCCAGCTCTGGCTCGAACTCCAAAGTGATGGGCTAGACAGAAGATGAAAGAACCCAAGACGATATGCCCGGTGTTCTAAATCTGAAGATGAATGCCCAACTGGGTGCACGTCCGTAAGAAAAACATCATGGCGTCGCAGCGGCGTCCCTCTGTCATGGTCCACAGCAAAAATATGTCTGGCCTCGTGACCGTGCTGTCGTTCAAGGCTCTCCCGTTTATGGAACGGGTAATCCATCTATGCACTGTCCGCACAGTTGGGTCTCTAATCCTGCTTGCCTTGGCCCGGCTGGGAACGTAGTGGCCATCCTCAGTGAGAGCTCTCCAACTCTTTAAATCCTGCCATCCCTCTGGAATCTCCAGAAGGGCCTCTAAATGCTCCGGCGTCTGAACTGACTGCACCGTCTCAAATCCAAGTCCAATGTTGTACTCAGCCAAAGTGATCTCGTGGTGGTTCCCACGGATCCAAACTGTAAATATAATCTCCTGCTCCGGTTCATCCTCCCTCTCTACACGCTAGCGCTCTCTGTCTCTTATATGATAGTTACAGGTGGCTAAGAAATCTATAACTGCCTCCACAAAGAAGGGCTATCTGACAGAGGCTGCCTGGAGCCATCCTATCCTCTACAGTAGGGTCTCCACCTCTCCCCGCAGGCCAAACTGTTGAAGGGCATCAAAGTCTAAGTATCTCTGGCTATAAGTGTGGAAATCTCGCAGCTGCCTGTAACGATCTCTGAACTGCTTTGGTATATAGTGAGGCATGGCTCTAGAGACACGTGTTGTTGCAGCAGAAAAAGAAAAAATGTCGGTCTTTTGGTGCTTAGGCATTTTCCTGCAAAAATAAAATAGAAAAAAATTAAATTTCAAGTAAAACCTGTGTTAGGTATGGTCGTGCTTCGTGTGGTACGACCGTACTGATGATCTAAGTACGCCCTGATTCAATAGGTCTATGTACAGCCGTACTTTGCCATAGGTATGCCCATACCTATGGTCAGTCTTCAACCCTAAGGTCGCCAGTACGACCTCCAATACGGCTTGTTCTTGATAGGTACGGCCATAATGCGCTACGGTTTTGTGAAAAATCTACCCTATGATCAGATTTTCTCAATTTTAAGCCTAGATTTCAAGTCTCTAATCATTCCTAGGGTCTTTAAGCATGCAAAACCAAGCAAAAACTACTCCTAATCACATAAAGTTAGAATTAAACAAAACCAAAAACCTAAACTAACTAAAAACTTAAAATAACCAGTAAAACAACCAATCAATCCACACATTGAGTTTAGAATCAGTACATGGATGATCTTGTGAGTGGAAATGCGAAGAGAATGAGAGAAGAGGGTGCTCGAATGGAGAGGTTTTGGGCGTACGAGGTTGAGGTACGCCCTTGCCTCTCACTATTTACCTTATATTCAGCCTCTAGACACGGGGTACGGCCGTACCTAGTTTATGTCCGGCCGTACCTGTTTGTTTCTCCGTGTTTTGAAAGTGAAGCCATGTGGTACGGCCGTACATGGTGCAAGGTGCGCCCGTACCTACTGGTTTTCTTGAAAAAAATTTGATTTTTCAATTTTGTAATTTTTTGTATTTTTAAATATTCCTGAAATGAATAAAAATAGAATAAAATAAAAGGGAAAAGAGGGATTACAAAGACAAGAGCCAAGTAGTTTGCTACGAGTGCAAGAAGTCAGGACACTTCAAGTCTGAATGTCCACTACATGAAAAAGAGAAACCAAAGATAAGTGGTTTCAAAGGCAAAACGAAGAGTCTCATGGCAACATGGGATGACTCTGATTCATCATCGTCTGATGATGATGAAAACATGCTAACATGGCTCTGATGGCTACTATTGAATCAGACAGTGAAGAAGAGGAAGAAGAGGTAAATTCTAACTCATTCTCTGATTTACAAAAAGCTTTTGATGTACTCTTAGATGAGTCTTCCAAGCTCTCCATTGAATACAAAGCGTTAAAGAAAAAATTCTCAAAACTATCTAAAGAGTTTTTAACGCACAATGAAGAGAATGAAAAACTCAAAGCTGAAAATCACCATCTGGTGAATGCCAGCTCTAAGACAGAAGAAAAACTTGAATGCAACTCTTCAAAATATGAAGAGGGATTCCAAAGGTTTCTTGCTGAATATGTGACATGCAGCAAACAAGCATCTATGATCTGGGGTGTCAGCTAAAATGGCAAAAAGGGTCTTGGTTATAAACCAGAGGAACCCACTTTTCAAAACACCAATTTAAAGTCTGACGAGACCAATGATCATAGTGAATGTCTGCTATGTACCTACTTTAATAAGAAAGGTCACATAAGAAATAACTGTTATGCCTTGGAAAATAAGAAGGACAAGTTTCCTTTTAGAACTAACAAAAGAGGACCCAAAAAGATTTAGGTACCTAAGGATAAGATTATCTATGTTGCAGATTTGCTTAGCAACAGAGTTGAAACACCAGTCCTGGTACTTGGACAGTGGGTGCTCACGACACATGACGGCAGGAAGTCGTATGTTCCAAGAGCTGCAATATAAAGAAAGTGGAACATTTGGTTTCAGTGGAAACCAGAAAGGTAAAATCATTGGCATTGGAAGTGGTTGGTGAGAAATTTCTACCTTCTATTGATAATATTTTACTTGTTAATGGCCTTAAGCATAATCTACTTAGCATAAGTCAATTATGTGAGTGGTTATGATGTTGGCTTTAGTGATAATGCCTGTATAGTCAAAAACAAAAATGATGGCTCAGTATTCTTCACATCAAAGAGGAAAAATAATATTTATAAAATCAAACTCTCTGAGGGCTAATCAAAATGTCAGGTGCTTTTTGTCACTTGATGAAGAACAATGGACTTGGCATAACAGATTGGGTCATGCCAGCTTGAGGTTAATCTCAAAGCTTAACAAGAAGGAACTTGTTAAAGGCTTACTAAATCTCAAGTATCAGTCTGATGCTCTTTGTGAAGCTTGCCAAAAAGGGAAAAAAACAAAATCTTCATTTTAATCTAAAAATATTGTTTCCACTTCAAGGCCACTTGAACTTTTACATTTGGATTTATTTGGTCCAACTAGAACTGCCTCTTTTCCTGGTAAGAAATATGGTCTTGTTATTGTTGATGACTATACTAGATGGACATGGGTAAAATTCCTTGCCCACAAGGATAAATATTTTAAGATGTTTTATGTCTTCTGCAAACAAGTGCAAAATGAAAAACGCTTTTGTGATACAATCATTAGGAGTGATCATGGTGGTGAATTTGAAAATGAATTATTTCAAAAATTTTGTGAAGAACATGGCATTTCTTACAATTTTTCTTCTCCTAGAACACCACAATAAAATGGTGTTGTAGAAAGGAAAAATAGATCTCTTCAAGAGATGGCCAGAACCATGAGTCATGAAACAAAAATTGCAAAGCACTTTTGGGCAGAAGCAGTAAACACTGCATGTTATATTCAAAATAGAATCTACATTAGACCTATTTTGAATAAGACTCCTTATGAATTGTGGAAAGAGAGAAAACCCAAATTTCATATTTTCATCAATTTGGGTGTGACTGCTTTGTTCTCAATACAAAGGATAGTCTTGGTAAATTTGATTCTAAAGCACAAAATTGTATTTTTTTGGGATACTCTGAACACTTTAAAGCTTACAAAGTATACAACAAAGAAACTCTAATTGTTGATGAATCAATGCATGTAAAGTTTGATGACAAGAAGCCTGACACTGAAATGTCAGAGCTAGATGAGATTTTCATAAATATGCAGATAAATAATGGAACAGATGTTGATGCATCTGGTGGTAACTCTGGTGTTGCCTCTGGTCCTGCATCTAGTGACCAGACTCAAGCAGAATCAAGAAGAGATTGGAAGTTAAAGACTCATCACCCAAAGGACCAAATCATTATTGAACCAAGTGACAGAGTCAGAACTAGATCATCTCTGAAAGAACGCTCTGATCTTGCACTATTGTCAGAGATTGAACCAAAGACAATTGATGAAGCCCTAACAGACGATGGATAGATGCTTGCTTTGCAAGAGGAGCTGAATCAATTCCAGAGGAATGATGTGTGGAAGCTAGTACCTCTATCAGAGGATAAGCAAGCCATTAAAACCAAGTGGGTTTTCAGAAACAAACTTGATGAAGATGGTAAAGTGGTAAGAAACAAAGCAAGGTTAGTTACTCAAGGGTATTCGCAAGAGGAAGGTATTGACTATACTGAAACTTTTGCACCTATAGCTAGATTAGAAGCAATTATAATTTTATTATCATTTGTTTCACATCATGGCATTACTTTATATCAGATGGATGTAAAGAGTGCATTTTTAAATGGTTTCATAAATGAGGAAGTATTTGTCAAACAATCACCTAGTTTTGAAGATGTTGCTTTTCCAGAGCATGTCTTCAAACTTAAAAAGGCTCTATATGGTCTTAAGCAAGCTCCAAGAGCTTGCTATGATGGACATAGTTCCTTTTTAATGTCAAATGGTTTTAAAAGAGGACATGTTGATACAGCACTCTTTGGGAAATCATCTAAAAAGCATTTCATTTTAGTACAAATATACGTAGACAACATTATCTTTGGTGCTACTAATGAATCTCTTTGCAAGGAATTATTTAAGCATATGCAGAATGAGTTTGAGATGATATGATGGGAGAATTGAAGTTCTTCCATAGTATTCAAATCAAACAATGTCAAGATGGAATTTATATCCATCAGACAGAATATGTGAAAGACCTCCTGAAGAAGTTCAAGTTAGAGGAAACCAAACCAATGAGCACACCAATTAATCCTTCATGTGCTCTAAGCAAAGATGAATCAAGTAAAAAGGTAGACTAAAAGGTATACAGAGGTATGATAGGTTCACTCCTTTATCTTACTGCCTCAAGACCTGATATAATGTTTAGTGTATGCTTATGTGCTAGATTCCAATCTGATCCTAGAGAAGCTCATTTAACTGTTGTTAAGAGAATCTTTAGGTATCTTAAAGGAACTACTAACCTTGGTTTGCTGTATAAGAAATCAGATGATTACAAGTTAGTATGTTTCTGTGATGCTGACTTTGCTGGAGATAGAATTGAAAGAAAAAACACAAGTGGTGGCTGTCAATTTCTTGGAGCCAACCTTATCTCATGGTCCAGCAAAAGATAGAGCACAATAGCACTTTCAGCAGCAGAAGCAGAGTATATATCTACAGCAAGCTGTAGCTCACAATCTATGGATGAAGTATCAGTTTGAGGATTATCAGATAAAAGAGAGTAACATTCCTATCTTCTGTGACAATAACTCTACTATATGTTTGACTAAGAATCCTATTTTACATTCAAACGCTAAACATAATGAAATTAAACATCATTTTATGAGAGACTATGTTCAGAAAGGGATTCTTGAAATTAAATTTATAGATACTGACCATCAATGGGAAGATATCTTTACAAAACCCCTTGCTGAAGATAGATTCAACTTTATAAAGAAAAAATTAAAATTTCATCTTATAAAGGAATGATTGTTTAAATTGAATATATTTGCCTCTGATACGTGTGTCTCTGATGAGCTTGCGTTTGATAACATATTTGCCTCTGATATCACATCTTGCATCTGGTAACATATTGCCTCTGATATCATGTAGTGCATCTGATGACCATATATGCCTTTGATACCATGCTTCCTCTGTTTATTTATATATATTTATATCCTCTGTTGTTGCTCATGCATCTAGTATACTATTTGCATGCATCTGGTGCATTCATTACCTGTTCCTTTTGAGAATATTGGTGTACACGTGTCTCTCTGAGACTGGTTGATACGTTAGTGGCTGAGAATTGCTCTTCGCTAAGTCATTATTATATTTACTGCCCGAGGACAGTTTTACTGCGCCTCTTTTAAGTGTGATTGACACGTTTCAGTTTTGAAACGACAGTTTTTATTTTTTGCTTTAATTTTATTTTGGAAACTGCTGAAGGCAGTTTACCTTCTGTAATACGTTTATACCCACTCACTACACTCACTCACCCATTACCCACTCTATCTCTCTGAGAAGCCCTTCACTTTGAACCCTAGCCCCCATTTCGCATTCTGCTTTCTTCTTCTCTCTGCTATCTCATTGCAACTCTTTACAAATGGCTGAACAACAACAAGTGGTTGCTCCCTAGAATGCTCCTGTACCTACTATGGATATTGACCCCAAGGACCTCATTGTCTTGGCTGAAGCACGGGTTGATCTCAACGAGCAAGCCGATAATGATTACGACTTCAGAACTCACTTCATTGATATGGGGTGGATAGAGTTCTTCTACATTGAGTCGAAGGAAATCTACCCAGAGTTGGTCAAAGAATTGTGGAGGTTTGCTAAGATAGCTAATGGAATCATCGTTAGTCATGTTCAAGGAAGGGAAATTGTGGTGACTCAGAGTTTGATTGCTCAAGCTATTAACTGCCCAAATAAAGGAAAGTAGATTACTCAAAACTGGGAACAAGATTTTGGTGGACCCTATGTGGTTTCAGATCATCTTTATGAGAAACCTAGTGCTACGAAGGTTGTGGATATGAAGAACCACTTCAGGTTGCTCTTCAAGATCATCAAGAGCAACGTAATGCCAAAAGCAGGCTTAGTGGGCATTATAATCTCTGATTACAAGTTTGTGATGTGGCACTACGATCTGAGAACTGCTCTTAATCTACCCAGCATCATCTTCAACTTCCTGAGAAGAGCCATTACCTTTTCTAGAGGTGGGAAGAATAGGAATATACACTATAGAAGGGTTATTTCAGCTCTACTTGAAGGGCATGGTGTAATCAGGGATCTTCAAGCACAAGACACTGAAGAAGCTAGACTTCTGCTTCGTAAGTGTTCTGCCCCCATTTTTTATAGCAACAACTTGAAGAAGATGAAGCTCTTATCATCAGATTTGATTGCTCAAGTTGTTAAGGAGGAAGATCAAGTAGCTAAAGCTGAGAAAAAGAAAAGAAAAAGAGTCAAAGTAGTTGGTGAAGGTCCTTCTCAACCAACAAAGAGAATCACTAGAAGCTCTGCTGGGATCTCTATTTCTTCATAAGCAGCTCCAATAGTTCCTCCAGTTTGTCCTATCTTCATGCCCTCTGTTATGACTGAAGAAGACGAAGACAAGAAGGAACACTTGAAGGAATTTTTTAATAAGACCATGGAGGAAACTGCACAGTACTATACTGAACTGAGATCCAAAAGGCTTCAAGAGGAAGCCTCTGCAAAGGCACCTTAACCTGCTGCCTCTGGTGCTGTTACCTTTAGTGCTGATGTTGCCTCTGATGCAAGGAAGAGGAGACTTATCAAGACAAGTGAAGTACCAGCCAAGAAAACCAAGGTACCTGACAATGTTGTGAAATTATATGAATCTGTTTATGCTAATCCTGTTGGTGCCTCTAGGCTAACCCAAACCCCTAAACCAACCATTGCCCCTCAAACCACAATACCTTCTGTCTCATCATCTGATGAATCAGAAGATGATATGCCCATAAGACAGAGAATGAGAACTAATGTCTCAATTCCTGTACTTACAAAACCTACTTTTGTTTACCCTCCTCAACAATCTGATCCTACTCCTCCACCACAACCTAAACCTACCTCTCCACCTCAAATAGAACCCACTTTAACTCATACAGAAACTCAACCTGAGTCTCAACCTGATCTTAACCTCCCAACTCAACCCGAATCAATTTCTCCACCACAAACTGAACTAGAACCTATTACCCAGGAAACCCAAACCTTTGACCCTGGCTCTGATACAATACTAGATGTTCAACCTTTAGCTTCATTTAGACCAATTTCACCACCCTTAACACAACCAATTTCATCCCCACCTCCATCACCACTAAACCACACTGAACCTGAAACTACAACAAAACCAATCCTAGAAAATGAAATTCTCATCACTTCTAAGATTGTCTATGAAGTAGTTGAGAACCTTGAATTTGAACCTACTTCTCCAGATTCACACTCTACACACATTGTTCCTTCAAGCCCCATCATTTCTTTACCCTCTGATACCCCAAACCAGACCCAACCAAACACTGTGAACCAAACCCAAACAATTCCTATAACTCAGACCCAAACACCCTCTGCTAACCTAACCCAGATCCAACCACCCTCTGTACACCAGAACCAAACAACTTCTCTAAACCTGACCCAAACACGTCCATTGCCTCAAGCAATTCACTCTGTTTTTCAACCCTTTGAGAGGTTTACGAACCAACAACATGAATTGGTTGAAATAGAACAACAAATTGTCAAGGACCTTGCCACATCTACTCATACATGGCTTGCCTTAAAAGATTTCTATGCTGATTAGTACAGAGTGACTGCCTTGTTTGAGAATCACAAGCAGCAACAACTCAAGCTAAATAAGAGATTCTTAGCTGCTCCTACTTGGAAAAGGACTCCATCTACTCCTCCGGTTACTTGGGAACCTGAACCGAAACCTGTGACACCCTTTACCCCGAAGTATTATTAGAGAGTAAATGCGGAAATTATAGTTTGGTTGCGGAAAATAATAATTTTCCAAATCATTTCGCAAGTAACGGCCATCACATCAAAAGTTGCTAAGTTGAACATCTTACATGCTTATTAGGAAAGGCTTAGGCAAACACGAGCCTCGTATGGTTTCTTTTTCTTTTTGCATAAAAATAGTTCTCAAACGATTTACAAATCAACTGAATATTTATTAAGAAAAATACGAGTAAAAACATCCCAACTCGATGTCACGTGGTCAGAGTAGTATTCCCCTTTTATAAATACTCCGAAAATGGAAAGTCATAAACACTCAATCAATCATAAACACAACGTCCTAGGCTAAATAGCCTGAACAATACAACTCGGCATCAACATCGATCTCAGCATCACCTGCAGGTAGAAATATAAATACAAAGATAATATAAATATGAATACCAATAATTATATATTAATATAAGTACAACAAATATAATTAATATTACTCATTTACATATCAATATGAATCAATTATATATTATGTATACAAAATATATAATCTCATTTTAATATGTAAAATATATAGACACACTTGCAATAATATAAAAATATAAGCGCGCAACTTATCACTTAAAAATACACACATAGATATACATTCATATATAAATTTATGTATATATAAACTCATAATATGCAATAACGAAGTAACCAACATATTATCAACTATTATACTAATAATAATACTAACAATTAAAATATCAATACCTACAATTACAACCACACATATATACACTCACAAAAATCGAGGTGTTACAATTATCTCCCCCTAAAAAGAATTTCATCCTCGAAATTCCAAAAGGTTCTAAGAAAACAAAGAGAACTGAACTTTCTACCCAATTGTCCTTACGGATCCCTTAAGGCTATTTCTCGTTCTAAAATCAACTCTTTGGTCCACGTGTTCTAAACTCTACGCTTTCACCCGACAAATCTTCTCATAAGATAGCTAGTCTCTACTCATAACTACACCTAAGTAACTAGATGGTCTAAACAACTAATTCTATTTGCCTATATTGATTACCATTGCTTTGCTCACCAGCGACAAGTTATTGGGCTGCAGTCCCTCTTACTCATTTAGCCAGATAACCAAGGCAACAACAATAGCTTGTGTTCAGTCATATCATCCTTTTATAAGGGTCTTTGAAAGGGGCTAGAGCGTAACAATGTCGGCACCACATGATTAGCCTCGAGCTCTATTAATGATCCTTCCTATAGCATAACCCTCACGCTTCCGCTACGCTACTCTGATAAATATCCCGTAACTAGTAGTACTACCCTTCTTAGATCAAGTGAGCTAAATCTTCTCATTAAGCTAGTTACCAGCTTGTCTATCCCAACATTCCTACAAGGTGATGACTAAAGGTCTTGTGTCTCATAGGCAGCAACTAAATGTTGGTTTATCCTATCCAACATACTAAGTCATAAGTCAGAATGAAATACTAACAATTATTTACCTTTGATAATTACTAATCTAAGGCTAATAGTTAATAAAGTAAGCAAGTCTCATTACAACACTATCAGTTCTACTATTCTATGAATTATACTGCTTAAAACCTGACTAACCAACAACAAACATAATTCAGGAAAGTAATGCATGTAACTCTACTCAGAGTCCACGTGCTAAAGCACAATAGACCATACACACAGTCCGGTTAGGACCGAACTGCTCTGATACCACTAAATGTGACACCTTTTACCCTGAAGTATTAATGAGTAAATGCAAAAATTATAGTTTGTTTGCGGAAAATAAGAATTTTCCAAATCATTTCGCAAGTAACAACCATCACATCAAAAGTTGCTAAGTTGAACATCTTACATGCTTATTAGGAAAGGCTTAGGCAAACACGAGCCTCGTATGGTTTCTTTTTCTTTTTGCATAAAAATAGTTCTCAAACGATTTACAAATCAACTGAATATTTATTAAGAAAAATACGAGTAAAAACATCCCAACTCGATGTCACGTGGTCAGAGTAGTATTCCCCTTTTATAAATACTTCGAAAATGGAAAGTCATAAACACTCAATCAATCATAAACACAACGTCCTAAGCTAAGCAGCCTGAACACATTGGCATCAAAATCAATCTCAGCATCACTTGTAGGCTCACCGTCTACCCATACACGGTGGTGTATAAGTAACCACAAAGAAAAACAAGAATAGGTGAGGAATCATACTCATATGAGAAATACACGGTAGGGGAAAATAAATAACATGATGCGCAAATAACAAATCATAAAATTTTATCACATCATCTATAGTCACAACAACAACGAATGCAAATCATGGCCTTACATAGACAAATTCTAATGCAAGACTCAAACTAAAGCCTACTCCATTAATACATGTGGATCCATCCAACTCCGGGTAAGCGGATGAGAGTGCCTTCAACATCCAAGGTCACAAGTAGAGTCTAGTCAGGGTGATCCAGTATATTCATGGGATGCCCCAGCGGTGCCCCGCCTTTACATAAGACCTCCCTACTAATTTCTACCTGCAAGGCCGAGCAAAGCTCATCATGGCCGTCACCGCATTGTTCAAAGTCGTTTACTTACCACCCCAAAGACACTACATACATGATGCATGCCAACCGGCCTATGTCTCAATCCAATCTAGTGATTAAACCGTAATCACAACTAATCACATTGGTAACCAGCTTACCTGTAAATCCTACGGTACCACTACGTCAGTGCGTCGACGAGGTTCCCTTTAATCCAAAACCAATCCAAACAACCAATCCAAATGCAAAACTAAGTGGGACTAAGCTAGAAAACAATATGTCATTTCCTCGAAATTCCTGCATAATTCAAATACAACAATTGTTGCAGCTCAGTACTGTAGCATCCAGTCCAACAACCAATTCATTTCAAAATTAGATACAAACATCAATCATATATCATAACGTCATGAAATCATGTTACCAACACATATACACATAGAGTAAAATAAGTATCATTCCAGCATGCTACAACATCACATAATCATAAACAATATATATTAAGGCACAAAACACTTAAATTATCACATATTCATGCATAACTCCACAGGAATTGCAATTTCACTGGTTACCAACATATATACACGAATAAAGCAAAATAAGTATCATTCCAGCCTATTACCACATCACATAATCATAAACAATATGTATTAAGGCACAAAACACTTAGATTATCACATATTCATGTGTAACTCCTCAAGAATTGCAATTTCACTGCTCCTACAGTGATTAGAACCATAAAAACAACAATTAAACACAATTTCCCATTGATCCTACAATGGTACTTCATCAACTAATCAGTAGTGCGAGACGTAGGGGTCATGGGACACCCCAATCATGTCTTTAAATCCCTATCTACCTGTTTCCCATATAAGTCAACCACCTTCTTCTTACCTCTACTCCAAGAAATCAAGAAGTCAAGTGTCCAAACATCCAAATAGCAAAGAAACAATCCAAACAGCAGAGACACACTCCAACTCAGTCCTCCTTTGATTCCAAAGGCCACGAACGAAAGACAACAAGATAATGGAGTTAGGATTTCACCCGTTGAAAGGATAGAACACAAGATAAAAGGGTTTAGAGCTTACCATTGAGAAATATAGATAATAATAGTGAATACTTGTCATTATAGGGTAGATAACGCTTCAGCGATCGCGTAGCTTCAAACGGTATGTGATTCTGTTATCGGGAGAGAAAGATATGTCAGAAACAGTGTTTTTAGTCCACAAAACCAAATGATGAATGCCAAAAAGTAAAAATAAGACTTACCACGAAATTATTCTCAATAACAGTAACACTTTGTTATTATAAGGTCAAGGACATTCTTCCGGTCCCATAGGTTCAAGCGGAACAAGGTTCTGACATCGTAAGAGAAAGAAAAGTAAAAAACGGTGGTTTTAGTCCCTAACACCGAGATGGAATCCATGATGGAAGAACAATGACTTACCATGAATTTTAGTCTCAAAAAAAGCAAGAGGTTGGTTCTTGAATGATAGATAATAAGTCTTCAAAGAAACGCTTGAAGACAGTATCAAATTTGATTGAGAAACGATAAAGAACGGTGAAAACGATGTTAGAATTCTCAAAAACGCGAGAAAAAACCAAACAAAAATGAGAGAGGCTTACCCACGACATCCACCATTTCAAAATAGAAAAATAATGAGTTTATATGACAGGAAATCTTCCCACAACCGCATCCGTTCAAACGGCATCAAATTCCGATAAAAAAACAAGCGAGAACGATTAAAAAGCTCCGACGGCACTTTAGAATCTTTCTAGCGATTTGGGAGTGATTAGAATGTTATTATTGAGTTTTTATGGTTAGGATTAAGTTAATTAACCCTTCGCTAAGTGTTTAAGTCATTTTTGGTCGGACAGATCACACGGGTCGAGCCCAACGGGTCAAAACACGAAAAAACGCGTAAAAGGGTGTAACAACACTGTGTCACCATTTTTTCTGCAACTTGAGCTATGGATGTTAGAATGGGACGTTCTTGAGGGCATTGGAAAGCGAAGAGAATTTCCTACAAAAATGTGTGTCATGATAAAATCCTAAATCGGACTTTAAAAGGGTCAAAAAGGCGATATACATTCATAGTTAAAAGAAGCAATTGTTTCTAGATAGGATTTTTAGGAGATTAAGATAAGATAAGCGTATCAATCCAAGGATTGGATCTCTAAGATATTTAATTGATCTTATCTCATTAAAACTATAATTATCATAAAAATATATCTTAAATTAATACAAAGATAATATAAATATGAATACCAATAATTATATATTAATATAAGTACAACAAATATAATTAATATTACTCATTTACATATCAATATGAATCAATTATATATTATGCATACAAAATATATAATCACATTTTAATATGTAAAATATATAGACACACTTGCAATAATATAAAAATATAAGCGTGCACCTTATCACTTAAAAATACACACATAGATATACATTCATATATATATATATGAATGTATATATATATATATATATATATATATATATATATATATATAAACTCATAAAATGCAGTAACGAAATAACCAACATATTATCAACTATTATACTAATAATAATACTAACAATAATAATACTAATACCTACAATTACAACCACACATATATACACTCACAAAAATCGAGGTGTTACAGAACCTGCACCTATTGTTCAGTAAACACCTTCTCCTACCTCTTCATCTGCGTTGGTTGCACAATCATCTGCCTTTACTCAATCCAATAATTCTGATCGCATTGAGGTTCCAAGGTATCTGCTTGAAAAACTAGTTGAAGACAATAAGGAATTCAAGCAATTTATGGTCTCCTCAAACAAGAGACATGATGACGTTGCTGATATGCTGAAGATGATTTTGGAGAAGTTGAACAAGCCTTAGCTAGCCTTAGGATTTTTACCTTTTGTTTTAGCCCTTTTCTTTGTTCTTTATTAGTTGTTTAAAACTTTTGTAACTTGATACAATTTAGGAGTTAATGACAAAGATTACATTTTAGCACTTATTGTTTTAACTTTTATCATTCTATTTTTTATACTCTCTTTTAATTTGATAATGATGTATCTCTTTAACCTTTTTATCTGATGACAAAACGGGGAGAAGAAAATAGAGAAAAATATGGAGTAATTGATGAACACAATGTATCAACCTAGTGTTAAAAAGAAATGAACATTATGCATCTACATTGCATTTTACTCTCTAATATGTCATTTGAATGATTGAATATAAGCATTCATCTGATGTGGCATTGCACTTAGAAAATATTCATAAGCACTTAATTCAGAGGGAGCCTCTAAAAATTTTATAAATAAATATTTTTCAAATGAAAAATTGTTTATCAATCCATGTGTTTGTCATCATCAAAAAGGGGGAGATTGTTGGAATCAAGTGGATTCAGAAACAATGGCCCTTAATTTTTTTGATGATAACAAATAATGATAAGAACAATTTATCCTCTGATGTATTTGTTAGTGTGCAGAAATCAGTAAGTAAGTCACTATTTATCAAATGGGACTATCTCAAAAAGCTTTGACTCTGTGCACATTTTGCCCTTTGGCCCATTTCTTTGAGTCTGACATTGATCATCTGGTAAGAGCTAATGACGTCAGCATCTGATAGCTTAGCTCTGTTGACAAAGCTCTGGTAGTTAACCCTCTGGTAAGATGGCCAGGTAGACCATGCTCTGGTGAGGCCAAGCTCTGGAAGGACTACACTCTGGTAGGAATCCTGCGTCTGGTACTACATGGCTCTGGTAGATAAAAGCCTAATTGAAACCACGCTATGAAGAACTTGCCTCTGGTACAAGCTTACTCTGGTAAGCAGAGTATCTCAGTAACAAACATCATCTGGTAGAAGATGCACTACAAGAAAACTCCATATTACTGACGGCCCTGACTCCGTCGCTAATATTTTAATTACCGACGGCTTAGCCGTCAGTAATGCGCTAGAAAAAAGTTGCGTACGAAATTAAATTTTTTCTACTTTACCGAAGGCTAAGCTGTCGGTAAATAATTATTTCATTTGTAATTTAGTTTCTAAAATTACTTACGAAAAAGCCGTCGGTAATTGAAAAAAATTTCCGTCGTATTTGGTAATTACCGACGGCTTAGCCTTCAGTGATGGCTTATTAAAATACCGACGAATTAAATTGGGCGGTTCTATTTTCCCGCATTTAATTTCCTAGATGGTGTTTTGTTAGTGGTAAAATTGATACTGATAGGATTAATTGGGCATCTGTTTTCTCTTTTCATTTTCATCTTCCCTTCCCTCTCTTACTCTACGGCTGCGCCCTTGTGCTTTTCTTCCTCTCCTCCGCGGTTCCTCTGCATGGCTGCGCCCTTCTGCATTCTTTGCGTCCTTCTGCTTCTCTTCCTCTCTACGGCTCCTCTACGCCCTTCTGCATTCTGTCGTTCTGCGTCTCTTCTTCCTTTTCGCCCATTGACCGAACCAGGCACAGCGACCGCCACTGCACCACGCCTGCACATCTCTGCTCGGCCACTGCCAAACTTCTTTGTCTCGTTTTCCTCCGTCGCAGAGGCACAGCTCTGTCTCATTTTTTCTCTGCCTCATTTTTAGACCTCAGCCACTCAGGTATTGGTTCTTTTTGTGCTTTGGTCCTTTTTTTTTTCTTGCTTTGGTTTGTTCCTTTTTGTGTTGTGGTACTGGTTGTTGGATACTAAATTCATAGATTAGCGTCATTTTCATTTACCTGAAGATTGGAATTTGATTTAGCTTGACTTATGTGGGAATTTGATTTGCTTTGATCCTTTTTGTGTTGTTAATTAGACTACTAAACTGAGAATGAGTGGTTTGTTCCTTTTTGTTGTTTATTCACTTGGTCTAATTGGTTTGTTCTTTGTTTTCTAATTTACTGAGAATAATGACCCAGTCGATACTTCAATGGTATCAAGTGGTTGCATGAATCTATTGAGAAATTGGATGACTTTTTCTACTTGTATTGGGTCATTAGTTTGCCTTATCTTTAAGAAAGTCAGGAGACACTGCCAATTAAAGTTATACTAATTTCTGACCTTATTGCACCTTGTAATCATTAGCATCTTGAGATAAAATGGATAAACCAACTATTCTATATATAGAGAGAGAGAGAAAGAAAGAGAGAGAGAGAGAGATTTGTATATGTAAATCTAATTGGTGCTCTTGTTTACTTAAGATAAGTGAGAAATATTTTGTAATGATACCTGATGTTATTCATGCCTTTAGGACAGTATTGCTACAGAGAATTCATTCGCTGAACATATAACTTCACTCATCCTTCATTTTCCTGTACCGACAATTTGAGTAATATAAATACTTTATATAAGAAGCTTAAATCCAGTTAATTTAAGGCTGGTTAGTAAAAATAGGCTTCTTACTTTAAAACAATATATCTTTTTGGCTGCCATATGAATCTGATAGGTATGAACAGAGATGATGGATTCTTGTGATTATTGTCTTTTTATATCCGTGGTTCAAGTAAATGTGTACACACAGTACAAGGGAAAATTTTGAGACTACAAATGATTAGAAGTGTGTATACTCCTTGGCATGTTAACTGGTTATGAGTTCACAATGAATTGTAGCTTTCTGTTTGAAGAACAACTGCCAATTACCACCCATGTGATGTATTTGTCGACAGTCTCCAGGATAGTAAGTTGCAAGAATGGTCTAAGTTATTCAAAATCAATGATTTTAACATAACGTTTTGGTTCAAATCAAAACATACAAAAGCAATGTATTTTTTTTAACAAAAGGCAATAGCAATTTTTAGAATTAGAAAATAAGATGATGATATCACTCGTTATTTATGTTCTAGCTTTTTCTTTTATTTTCATGGTTGGTTTAAAGAAAAGACAATTTCTCTGACATCTTGAAGAAGAAATTAGCTAGGAAGATCAATTAACAACTTTTGTAAATTTAAAGCACTCCATTGTTTTTTTGTATGTAAAAGGGACTAAGATTAATTAATCAACCCGAAGGGGTTGAACATAGGAAAATATTATGTGAAATCATTTCTGAGGACTATGTAGTCTGTATAAGGAGAGGTTTGCTGTTTATTTATTTAATTTGAATTAATGTAGTATAGTGTTGAATTATCTCCCTTGGAAGATGAGTATAAGAAAAGGTCTGTTGTTCATTTATTTAATTTGAATTGATCTAGTATAGTATTGAATTACCTCCCTTGGAAGATGAGTACAAGGAGAGGTCTGTTGTTCATTTATTTAATTTGAATTGAGGCAATATAGTGACACATTTCAGAAATGGATGGTTACCCTCCAGATCGGAGGTGGGTATATGATAGGCTTTATCCTGGTAGAGGAGGGGTGAAACCAAGTTTTACAAAAGGGGTTGAAGAGTTTATACTGAAGGCTAGAGCACAACCTGAAGTTGTAAGCAATGGTGGAATCAGATGTTCTTGTGATATTTGCAAGTTTAGGGGCATATTGTCTGAAGGAAAAGTCAAGGTTCATCTGTATAGTGTTCGGTTACAACCAAATTATTGGTATTGGACTGAGCACGGTGAAGAAGCGCCATGTGTTCACCCAGTAAATGTGCCTAGTAGTAGTGGACAAATGGATAATGATGATCTGTTCGCGCTAATGCAACATATGGTCGACGATTCGTTTAGGCCTAGGTATGACTTCCAAAGTATGGGTGGTGTGGGTAATGAGAAAGACGAGGAAGATATTCATGAAGAGACCCCAAATGCTAACGCTCAAGACTTTTATGATTTGCTAACTGCTGCAAACGAGCCCATATATGAGGGTGCTTCTGAGTCAAAACTTTCAACATGCGTGAAATTGTTGGCATGCAAGACAAATTGGAACATTCCTCAAAAGTGCCTTGATTTCATTGCAAGTATCTTAGGAGATGCGTATCCTTCAAAGGAGAAATTGCCAAAAAAAAATTTACCAAGCAAAAAGATTGGTGTCTATGCTAGGTTTGGAATCTCAAAAAATTAATTGTTGTGTTAATGGGTGTATGTTGTATTACAAGGATGATAGTGCAAAACGACAATATAAGTTTTGTCAAGAACCACGGTATGTTCCCCGTAAGACTGGGATGGGTAAGTACAATGATGTTCCAGCAAAGAGGATGCTATATTTGCTAATCACTCCTAGGTTGAAAAGACTATATGCATCAATGGAAATTGTAGCTGAAATGAGATGGCATTCTCACAATAGATCTGGGTCAGGTATTTTACGTCATCCATCTGATGGTGAAGCTTGGAAGCATTTTGATGTGGTGTATCCAGACTTTGCAAACGAACCAAGAAATGTAAGGCTTGGTTTATGTTTCGATGGGTTCACACCTTACATTCAGGAATCTATAACCCCATATTCATGTTGGCTGGTTGTTGTGACCCCATATAATCTTCCCCCTGAAATGTGTATGACTAAATCATTTATGTTTTTGACTTGCCTCATACCCGGACCATCTAATCCGAAAGAAAAAATAGATGTGTTCTTACAACCTTTAATAGATGAGCTGCAATAGTTGTGGAGTGAGGGTGTTTTGACTTATGATATCTCTAAAAAGCAAAACTTTCAAATGAGGGCATCCTTGATGTGGATAATTAATGACTTTCCCACATACGGTATGTTGTCTGGGTGGGGTACATAAGGTAAATTGGCATGTCCCATATGTATGGATGATACAAAGTCGTTTAGACTAAAATATGGGGGGGGGGAACTCTTGGTTTGATTGCCACAGTCGATTTTTACCGCGTGATCACAAATTCAGAAGAAGTAAAAAGAGGTTTACAAAAAATAAGGTTGAGAAACATGGGCCTCCTGTAATACTGACGGGTGATATCATATGGAATTGGGTTAGTGGGGTTCCAAGTGTGGTAGAAGATGGAGAAGTTGATCAGTTACCTGGGTATGGACGTAGTCACAATTGGATAAAGGGAAGCATATTCTGGGATCTTCCATACTGGAAAAACAATTTATTAAGGCACAATCTAGATGTGATGCACATAGAGAAAAATGTATTTGATAATGTGTTTATTACAGTCATGAATGTTAAGGGCAGAACAAAGGACAATGAAAAGGCAAGAATGGACTTGGCCCTCATATGACAGCGTAGTGACTTGGAGTAGATTCCAAAAGCCAATGGAAAAATGACAAAACCTTGCCTTTCTTCAGATGAGGCAAAGAATGTGATGAAAGTGGATTAAGGAAACTAAGATGCCAGATGGGTATGCTTCAAATTTGGCAAGATGTGCAGATGTTAATAGAGGGAAAATGTACGGGATGAAGAGTCATGACTGTCACGTATTTATGGAGTGTTTGCTCCCATTTGCATTCAGTTCATTGTCTGACGTTGTGTGGAGACCACTTACAGAGTTAAGTCAATTCTTTAAGGGCTTGTGCAGTAATAATTTGAGCCAGGATGATTTGATCAAAATATTCCATTAATCTTACGTAAATTTGAAAGAATCTTCCCACCAGGATTCTTTGATTCAATAGAGCATCTTCCAATTCACCTCCCATACGACGCAACGCTTGGTGGTCCAGTTTAATACCGATGGATGTATCCATTTGAAAGGTATTCGTTGATATCTGCAATTATCTCTCTCTATATTGTCATATCTTTATTATAAGTCATTCTATTCTCATTTATTTGTAGAATGATAGGTGAGTTTAAGCGGTCAGTGAAAAACAAGGCTAGAGTAGCAGGCTTAATATGTATGTCTTACTTACAATGGGTGACAACATATTTTTGTTCACATTATTTCAAAATGATTGACTTGTATGCTAAAAGTCAACGTAATGAAGCTGCAAGATTGAATGATAATGTCACATCAACACTATCAATTAGCAGTGGACTAGAACGTCCTAGTGGGCAATCCAAAGCTCACTAGTTGAGTGATGCTGAATGGAGGTCTGCTCATGTACACATCCTCATCAATTGCATCGAGGTTAAGCCATATACTGAGTAAGTAATACACCATTAAACCCACACTCGGTATATTTACTAGTATATACTCACAACAATTCTGTCTTTCTTGGCAGTTACTTTTTGCAATATAACTCCGTCAATGAAGCAGATCCTTCAGCTCAAACCCGTATTCATGCTGAATTCCCAGAATGGTTTCGGTCCTATGTAAGTATTTGACCAAAATCCTATTGCAAATAAATTGTCTCCTTATCCTCATTGTGAATGTCTTGTTTGTATAGGCTACTAATCAAGCAAATGGCGTGACTGACACAAACTTGATATCATTAGCTTGGGGTCCAGAGTCAAAGGCCATAAGTTGGCACAAATACTTCATTAATGGGTACAAATACCACACACAAACATGGACTCAGGGTAAAAGACCATAAACAGTGGGGTTTATGTCAAAGGGGTTACAGAAGGAGGAGAAGATGATTTCTATAGTATCATACAACATATCTACAACATATCTATGAGTTAAAGTATCACAATTTGCCTCAAAGGGTTGCCTTGTTTTATTGTCAATGGTTTGATCCAAGACAGAATAGAGGAACCAAAGTTCATCCGCAATATGGCATTGTAGATATCAAGATGAACAAGGATTATGATTGTTACGATCCATTCATAATTGCACAAAAGGCTAGACAAGTGTATTATGTACCTTACCCAGATATGAGGACAGACAAACGTGGTTAGTGTGCAGTGATAAAAACAAAGCCCAGAGGCCGTGTAAAGGTGAATGAAATTGACGATGACATTCCCTATCAAGATGAAGAGATGACACGCATAGAGCAGATAACTGAAATTGAAGAAATGGATTACTTGCGTGATCAAACACATAGTGATGAAGAGGTCGATGTTACGTCAATTCCAAACATTGATATTGATAATGAAGTTGACATGGATGTCGATGATGATGGTAATTGTGAGTTTGAGTTTGAATCTAATGAGGGAGATGATGATATGGTTGTGGATGATCAAGATGATGACATTGACTGAAGTTATTGTACTTGTTTATTTTAAAAGTTAGTGAAGTCATTGTACTTGTTTATTTTAAAAGTTAGTGAAATCATTGTACTTGTTTATTTTGAAAGCTAGTGAAGTCATGGTACTTGTTTATTTTAAAAGTTAGCGAAGTCATTGTACTTGTTTATTTAATTATTGTACATGTTGACTAACAATATGTATGAACATATATGTGAATGCTTTTTTTTTTTTACAGATGCCTGCTAAAGAGAAGGAGCATCGTAGGTCTAAGCTGCCTATGAAGAAGGCTAAGATGATTTTGCCATGATGATTGGCAAATCGATTGGCAGAGTCACCACTAGAGGACGACGCTAGCACACCACTCTGTGAGGCTATTCAGCAGCCACCTACTCAGCAGACTGTTGGATTGATACCATCTCCCTTGTCCCCTATAATAATGATTCCGAATTCGGGATTCATACCTCCTCCTATACAGGTATGTATTTAACTAGTTGTTGGATTTTTTTTTATTGCTTTCTCTTTGTTGTAACAAATTGATTTTTATTGTAGGAGCATGTTTCCTCTTCATCGCAGGGGACATCTATTTCTGAGCAGCACACTCCTTCGAGTTAGGATGATGCAGGTGAAGGACCTTCACACACAGCACGTAGTGGTCCGACAGTGCAAGGGTCACGATACTCCCATCCGGTCGGGACTGAGGTGACACCTGATGGGAGACCCATCATTAGGGTTCATGGCAAATCGTACGTCACTTTATAGTCTACCTATTTGATATTTTGTTTTTGTATGCCTTTTATGGTTGTATCTGATATTGTGTTTATAACTTATTTATAGGTTCATCCTGGGTAAAGTAGCCTCTAAGGCCATCACCGCAGTCATTCAATCACAGTACCAGGAAGCATATCATACTTGGGGAGAGATTCCAGAAAAGATGTTGGAGAAATGGCTTGAGAAATTTGAAGTAAGATTATGTTACTTTTCTTATTTCAGAGTTTTCGTTATTGTATGTTGATATTAATAATGAATATTGATCTTATTTGTAATACAATATTGTAGGAGCATGTTTCGTGGGATCATAAAGACCATTATATGGTTGAGAAGGTCTTCAATACTAAAGGCTCAAAGCGTCTTTCTGAGATGCTTATAGAGGTAAGGAAGAAGGGTCAACGCCCAACCTGGATAGGCGAGAGCGCTTATGCAGAACTTAATGCCAAGTGGAACGCTCCGGAATATATGGAGAAATGCACCAAGGCCAAGTAGAACCGCGCTTCTTCTAAGGGTGGTTCTGTACATACTGGTGGATCTATATCCATCATTGAGCATGACATGCGCCTGGTATGTTTTTTAAACATTTTATTGCTTAAAATTCATCACATAAATTTGTTGTTATATATATGTTCCTAACATTTTTAATTATGTTTTAGTCTGATGAGTTGAGTAGAGAGCCCATGGTGGATGAGATCTTCTTGAAGACTCACACAAAAAAGAAGGACAAATCTTGGGTGGGCGACAAATCCAAGGAGACATATGTAAGTCAGATCATTGCATTTTTTAATTAATTTTATTTTGTTTCATAAACAATATTGTAACCAATGTTTACTTGTTTTGAGCAGAAAGCCTATCAAGAGAAGTTACAAGAGGCTGCCTCTTAGGCCTCTGATGGAAGGAAGGCAACTGGCAGTGTTGACCTTGTAACTCAGTTGCAATTATAGGCCCAATTTGCTGGGGGTAGGACTCGGGGACGGTTGTACGGTGTCAGAGGCTTATCCGGACATTTTAGGCATGTGTCTCCTCTCTAACTTAGGAGTCTCGTGCATCTGGCACCAGTACCCAGTCCCCGACTTAGTACTCTACTGAGGCGACTGCACAGATTACGGCTTTTGAGGAGCGCACAAGAAAGTCAGAGGAGGAGGCTCGGGAGGCACGGGAGGAAGCCCGGGAGGCAAGGAGAATTGCCTCGGAGCGGGATCAGCAGTTTGAGCGACAGTTAAGGGAATTGTCTGCCAGTGTTGCTGCCATCTAGGCCCATAATTCCCGTCGTCGCCATCCGGACTATCAGGAGGATTAGTCTTGCCATTAGGCTAGGGACTTGACTTTTTTTTATTGACTTGTTTTGACATTATGGATTGTTATTGACTTGCTTATGACTTGTTGTGACTTAGTTTGTTTGCTATGGATTTGTTGTTTTAATGATTAAAAATGTATGTTGATGGCCATTGACGCCTTTGTTGTTGTTGCGTTCATATGGCATGTACTGTAAAATTTTGGGGCTGTTTAAAAACAAAAAGTTCCTCAAAAAAATATTTGGCGTTATCGACGGCTTAGCCGTCTGTAAATGTGATGGCATTTTTCAATTTTTTTTAGTGTTACCGACGGCTTAGCGGTCTGTAAATTACAGACGGCTTAGCCGGCCGTCGGTAATTTGATGGAATTTTATGATTTTTTTGTGAAAGTTACTGACGACTTAGCCGTCCGTAACCAACGGCTAAGCCGTCGCAAAGCCATTGCAAATGTGGTGGAATTTTTTAAATTTTTTGTGAGAGTTACCGACGGCTTAGCCGTCGGTAATGTGAATTAAAAAAAATTAAAAAAATGTGGTGGCGCATTAGAGAGGTAAATGTGGTTCCGCATTACTGACGGCTTAACTCTCACAGAAAAATTAAAAAAATTCCACCACGTTTGCAACGGCCTCGTATAATTTTTCGATGACTTAGCCTTTGGTAATATCGACAACCATAAATAGCCTTCAGTAAAATATTTCCCATGAGCCATAAGCCGACGGCCTCGAGGCCGTCGGTAATCCTGATTTACCGACGGATTTCCTGCGTTACTGACAGAAAATGGCCGTCGGTAACAGCAAAAATTCTTGTAGTGATGCCTCTGGTAGGCAATCAGACTGAGTAAAGCATTAAAGACCTTATCAAGCATTAAAGGATTCTCATTGATGACTTCTTTAATGTACGAGGAATCAAAGGCCAAATGGAATGTCAATGGATATAATCATTAATCTGTCTTGCTCTGAAAGTATCTCAATTTCAAAAAGGATCACAAAGGACAATATATTTTATTTTACAGCTATGTCAGTGTATGAAAGGAAAGTTGAAAATGACATGACGCACTAAAAGCCACAAAAAGCGGATCTCAAGTTTTGTCCATTGGTGAAGGACCTGCCTAGGTCACAACGACACTATTTGAAACCCTAGCTATATATACCTTATTCAAATCACTGTAGAAGGTTAACGAACTGAATCATTTTTACGAGACAGTGAGCAATTAAGATATTTTCTATGTCTCTTAGGCCAAGTGAACTGCACTCAAAAGTTTTATTATTTCTTTTAGAAAGTCATCTTTGTGCTTAAATGTTTCATTGTAAATCCTCTCTTGCCGAGAGTTGTTTATATTGTTTCAAATTATTTTTGAACACTTGTATTTAGCTCAGTAGTGGCTGTATTTCCTTAGAGGCCTGACTGTATAAAGTCGTTCTAAGAAATTGAGAGTATAGTCAGTTTGGCAGTAGTATACTCTTGAAGTGTAATCAGTTGATTATAGTGGATAAATCTTTCAGTGTGGTGAAGGGACTAGACGTAGCTACCAGGTGGTAGTGAACTAGTATAAATCACTGTATCCTGCTCTTTCTCTTCTCTTTACTGCTTCTTGTTGTTATCCTTGTTTAAAGAGATGTTTTGAAAAAGGTTTTCAAAAACATAAGTATTGCAAAAAGATTTCTAAACCCTAATTCAAACCCCTTTCTTATGTTTTTGTCACGTTCATGTCATCCTGTAAACGTTATATAATATGAAGTATGAAATACAACATTGCGCATTTTTTTGTTTTTTCTATCAGACTAGGTGAATGTTAGATAAATTAATGTTTAAGACATTGATAGTGATTTTTTTTGTTCATAAATAATTTTTTCTATTTGTCTTCAATTTTTTTCCAAGTGTTTTTTTTTGAGAAATAAATATTTTAATAACAAACTTGCTCACTTGACCCAAACCAACCCATATGATATCGGGTTTAGTTGGTTTAGGTTATGTAAAAAATTTTGACTAAACCGATCCACCCCATATAAATTTGATCGGATTGTGTCTTTAAACACCCAAAATCCAACCCAACTCGACCATGCCCACCCAACCCTTAAAAAGTTAAATTCATCCCAAAATTTGTCTGAAATTTTGAGATAGTTTTTGGACGCCCTATGTTTTTTTTTCTCTATTTCATTTAAAATTTATCCAAATTCCATCAAAAAAGTTGGAATAATTATTTCAAATTTTTTTTATATATAATTATATCCGTCTAGAATCTATAAGAAACATTAAGACGGATTTTGGGCTGATTATATCATCTTTTTTAAAATTTATTACTTTTATTGTTTGAATTAACATAATTATAGATAAATTAAAAATAATTTAAAAATGAATTTAAAATAATTTTTTCAAATGAGTAGAGTGAAATTATTAAAAATATTAAATAGAAAAAAATGTGTTTAAATTATTTAATGTTTTTGATTTATTTTTAAATAATATTCAAATAAAAAAATAAATATATCAATTAAAAGAAAAAATTTAATGAACATTTATTTGTTTTTTCAAATTTTAGTCTGATATAGTTTGATATTATCACCCCTCAAATATTCAAGTTTATTGTTTACTACTTAATATATATGTTTTTCTTATTTTACTTGAAAAGAAATTGATTAATCATATTAATAAAAAATGCTTAATTGCACTTTTGGTCCTCTAGGTATCACGATTATGCGATTTTGGTCCCTCAAGTTTCAATTATGCGAATTCGGTCATCCAAATATCGCAATTGTGCAATTTTGGTCCCCAAAGTTCCAATTGTGCAAATTGGGCTCTCCAGTTATTGCAATTGTGCGATTATGGTCCCTCATGCCGTTTAATTTCTAATAAAAAATATTTGTGTATCACGTGTGGGTATGACCTAACACATAATTTGGTCTATGTAACATGTTAGTTGGCTTAAAAATTAAAAAACTTTTACAATATTTTCAGTTATCAATCAAAAGACAATAGAATGGAGGGACCAAAATTGCATAACTGCGGTATCTAGAGGACTTAAATCACTCAATTAGAACTTAGGAGACCAAAATCGCACAATTGTGATACTTGAAGGACCCAATTCGCTTAATTAGAACTTGAGGACCAAAATCGTACAATTATGATACCTAGAGGACCAAAGATTCAATTAAGCCATAAAAAAATTGGCTAAATAGCACTTTTGGTCGCTTAATTTTATTTTAGTTTTCGTTTTGGTCCCTTAACTATTATTTTTTTCATTTTGGTCCCTTAAGTTACAAAAATACTACACTTTCGTCCCTTCTGTTTGTAATCTCTTTATTTTGTGTGTATAGGTCATTGAAACTCTTTTTTTTGCTCAATTATTTTTTATCATCTTATTTCATTAATAAGAACTTTGATAGGAGCATGATTTTGACTTTATTATTTAAAAAGATTACAGATGGAAGAGACGAATTTGGCGTAAGTTTCGTAACTGAAAGGACCAAAATGAAAACTAAAATAAAATTAAGGGACGTAAATGAGAAACAAATAGGTAGGGGACTAAAGTGTCGTATTTTTATAACTTAAGGGGCCAAAATAAAAATTATAATAGTTAAGGGACCAAAACAAAAACTAAAATAAAATTAAGGGACCACAAGTGCTATTTAATCTAAAAAAATTAAAATAATTTTTAAATATACCTTTTTTCTTTTCCCATCCGCGTCTGTACTATTTTCCTTCCCTCTTTTCGTTCCCGCCCATTTCAACAATGCCTATTGCCCGCAAATCATTTTCCCCAAATCTTTCCGAGAAATCTCGAAGCCCTATCACCCCCTTTGGCCTATACCTCAAAAACCCCAAGCAGTTTCATAGCAAGCATATGTAAGTTCAATCCAAGTCAAAATGCCCTAACTTTTTCTTCTTGCTTCAATTGAAGACCCAATGGTGTAGTAGTACAGAAACGGTTCCTCTGTGCAAGTACAGCATTGGTTTCTCCTACTTCGATCGAAGGTATGATTCTCTCTTCTCCGAGCTCTGTTTCTCTCTAAAGAATTTCTTCTCTTAGCGACATGTCTTCTGCGCCACATTTCTTGTTGATCTGCATCAATATTAGGTTCCATCTCTATTGTTTTAGACCGTCGCTTGTTTTGCCTCTATTTTGGAGGGTGTTCGGCAATACATTGCACTACAGATGTTTGTCTTAATGCTTCAAACAAAGCATGCTTTAGTTTCTCTTCAATTTTGAATTTTGAACATGGACCGAAGAAAATGATTTTATTTGCCTTTTTTTGTACTTTTGTTTCTTCATGGTTTCTTCAGGAGAAATGTGACAATTGTGCCAATATATGTGCCTCTGGGAGAGGAAGCTGTGTGCGACTCATTTAAGGAAGTTTGCTACATGTTTATGTCACTCATCCCAAATGGAGAGGTGTTGTATGAAAAGTTTTAATAGAAAAGGGAGAAGAAACTACGAATTCAAAACATTGAATAAGAATATAAGATATACATATCCTTTTTGTATGATGGAGAGAAGAGGAAGGAGATGAAATTAAAACTCTAAAAGTTGTACATTTTCTTTTAATATCTTTCAGTTCCATCTGTCAAAAAAATGTCTCTCAGTTTCGGTTTATCAACTTGGTGGATTACCTTTTAAAATTTGCGTGGACATACTTTTAATCATATTAGCATGTGCATATATCAGAATTTCTGCTGCATGGACGTATTATCAAAAGTTCTGACTATTTGATATTAGCTCGGGTTTCTAGACTAAATTTTACTTATAAAATATACCATGTTAGGAGCTTGATGGACAAGTATAGTAATAACAACTTGCAATAGAAATGCTGAAGTCATGCGTGGTTGAAGCTATCATTTAAGTTCAAAGGAATTGGTATGAATCTGCATGTTTTGATTGGAGTCAAGTTGTTAATGTCTTTTAGTTTTTTGTTTTTTGGGTGCGAATGTCTTTTAGTTTTAAATCTGACTTTGTTTTCTATGTTAATAACTTTGATGTAACTTTGTATATCATAGTTATCGTAATGACAAATTTGCTCCTAAGCCTGTTTTAGCAAGGTTTGCATCTTGTTATTTCATTTTTAAATGAATTAGTTAATTTTCTTTCCCTATATTAATTTACTTGTGTTTTAACTATTAAATACTTCGTTTGTTTATTTCTTCAAATTTCTTGTAGGACACCGGGTGAAGTTTCGGTTGCTGAAGGCGTCAAGCCAACATTATCTCCTAACCTGAATACTTTGTGAGGTATGCAAATATCTTTATGCAAATATCTTTCAACTGCATGTACTCTTAATTAAACGCACTCTAATTAATTAAGCAGGCCATTATCCAGAAACTTAATATAGGCCTTTTGCGAGACATCTTTTTTGTGAAATCCCATTTTGAGCAAATATAGTAGCAAATATCTGAGATGGTCGTTAGATAACTTACCTGGATTTCCTGGTAGGCTCCTTTTCTTAACGGCACTGGTGGTTTTAATTTTGTGTTGGAACCATTGCTATTATTTGTTGTTGTTGAAGTATGAGAATGTGGACTATGGAACTGACCCAGTATTTCTGGTTGCTGTTTAACTACATCTTCTCATCTTCTTATGTTGAACTCTAGAAATTCCATTGCTGTTATATTTTTATTTGCAATCCAAGTGATTACTATTGGAGGAAGGAATTACAAAAATAACACAAATTCTGTCAGGTTGTATAAAATGCTTGGGCTGTTACTTGTGTTCGGTTAGTATTTCTGGAACTCTAGAAATTCTCTCTTTGTAAAAACACTCAAGTTATAAAGTGTGGAATTTCAATTGTCTGAATACTATTTTTTTACAAAATTGAGCTTGTTGATTATCCTCATGAAAATAAGCACGTGAAGACGTGTCTCTTTCTTTTGCAACATTTGTTTTGTTTGTTCTAAGTTTTAGTGATTGGTTGTTCTGCCTCTACTAAAGCAAAGATTGTGTTTTTTATTGTGTGAACTGTCCTGTCAGGATGCATATTTTGTTAGGCGGCAAGGATAAGGTAGAAATTGGTTAGATGCCATTCAATTATTTTGTTGATATACTGTTCTGTATAGTAGTGCATGAGCATCCCTAGAAGGAATTCCTCGTTTCAGAATTTGAAGTTTTAGTAAAATTTAGCTCAGCGTGTAGGTGTTATAAATTAAGAAAGTTGTTTTCTTATATATATTTCTTGATTCTATTTTAATTTGTGTTGGGAAACATGTTTCCCTGCATATATATTTGTTGATTCTATTAACTTACCTGTACCCTAGTTTTTTTGCAAAATCTCGTATCGCCGTACCTCTACCTGCACCGTACATAATACTGTACCCGTATCTGTGTAACATCATATATGTCAATATCTACACTATGTGCTTGAATAAATAAATCTTTTTTCAAAAGATTTATTTGTAAAAGCACTTAACATAAAGCTTTCTTGGATAAATTATAGCGAGCTTTCTAAAAAAACCACTTTGATATCATACATGTCGCTACTCTTGTTGTCATACCAGCCACACCGTTAATAGTTTTAATGCAGAACCATTAACCAAAAGTTGATTAGCGGTTCTTAACCACCACTTAATATATTCTCTATTTTATTTAGCCGATCGTGCTACCCAAGGCTTTTTTCTAGCCTAGTTCTAAAGGCATTTTTCAAAGTGTATAATATATTTTGTTAGCAAAACGTCCCTTGCAAGTCTTTTGTATGTCCGATAGTGGTGAACACACAATCTGTATAACTCGACTAGATTTGTTGGGTCTGACCTTGTCCTTGTCCTATGATGAAAATGGGGCCATTCCACACATACACAAATATTTCTTTTTAGATCATTATTATATGGTTGTTCTATGATTTTGTTTAGTTTATATTTTAAAACAAAAACAATTAGGTTTGACTTTAATTAGGCGCATGCAATATCAAATTTAGTCGAAATTAAAATCAAGTACGGGTCTAAAGAGTTAACATGATCAAAATTTGAACATGGACAAGGGACAATTATAATAATCCTCATATATGTAGGTGCTCGGTACACCCTCCCGGGCCCAACTGGCAAGCCCAAGGCTCAATAAATCCGGATGACCATGTCTTTGCTTACTCGAACGACCCAACATCCGAGCGGTCCAACAACATTCAGCCTAGTAGCGCTCGGCCCAACCCTAATCGATCAGAGCTTGGACGGGGTCTAGTCAACAAAGATAGGAACGCACGAATGACCTCTAGATATGGCGTTCTTGTAACTCCCAGATAAGGACGCTCTCGTGGATTTTGGAAGAGGAGCGTGCCCACAACTTCCACTCACCCCTGCTTCCAGTAAGGGGCAAGATATTCGGTCGGTATGTTGCAATAGCTTGGGAAGGAAGTCACACCCTAACGACTTTCAAGTCAGTTTCCTGGATATGGGGAAGGAAATTAGTATAAATAGGAGGCTCACAATAGAGTATTGTATTCCTACTAGACTAGCCTAGCAAACAGAGACTATTGTATTCATTTAGTTTTGTATTTGAGTATATTGTAATCGAGTTTAATCCCCCATTTTAGTGCAATAACAGTATGTTACTTCTATCAAAAGAAATTGTCAATTAACTGCCTCTTTCTGTAATTCAGTAGTGGTAGATAGGAGGAATATAAAGGAGTTGGGATGTAAGCCGAGGTAGATCAGTAGATCCTGAAATTCTGACAGTTTTCTAGTATATATGTGAGAAGTGAATGAAACTGGAAGAGATGGTAACATAAATGAGGGGAACGCAAGGTGGGTTGGGCCCATTAAAGAGAGGAAACCTGCTGGAGAGAGTGATGGGCAAGAAAGCAAGGTTGTTTCAAGCCGATCACTGTTCAAGCATGCATTTAAGTGAATTCAAAGTGGTTTAATGAAGGCAGGTGAACCTGTTTGAGATTGAACATTGAACCCTCCATGCCTTCAATGGCCCGGTAGGTAGAAAACCTTATTTCTTCCTGTTGGCTTTCTTCCCTTCCTATTTTCTCATATTCTGATTTTATGCGTTTTTTTCTCAGGGTCTTATATACCAAATTATTATCATATAATGAATGTTCTAAGCATATTTCTTGAGGAGTTAAGAAATTTAAAAATATATCCGTCAAAAAAAGAAATTTAAAAATATTAATAAAAATACAATATTTAATATATATATTTGTTAAAAATCTATAAATTAAACATTTTATTTTTAAATTATTAACAACTATCTCTGTCTCTTAATATAAGACTCTTTTATAAAATTTTCTTGTCCTTTAATATAGGGTCTTTTTCAAATACCAAGGTGCATTAATTATTTTTTTTACAAAATTACCCCTATACTAAGCTGCATTAATTTTCTCTCTCTAAATAATCTTGGAAGATGAGAATGGTAATTTAGGCCAAATAACACACATTTTATACAAATTTAATGCTAATAACTAACAAAATTTATTTTCTTAAAGGGCATGAAATGGTCAAAGAGATTTTATATTAAGGGACCGGAGGAGTAGCTTTAAGCCTTTGTCAATTAGCTAACGAATAATTACGTTCCCACTTTTCAGTTATCTTGACTCAATGACTCCCATAACTTTTTACTAGCAGTAGATATTGCATTTACGATTATTTTAGGACTTGAATAAAGGGTAGACGATTAATGAGAAAATCAAACGTAAGATTCCACTTGCGTTTGATGTTAAATTATCCATGCAGTCCATTTGGGGTCCCTTATCAAATTTATTTAAGGTTGGTCATCTCTGAAGAAGAATATACCTCGATTCCTAGGTATAGAAGCAGAATCCAAAAATCCTCAAAACATATATTATGTGCAGATGTTCTAGCACGTCTTACTATTTCAATTTTTTTTTTTATAATTTATTGATTTGAATGGATAAATCTTATCTTGATGAATTATAATATGGGATTCTAGATAATATAGGAAGAATACTTATGGATTCTTGTTGCAATATTTATATCATGAGAAAAGTAACAAATGAACGGTCTATGATAATGAGAACCAGAGTAGTTTATCATAAATGCATATGGATAATCTAGACTAAAATATGACACATTGCATAAGATTTCAAGCCACATGATGCGTTTCAACCATTTATTTGTATATAGTATGTTCAAACACGTGCAAACCTACATATGGCTCATTGTTTTTTATATGGTTCAGTTGCATATAGCGACAATTACATAATTGTTTTGCTGTTTCAAGGAGACACATAACATAAAAGAAAATTTGTCAAGATCTTCGGATGAAGGAGGCATGAAATGCAGCTGCAGGAATTCAGGGGAGGAGATGGGAAGTGGTTGCTCTGAACATTAATTTTGGAGAGAAGGAACAATAAATTTCCGTTCATTTTTTTTGGTAGTACTAACTACTAACTCATAGGACTTGGTTGATTTAATGGCCGAAGGTGTTGAGAGCCTTTACTTCTAGAGTGTTAAATGCCATAGGTCATCCATTGATGTGGATCGGTTCGTTTTAATGGTTGTAGAGGGTGTTGAGAGCTCTGAATTTATAATTTCAATAATTTCAATTTCAATAATCTCTGAAATTCATTCATGAGAAATTTAATACTCTCTCCGGTTCCGAATATAAGCAAAAAAAAAAAAAAATTCAACTTTGGTAGTGCAACATATAAATAAATCTCAACTAATTATACTCTATTTAATGATATTATTCCTATAATATCATTCAATTAATTTATATTTCATTTTTCAATAACCTCTTGTTTTCTTATGAAACAAATTTTCATGAAAGACATTTTGGGGAATATAATAATTTTTTTATTACATTAAAAAAATTAAATGTGATTAACTACTATTCTGAACTCCCACTAGACTCAATTATAAGAAAAAAGTAGTCATGTTTGGTGGTCCAAAATATAAGCAATTTCTAACTTATTTAACCCTATTTAATGTTATTATTCTAAAAATACCATTTATTTAATGTTATCATGACACAAGTTCTCATAGAAGATTAAATGTAAAGGAAGGGTAGTTTAGAGAATGCAATTAGTTATTTTTATTACATAAAGAAAATTAAATGAATTTAACTAACTTTCTTAATCAGTGTGAAATTAGGTATTTTTGCTTATATTCGATTCCGAAAGGAATACTATTTTTTTGATTACCCCAATTAACCCTTTGGGTCGAGTGGGTCTACCAGAGTATTATGAGACTAATCCCCAGTTTGACTGATTAAATAGGGTTTTACTCCTTAGTTCTCAGCCTCCTAATAGGGTGACTCTACAAAGATTCAAACCCGGATTCTCTTCTTTATGGGGCGAGTTGATTTCATTCGACCAACACCCGTTGGTTCTTGGTTCATTAATATTAATCGCATTAGTTTGTCCTTTTCAGGGACTAATATGCTTGGTGCTTAAGGATTAATATGTTACATTTGTGATTGTGGGAAGCAAGAAATTTTTTTAAACATTTTCTGAGACTATATGTATCTCGTGTCAAATTTGTGATGGAAGTCTACTCTTTTTAGTTTTTTTGAGTGACCCAATTGTAGAAGCTGGAGTTATTATGTACATTAAAGAACCATTGGCATTCAAGACCTTCCCTTCAACTGTATACAGACTCCAAACATTAATGACCCGTGCCATACATCTCCTCCCTCCCCTTCCTCACCGACTTTCGTAACCATAAGTACCAAATTAATTTATAGCATGCCATGGAGGAGCCAAATCAATTGAATTTATACCAGGATCAGTGTTGTGGTTTTGCTTTGTTGTGCTGCATATGTAGCTCAAATGGTGCTGTAAAAGGCATAGAAAGTATTGGGACTAATTTGACATTATGTGATGGTTAAAATTTCACATGGCAGTTAACCAGAAAAAAAAAATTCACATGGCAGGCTTGGAGTTACTCTTTCCGGACTCAATTATAAGTAAAATAAAATTCATATATTTGGTCTAAATTTGGACCAAATACATGAACTTTTTTGCTTATAATTAAGTTCAGAGAGAGTACGTGTCAAGGACCTAGGTAAAATCATGGAGTATTTGGATAAACAATATAATTAAACAATTATTTATAAAAATATTTTTTGAGCAATTTTTATAAGTTATTATGTGGAACTTATTGAAATAAGTTGAAAATAACTTATAAGTATATTGTAAATTATTATTATAAACTCTTTTAAACCTTTATACAAGTGTTTATATCATGTGAATAAGCTTTAAATAAACTCTTCCAAATGTTCTCATAAGCCTAGTTTGAATTAACTTCCTGCTTACATGCAGGGTGGCTCATTGATAAGATAAAATCCTAGCTTTAGGTCCACCAACAAAAAAATTATCTTACTAGTTTTTATGAAACAAAAACCTGACGTATACCGACAAAACAACTCAACTTAAAACTTGTTTACCTAAGGAAAAAAAAGTCTTTTTTAAAGTTTGTTTTAGTCCTCACTTATTATTGGGCCGATACCGATTACATGACTTTTTTAATTAAAATAATTTTATGATTCTTTACTTGTGAAAAGTCTTTGTAAGATTATAAAAAAATTTATGAAGATTATAAATAAAATATATTTTTATTTAAAAATTGTGATGCAGAAACTCATTTCGAGCTATGTTGTTCCAAAAACATTTTTTTTTTAGGGATGTTGTTCAAAAAACTTATAGTAGTAGTAGTACTATTTAATATTTGTTTACTAATGTTTATCCAAACTTGCCTGGCAAGAGTACTTCGGAAGTGGGAAAGTGCATGAGCCCATAGTTACTACGCAAAAGGTCTATTAGCTAAAAGCAATTAAGGTGTGTAATTAAAGTGTGTACTATGAAATGAAGATTAGCTAGCCAACTTGGAGTACACGTCATAATAAGTAGGAAAAGACCACCACATATTTTTTTTTTTTTTGGTACATAGACCACCACATATTTTGCACCCCTACTATATAACCACCTCAAGCTCATCACACATTTTGCTCACAGCTACAACTACTAGAGTGAAGAAAAAAGTGTTGAGAAACCACGCTCTTGTGTGAATATTAAAGCTATGGTCTCCCTTTACAAAGCTCTGTCCCAGACCCCAAAAACCGAAGCTCCTTTAGAATTTCAAGCTTCACAAAATAAGAGAAAGTGGGATGAAAATCCACTTACTGGAGAACTACTCTTCAAGGATCACAAAGATCATGCAGAGAAAAGAAAATCCATCTTTGATATAGAGTTACACCTCAAAACACCTTTGCCTTCAGATAAATTGCAACAATACCTCAGTCTTCAGGTATGTGTGTGTAAAACATGTTATATGGAAAGCTATGTATAAGGTGTGTTAGTGTTACCTTTTTGGTTCTCATGAGTTATTCTAATATTTCATATTTTTCCCTTGCAGTCAGGGAAGATACACTTATGTAACAACACAATGAATATGAAAACACCAGACCCAAAGACAGACACTGAACTTGGTCAAATGAGCTTAGACCTTGAGCTGAACTTGACATGTACTGAATCACTGAGCAAAAAACATGACTGTTATGACAATATTCAGAAGAAGAATTCTGGTTCCCCTCTATTGAATGAATCAAGCAAGCATAAAAAGGATTCATGTCCATCATGGTTATCATCAGATGGAGATTACAAAGAAATGATTGCAACAGTTTGTATGAGGTGTCACATGTTGGTTATGCTGTGCAAGTCGTCTCCTTCATGTCCTAACTGCAAATTCATGCACCCACCCGATCAGAACCCTTCAAAGTTCTTGAAGAGAAGAAGGTTTAGCCTCTTCTGCTAATCAGGCTAGCTAGATTGGTCCAAGGCTATGTTATCTTTCAATTCCTTCTGGGATAGCTGAAGTTTATTTATATTAATTAATTAGCTGTAGCTATATATATATAAAACAAAGGGTGGTGTTTAATCTACCTCTAAGTAGTTGTAATTTGACTGTTAGAATGAGTGTCAATGAGTGACTAACTAGAAACTAACCTTGTGTATCATAATCATATCTATGTAGTAATGTACATATAATATAAGAGTGTTGTCTGTTCCTTCCAGATCATCTTAAAGTTGTAACAAATGTTACTATGTATTATGATTTTCTTTTCCAGTAATGAGAACAAAGTTTTCAACATGTTGCAGGGTCACTTGTCTTCAATCATGTAAATTAAGTTTGCGTTAATATGCTAAATTAGGCGGTTAATTATTCCATTGTACCATATTCTCAATACCCATGATATTATAATAGTTTGAGTCAAAAATGATATTATAATAGTTCAAGTGAATGGAAAAATTAATTAGACACAAAACCACACCAGAAAACTATTTTATTAAGGCCTCATGGTAATCAAGGTACTAATTCTCACTCATTCTGTCCCCTGTCCTACAAAAGAATAAAAGTTACTAATTGAATTTCAATTCAAAATAAGGCTACATTTTTAGAATTTGGGTTTGAGCCTAACTCAACCCCAAAAACTAGCTCATAGGGTGAGAATTGCCGCCACTTATATCGACTATTCAGACCATCTCATTCTTCCATGTGGGACCTCTAACATCCCCCTCACGCGAGGGTTGCATTGCCCCCCACTTATTTGGGGAGTGAAGTTTGCAGGACTGGACATTTGCGGGTGGCCCAACGGATATCGATATGCTCTGATACCATCTTAGAATTTGAGTTTGAACCTAACTCAACCCAAAAGCTAGCTCATGAGGTGAGAGTTGCCCCCCACTTATAACTACTATTCAGGCCATCTCATTCTTCTACGTCAGATTTCTAACCTATACTATTTTACTAAGAGCTCCAGCAAGAAAAATTATCAGCTAAATATTCAGAAAACATTTCTGTAATGATAGCATGAATACTGCAGAACTATGTTCCCAAAAATTCGCGATAACTGGAAAATGTTGGTGAGTGAAATTATGGTAATCCTTACGTTTAAAATTAGCCAAGCTAGTATTTCTAATGACTAAAGGATGATCACTAGCACCGCAAAGTTGAGAAAAGACTATAATTAATGACAGAAAATGAAGATTGGAAATATTGCAACTGCATTAATTAGCTTATGTCGGTTATAGTACATTTCCATTCACATATTAAATGCTTATTGGGCGTTAAGGAGTTGCGTCATGCTCATTTATACGTTTCTTGCTCCATAAATTCGAGATGGTGAAGCAATAAATAGATAAACCTTACATATTTCACATTAAATAGCCATAATTTATGAATTTCTTCTATGTTACACAATTCGGGAAAAGGCTTATTAAATGTAAGATTGTCAGAGTTAGCAAGTGCAGTAAAAGTCTATCATCTTAATTCATTAACATTTCACTGTATGATGCATACACTCAAGGTTTAAAATCGCAATTGCGTCACAATTCTTGATATTGTAGAGAATCGCTGTCGAATGCGGTCAATGTTGTTTCAATCACAGTCGCATTACAATTATGGAGACATGTCGCAGCCTAGATTGCAGTCGTAGACTTTTTTTTAAACCCTTACCTACACTCATATTTGTTCACCTTAGAGTAGTTGTTAGAACAGCGAATCCGGAGTTAAAGTAAACGGATTAAAATACACAAGAACACAAATGATTTGTTAACGAGGATCGATAAGTGTGCACACGTCTCTGTGAGCTAAAGCGACTAATTTCTTATTATAATTAAATAGGGTTACAAAGCTATGTTTAAATACTACAGTACATTTTACAATAACCGCTCCGCTCATTTCACTCCGCTGCGCAGCTGCGCTACGCTCGAGCGTCTGCCCTCCTTTTCACAATTATGAGCCATACACAAACAACCGTATTCTTATTCATAAAATTCATAAACTCCTTTTGGATGCATGAACTACCAAGGTAGCTGCATTTATGGGATGCTTCATCGTCTGTGGTGACTGATAAATTTATGCTGCAGTTAGGCATCTTTTTCCCTGGAATTGTTTTTCCTTTGGGCCAAAGTAATTAGTTAGAAGCTAATTAATGTAGCTTGAAACATGTGGAACGCTAAGCCTGAAACTAGCATTATCCCCATAATAATTTCATAGAAATTTATAGTATCTCAGTAATCTGTCGTCCATTGCTGGTGTTGGTTTCTAGTTGGAAGATGGTTCTTGAATCAAAATCAATCAGGAGAACTATTCTTGTTTTTGTTTTCTTTCCAACTTAATTATTCTTTTTATAGTTTCAGTGATAGTTCTTGATATCTCCTATCTTATGGAAGGTATCAATCTCATAATGCTTGAAAAACCTCTGGTTTAATCACCCTCGTTGATCTTCTTCATTCGGTTAAGCCTTTCTCGGATGCATATAAAGGGGTTTGGAATTTGATCCTGAAATTTCCTAAAGTTTTGTTGTTTGCATATAAGTAAAAAACCACCAATCTATTTTTTGTACTTAACAGAAGATCATATACTAGAATGAGTTTAATTGGACATGACATTGGGATGAAGTATTTTTTTTTTGGGGTCAAATTGGGATGAAGTGTTGTAAACAGCAATCAAAGAATCAAAAGAACAGGAAGCAGTAAAGAAATAAGGACATGCGATATAATGAGGTTCGACAAGTGTATCACGTCACCGGGAGTAGAGTGTAACACCCTCGAATTCACTTCCTAGAACTTATGGAATGTGTGCATGAATTTGTATGTTTGTTATGTGTATACATGTGTTTGGATATGTATTTGAATGTTTAGGATACTAGTTAGGACATTCGAAACCCAAATACACAACTCGGGTATTGACCCTATCCTCATTCAACCATTGTCTTCTCCGGTTTCAACACCTTTAATGATTGAATGTGATTGAGGTTTTTCATGAAAGTTCTAGATGTTTTCTTTAGATTTTCAACATCAGGTGCCCAACTTCTGACTTCCCAGCGCCAGGCGCCTAATACATGTTAAGTGGTGTGCGTTTTTATGTGTTTCGTTGCGTTTTAGTGAGTTGGGCTTGGTGTTTTGGGACTCATTAAGACCTAACTCGAGTTTAAACACCCAAATAACCTATGACCCTTATTCTAATCATTCTAAACCTCATTTGGCTGACCTAGGTCTCTCCTCTCACCTCTCATTTTCTCTTCCAAAAATCCTTTCCTCCATTGGAGGAAAAATCTTGCTTCCGCTGGTTTTATGCTCAAAAGGTGGAGTGTGATTCCCTTAACCCTCTCCATCTTAGAAGGGCTGTCTTCAATCCAAAAGGCTTGGTATAAGTCCCCCATGGATTCTCAATCTCATTTTCTGAGTGCTAGGGTTTTATTGGAAGAATTGAATTCTAATGGTTTCTTTGGAATCCTTGCATGTCGTAGCAAACCTTTCTCCAAAGGACCGGAGTCAAATTCCATCTCCCTTTGTTTCTCCTGGCTAATCGAATTTCAGCTCATAAGGTAAACATGAGTTTCTAATGTGATATTTCTAATGTTCTATGCATGTGAAATACATGTGCTCATGGGTTTGGTTTCCTCTAGCTTGAATTTCTGCAGGAGTTCTTTCACATATTTTGTCTGATGGATATAGATTCCATCTTGGCATTGTTTGATTTGAATACCAAGAAAGAACTTCAATTCTCCCATCATACTCATCTCAAATTCACCTCCATATAAGAAATAATTAAAAATATAACGTGAATATAGTATAAAATTAAAGTATGTTTGTTGAAGGCCATTTTTGTTCGTTCAATAAATTATATCATTTATCTCTTCTCTCTTTCGACATTAATTAAATATTATGTCACTTATCGACCCTCTGCTAGGGTTTGTCCACACGCCGTCGTGCATGCTTGCCCTTCTACGGCTGATGCGCGCCTGGCTGCTGCGTTGATCACCCCACCGGTTCTGCTGAGACGCCACTGGTTTCTTCCTCGCGTGGCTTCTTCTTCGCGTGGTGTCTTCTTCACGTGGCTTTCTTTTTCTGGCTCTCTTCTTCGCGTGTTCCATCGGCTGCTTCTTCTTCGCGTGTTCCGCCGCCGCCATTTCGTTCCACATCGCGGTGCCCTGCAGGTTGATTCTTTGGCACCTGTTGCGATCTTGGAGTTTTCTTTGGCACCTGTCGCAGCTTCATCGCTGTTGTGCATGCCGTTTTCTCTGCTACATCCCTACTGCACTTGGTTTTTTTGGAGTGGCAGCACCTGTTTCTTAGCGTGGTGCACCAGGCTTGTCCCTGTAGTGGTGCATGGCGCTGCCGGCGCTGATTTGTTCATGGGCCTGCATCCCAACGGCCTCCCCTAGCCCGCCTCCTCCTTCTCAACCGGCTGAGCAACTGAAATCTTTTGCGAAGGCCTTGAACAACTCCTTGGACATCTCGTTGAGCCAATTGCCGAGGCCTTGCCTGAAAGGTGATCGGGTTTCCATTAGGATATCTGATGATGAATACAAACGTGGTGTGGAAGGGTGCAAAAATAATCTTCACGGTCGTCTCCTCCTTCCCAAAGGCTCGACACCATTGAAGGCGGCTGACTTGCATGCCAAGCTTTTGAAATTATGGAAGCCGCTGGGTAAGTGGCGCATGACCCCTCTTGGGAAAGGCTTCTCTGGTCAGTTTAAGCTTCCTTGAAAGATTTACGCAGTGTTTGGTCGGTTGGCACGTGGAATTTGCAACCTGGTTTACTACGGCTTTCTAAATGGACTGCAGATTTCAAACCAAGTAATCAAAATAACACGCATGCTCAGTGCTGGGTGAGACTCCACGAACTGCCGCAAGAGTATTGGCGCCCTCAGACTCTCTTCGAGATTGCTGCTGGTTTAGGTATGCCTATATCTATTGATGATGCTACTAGAAATAGAGTTTTTGGCCATTACGCTCGTGTGTTGGTAGATATTGATCTTTCAGGTATACTGTTGGATGAAATATGGGTGGAAAGAAAGGGTGCTGCTATTGGTGTTTATATTGAATATGAGAAGCTTCCATATTTTTGTGCCTACTGCAAAGTTATTGGCCATGCAGACTCAGTTTGCAAAAGGAAACCTGCTGTGGAGCATCCTCCGCAGGTGGCCACAGAACATGTTGCGCCAAGAAGGAAGCCTGTTCAACAGGTTTATGTCAACAAAAAATATAACCAGGACGCAGGTCCTAGTAAGCTTAATCCGCCAGCAGTTGCGCAGGATAAGGAGCCTCATCAAAGCAATGAAGACGTTCAGAGTTTGAATGAAGGCAACGCTAATCCTGCTGTTGCCAGTCTCTCTGAAGATGATGATGTTGAGGTTGTCTATGAAGATCCGCCACCTTCCAATCATTCCCCGCATACAGAAATTGAAGTGACTGTGGCTGATAATGACGTGCAACATGCAGACAACAATCAGGAATTTGCAGGAGAAAATATATCAGGCTCTCCCAACTCTGGGGACGGTTCCACGCTGGTTCCTAACACACCAGCCGCAAGCTCTAATATGGAGATAGTGCAAGACACGCCTGTGGCCGCTCCTGTGGGTGGAGGGAATGAGGTGTCCACTCCCCCAGTCATCAATGCTCACGGGGATCAGGTAGGTGATAATCCTATTCAGATCATTGATAATTTATATGATATTCCTGTTGTGGTACACAAGGATATGCAATTCTTGAAGAATAGCTGGGCGGACTTGGCTGAGGATGCTGTTGACTCCCATCAACAATCAGAGGATGGTGAGTTCGAAGTTGCAATGTCAAAGTCCCAAAAGAAGAAATTGAAAAAAAAGAGTAGCAAAGGGAAGAAGGCTACTGGTTACAACACCCGAAGGGCTGGTTCCAAGCCATTTGCTAAATGAAGATCTTTTTTTGGAATGCAAGAGGTTTAGCCAACCCCTCTATAAGGTTGGCCCTTAAAAAATTTTGTCTTTCTCACAGACCAGATTTTGTTTTTATTTCTGAACCTTGGATGCTTCTTGATAAGTTCCCTCCTAGTTTCTGGAGACAATTGCGGATGAAAATTTTTGCTGTTAATAACCGGCCTGGCTTGGCTTCTAATTTGTGGTGTGCTTGTGCTGATATTTGGAACCCCACTGTGGTTCTTGCTTCTGAACAACATGTTTCTTTTACAGTTGATATTGTTGATTCCACTATTGGTTTATCTGCTGTTTATGCGTCTAACTGTTATTTGACAAGGCGTTTGCTTTGGCGTGAGTTAGCTATGTTGCAGAGTAATCACCCTATTCCTTGGTGCTTTATTGGAGATTTTAATGTGGTCCTTGGTGCTCATGAATATAGAGGGAGTGGCTCCCCTACCAAGATTGCTTGTGATGAGTTTCAAAGATTAGACAGATCAAAATAAGTCGCTGCACTTGCCTACTAAAGCGGGCTTTTTACACGTGGAATAATGGCGGGAAGCGGTAGAGCTTTTCTTGAAAAAGGTTAGATCGTTCTATTTGTAATGACCTATGGATTAACTTCTGGAATAGTGTTTCTTGTTGCACTCTCACAAAGAGCAAATCCGACCATTTCCCTTTACTCTTGGACCTGAATAGGGATGATAGTCCTCAGATTTCTTCTTTTAAATTTCTGAAGGTGTGGGCTTCTCATCCGGATTGTCTGCATATGGTTAAGGATGTTTGGAAGGAGCCTGTGGTGGGTTGTCCTATGGTTGTGCTCAATCATAAGTTGAAGTCTTTGAAGCTGAAGTTAAAGGATTGGAATAAATCTATTTTTGGTGATGTTAATTTAAAAGTCCAATCGGCTAGGAAGGAGTTGGACTCCATCCAAGCTCAGGTTGATCTGAAGGGTTATTCTGATGATTTAATGATTGCTGAGAAAACCGCCCAGGTGAATTTAGAGGTGGCTTTGAAGTCACAAGAAGAGTTCTGGCAAGAAAAATCAAGGTTAAACTGGCATATTAACGGTGACCGTAACAAGGAGTTTTTCCATAAAATGGCTAAGGTACATTATGTTACCAAGCAAATTTCAGTGCTTAAGCATGGTGATTCTGTGTTGAATTCACCTAATGATATCCAGAATCATGTGGTAAATTATTTCAAAAATATCTTCAGCACTGATAACGTCTGCATTGATAATGGTTTGGTAGAGGAAGTGATCCCTTCTATTGTTTCTGCCGAGGATAACCTTCTTCTCACTAGCATGTCTTCTATGGAAGAGGTGAAGCAAGCAGTGTTTTCTATGAATTCTGATGGCGCCCCAGGACCGGATGGGTTTGGGGCTTTCTTTTTTCAGAAATTCTGGGAGGTGGTTTCTCTAGATGTCTTTAAAGCTGTGGTCCAATTCTTTTCTAGCGGTTGGATGCTTCCAAATTGGAATGCAAACACGGTTGTGCTTATTCCGAAGGTCCCTGAGGCTGATAAAATCAAGCAATACAGGCCTATTGCTCTTGCTAACTTCAAGTTTAAAATTCTCACCAAGGTTTTGGCTGATAGATTAGCTAAAATTGCTCCTCATATTGTTTCTCACAATCAAAGAGGGTTCATAAGAGGGAGGAAGATCACAGACTGCATTTGCCTAACTCCTGAGGCCATCAATTTGTTGCATACGCGATCCTTTGGCGGTAATTTAACTTTGAAGATTGATATTATGAAAGCTTTTGACACCATTGATTGGAATTTTTTATTGAAAGTGTTGCGTGCTTTTGGATTCGACCCAATTTTCTGTAAGTGGATTGAGACTATTCTACATTCTGCCAAACTTTCTATTTCTATTAATGGGAGAGCTTGCGGTTTCTTCTCTTGTAAGAGGGGGGTGAGGCAAGGTGACCCTTTGTCTCCCTTGTTATTTTGTTTGGCAGAGGAGGTTTTGAGTAGGGGCATTCAGAAGTTAGTTGATGATGGTAACTTGCATTTGATGCAAGGCGCTAGAGGGGCCTATGTTCCTTCACATGTTATGTATCTTGTGACATTATGATCTTCTGTAAGGGGCTTCAAAAGAATCTTAAGGTGTTGACGGATCTTTTTAATCGTTACGGCATGGTTTCGGGACAAGTTATTAATCCTGCTAAATCCACTTTTTATCCAGGTGCGACCACTCCCCGTAGACAAGCTGCTATTGCCAATACTGCGGTTTTCGATTGGTTTCTTTGCCTTTTACATATTTGGGTATTCCTATTTTTAAAGGTAAGCCAAAATTGTTCATTTGTAGCCTATTCCGATAGGATTAAGGCTAAGCTTCTTTGCTGGAAGGCTTCTTTACTGTCTGTCATGGGTCGTGTTCAGCTAGTGAAGAGTGTAATTCTTGGCATGATGATTTATAGTTTTTTGGTTTACACTTGGCCTGTCTCCCTGTTAAATGAGATTGACAGATGGATCCGTAATTTCATATGGTCAGGAGATGTTAATAAGGAAAAGATTGTTACTGTTGCCTGGCATAAAGTTTGTTCTCCTTTCTCTGAAGGTGGGCTGGGTTTGAGATCCATTAGAGATGTTAATGAAGCAGCTAGTTTAAAGTTTTGTTGGGATTTTTACAATGCAGACACGCAGTGGGCTAATTTGCTCAGAGCTAGAGTTTTAAGGAAGCATGGTTTCATTGAATACCACATTTTTTCTACCATCTGGCCTGGAATTAAGAGCAAAATTTATGTGGTTAGAGACAACAGCAGTTGGCAGCTTGGTAATGGTGAGACTATCAACTTTTGGACTGATCATTGGGCTTCAACGACTTTGGTTCAGTTGCTAAATATTCCCGGCCACCTTCATGATCATTTAGACGCCAAGGTTAAGGATTTTATTAGCCAGGGTATTTGGTCTGTTCCTCGGTCTATCTTGTGCGATTTTCCTACGCTGCAAGCGGAATTGCAACGCTGCTTTATTCCTCAATTTAGCGCGCTTGATCATAGAATTTGGAGGCCAACGAATTCGGGTGAGTTAAATTTTAAAAATGCGTTCTTGTATCTCTGCCCCTTTGGTCAAACTGTGAAATGGGCAAAGTTGATTTGGAGTAATGCCATCCCTCCTGCTAAGTCTTTTCTTTCTTGGAAGCTGTTGCATAATAGGGTTCCAACGGACGAGAATCTGAGGAAGAGGGGTTGTCTCATTGTTTCTATGTGTAGTTTGTGTGGCAACGATTTCGAAACTAGCCTCCATTTATTCTGTGATTGTCCCTTTGCTCAAAAGCTTTGGAGTTGGCTTAGTGGCGTCATGGGCGAGCAACTTGACACTACCTCTATCCATGCTATTCTTAACATTTGTGAGAAGTCTTGGTCTTCTCAAGCTGCAGATGTTATTCTCGCTGCAATTCTTAACGTAGTTTGGTGGATTTGGAAATGCAGGAACATGCTCGATTGAGAACACAAGAATTCATTACCATTCATTGTTTCGCCATCTCAAGGTGTTTCCTTGACTGGTCACACAAGTAAGGGTTGCATCTCTTCTTCTTTACAGGAATTTGTGCTTCTTAAGGCTTTCTCAATCGACACAAAGCCTAGTAAGGCTCCAAATATTGTCGAGGTTAAGTGGATTCCTCCACCTGGTTCCTGGATTAAGTGTAATATTGATGGCGCCGCTAGAGGAGTCCGGGTTATGCGGCCTGCGGGGGCATCTTTAGAGACAGAAGTGGAGCAGCTTTAGGTTGTTTTTCTCTTAACATGGGCATCACTTTTGCTTTGCATGCAGAGCTCATGGGCGCCATGGTTCGTATTGAGCTGGCTTACAAAAAGGGTTGGCATAATTTTTGGCTGGAATGCGACTCACAGCTTGTTATTCTTGCTTACAATTCGGTCACTATTGTTCCTTGGCGACTTGAATAGGTGGTTAAAGCGTATAGAGCTCACTAGGAAAATGGGTTTTAATTTCGCATATTTTTAGGGAAGGAAATCATTGTCTTGATAAGATTGCCTCTGCAGGGTTTCTGATTCTGGTTTTCATTGGTGGGATACGGTTCCTAGAATAATTTGGGAGGACTTTTCTAGAAATAGAGTGGGTCTACCAAATTATAGATTTAAGTAGTGTTCACTCTGGGTCTAGTTTGGCCTTCTCTGTTAGGTTTTGATGTGCTGCATATGATTATTAATGACTTTGGTGCCAACATAGTTGGGATGATAGTCATTATAGTGATGCCTGTGCATATCAAACCTTGTTTTGGCCTTTATTTAGGCGGTTTTCGCTTTTTTCCTGTTTTCTTTGTTGCTTTGGTTCATGGGTTTTGGCCTAGTCCCCCCATGTTTTTTGTTTTCTTTTCTTTTTTTTTTTCAATAAATTTTAGGCGGGGGTACTCTTTTTCCTTCTTGGTGTTTTTTCCTTAAGGTGGGTTTTGCATCAGAAGGTTTTAACGAGGCCCCTCTCCTTTCTTTTGCCAAAAAAAAAAAGTATGTTTGTTGAGTAAACAAAATTTAAATTAATTTCAACGATTAGCCTGTGCATTCTAGTTTTAATATAAAAGAGAGAGAGGAAAAAAAATTTTAACAAGATATTTGACTTAGTCATGGTTAAAAAAAAGAGAGGAAAGAACATAGGAAGAACTAGTTCCTTTTTCCACCCAATCTCAACTCCCATCTTGCGAAACAGTTTTTTTGAGCGAAAAATTAACATAGGTATAGGTATATGGTAATTTTTTAAGAAAACCTAAGGCTTACAAGCTCTGGGTTAATTTAATTGTAACCTAGAAACAAGAGACACAAGAAAACACACACACACACACACACACACATATATATATATATATATATATATATATATATATATATATATATATGAATGTATATAATGTTGTTTTGATGTCATGGATTGCTTATTGATTTAATTAAATTGATGGATTGAATATTGAATTCATATCTTCATTGATTAACTTGACGATTGGTTGTATAAGCATGTCTTCACATTGATACTATACCCTTTACCTATTTGAATCATTGTGACCATGGTTGTGAACCTTTAATGGTTACAATTGAACACGATAAGTTAGCAATGATCCTTGATGGTTTCCAAAGCTTAGGACTTATTTTGTTGTTGTTTCTAGGTGTCAATTGAACTTGGAATAGTCATAAAGCAGAATTTTGCTGTCATGGAATTTGTGGTTTAAGGTATCTAAGCAAATGGATCAAAGATTGAATTTTATATATTCATAGGAACATTCTCTTGGTATAGACCCTTTAGAATAGTGATCCCTAGTAATTTAAGAGCATAGGAATGCGTCAAAGAACCCCCTAAACTGGCATGAAGGCCAAATTCATTTTGGCTACCCGGAGTGAGGCACCAGGCGCAACGCGCCCACTGCTAGTTTTTCAACATCACTCTGTTTTGTGTTTTCGTGCATTCTGAGGTTTTAAGTCCGCTGTTTTTTATATGTTCTTGATGGAATTGAATATTAAGGACTAGTATGACATTAGACTTGAAGTTTAACTAATTCTTAGGCTTATGATGATTGAGTAAGATTGGTGGTTTAGTGTACAAAAATCAAAATGTTGACATCAGAGTAGGGGTGGGAATAGGCCAGGCCGCCCGATAAGGGCCTACGGCCTAGCCTACGTCAGGCCCAAGCCATGCCATGCTTTTTTTTAAAAAAAAATAGATAAGTCTAAAGCTTTTTGAGAAGCCTATTTAGCTAAAAATGTCAGCTTTCAGGCTACCCAAAAAACCTTTTAGGCCGACCTATTTAATTAAATATAAGTAATAATTTTATATTACTATTATTATTATAAATATTAGATTTTGTATATTGTGTTAAATCATATATTTGCACCCTTGGACAGTGACATGGACACTTGACTTTGTGATTGAAGAGTTTGTTGTATATGTATTTATATGTATATTTTACATGTATATATATTTGATTGTGTTTGTATACGTCTATTCTTTCTAATACCAGTACAATTCTACTGCAATAGACTCACCCCTTTTTGCTTGTATTTCTCTTGTATTTCTACGATTCGTTTGCAGGTGATATAAACACCGAGGCGAATGGCTAATTTTCCAGACTTATGACTTTTGAAAGTTATTTTAGAGTCGTTTATGATTTAATTTTGAGACTTTGGGTCATGTATTATTTTAAAATGATTTGGGAAGTTAAAACTTTGAGACTATGCAATACGGGCTTTTGGGATGTTTAATCGTTTTTATTTAATTTTCTGCAAGATAATGTAAACATTTGGAAAAATTTATTTCCACCTTTTTGTTTTAAAGTATGACTCTGAGTTGAAATGTGGTGTCCTTGACTAGTGTGAAAAAGTTTTTTTTGAAACCTGCATTTTTATTCCGCATTGACACCTTTAAATAAATTTGTTAATTCTTAATATTATTTTTATATAATAATTACGAAAAGGGGTTAAGGGTGTCACATATAGCAATTGAATTCTTTCTATTAATTAGAAATAGGGTTACAATGCGTAGCTTCACTTCGCTTCAGCATCTGTCCACTTCTCAGTAGATATGAGCCATGCACAACAATCTCTACCTTGGCAAATATCAAACCACTTAGAAGATTACATCAATGCATAACAATCTCCACATTGGCGAATATCAAACCACTAAGAGCATCTTTAGCACTGTGTTTTAACACAGTTGCTAAAATGCCGAACCTGACACACCAAAATCGAAGCTGATGTGGCAGCGCTACAGTATTGTTTGCGTTCTCTAAATTGTGCCTGTGTTGCTTTAGTCGCTTACGGTGATTTAATCATTGCGTTGGAAAAAAGAGGTTTGGGGCGTTGAATGAGGTTGGGGCGTTGAAAAAATGAGGGTTGGTGGGTCCTGTGTCAGTAAAATAACGAGGGGTAGACACCCCCGTTAATGATGCTCTAAGAGGATTGCATCACTAGTATCTCACAATTCTCGTGGGTTGGGGTTGCTGCAATGTCTAGCAGTGACAAACATTCAACACGTCCAAGCAATGTTTGAAATTGTCTGCAATAACTGGTTTGATTAACATATCAGCTGTATTCTCAGAAGTGTGAACCTTTTCAAGCAAAATATCTAACCAGATGTCGTCAACTCTCTGATCTTGTGAAACCTCACATTAATGTGTTTGGTTCTAGCATGGTGCTCCTGATGCTTTGCCAAGTAAATGTCGCTCCGCTTCACTTGCTACGCTCCAACGTCTGTCCACTTCTCAACAGATATGAGCCATGCACAACATGAAGTATTTGAGTGAAAAAGAAAAGAAGAGGAGGGAGTGTAGCTAGAGCATTTGAATCATGCTCTTGAAGTTTTAAACATACTTTGGCTTGCCCTAATAATTTGAGTTGTTCAAAGGCTGAAACATATGAATTTAAGATATAACCCGTCCGATCGTGAACAAACGGAGCTGATTTGTTTGGCTTCATAATTGTGGGATTTACTGACTCAGCTCTGATCATGCAACATTGGATAGCCTATATCGTAAATTCATCGATTTCAACTATTTGACTTTTTATCAATGATTAATATTGTACCTACAGTCATTTTGACTGCCGGGAATCCATATCCGTGTAGCTGATTGTAGCTAGTGCAAAAAAAAAAAAAAATCAACAAAAATATCTTGAGTTCAGCGTTTCTAGTTAGGACAATTTTCCATTCTGAAGTGTCGAGTTATTAATTTAAACTATAGTGGCTGTTTTAAAGGATTGACTTTATTTATTTCCCTACGATATTGCATTTGAAGATCTTTGTTTTATATGCAGCTTGTTCCTTACCTGTAATTTCATTCTTTCTCTTTCAATTAATACTTTCTGCTAACAAAAAAGCTTTTGCAGTTGAAGATTGTAGTTGAGACTTGGCAGGGAGTTCAGGAATAGGAAAATATAATTATGGCCCATAACATGGCTTGTGAAGGTTTCTTCTTCTGTGAATCCAGCTCACATACCAGAAGACAAAAATTAGTCCAGGGCCCAGGTCTTTCATCTGAGTTTTTTTGTCACTCTTGGCTGCACTTTTGGCTCTTTGTCCATCTTGATGGATTGATTTTTATTGCGTTCTATCATCAATCATGTTTACCCCAACACAAATATATGATAAAATTAAAAAAAAAAGTGATATAACTCGATATGATTATTTAAATAACACATAAAATTAGTAAAACATTAATATAAAATATAAATTTTAAATAAAAATGAATTAATATTTTAAACTTAGACGAAATCATTACAATAGAGTACAAATATATTATTTATATTTAGAGTTAAATAGTAGTGAGTGGAATTTAATGGTGTTAGTAGATCCCTGTAACCAATTCCATGTGGTGAAAAAATGTTTATGTTGGTGGTAACTTTTCCATTATCCTATATCAAATCTTATTCAAAATATTAGGAAAAAGAACTAGCTATGTTTCCAGTCACGTGAATCACCCAATGGCGTAATAGAAAAAGATCTAGTCAAAACCTCATGACACCCTAAAATCGACTATATACTACTAAGTACTCTCTCTGTCACTTAATATAAGACTTTTTTGGTAAAATTTTCGTGTTTCTTAATATAAGACCCTTTTCAAAGACCAAGGTGCATTAATTTCTTTTTTTACAAAATTATCCTTATCCTTGAAAGATGAGAAGGGTAACTTGAAAAAAATAGCACGAATTTTGCACAAATTTAATGCTAATAACTACCTAAACCCACTTTCTTAAGGAACGTGAAATGGTCAAAGAATGTCCTATATTAAGGGACGGAGGGAGTAGTATTTAGGGGTGACAATATGGGATGGACCCAACGGACCAACCCCCCAAAACGGGGTGGTGTACCCCAGCCCACCAACCTGCGTAACCCGCCCCATCGAGCTAGGGACGAGGTAGGGGGGCCAACCCGTCAGGCCATTTATTTATCTATTTTCATTCATCTTTAACTCAATTTTTTGGTTTTTTTAATATTTTGAGACGGGTTTTGACAGGTCAACCCACCACTTTTGGCCCAAAATTCTTCTTTTTTATCATATATTTTCCCTATGTTTTATGATTTTTTAAGGGTCGGCCCACCAACCTGTGACGAGGTGGGGCGGGCTCATGACCCCAACCCACATCCTTTGGCAGGGCGAGGTGAGCCAACCCATTTTAGGCAGCTTTTGGCGTGGCATGGCGTCCCGGCCTGCTTTGCCATCCCTAGTAATACTAACTAAACAAATCCAACACCTGAAATATTAACATGGACTAGATATTAACGAGGTTATTTCTAGCTGCAAGGATAAGGATGCTTTTGCATTCATCACCGATAAAGTCTGTGCTAAGCTAGCTGGGTGGAAGGTGATTACTCTATCTATGGCAGGCTGTATCACTCTTGCTGAAAGTTGTATCATGAGCATTCCTAATTATATCATGCAAACCACTAAATTACCAGCCTCAGTGTGTGATGATGCGGAAAAATTGTATCGTGATTTTATCTGCGGCTCTACCACTAATGCTAGGAAATGTCATTTAGTCTGTTGGGAGAAAATTTGTACACCTAAAGAAAATGGTGGTCTTTAATTCCAAAACCTAGGGAGGTAAACTACAGTAACATGATGAAGTTGGGTTAGCTTTTGATGACTAACCAAGATGCCCTTTGGGTGAAAGTAATTTGAGCAAAGTATTGCTGGGGTAACCTTATTCTTCAGTGAAAATGGATTCTAAAGCCTCCCATATTTGGCGCGACATTGTGAATTCTTGAGACATGGTAGAACAAGGTATAGTGTGGATTGTTAGGATTGGTGAGTCAACTCATTTTTGGCAAGATCCTTGGCTTCCTGGGGTGACTTGTTTCAGTGATGTTGTCCACAATATTCCTCCTCATGAGTGGAATTATCCTATTTTAGCTTATGCGCAAGGTTGCAATTGGAATTGGCGTTAGCTTGGTAGCATCTTCCCTGTGGAGTTGTGTAATAAGGTCGTGACGATTAAGCCCCCCATGTCTGGAAGAGAATTTCCCTTCCTGGAGTTATTCTTGAAATGGCTTTTCCTCCATCAGCACGACCTATCAAGCCATTCACCAAGCGAGTGCGAGCAATATTTCTAGCTACTCTTTTAATTTGATTCAGAGATGGAAAGACACCTTGTGTTTCAAAACTCTCCTCTAGAAAGTTGCTCATGGGGGTTTAATGATGAATGAGGAGCGTTTCAAGCGTGGATTTGCAGACTCAACTCTGTGTCGTCATTGTCCTCTTGGAGGCTTTTTTTCAATCTTGGTACGGATCAGTGGCTTTAGCGCAACCTAACCGAGCCTGATATAGGCAAAAATGGTTGGAATTGGTCCATTGTTTTTGGTGTAATGTACAACTTAATTTGGTCTGACAGAAACCAGTTGGTTTTTCCCGACCGCTTTCTCACCTTGGAAAAGTTTCATGCCAGTTTATTTAGTCAAGTTCGTTACATCCACCAGCAATTACTCATGCCTTCGCAGTCTTCATCACCGACAGACCTCATGAGGTGCACAACATGTGGTCACCTCCTCCCAATAGTTTCAAGCTGAATATTGACGATTCTTGCAAGCGTGGTACCCATTTTGCGGCGTTTAAAGGGCTTATAAGGGATTCAGAAGCCTGTTTTGTTGTTGGCTTTCAGTGTAACTTTGGTTCTTCTACTTCTGTAGTCACTGAGTTATGTGGTTTGGTGTTGGATTTACGTCTCACGAAGAGTTTGAATCTCAACTCCTTGCTCATTGAGATGGACTCTCTTACGGTTGTTAATATGATTCAGCTAAGGAAATCTAGTTCTTCCTTCCTCTAACCACTGCTTTTAGAAACTTTGGCTTGATGGATCATTGCGATTGGGAGTGCTTCTTAGTGCATATCTATCGCGACACAAATAAATGTACTGATCTCATGGCAACTTTGGGTCATGTTAGGGACTTTAGTGTTTCTATTTTTCAGTCTGTTCTCCCTAAGCTCTCTCTCATGTTAGAGCAAAATGCTAGGAGTATTTCATTTTCTCGTTTTGTTTGTTTCATTGTGATCCCCTTTTATCATAAAAAATTGGCTTAATTGCACTTTTGGTCCCCAAAGTTTCGCGATTGTGCGATTTTGGTCTCACAAGTTCTAATTGAGTGAATTGAGTTCTCCAAGTATCGCAATTGTGCGATTTTGATCCCCAGGTTCTAATTGAGCAAATTGGATCCTCTAGGTATCGCAATTGTGGCATTGTGGTCCATCCATTCAATTGTCAATCAGTTTATAACTGAAAATATTATAAATATTTTTTAATTTTTAAGCCAACTAACATGTCACTTAAACCAAATCATGTGTTACGTCATACCCACACGTGATACATTAACATTTTTTTTAAAAATTGAACAGTAAGATAGATCAAAATCGCACAATTTCAATGACTAGATGACCCAATTTGAACAGTTGGAACTCAGGGATTAAAATTATACGACTGCAATACCTGGAGGACCCAATTCGCACAATTAAAACTTTTGGGACCAAAGTTGCACAATTGTAATACCTGGGGACAAAAAATACAATTAAGCTCAAGAAAAATTTAACTAATCGACTTTTACCAAAAACAAATACTACCTCCTTCCCAAATTTTTAGATGTTTAAGGATGTTGCACATAGATTAAGGAGCATTTAATGAGATGTAAATATTGTTGTAATTGACTAAAATGTCCATATTTATTGTGATAAATTGCATTACAAATTTCTATACTCCTTATTGTAATAACTATTAAATAAGGGTATATTTGATAAAGAAAAATTAATTAGACTTAGAATTTGTAAAACATCGATAGTTTTGGGGACAAAAAGAAAGACCAAAACATCAAAAGATTTGGGAAGTGGGTAGTAACCAAGAGACAACAATAATAAATTAATCATCAATGCAACTATATACTTCCTCCGTTCCTACATATCGGTTTTTTAGAGAAATTTTGTTTCTAATTACTTGTCGTTTTCAAAGTTCAATATCACATTAACTACTTATTTGTCAAATATGCCCTTACTTATTTATTATAGAGAAAGGAATATGTACAATAGAGTAATGAAAAGTTAAGGGTATCACATGGAAAAAGACTAATAATTTTATAAAAAATAACAAAATTTATTAATTATTTTGGTTTGTGTAAAATAACCTTAAATGATATATAAAAAAGAACGGAGGGATTAACAAGTACCAAAACAATTTAAGAAACCAAAAATCAACAAAGGAGTAATAATGATAATAATTAGGTGAAAAATTTAAGAATCCAAAAATCAACAACGGAAATTACAAGGCCTCACTTGCGCGGGAAGAGAGAATTGTTCGTTATGCCACGTGGCCGAGTCGAAAATCCCCGCCCTGGTATCGCTATTCAAAATCTTCAGCATTACAGCATTCAGTTTCAGTTTCAGTAGCGAGAGAGAGAGAGAGAGAGAGAGAGATGGAAAAGGAAGAGAAGAATGTGAAATCGGCAATGGCATTGCGTCGCTGTGCAAAAGCCGCGTTGGTCCTCTACGGTTTAAAATCCCCCAAATCGGAAGACGAGGTTGGTCCTTCTCTCAACCCTAAACCCTCCCTCTCTGTTTCTGTCTGCTTTTCTCAGATTGATTCGTGCTTGTTTCAGGAGATGTGGAGGAGGGAGATCCAAGACGTGAAGATCCAGTTGCTGAAGGAGCGTTTCAAGAACAAAAAGATAAAGCTCTGCGGCTTTGTTGAGTTTCTTCTTCAGCTTCTCTTGTTGCTCTCTCTTTGCACCTTCTTTTTGTTTTTCCCCCTTAAATCTCGTTGATCTGTGTGTGTCTCTGAGTTTCTCCTTTCTACATTTGAAAAACCAATCACCTTCTGAATGCTTCTTGTTTGGTCTCTTGTAGTTCTGCTTAGGCTCTGAGAAATTAATTTCTGTTATTTTCTCCATCTTACGCAATATCACAATATTTGAGTTCGCTAATGACATAAAACCGAATCAGTCTTAACTCGGAAGCGTTAATTTGAAAATCATCGATTCATGTCAATGGATTAGCTTATCCGTGTTATTATATCGGGATTTGATTTAAAATTATTGTTGTGATTTTCAATTTCATTTGTACTGGGCATTTGATTTCTTTCGTTGTTAGTATAACTAGGTTACCTATTCAGCTTTCATTAGGTTTAGGTGAATGGAAGAGCGGAAATTTTAATTGATCAGCTGTTTGACACTTTGACTAATGACTGGGATCATCGAGAGCCAGATCCACTTGGATTTTGTCATGATCAGAATTATTTGCTATCTTTCGGTTGGAATATTTTGTAAATGTCGTTGGTTAACATGGGGATTTTGTGTCAATGCGTTTTAGGCAATATGACTATGTAATTAGACTCACTCATTGTATATACTCTTTTTTTCCGTTTATTGAACTCTAAGGGTATGTTTGAATTGATGGTATGGAATGAATTGGAATGAAGTGGTAAGACGCGTCATTATTTGGATATTTAAAAAAAGGATGGAATGGAATGGAATTTGATGGTATGCATTTCATTTCATTCCATTGCTCACCTCTATTTTGCATCCTAGAAAAAAATCAACATCACATATTGATAATTCTTGATTTTAGGTAAAAAATAGAAGTTTTGTGAGAAAAATTGAGATGGAAATATCTGTGTTTAGATTCATGCGTGTAATTTAAATTTAAATAAGGATAAAAAAGGAATAAAAAAAGTATAACTCATCTCATTCCGTTCACTTTCTAAACGATGGAATGAGAATTTTATTTCGCTCTATTATAAAATAGCCAAAAAAGGGAATGAGAACTTTGTTCCATTCCGCTCTACTCCGCTTGCTTTAAAATATTCAAACATACCCGAAGTGGATGAAATTAACTATTAAATTTCAATTGCTTATTATATGCAAACAAAAAAGATTATAAAATGGAACCATATAATATAATTAATTTTTTATTTATTTTATATATCAATAATGCAGAAGGAGGATTTTACATCGGTTAAAATTGACATTTTACACCAGTTTTGGTACCGGTATAGATGCTCTCGGTGTTGTATGTTGATGTTTTTACACCGGTATAAAATTTCAATTTCCATTTATTTTTAATTTTTTTGAAAGACCTTTTACACCAGTTATTTATATAACGGACACCAGTTATTTATATAACGGGTGTAAAAGACTACCCTTTTACACAGGTTATTTAAATAACCGGCGTAAGAGGTAAAAAAAAAAATTCTGTTTATTTTTATCCATTTTTGTCCAGAGGCTTTCTAAAATGAAAATAATGCAGGAAATTTGACAAGAATTGACAGCAAAATATATTGGCTAGGAAAGAGCTATATTACTATATTATTAAACTTTTCAAAACAAGGAAAGAGCTACATTATTACTAAACTTTTCAAAACAAGGAAAGAGCTACATTATTAACATCTACATTATTACTAAACTTTTCAAAACAAGAAAAGAGCTACATTACTACATTATTTACACATATAAAAAAACAATGTCGTTTGCGTCACTTCTCGCCTCTACTGATTCTTCATGTTTGCAACTTCCATGGTTTCATCATCTATAACATATAGTGTGTCATCCGATTTTGTCCTAGTTGCTCCTCTAGTATTGGCCAAAACTAGCCTCAAGATAGACACTAGCCATCGCTAGTCGTTTGTGTCACTTCCCTCTGCTAATTCTTTAACTTCAACATTTGTCGTTTAGGAGACGGAACCTTCCGAAGGCTTCATGATTCCTCTTCACATAAATGCAAGAATTCTAGGGTTGATGCATTAGTTGAAAAGATACAATGAAGTGCAACCTGATGCATTTTGTCCAACAGATGATGGCAGAAACAATGAGTTCTTCTCTGGATTCTATGATGGTGTCAAGAGAATAACTCCTTAGTTTTCCCATCATCTTGGGAACAAATTTCTTCAGCGAGGAGGAAAACTAAAGAGTTATTTTCATGACACCATCGTAGAATCCAGATAAGAACTCACTGTTTTCGCCACCATCTGGTGGACAAAATGCATTAGCTTGCTCTTCATTGTATCTTTTCAACTAATGCATCAACCCTAGAAAATATGCATTATGTGAAGAAGAATCATGAAGCCTTTGGAAGGTTCCGTCTCCTAAACGGAAACATGTTGAAGTTGAAGAATCAGTAGAGAGGAGTGACACAAACGACAACAGCGATGACAAGTGTCCATCTTGAGGCTAGTTTTGGCCAGTACTAGAGGAGCAACTAAGACACAATTGGGCAGTAGATTGCTCTGAAGGAGTCGATATAGTATACTCGGGTGCGATGAGAGAATACTCCAATGTGGATGAAATATACTCTTCTATCTCATTGTCATCGCTGGGGATCTGAACAATGTCCGACCCTTGATGAACCTCCCTAGCAGTTACGGGCCTCCTAGTAGAGGGTGGTCTCCTCTGAAGCATGCACATACGATGGCCTGGGCCCCAACAGTCAGCATCGGCATGGGGATCAGTATACTGGTTATCCATTAAATCGCGACCCTCATCGCGATAAGGATCGCGATGACGAGCATCACGATCCTCAATCGTAACAAAGATAGCTCGATACTCCCTCACAGTCATCATCGGCCTGATAATAGAGGGACGTGACCTCTTGGAAGCCATGTGAGTACGATGCCCCCCACGACCACAGTTTTCATCTAAAGAGATCGTTTGTTGTAAACAGTAGTCAATCATGAGCAGCAAAACTGAAATTTAATTGAATGACAACAAAAAACATAATAGGGAAGCAACAGTTTAATTACTATTCGTAGAATTACCTTTTTGTAAAATGTATAAACTTCCTAATTACTAACATGTAAAAACGTTGATCCTCTAACCATCCATCATAACACAATACAGGAGCTGCATCAGAATAGATCCACAGCCACACCAACCCTTTTCCAAAATATTTCCTTTTAAAAAAATTAATAAAAACTAGAGCTTACTAAGGAATCTGAACAAATAACTGAGAAATTAAAAAATGAAAGATAAAAAAGACAAAAAACAAAAAAGCACAACACATTTCTATCTGAAAAACATAAAATAAACATACTCAGAACCCAACGAAAGCAAAATACCTAAACAAAAAAAAAAGGAAAAAAAAAAGAAGCAGTGACGCACCTATATATGGAAATGGAAGGTTGGTTGAGCAGAAGAGAGAGTGAAGACGAGAGATTATTCTTCTTCTTATATTTTTCAAGCTTTGGTCAGAGGGAACAGAAGAGTGTGAGGGTGAGGGTGAGTGAAACCTAAAGAGCAAAGACAGAGATTATCAAACAGATTAAAACCAAAAAGGGCCAAAGTTATAAGGTAAAGGAACAAACCTATAAGCACGGAGAAGGAACAAGTGGCTGTGGTCGCTTCTGGTTTGCCTCTGAGACAAGGCTTCGAAGGAGAACAGCAGAGAGAACTACGAGAAGGAGAACGGCGGCGAGAACCACGTGAAGTAGAGGTATATATTCGAACGGCTATGAGAGAGGATGAGAACGACGACAGTGCAGTGGCGAGAGAGAGGGCTCGAAGGCGGAGAGAACAAGGAGAGTGCAGCGGCGAGAAAGAGAGAGAGAACAACGAGAGTGAAGTAGGGTTATCTCAAAGAAATGCTTCGTGCGTAACTGAGAATGAGAGGGAGAAAGTTATTTTAATCAAAAGAAAGACTTTTAACATCGGTTCTATAAATAACCGGTGTAATATGGTACGTTTTAAATACCGGTTATATGAAAACCCAGTGTAAAATGTCTTCAGTTTTTAAATCTCAAGTCTTTTACACCGGTTGGTTATATACCTGGTGTAAAAAGTGACTCGATTTCAAAATTACTACCGCGTTACTTTTTACACCGGTTATACCTAAAACCGATGTAAAATACCTAATTCTTTTCCGTTTCCCGCACTAGTGTATTTTGAAAATATATGTAACATGTTAAATAACTTTGAACCCAGATGTGACAGGTTATTCCTTCTCATATAACGAGAATTGAGAAGAAGATTGTGTTTGGAAACAATGTGGAAAAAGAGTTTGATGCGATCGTGTTTGCTACTGGCTACAAAAGCTTAGCTAATGAATGGCTTAAGACATGGGATGAAAATAAGATAAAGGGAGGAGAAACTGATCACCTCCCACCATATTACAACTTAAGTGCAAAATACGTACATTAAAAAAATCAATATTTCATCTTTTTTGTTTTCCTTATAAATTAATTGATGACATGTTGTGCAGGATTACAAATATGCTCCTAATGATAATGGGATGCCAAAAAATGCTTATCCAAGCCACTATAAAGGAGACTGTGGATTGTACTGTGCAGGACTAGCAAGAAGAGGCTTATGGGGAGTCAAAATGGATGTTCAAGCCATTGTGGAAGACATCAACAAAAATCTCAAGTGATATTGGTCCAGACTTGTTATATACTTGTATATATACACTAATAATTATAATCTATAGTCCCTGTCAAATAAATAATCTATAGTTGTAATAAACCTCTTCGGAAGATTACCATGTGTCGCTTTCTCGGACAGAGTTTTGCCGCTTCATACATGTCATTGTTGTTATGTATTATATAGTAGCAGAGTAATTGAGTAAGAAATCTTGTGATTTTCTCTCATGTTGTTGGATGAAGACACATCGACCGAGAAAATCATAATACCTTTAATAATTTCAGATCCTTTTTTTCTTCAATAGGCTTAAAGTTACAAAGAATGCATATCCTTGAATTCCTCTGCCATTCACTTCATAGCTAGGAAACAACTTATTCTGATAAGACTCTTTGGCTCGAAGCTTAAAATCAGTATAGAATTGGTGATTAACATAGTCAACAACTTCACCATAACCACTGAAGAGTTCCATACAAGGCACAACAGTGAGATGATAAGGAGCAATAGCAGCCACAAACATCACACTTTGGTTCTTCAAAACGATGATGGGCCCACCACGCAATAAGCAAAATTTGTTGATTTGACATGTATTGGAAAATTTTCATAGTCAATGTCTATGCCGTCTAGATGGTAAAGAATTGCCAAGGATTTTAAGGATGAAAAAACATTTGATATTCAAAGCTTATGATCTACTAGATCATACCAACAAATGGTTTTGTTGTCTAGACTCTAACCCGAGAGGCTGGCCAAGACTCAGGGCCAGCCCAATACCTATAGAGGCATAAAGTAAACTCCAAGGTGAACTCTTTTTATAACTAATAATAAAATAAAAAATTACAAAAAATAAACTAAAAACTATAATCAAAACTAAAGAGAAAATGTTATAAAAATAAAACCTTATTGCCGATAGATGATTTCACATAATTTTTTTCCCTAGATCTTGTTCTCACAAAAAGAATTTGTTGACCCAAACGCTAATAAATTTGAAACATCCAAAACAATATTTCATAATTAATATATTCAGGCTAAATTATACATTTGGTCCTTTAAGTTTATTTTATGTTTCAATTTGGTCCCCTACGTTTTAAAAGTTTTATTTTGATCCCTTACGTTTCAAAAGTTATAGCACGTTCGTCCTTTCCATAACAGATTCAGATAATATCGTTTACTGTTTCTTACGTGGCTGACGATTTGTCTATCTGGCAACCACGCATCTCAAAGCACTGTTTATCATCTTCCCCAAATTAAAATTAGTGCCTTTTTTTCCTCACACTCTCTCTCATTTGCTGCTGCAGCAGCAGCTTTGGTTGGAAAGAAGAAAAAAAATGCAAAACCAGAAATTGGAAAGAAGCAGCAGAATGCAGAAAAAGAAAAAGAAAGGAAGGGAAATAAGAAAAAAAGAGAGAGAAGAAAAAGATAGAACTGAGAAAAAGATAGAAGCAGAACGCAGCAGCACCCTCCGTTTCCACCGAGCTTGCCATTTTCACTGCCAATTTCCCCCCAGAAAAAAATCACAAAACTAAACTTTTTATAGACAATAGCATTTTCAGTAGCACCACCCTTCCTATCTTTTTTTGCTTCCCACATTCTCTCTCGCTGCTGCAGCTTTAGCTTTGGGAAAGAAGAAAGGTTTTTTTTTTTTTTGATTTTGGGAAAAAAAAACGCAGAACAGAAACCGGGAAAGAAGAAGTTTTTTTTTTTCTTTCTTTGTCATCATACATGTCAGACACATCACCTGCAATGTCATAACAAACACTTGTCCCATCAACAAAACGTTAGCCACGTAAGATAGAATGGACGTCGTTAGATGGTCTTTGACGGAAGGGATGAACATGTTATAACTGTAGAAATGTAAGGGACTAAATTGAAACTTTTTAAATATAGGGGACCAAATTGAAACCCAATATAAACTTAAGGGACCAAATGTATAATTTAGCCATATATTCACAATTAATCCAAAATATAAAATTATGTATTCAACCAAATGCACATACTTGATTCGATTGTAGTACCGCAAGAGAGTCACACGAATAGAATTTAGTCCATAATGTACGACCCTTTTCACATATCAATGTGCATTTTTTTTTACAAAATTACCCCTCAATTAATAGTGGAAATTAAAAGACACATTTATTGTAAGGAAAAGAGTTAGATGGTGTGTCTCATTTATTGTAAGAGCAATTTAGGGAAAATAACATACAATTTGTACAAATTTAATACTAATAACTACTTTTTTAAGGGGCGTGAAATAGTCAATGAGGTCCTATATTAAAGGACGAACGGAGTACAAAATAATATTTATACCAGACTTAAATAACATATCGTAAAAAAATTAAAACAACATATTTTTGGTAATGAAATTTTTAAATGTACATTTTTAATAATAGTAAAATGCATGTATTGATTTGTAATAGACAGTATTTATTATACTCTACGTTTTGAAAAAGATAGTTCTTATAATATTAAATGTATAAAATAGATATCTATATCTTGCTATTAACGATCTAAATAGATATAAAATATATAAATACAAAATACTTACTTCGTCTCATATTAAATGTCTTTTTTATAATATTTACATGTCATAAATTATTTGTCACTTTACGATATCGATACAGTATTTATTATTATTATTTTTCAATAATACCCTTATTTATTTGTATTTCAACTAGTTTATATTAATTAGTCTTTCCACATAACTCCTACTAAATTAAAGACATTTTAGTCAACACATATTTTTTTATCTTAGAAATTATTATAATTAATAATTTTCTTAAGATCTGGGCATTGTTTTAAACGACACATAATATGAGATGGAAGGAGGATACAAACTAAAAACAATCATTTGTTTCGCTTCTTAACACACATGGTCTGGATCTTCCCCAATAGGGGTTTCAAATCATGTCACTGCACGACCAAATCAAAATAATAACAAAATAGTTAATATATAGTGTTCAATGCATAAATATATTTTTAAATTCAACTAAAATTAAAAGTTCAATGTATCAAAAAAAATTCAATTTATAAAATATTTTGAATAAAAAATTTTAAATTACGAATATGATGACTAATCAATTCAGGCTTATCTTCTTGAAAAAAAATGATATGCATGACTAATTTGAAATACAATTTAAAAAGAAGATAAGTTAAGATTGTCATGAATTTTTCAAAGAGAAATTATATTAAAAAAACTTCTAAGATTATACCCTAATATAATATATAAATTAAGATGGATAAAATTGATCTTAAATGATTTCTAAAAAAAATATCTTATATTTCCTCTACCATACACAACATTTTTCAATGTACAAATGTGATAAACTCAATTATCTGTATTTAGTCATATATCCAAAAATGCTGATAAAAAAACCTTGTATGTAACCTTGTTAAGTTTTTTCTTACCATTTTCTAACATTAATTATACATTTTTTATATAGTAATTTTTTGAAGCTAAAGCCATTGGTAGTAATTCTTTTAATGCAGAATCAAGGCAAAAAAGATATGGTGTTTCTTTCATGAATCGATACATGTTCTTCAGCTTCCATATACATGGATATAAAATCTATAAGTTCTCGTTGGTTTATAAATAGAGAGACAATTTGGCCTCCGTAAAAAGATATGGTGTTTCTTTCATGAATCGATACATGTTCTTCAGCTTCCATATACATGGATATAAAATCTATAAGTTCTCGTTGGTTTATAAATAGAGAGACAATTTGGCCTTCGTGTTACCGACAACAACATGGTAGAAGCCACAGTGGTAATTGTAGGTGCTGGTCCCTCTGGCCTTGCAATTTCAGCGTGCCTAACACAAAACTCTATCTCTCATATCATACTCGAAAAAGAAGATTGTTATGCTTCTCTTTGGAGGAAAAACGCTTATGATAGACTAAACCTCCACCTCGCTAATGAGTTTTGATATTTTCCCCTCATGCCTCACCCACCCTCAACCCCAACCTATCTATCCAAAGACCAGTTTCTTCAATACATAGACAAATATGTTGCACATTTCAACATAAACCCTCGCTTTTTTCGTGTGGTTGAGTCAGCTGCTTTTGATGAAATTGGAAACAAATGGAGGGTTGAAGCAAAGAACACCGGAGAAGGCACAATGGAAGTTTATGTGGCGCAATTTCTTGTGATCGCCACTGGCGAAAACAGTGACGGTTATATTCCTGATCTGCTTGGACTAGGCAGCTTTCAAGGAGAGATAGTACACTCCAAAAACTACAAATCAGGCTTAAAATATGAATCAAAAAAGGTTTTGGTAGTTGGGTTTGGTAACTCTGGAATGGAGATTGCTTATGATCTCCATAACTGGGGTGCTAGCCCTTCCATTGTCGTGAGAAGCCCGGTAATTTTTTTTTGACTCAGTCTCTCCATGCAATAATATCATTTAGATTGGCCAGATCTAAATGTGTATCTTGTTAAAAGGATAAACCAATGATTCCTTATGTTGATCATTTAATTAATTAATATTTAAAAAAAATTAAAAGGCATAGATTAACCTTGTCATTTTTTTATTTTAATGATTTTTATTATAAACAAACCCTTATTCACTAGTGAAATTCTAATGACTTTTTTATAAAAAAAATAGTGATTTTTTGGGGATCATGTTAAGATGCCCATTTAGAGTTCTGTAGCTTTATACATAATGTTATAAGTTCCAAATGCATGTGGAACTTGGATCCTTTGCAGCACTGCACACAGTGCAGCTGATGAAGAGCTGTTGGATCTAAGAAAGAGAAACTATGAACTTAGGTCTAATGGCTCTGCAACATGTGCAACACTTCAGTGGATCCAAGTGTGTGTGCGCGCACATGCATTTTTTGTTTGAAAAGTTTTGTAAAAAGACAAAGCTTTTGTTTGAAAAGTATAGGAGCCTCCCCTTCTATCTCTGCATGGGCATATAAGTTTTACCTTTGTCTTTCATTTAAAAAATAAATAAATTAATCCCCTTTCATAAAAAAAGAATTTTAACCACCTACTTGTTTGATACAAATATCAACAATTTTAGTTTGTTTTTTATCTTATTACTTTATATATATTCATATTTAATAAGTCGACAAGATGTTGGTGTATATGGATATACTTTAAGGATTATTTTTGTTTTCAGAAATATTTTCTATTTTTAGTTGTAATTATAAAAATGTCATATTATTTTTATTTTATTTATTGTTTTTAAATTTTTGTACGAAATTGTATAGAAAAAAGTTTTGTAAGAAATTAATGAAAACTTTTCAATGTTTCCTTACAGAACGATTTTGGTGATCATGTTATAGGTGTGAAGTATCCACCGGTCTTCTTTATAAAACATTGAAAATAAGAAACACAGTAAATTTAAAACTGAAAAACAAAAAATTAATAAAAATGAAAAATAGAAGCATGAAACAAACAGGTCAAAAATTTTTTTGTCACTGTTTTTATTCGATTAGGTTGACAAATTAACTACTCACCCGTAAAATAACGAACAAGTTGATTATAGTCAACTCCATTCCATCAATATTATCTGGTGTCAAATCTTGCTTTTCTTAACATGATGAATTTCCATATGTGTGTGTGTTGTGGATAATTGTTTAATGAAAATAAAAAATGTTTTTGATTTGCAGTTTCATGTCTTCACCAAAGAAATAATTCATCAAGGCATGTGTATGGCGAAATATTTTCCGGTCCAAGTTGTGGATACTATCATTACTTTTTTGGCAAACCTGAAATATGGCGATCTATCCAAGTACAGGATTTATCGTCCCAAATACGGACCTTTATATCTTAAGAACGTTACAGGAAAGTCTGCAGTGATTGACGTTGGAACCATTGGAAAAATTCAGGAGGGAGCAATAAAGGTACAAATTAGTTTATACTCAAGACTTAAATATTCTTTCATTATTGATAAATTTTATATAGAATGTACATTTTATCCGTATATTTAACTATTAAATTATAATTGCTCGTTATATGCAAAAAATTATAAAATGGAACTATATAATATAATTAATTGTTTATTTATTTTATATATTTTAAAAGTATATGTAACATGTTAAATAACTTTGAATCTCGATGTGACAGGTTATTCCTTCCCATATAACGAGAATTGAGAAGAAGGTTGTGTTTGAAACAACATGGAAAAAGAGTTTGATGCGATCGTGTTCGCTACCGGCTATAGAAGCGTAGCTAATGAATGGCTTAAGGTATGGAATAAAAATAATATAAAGGGAGGAGAAACTGATCACCTCCCACCATATTACAATTTAAGTGCAAAATACATTTTTCGGAGTAAAATGCGTACATTAAAAAAAACCAACACTTCATTTTTTTGTACTCCTTATAAATTAATTGATAACATGTTGTGCAGGATTACAAATATGCTCTTAATGATAATGGGATGCCAAAAAATGCTTATCCAAGCCACTGGAAGGGAGATCGTGGATTGTACTGTGCAGGACTAGCAAGAAGAGGCTTATGGGGAGTCAAAATGGATGCTGAGGCCATTGCAGAAGATATCAATAAAAATCTCAAGTGATATTGGTCCAGACTTTTTATAGATATGTATATATACACTAATAATTATAATCTATAGTCCTTGTCAAATAGATAATCTATAGTTGTAATAAATCTCTTTGGAAGATTACCATGTGTCGCTTTCTCCGACAGAGTTTTGTCGCTTTATACATGTCATTGTTGTTATGTATTATATAGTAGCAGAGTAATTGAGTAAGAAATCTTGTGATTTTCTCTCTTAGTAATAGTTGTGGGATGAAGAAGCGTCGACCGAGAAGATCATAACGCCTTTAATAATTTCAGATCCTTTTTCCTCCAAAAGGCTTAAAGTTACAAAGAATGCATATCCTTGAATTCCTCTGCCAGTCACTTCGTAGATAGGAAGCAACTTATTTTGATAAGACTCTGTGGCTCGATGCTTAAAATCAGTATAGAATTGGTGATTAACATAGTCAATAACTTCATAATAACCACTAATGAGTTCCATATACGACACAACAGTGAGATGATAAGGAGCAACAGCAGCCACAAACATCACACTTTAGTTCTTCAAAACGATGATGGGCTCGCGATGCAATAAGCAAAATTTGTTGATTTGACATGTTTTGGAAAATTTTCGTAGTTAACTAATAGTATACACGTGCATACGGGGCGTGTCTCGATGGTTTAATGAATGTTTCTAAAGAATATGCATAAATAAAGTAAAATTGAATTTTAGTTATTAATTAGTTTTTAAATCTCAAACCATGTCTTTCCATATAATAATAATAATAATAATAATAGGAAGAACAATGCTTGTATTGGAATTGAAAGTGCTATATGCTTCCATAATAGAAAAAAAATCTGCTGATATACATGTCAGAACCTTTTCCTATATATGCCTCTATTTTTACTTTTCCATATTCAATAAGTAGACATAAATCTCATAATAGCAAGCAAAGTACATCAGAATGAAGAGGAACTTTTTAATCATTAGCTTAATTTGTTGTCAACTTATTAGTCCATCAAATATCCTGAGGACATTGCTCAATGGAAAGATGAGATACATATCTAAAGCTAAATAGAATTTACCAACACTGCAAATTCTTGGTCCAGTATATGGTAAAAGAACAAATCATATTCTAATGAATTAGTTGTCTAAATATAAGAAGAAAATAAACATTATATATCCTCAAAATCAATTCAAAATACATTGTTAAGTGGCAAACTTCATTTACAATATGCTCCATCAAATTACTGCAATTTCATTCACCCTAATTACATAACATAAGATTTGTCAAATCCTGAAGTTCCAAGCTGTAAAATATGCAATTGACTAAAATTTGGATGGGTAGAAAATTGCATTCTTTACAGACATACAAAACATCATATACAAAAGTATAGCAACATCAGAAATGTAGAACTGGTGGAATCATTGACATCAGTAACAACAAAATATCTTCAAAATCTGTATCCGGAACATCAAGCACAGTAACAACTGGTGCTGCAATTGGAAACACAATAGGCTTATATCTGTAAGATGTTCATAAGTATAAATAGAGACAAAATGGAGAGAGTTAATGCATCCAAAAATGAGATACATATTGACTCAATATTAATATGTATATGTCATTTACTCATTGACAGGTGAGCAGCAACAAAATAGATCAAAGACACAATTGTAGTTACATGCTAGTGGGGGTTTCCAATACACATCAAACAAATCTTCATACCTACATGTAAAAGAATGGAATTCATTATAACACGTCTATATGAACAAAATCATTCAAAACAATTAAGTAAGGGCACTTACTTGTTGTAGGTTTTGGAAGACCTCTTTGAAGGCAACATTAATGGTAGTGTTTAATGGTTGTCCTTCATTATCATGTATTAAATTTTTCAATCCATCCTTGCTTTGAAATATGGAAAGTGCAACATACAATTGACCATGGCTAAAGACAGATCTAGGCAAGTACAACCCAACTGTCGCTAGAGATTGACCTCGAGATTTGTTTATTGTCATAGCATATGAGACAATTATAGGAAATTGTCTCCTGATAAGCTTAAAAGGACATGGTGATTGGGATGGAGACATTGACATGCAAGGAATATATATGACATTTCCAATTTTTTCCAGACATGATCTTTACTTCAATGACATGACTTGCAAGCCTTGTGACAATCGATCTAGTACCATTGTATAATCCTTCAGATTGGTCTAAATTTCTTAAAAGCATGATTGGAGTTCCAACTTTATGTTTGATTTTATGATTAGCAAGACCAGATGGTCTTAGAGAGTTTAGAAATTCAGGGGTAAGTACATCAAATGCTTCAATATCAACTACATCTGACTTGTCAACAAAATCTGAAATCAGATATTCTCTTTCATCATCTATGTGCATCATCAATTTGATTATTAGAATATGATTTACTTTTAGCATAAAAAGAAGAAAGCTAGAATTTTTCCTGGAATTAATGAAAGAACATACTCATTGTTTTGATCAACAGTTTCAATTGTTGATGCTAAAATAGCTCTAGATTGCAAAAAGTCCTCATTCTTGTATTGCTCTCTCAAGTTAGGATATGTGCTTTGTACTATGGCATCTATGGGATCATCAAAAATTTTAATCAAAAATTGATCTAGAATTTGTATTGATGCATACCCATCATTTGGCTCAACAATTTTCCCATCTCCAACCTGCAATATCCACTGTGAGAATTCTCTAAGTTCTATTGCATTGGTATTTGCCAAACCATGTTGTAGATGCATATTTTTTGTCAGAGTTAATACTTTACAATGGTCTTAAAGATATGATGCATTAATTGTTGCATGGACAATGTCAGACCTATTTCCTCTTGGAATGACTGGTAAAATTTGTCTAAAATCTCCTCTAAATACTACTACTTTTCCTCCAAATGGAGATGGTGCTTGATTATCAGAGTTCATTATATCTCTTAGGCTTTTGTCTAGAGCTTCGAAACAAAACTTACGCGTCATTGGAGCTTCATCTCATATGATCAACTTTGTAAGTTTCAATAGCCCTGCAAGTTCATTTCCTTGATGAATATTGCAAGTTGAGTAGTCTAATGTAGGAACAGGGATGGCAAACTTTGAGTGTGCTGTTCTTCTTCTAGGTAATAACAGAAAGGCTATCCCGCTGGATGCCACAATCAATACAATATGACCTTGTGAACGTAACGCTGATGCTAGAGTTTTCCAGATGTAAGTCTTCCCAGTACCACCATTACCATATAAGAAAAATAGTCCACCTTTTTGGTCATTTATAGCTTGCATGATGGTATCGAAAATACCTCTTTGCTCATTTATAAAAAACAGCGAAACATTTCAAACAAAATAGACCAAATTTCATAAATTAACTAATAAGCATATTAAGTAATTTTGCTGGCAACACAATGTAAGTTTTATTACCTATAAGAGAACCAACCAAATTCTAAAATTCTTCATGTAACTCAGCTACATCATAGTCACGCTCAGCATATCATTCTATACCCTAATTGACTTGTGACACATCCCTTTGGATATGGCATTGAAGAATAGTGTTTATACTTTCTCTGTTTGCTTGCAATAATTTTTCAATCTCCGTGAGAGTTAAGTTTTTCAATTCCATCTTGCTAAGTTGCAAATCTAAAAAGAGAATAATACATTTCAGAAGTATAAACCATATTTCCAAACATGATATTTAAATTGTATAGTTGCTAGCTTTAACAAAGAATAAGATGTGCACCTTGGATATTGGATAATTTTCTTTGATCATATAGAATATCATCTCACAACCATTGCCAAGTTTCTTGCCAAACATGCTCTGGCCTATTCATACTACTCGATAGCAACATTGTGATAAATAATTTTCTCAAGTAGTGTCCTGATCCCCGGTCTTTTGCCTCTATTATAACTTCAACATATTCTCTATCATCTTCAAGTAAACCCATAGCAAAACATGCTTCTCTATAAGTTGGATATTCAGTTTGGGTAACAATTCTGATGTCTTTATAGCTACGCGGTCCTTTTACAATATTTAACATCATTCTTAAATAGTATAACTCACCAGTACTTGGAGGAACCCAACATCTTTCGTGGTTTCCAACATCTTTTGCTCTTTACATAGACAAATTTTGAAACAAATTGTCCATAAGTCAAGTTTCTTCCTTCGTGGTATGTTTTATTTGCTTCCATCTAAAATGTAAACATTGATTCTCTAACACTTGGTTTCAAAAGCACATCATCAATGTCTTCATGATCATTACATAGACAAATTTTGAAACAAATTGTCCATAAGTCAAGTTTCTTCCTTCATGGTATGTTTTATTTGCTTCCATCCAAGATGTAAACATTGATTCTCTAACACTTGGTTTCAAAAGCACATCATCAATGTCTTCATGATCATTGAAGTATACAGCTTGCTCACCTGGTAGGTGAAGGAATAACTTTTCAACTACTGGCTTTCTACCATGAATTGGAAACAAAAAAAAATCTCCAACATGCTTCACATGGTGACACGTATCGGCAATCAAGATACTGCTTTATTTCATCAATGTTTTGGCCATTAGATGTGCCTTCATGCTCTATCAAAATTATAGCTGTAAAGCAATCGCATCCTTTGTTGATGTACTTGAATAAGTACTTGATTGAAGAACTTTGATTACACCATTTCATGTTAATATGTGCCTGGTAATTTAACAACAGAGTAGGATTATAAGGAACAACATGGTGATTGTCAAGAGAAATGCCATTTTTTACAACTGTATTACCATTATTTCTTCTCCTATAAATAGGATAACCATCTTGCTCAACAGTTGCTGAGTTTTGGAACTGCTTAGGATAATATTTAGAGCACTTTTCATCTTTCATGCATGGAGATGTTTTCTTTGTAGAACCACATGGGCCATGTATCATGTGACTTTTCACTAAATTGTACAGCTCTTTGTCACATTCCTGATTTGGAATTTCTGCCGAAATGTTTTGTCAATATCCTCAGGAGCAGGATACTTGTTAGATGGATGTAAGAAAAGTAATATGTGTGCATGTGGCAACCCTCTTTTGAAACTAAATAGTGTACATATTTGTAATTAAAAATGTAAATACATTGTTAACAACTTCAACATCATAATAAAATTTAGCAAAAAGTAATAAAGTAAAGTTGTGTCCATCATCCACAAATATGCGACATACGTGCAATCACTTTGCCCAAGAGATGCTTCTTTATCAAATCTGATAGTAGCTCATCTAATTTGATTTTAAACACTCTTGACATTATATCAGGATGATCTTGTGTATTCAAATTTAATGGTCGAAGCAATCTCTAAATTTCTGGCCAATTAGGATTGCATATAAATATTATAAACAAATCTGGAAAACCGATATTGCTACAGATTGCCATGCCATCAAAGTATAACTTCTCCATGTATCTACGACTTCCCACAAATGTTGAAGGTAAAATGATTCTTTTACCTTTGTTTGATCCTTGAGTTTTCACTTGGTTACCTGATTCATTCAAACTACAATACTTGTCCACTCTTAGCTTTGCTTGGTTTTTCCTGACAAAAAAGAGTCGCTCTGACTCCAACATGGAATAACCATCAACCACAAATTGTTGAAATAATCTTCTGGACCGCATTAAAGTTTGTGCCTCATTGCTCCTAGTCTGTAATTTAAAGCAAATCCATTCCCTTATAGTAACACGGTTCCTTTTGCAGGTTTGAGAATTATGTCTCTGTTTATGAAGCACGTCATGTCTGTAGCCGTCTTCACCATAAGGAAATATACGAGGATATTAGTAACCTAGATAGCTGGTATAGATAGCTGGTATGTAATTCATCTATTTGTTGAAGTTGACCGCCTTGTGTCTCCATAATTATATCCCTTTTTTATGCAATGTCTACATCACCGAGGAGCAGCAACTTCTAAAGCAAATGGTTGATTGTATAATCTACCGTCAGTAGATCTATCTGGAATGAGTTTTAGCTTTAGGTCACGTACAGGTCCATTTTTCAATATTTCTCTTGCCATCCTAAAGGACTTTGCATGAGAATTATTTTCATCTAGCATGGCTGTAAGTTTGCGCACAATTTGTGGATCTATGCCAGTGTGGTTCCTATGAATCTAAAGGAGCAAAGAGTTAGCCAAATGCAAATCATGTTACGACAATCCAAAATTTATAATATTTAACAAATATCAAACTGAAAAAGTATAAACATACCTTAAACCTTGAACTCTGTTCTGTATTTCATTTTCATTATCATAAATATAAAGTTATGCAAACTTTGGAGGTTGACCAGGCAAAGGCAACTGGCTGCCAATTTTGTGGCATGTTTGACCTTGTATTCTAATAGAAGGTGGTCCTCCACCATCATTGATTGACCTATCAAGTTTTGCTCCTGGTGATGTGAATGCAAACATCATATTGTAGACCTGAATATGTTGCTGATAATTCTTGCTATTTGACGACTCATTATCAAATAAAAGATGTTCGAGCAGAGGAGGAGGTGTTTTCAAAAGGGGTATTTGAATCTTTCCATCACCATAACAAAGATGATATTTAGGAAATGCTGAATCTCTGTATTTACGCATTATTCTCTCTTAGTACCACATATGTGCTCCATAGTGTTTACATTCATCAAGTGGATCTCCAATATCATAATATCCTATAAAACAAATAAGTGTAAATTCGAGATATACAACCCTCATTATTATATGACTAATATAACTTATACAAATGATACACAATGCCTTGATCAAGATTGGCAGGTTGTGTAGTATTGATATTGGAATATAGTTCATCTTCGTCAGAAACTAAATTACTATCGGAAGTAATTCCTATTGAAATAAATTATGAATTGTTGACATTAGATAATCATTATGTCATTATGTACCTCAATTAAATTGTAATTAGATTGTTGATTGTTATAAATACCTTCGTCTGGCTCATCATGAACCACATCTAAATTTTCTGCATTATGAAGGTCATTTCCATTGGAGTTCTATGTATTAGCATGCCTACTTGCTGTCAATGGAGTCCAATCTGTTAATGTAGATATATTCCTCATTGATGAAGTGGATGCTACATTTCTATCATTGTGTGCAGCTATATCATTGCCTTGATTTTGGTTTGGTGAAGAAAATTTGTTCATTAGATTGCATCCCAACAAATCAATAGTGATAACTCGCCTTTTTCTTTAAGACAGGTGTTGGCCAGAACTTGGATGAGTATATAAGTAATCAATAGGATGAGTATTTCTAATATTCTGATTCCTTTGATTGAGTATGGTAGAAGTGATATCAGATAGTACTGTTGTACTTGTTGATCTCCCCTTAACAGCAATTCCAAGAACATCCATATCCATTTCAGCAGTTAGAGAATGATTATTTGTTTCATTATACCAATCAATAGGAAAAAAAACATATGTAATACATAAAATAAAGATTTGATTTTGTTGATCCTATGTTTATAGTAATGAAATTTCATTTGTACCATTGATTGGTTGAAGATGTCCATTTTGAGTTTCACTTCCACTACTACATCTGTGTGCAGTTTTCTGATGTAAAACCTTTTTTCTCTTCAGCCGTGCTTTTGCTGTAGCATCATTTATTCTGTTCTATTCATTGTCCATAGCTATGAAGAAGAAATAAAGTGGTCTTAGATTATCTAGAAATGTGATATATAACCATCACAATACTGAATGGCAAGCACAATTTAAAATAGTCGTGACATAACAGATTGGAGTTGTTGGCATACCTTATCAAAGTTTGCTAAAATGGTGCATGTGCTAATAGATTGATGAATCCCAATTATACAATATTAACAATCTCCTCTTGCTTACCAGTTTTGGTGAAATTGAAAAAAGAAGAAAAAGATAAGAAAGTGACATGGAAATCCAAAAGAAGGTATGCTGAAAAGTGTAAATCATTGGTAGCAAAGTGGAAGACTAACTTGGATAGTGGAACATCATAATTTGAAATTTTCACTACTGTCCATTGATGATAGATTTTGTCTCACTGTTGGATTGTTTGCTTGCAAGATTGGTAAGCCTTGTGTGTCTTTCAGCCAGTCTAAGGTACACATACCGCCAAACTTTTTGGCTCCTTGGGGTTCCTTTTTTTCATTACACAGGTTTTGATAAAATAATGATGTACCCGTTGTGGAATTTTTTAGATTAGGTGTACCTTTAGAAGTATCTTTTTATGTGCAACCAATGTAATGTATTTTAACTTTTAGGTATTATTAGACCTAGGGTATCTTTTCATGTGCAGCTAATGAAATCTCTTTTAACCTTTGGGTATTATTAGACCTTTGATGTTTTTATTCCAAATAAATCAGTAGTGTTTTGGCTACGCAGAGTTAGCATTGGAAACGGACTTAACCAAAAAGCACATAGTTAGCTTGCTTATTCAGAGATATTTGAATTATTGTTTGGACTCTTGGAGATATCAAGATAATAGTTGCAGCTAGACGTTACTAAATTGATAATAATTCAGGTGATTATATGGTCAAAAAGTTTAGGGATGAGCAATTTGATACTGATGAAGAGTAGTTCCACTAAAGCATATAGCATTTGTAGTTTTCATCGTATCTGAACTGAGTCTGGTCAAAACATAAATGGCAAGCACATTATTCCTCAATTTGTATTTTTTTAGCCTTTTTATTTCATTAACTTTTACAGTGTCTTTATATAAAATGTGTAATAAGCTTTTAAAGAGGCTTAAGGTTTAACTGTAAAGTTTCATAATGAAAACATGGTTGATCCATACTCACTTTGCTATTCGGAAGCATTAATACAGTTGTAAGATTCATACATCTTTTTATAAAGCACAATCAAACTTAAGACCATGAAGCATACCATTAACTCTAATTTAAGATTCAAATAACATTGTTCCATAATGTGAGAGAGGATACCAAAATATTCACCAACCAATACCAAAATACATACTTCATCAGAGTATTACAAAAAGTGGGATCATTAATACACAACCAAAAAAGCTACATCATTTAGTCATAAGGTCATCTTGCTTCATTCAGTTTTGATGTTTTTTGGCATCTTTGAAGAAGACAACTGAGCAGATGCCAATTCTTGGGACAGACCATCAAATTCCATTTTAGATGATAACCTCTTGGCAGGAGTAACAACAGTTACCATTTCAGGATCATGATCAGCTGTTGCAGATAAGGATTGCTGTACTAAAAACCTCTAGAAAGGCCATGATATCTTCAATGCTCTTAATTTGTGCATGACAAATCTGTCTTGCTCAGAATATTGGGAGGAAGCTAACATCTGACTCATCCTTTGACTGCTTGGTTCAGATAGTTCATTTGGACCAAAGTTGCAATCATTAAAGTTTACACTTTTTATAGTATTTATTATACTACAAAACAATACATCTAAACTACAAAACAAAGTAATACAAAACAATCGTATACCTATTTTTGAAATTTTGTATTTCTCCAAACTCTTCATTAAGCAGCAGCTTGGAACCATACATTGAGTTTGCAATGGAAGCAGGATATATTCCTGACACAGTAATTAACTTCAGGATGTTACAATTCTCATGCACTATACTCCCACTAACAATTTTCACCTACTCCAAAATGCTCTTAACTTAGCCCCACGGTCTGGCGTCGCACTAATTCGTGGCGTCAGGTAATCGTGTTACTGAATGCTCGATTGGCGATAAATCGCGTAAATTAAATTATCATAAGAAATTTAATTCAACGCGCTCTAAAAATATTTGCGTATAATAAATACGCTCACAAAATAATCACACAATTAATTATACAAATAATCGTAATAACATCTGCCGTAATACCCGTAATACCAGAAGTATATTATGAATATGGATTTTGGAATCTAATATAATAGTGAAATACGCCATAGAGTCAAAACACTTATGTGATCTATACTTAGAACCACACACACACCATAATACATATACTATGATAACTATAGCGTCTCCTACGGATAATCTCTCTTGTAAATCTTTGTCCACTCATAACTCCTTGGTGTCGCGTTTCTTGGGATGTAGTCTTCAGATGATGAGCTATCTGCTCCGCTTAGTGTGTAAACTCGTCCCTTAGTGGTTGATCTTGCAGCTCCGACATTATTGGCAACAGGCTCAGCTCGTGGTACCTCGAAGTCTCTGGACAGATGTCCCAGTTTCTTGCAACTAAAACACAACATCTCCTTAATTGGACATTGGTTAGCCTTGTGCCCTTCATCTCTATAATTAAAGCAGTGCGTCTTCGACTGCCGATGCTTGTTATTCCCTCTTCTGCATATCATATAGGCACATCCTCCAGCAGCTGGGCGCACAACTTTTATAGCATTTGCAGTTGATCCCACCTTTGGCAACTGACAGTCCTTAGAAAAGTGTCCTGGCTTTTTACAGTTAAAGCATAGTCGGTCCTTCGATGAGCATTTGTCAGCCAAGTGCTCCTTGTTCCACATTGGTGACAGTGCCACTTCTCCTGTTGGCTATTCCCTATAGCCTGCGCCACAGGACGATCCTGATTGTGGTCATTTCCCTGAGGATATGAATGAGGTGCTCCTTGTTGCTGTCTTTCTCTTTGCCCTTAGTTCCAATAATCTGGCCTAATTGGCCCTCCAACAGCTCGTTCCTCTCCTTGCTGTCTTAACAAATCGTGTTGATTCTCCATGGCAATCTATTGGGTAATAGTAGTTGCTATCCCGACTATCACTCAGATTACGTGATTCATCTCTAAATTCCTAGCTCTAGCAGAAAGACTCATTCGACTCGAAGGCATCGAATTTCTACAAAGTAAACTAACCAGAAGCCCACACAAAATCAATCATCTGGGATGATTGCACACAATTTCACACAATGTCACACATGTTTCAACTAGGAAACATTATAGACAATCACAAACAAGATTCACATAACATAAGCATAACAGACTTATACCCGACAATTCCCAACAATCTAGGCCAGCTTGAACAAAGTGGTCTGGTTAGAACCGAACTGCTCTAATACCATTAATGTAACACCCCGTTTTCGAAGCGCTACTGTGCAACCCAATCTAATGCTGAAAACATTTGATGCTAATATGCTTTCAGTAAAAAGTACTCTTCTATATTTCGCAATGAAAATTAGGAGTGAATGTTTTTCTTTTTCTTTCCCTTGAAACCCTTTTAAAAAATGAGACATAAAGAGTACTACAATTTTCTAAATGAGGCATAATCAGTCTTTTGCAAATATCATAGTATATCACATCACAATGTATGCTTCACATAACATTAAACATAACATAATCGTTTCGCACTGAGGCGGGGTTTTCTGAAAAGAGTAATTACAAAACAATGGGTAATTACGCAAATAACAATGACAATACCCTAAGCTAAGCTGGTCAACAACTATGACTTTTACTGAGAAACCGTTCAGCAAGATCCAAACATAGAGCACTCAGAGAAATCTTCCTCCACTAGCTCATTCTTCAATATTTCTGGAAAGGACGGAATAGCAGCAGCAATGTGAACCTCCATCTGGTAACATCCATGAGAATGTCCAATCCAACAACAGTGCAAGGGTAAATTCTTTGTCCACGAGTTTATCATAGGCTATGTCGCATGCAAACAATATATATATATATACATACTTAATAGACCACATGCATCATCATGGTAAGTCAAGCATTTGCATGTGACCAGACAAATCAATTAACAGATCAACGGTCAAGTCATCATAATATCAAGCATTTGCATGTGAGCAGACAATTCAATCAACAGATCAACGATCAAGTCATCACATACTACAATGTGGTTAATTATGCATGCCATTGCATTATGAACGAGTTAGTGTATACACCTGCAACCTTAAACAAGTTCAGCAGTAGACGATAAACTTTTTTTTTTCCCAACGTCCGAACAAAATTCCCCTACCAAGGGTATAGCCACGCATTAGGCAATGCTGCCACACGGGCATGACGTGACAACTCGTCCTTTTGAAGTCCTTAAGACAATCAAACGCTCCGAGTGTTGATGCTCAATGGTCAGTATGCATCCAAACAAATTCTTTAATATGGCTCATTCATCGTAAGGAGTGTCCGAGATATGTTTTAATTAATCAATGCGGATCGACAATCAACTATGATTTCTTAAGCCTCTCATGTTCTATAATTCAAACCACTGCATTTCTCTTTTGAAAATGTGGAGGGAACTCAAAGTTTAAGCACTACACCAGGCAGTCCATACGACTCAGTGAAGTGCTCAGGCATTCCTCATCACTCAGTAAACTAAGATGATGAGAAAATACCACTTAGAGCTCAAACACAGGACACAAAGTCCAAGTGTTCAACTGTGGAACACTAGTCTCAATCTTAGATCAGAACTCTAGGCACGTAATGCGGAACACTAGGCCCAATTCTTAGGTTGAGATACTAGGCACGCCATACAGAACACTATGTCCAATCCTAAATCAAGAAAATGTGCACACAAGTAGGACGTCAAGTCCCAGCACAGGACACATGGCCTATATGCTCAATAGAAACAATAGGTTCCCTTGATTTTAGTCTTTAGAAGTCTGGATTGTTGATATCTTTGAAAATCCCTTTATCAGTTCTTGTGTCACTTTTATGCACTACTGTATATGAAAATACTTTTTAGCTATAAGTCGTTGAAACCATAGTTGTGCTAAATAATGCATGAAGGGAATTCCCAGGAAAGAGAGACGGTGCGAACACTCTTAATAACCAAGTCTTTCCTAGCAAAAAATTTTCCAGACACATCATTTAACCCAACCGTTTTCGCAAATTACACTGTTTAATCAAGTTCTTTTTCCTACTATTGTTCCATCGAAAATTCTTTGTAAGGTTTAGCTAGTTGTACTAAAACTCTCACGCTTATTTTTAAGTCAAAATTCCCTTAACATTTTACTTATGAAATCTTAACTCGGCTTGTGAAATCACATCGGATTTACCGTTGTAAATCGTCAAACCAATAACAGTCGATCAACACATTATTAATTAATCTATTACCAACAACAATATTTTGCATATTTCAATCAATTTCAAGTTCAAGTTCCAATTAAATCAAACATGATTTAAAGCACACAATACAAATCATTGTTGCCACGCAGGGCCAAAGCATGCTACAACATTTTATACAACACAACAATTCAGTATGATACAACATGCTACACCATCTCAACAGCACAGAGCAATACTACAAGTACAACCACACAATTAATTACACAATCAAACCACACAACAAACAAGGCGAAAAGCCTAAATTCATTATGTATGAATTTTCCTTAACTGGAATACGTTCCAAAGAGGGTAAATTCAAAGTGTCGTCGAGTCGTACGTCGCACGAACCTTAACAATCATAAGTTCAATCAATTAGAACTAAAAACTCATGTGGTATACCCCTAGGGCAGCCATGTTTTGGGTACTCAAAGGCCTAGGAATTACTTAACTTAATCCTATTTAGATCACACCTAGTCAAATATCATGAAACAAGTCTAAGTTATCCAAGTTTTGAAACGTTTACAAATACTACACACTTAGAAAAATATCAAAACCAAAATTTACCACTTTGAATAGTATTTTACCACTTTGAATAGTGTTTTCCCAACTTTGAACAACTCTATAAAACACTAAAACATGTCATAAAATTGTAGAAACAAATTCCTTATGAGTTTAAACCAATTCTTAAGACATAAATCAAATCTTTTTCCCAAAATCAAACCTCTTTGAAAGACTTTGCAAAACCAACTTACTAACCACTTTTTAATACATATTTTAGATGTAAAAACAAGTTAAGAACATGTCAAAATCCCTTATGAAAGCCACGGTTCCAACTCCCGAAACAAATCTCAAGTATTCAAACTTTTTATTCTTAAATCATACAAACTTTGTTAAACACAAATCTTTTATCATAAACCAACTTCTTAAACACTTTGTTATACTTTAAAACAATTTAAAACATTATCAAGAACACATATATGGGCCACAGTTTTCAGCCCCAATATTCACTAAATAAATTTCACAAAACCTTGCTTAACATGCATATATGACTAGATCTAAGCATATTAAGGCCAAACCCTCAAAGATCTAACTCCAAAACTACAAAATAAAGCCAAGATCAAGCCCTCAAACAGCCCTATACATTCAGCCAAAACCAAGAGTTTGAGTTTTCAAATTTTAAAATCACTAAACAAGTTTAATCATTGAGGAAAAGGATGGATCTAAAGATTAATCAAGTTAATACTTCAAGATCTAACACTTTCTAAGTAAAAATAATTCTAAATCCAACAAAAACCCATTTGATAAAACTAAAGAGAGAAGAGAATAGATATGAGGCTTACCAATAAGTTTAGAGATGGTTGATCAAGATTTCTCACACTTTCTCTCTCTAGGTTTTTCTCCACCAAAACATCAATGAAAAAAATATGAAGAGGCTGATCTCCTATTTATAGAGGCCACAAGGGACAAGGAAGGAAATAAAAATTGTTCATTTAGTTGGATCTTAACCATTTAGTTACAAACTAACTAAACTAACTACCTACCACTTACTCATCATCCAATCATAAGCTAACTCTTGTCATGGAAGGTTCCAAAGCACATGGTTCATCCCCTATTGGTCCATGTGTAGCCGTCATTCTTGCTCACTAAGCAAGGTTTTTGCAACGACGCGTTATCGATTAATCGGGTGCACGGCGTTTTACGTACATTAGGGTTTTTCTCCCGTCGCTCCAAAATTTTTTCTATTTCACCAGCCCACACCTAAAATTTTTTGTTTAGTCAAAATATTCGCTTCGTCATGAGGATTACTCCCCTGTAGCTCGTTTTCTCAATTTGTGAGCCTAAACGCTGCTATAACGCTATTTATGGTCATAGAAAATACCCTATATTGTTCTACTTGCCCAAAAATTGCCAAAAACTTTCAATAAATCATAAATATTGAAAAATGCTTAAATATCAAGTTTCGTAAAATTTGGATCACGTTTGAGCAGGTTTCAGTTAGAAGCTCTCTCGATTGCTTCAATACGGCAGAATTCGACATAATTCTTGCATCGTAGTAAAAACTGTAAATTAGTGAGGATCACTAATTACAATTTCTCTTATCATCTAGATATTATTCAAATAATAAAATTGGTAATAGAGAATTATTAAAATAAAATTCGTATTAAATACGACTTAAAACAACAATTTAACAATCCTTCAAACATTAAAAATTCAAACTGTGACTTAAAAATATTTATTAAGTCCTAAGATTATTCCTCTTTCAATAAAATAATTTTCTTTAATCAAACAACAATTTTACATATTTTCCAGGATAAATTCATATTAAAAACAGTATATGTCTACACTGTGCGTTAATCTGAATTAATTACCAAAACAACAAATTGTTTACGACAAATCTTTACAGTTCTTCGTACTTTTAACAAACCATTGAGGTGATCAATCTCTATGATTTATTTTCAAGTAGTCGGAAACTATAAAATAATTTTCATAAAAAATTGGGGTCTTACAGAGGCAGAAGAGGAAGAGGAAGAGGCAGAGGCAGAGGTAGAAGAGGAAGAGGCAGAGGTAGAGGTAGAGGTAGAGCTGAGGAGGAGGAGGAGAAGGAAGAAGAAGAAGAGGCAGAGGAAGAGGAAGAGGACGAGGCAGAGGCTGAGGCAGAGGCAGAGGCAGAGGCAGAGGCAGATCACCAATTGTTACCTGAGATCTTTCAATGTAAAAACAACTTTCTTTGGAATTGACTTTTACTGTGAATAATCACCTGATGTACAGCTCTAATCACATCTGTATGAAGCGATAAAAAATATTTACTTTTACTTATTTACTTATAATATAAAGATGAATACAGGGTAGCCAAAAATGGTAAGTACTAAACTCAGTGAATGAATTCATTCAAATTTTACCTGTTAACATGTCAGTTGGCAATTTCCACAAGTATATCAGTAAACTTTGCAAATTTGTATTCTTTCAGAGGAATTTCAGGCATTGATGCTCTATGAGAATGGCACCACCTATGAACTGCTGCTTGTACTGGTGATCACATGCCTTATATCGTGCCTCATTGTGCAAAACACTAAAATTGTGCATCACATAAGTACTGAGTTCCTTCAGCTTGGTCTTAAAAATGGGCATCTCACTCTATCTGACCACTGCTTGTATCTTATCACCCTAGCTTGTTAACAAAACAACACAGTTTAAATAATAGTGATACAAACATTCATATATTGCAGTCACAGCAGAGCTGATGCCCTAAAAATACCTTTGCAGCTGCTGAGATCATTTCAAAATAGCCTTGATTAGTTTGGTTTTGGACCATCCAAAGATCTACAATCCTAACAGCGATTTTCCATAATTCCTTTGAGTCATCAATTTCTTTGATGGTGTCAAATGGACGTCATTCCATAACTTTAGGATGCATGAAAAATAAGAAAACAAAGATGTAAAAAAATGAAAACAAATATAAAAAACATGCAAACAGTGTTTAAATAAAAAAAAACATGCGAAGCATAAAAAATGGAAAAAAAGTAGAAGCAAAGTATAAAAAACATGAAAATGGAAGTGATAATTTTAAACATGTTTGATACCTCTCAAAACAGTGTAGTTGCTCTTCAACAATTCTAAGTTATAGTGTTCTTCCACTCACAAACGGTGAATCCCTGAAAAAACACAGCCACCTCATCAGAATAGTACACACCAAGAAAAGAAATAACAAAGAAGAAAATGAAGAAGGTGGTAATTAATAGAAGAAAAAAGGAACCGCAACTAACAGATACCAAACGATGAAGATGGAGAAAATGAGAAAGAGGAAGATGGAGTAAATGTAGAGAGGAGGAATTTAAATGGGAAAGAGTAAAAGGGAAGTAAAAGAGACCAGGGTAAATCTACTATCACTCATATCATTTTATCTTTTTTCTATAAAATTTCTCCTTTACAGAAGAGAGATAATGGATTGAAAAGTGTACATGGGACTTGACACTGCTGACAAGCCCTATGACATGCACTGGTTTTTTTTTTTTTTTTGAAAGTCGTTCTAATTTGAAAGTAACTTAAGTTAAGTTGTAACTTCTCCAACTAAAATAGCTCGATTGCGTGAGTTTAAAATTAGTAGAAGCTGGTAATAGTGACATGTGGAGATGAAGGATAATTAAGTAAAATCAACAGCTTAAAGATTGTATAAATAGATAGTAGATGTCTATGTCGTCTAGATGGTAAAGGATTGCCAAGGATTTTAAGGATGAAAAAACATTTGATATCCAAAGCTTACGATCTACTAGATCATACCAACAAATGATTTTGTTGTCTAGACTCCAACTCGAGAGGTTGGCCAAGACTCAGGGCCAGCCCAATACCTATAGAGGCATAAAGCAAACTCTAAGGCGAGGCCTTTTTATAATTAATAATAAAATAAAAAATTATATAAAAAATAAACTAAAAACTGTAAATCAAAACTAAAGAGAAAATGTTATAATAATAAAACCTTATTGCCGATAGATGATTTCACATAGTTTTTTTCCACTAGATGTTGTTCCCTCCAAAAAAAACTTTGTCACTACAAGAAAATTCGGATTTACCGACGGGCTTATACCGACGGTCACAGACCGTCGGTTAACGTGGGATTTTCCGACGGGCAAAGCCGTCGGTAAAACAAAAAGTTCGTCGGTAAATCGAATTTGATTTACCGACGGTCAATGCTCGTCGGTAATTGCACAGATTTTTCATTTTGGCGCCTATTTTTCAAATACCGACGGCCTTATACCGTTGGTAAATTAAAAAACCCGCTTCGGTAAGTCGAATAGCCATCGACGGCCTACACCGTCGGTAAAAAGCCGCCTTGCACGCGCGATAATAACCGTAAACCGAGCCTTCCTTTCTCCTCCATCTTCATCCCTCTTCTTTCACTTCCTCTCTTCCTCCCCCACCCCCGCCACCACCCCTACCCCCCCACCATGACGCCCACAACCATCACCCCCACCCCCACGCCCACACCACCACCAGGCCGCCACCACCGCCACCACTCTGTTCTCTCTGTTCTCTCACTGTTCTCACTCTTTCTCTCCACCACCACGTCGCCGCCACCACCACCACGCCGCCAACTGCTCTCTCGGCTCCTCCTAAAAGGTTAGGTTCTCATCTCCTCCTTCCATGTTTTATGCAATTATCTTTGTGAATTTTGATTTCAATTGGTTCCGATTGTCTAATGGTTCTTGTTTTTGTTCATTTTAGTACTTATGTTCAAGGTTAGAGTTTGAAGGTTGCTCTGCTCTTATTGATTTTGTAGATTGTTAGTTGTTTGATGGTTGTTCTGCTCTTATTGATTTTGTGGATTGTTAGTTGTTTGATGGTTGCTCTGCTTTTATTGATTGGTAGCTTGTTAGTTAAAATTTTCTATGTTTTTTCAGTATTTTTAGTTCGAGGCCACCACATTGCTCTGAGACTGCCACTCACATTGAAGGACGTGGACACTCTCTTGTTCTGAGAATTAGGTATGCACTCTAACGAAATGTCGGTTGACTCATTGGGTGGAAAAGGGTTGGCTGTTGACCCCCACACCGACATATTTATTTGATTTGCTTCATAGTTCTCTCCAGAGAGAATTTTGAGGTGATGTGTGTTTTGGCTAACAAAGGATGTTTTATGTTGAAGTGATGTATAGTTCTCTCCACAGAGGGAATTTTGTCTGATGTATATTTTATGTTAGAGTAAGGTAGCATGTAGATTATTCATTTAGCAAGCAACACATAAACTCAATTTCAGTAAGTGAATCTCTGATCCTATGTTCATCCATTTTTTGAATTTGTGTTGTCTTCTTCTTAAGTGAATCTGCCCATACACTAAAATGGGGCTTAGGGATTTTTATTTGAAATTCCCAACAGTTAATTACGAAGTCAAATTGGTCAGCAAGAATTATGCAGAAGCTCAACTCCTAGATTTGAAACTTTATCTTGTTTTAATGGCTGGTATATGTGTAATTGTGATCTTTTGTTGCCACATAATAAGAGAGTGTATGGGTTACTGCCACGTCTCACTATACTTATAGAAACTACTCTTTTCGCTATGCCTCCATGGCAAGAATTATTTTTTACCCAACTGTTGCCTTTTACTCATGTTGCCGGGACTTTAACTATCACATTTCTAGTGTTTGATAGGACACTGAATTGTACCAAAGCATTTGTTACTTAGATAAGTTTTGTTCTTTTTCTTCCTTTTTGTTGTGCCTTAGTGGGAAAATTCTTGATTGTTGTTGTTATTGTTGTATTCCTAAGCATATCATTTTGCACTTTATATTATATCTAATTTTCTTTTCTTCTTAGGAAGTTTTTATTTATGTTATTTAGAAATGGAGATAAATTTGAAGAATCATATTCTTTCTTTTCGCTACTTTTGCTTCTGCTCCCCCTATTTTGTCTGTAAAACAATTCATTTATTACTATAAAGCTAAAAGAAAAAACAAAGATATGTCAAGCACTTCGGCCTTCTGGTTATGAAGCCGTCACATAATGATCTGTAAATAATGTGATGATATGTATTAAGGTCATTGGAAACAAACGACATGTGGGAATGATAGGTCACTGATTTGGAACCTTTCTATTCCTTAATCATGTCCGCGACTAAGTTTCCTTGCCTTTAAATTGTAACCCAAGAAGAAACATTGCTATTTAGCAGGGTTTGGACATATTATTCTGCCTATATGTACCAGTAGCTGGAATCAACATATTCTTGATGGAAAAAATGATCAAGTTTCAATTCAATGGATGACTTCAGCTGCTGCATTATTTGTCTTTTCATGCATGTTAGCATCTGGCATATATAAATGGAAATCAAGTGGTGAAAATTTCAGTTCAGTGGAGATTTTTCACTTATATTTCATTTTTATTTTAGCATATTGGAATTAGGAAGGGAAACTACCTAAACTGATGCAAAGACTACCTGGGTGTTACAATATACTGATATAATTATATGGTCTTATAAAAGACGTTCTTTTTCAACATCCTCTTTTAAATTATGTCTGGCTAGCACCTTGTAGTTTATTGGAATTTCCATTTATCAGGAGCTATCATTAAAATTAGCTTTGAAGGATGATAGAACCTGCTATATGAAATGATTGTTTGTCTTTGTAAATTATGATTGATCTATGTGTGATGTTAATGTTCACCTGAATTGAATTGCTATCATGACTGTTATTATTGAATTGCTCTATAGACATATATGACATCAGGAGGTTCAGTTCGACTTCCACCACCCGGTAGTGGTCAACCGGAAGGAAGGGCATCGCCGCCGACCCTCGTCGTCGGAGGCCGAACATTATTAGGATTGATGATGCTGGCTATGCGATGTTGTCATCCACACAGCGTCCGCATACATCTACGCCTACACAGGCTCCAACGAGTTCGGCCCCTACGCAGCCTACGTCACATTGGGCACCTACACAGCATGCAGGACCTTCTGCATCGACACCCATTTACATGATGCCCACCCCAGGGTTCCAGCAGACACTTGCCGCTTCTTCCTCTCATTTTGTGTCTGAGACGGTGCCCGACACTCATGTGTCCGATCAGGAGTATAGTGTGGGCCAGGCACCTGATCGACGGTTCAGAGACGAGGAGGTTGAGCGGAACAGGATGAGCAGGAGGTCGCTGATGATATTCGAATGTCGCATGATGGCCGAGTTGCTATCGTGCCACCGGTAGAGGTGAGTATGTAGGTTGAATACACATTTTTGCCCCTTATCTTTTTTTTAGTTTTCAATTTCGTCCCTTATCTTTTTTTAGTTTTCATTTAAGTCCCTTAAACTTCAAAAATCACATCAATTTCGTCTTTTCTGTTTATTTATTCATATTTTCTTAGACGAATCACCATCTGACACGTGGCAGAAAAATAAAATAAAATAAAACAAACTGCCACGTGTAAGATGGCATTTCGTCTAATACAAAAAAAGAATAATTAAAAAGAAAGGACGAAATTGAAGTAATTTTTATAACTTAATGGACTTAAATGAAAACTAAAAAAAAAGGATAAGGGACGAAAATTACAGTTTAACCTATATTTTTTTAACTTGTTTGGTATGTTGTTATTGTTTAGGTTCCTTCCACAAAGCCACCGCGAAGGCTATCACTAAGTAATTGAGCTATATTCCCACACCTATTGGCCCACCTGGGGGCCGCTGCCGGTGGCTGAGCGGAGGCTCATGTTCAATTCTTTCAGAGTAAGTTGTTTATTTTTTTGTTGCGTATTATTATTTTTATTTCATGAATCTCAATTATTTTTAATAACGTATTATATTCATACAGAGAGGTTTCTTGGAAGGAAGAGCAGGAGGAGCAGATCAAGAAGAACTTCCATATGAAGGCTTCCCATCGCCTATCCGATATGCTTAGAGATGCCCGCCAATGGGCAGCCCACTTGGATAGGAGATGAGATCTGGCAAAGACTACAAGCGCATCGAACTCCCCGAGTTCAAGGCGTAGCGAGAAGGCGAAGAAGAATAGAGCCTCAAAAGGGTGGGAGCTTGCATACTTGGAGGTTCGGTCGGTCAGCGCAAAGACGCAGCTCGACTTGTATGTTTATTATTATTATTATTATTATTATTATTATTTAGTTAAGCTTTTTTATTAAATAATTACAGCCTCAAATAGCTTGCAAAGGGAGGTTCATTGCACGAGCTCCATCGTGCAACTCATATTAGAAAGGTACCGGTGAGTTTATCGATGAGCGGTCGAGGCGGACCAGGTAATTATAAAACATAATGAATAGTTTTTAACAATGTTTATATTGTTTTATTACAATAAAATTTGACTAATTTGTTTATGTTTGACAGAGGAGTTTGAGGCGAGATGTCTCAGATTAGATCTCGCACATCCTCATGTTCCCCGCCTCGAGCCCGAAGGATCCAACGTCGCCGATGGTTTGGGCGAATGTTGTTGGCGGCAAGAAGAAGCGGTCGCTTATACGGTCTTGGCGACCTTGCCAAGAACTACAAGAAAGGGCCCGCCGCTTCGGCCGAGAGAGTCGCCCAAATGCATCGCCGCAGATGAGCAGGAGATAACAGAGTTGAAGCGGGCCATGGCCGAGCAAAGCAGCGGCGAGCAAAGGCCGGATCGCGGCCGTCCAACAGAGGAGGCCCACGGACTGCCATGTTGGCTCAAAGCCGCAATGGCAGGAGGATCTGTACCATTTGCTAGCTCGCCACCGCCTCCTCCACCGCCTCCGCCTCATAGTAATCGGGTGATCATGTCGATGATGCAGGGTGATCATGATCATGATTATCGTGACTATTAGTTATGTTTGTATCGATATTTTTATATTTTTGGATATTTTTTATTCTTTGTTTTGTTAAATTAATTTTTTTATTTATTTGTTACGTTTCTTTTTTTAATTTGTTTTATAGTTATGTTAGCATTGCATTTTTAAATACAGGAATAAATTAATAATTAAGTATGTTTGTATCGATATTTTTTTATATTTTCGGATATTTTTTATTACTGTTTTGTTCGTCGAATTTTTTTATTTATTTGTTACGTTTCTTTTTTTTAATTTGTTTTATAGTTATGTTATCGCATTACATTTTTAAATATATTGATAAATTAATAATTAAATGTGATAACAAGTAATCGTTAATTAAGTGGATAAATAAATTAAATTTATTACAGAAATCAAAATTAAATAATTTAAAAAATTAAATAATTTTTTAATGAAAATTTAAACAAATTTCAATTGAAATTTTTTTTTTTAAGTCCGGCTTTACCGACGGTCATGGCCGTCGGAAATTTACCGACGGGTTAAAGCCGTCGGAAATGTCATCGGAATTATTGGCGGGTTAAAACCGTCGGAGAAGCCATCGGAAATTTACCGACGGGTTAAAGCCGTCGGAAATGTCATCGGAATTATCGACGGGTTAAAACCGTCGGAGAAGCCGTCGGAAATTTACCGACGGGTTAAAGCCGTCGGAAATGTCATCGGAATTATCGACGGGTTAAAACCGTCGGAGAAAACCGTCGGAAATTTACCGACGGGTTAAAGCCTCGGAATTTTTTTATTACCGACGGTATTTGTGGATTACCGACGGCTTTTGGCCGTCGGTAATCCCGTGATTTCTTGTAGTGTTGTTGACCCAAACAGACAAGCTAATAAATTTGAAACATCCAAAAAAATATTTTACAATTAATATATTCACAATTAATCCAAAATATAAAATACATATTCCACCAAACGCACATATTTGATCCAATTGTAGTACCACATGAGAGTCACGCGAAAAGAAAAAATTGAGAACTACAAGTTTGCACTATTTTAGAATTCAAAGGAATGAGAGCAATGTTTCACTGTTTTCTCAGAGAATCGATTTGTGTAGGTTTTAGAACATGCTTTCATTATTTCACCATTGGTGTTTCAGATTTAGAGGAGGCTTTGTATTGTGTAATTGTGCAAGGCTGCGCTAGCCGCTAGTGGGCCTTGGAGCCGAGAGTGCAACAGATTGTGTAAAGCAAGTGAGCCTAGTAGCTTGAAGTGCAACAGTAACCATGGACCTATTTTTAGTATAGTAAATACGGTTTTTGGGTGGAGGCCTAAAGCAAGGGTTTTAGTAGCCTCTCCTTTGGGCTGGCCCTGCCAAGACTTTCACACTGGTGTAGTGTGCCTTAATAGCTGATATTGAATTTTTGTTAGAATTCAAGTGTGAGTGGTTAGTCCCACATTGGCTAGGATTGGGCTAAGTGAAGGATATATAAGAGAGGTGACCCATATACCCAATGCCTTAAGGTTTTGGGTGGAGATGTGGTGTCTGAGTCTCTTAGTGGTCCTAGTCCTTAGCCAGCTGTTGCTCTCAGGTGCTCCCCGGACTCCCCAACAATTGGTATCAGAGCCGTGGTTCGGCCTGATGGGGGAGCGAGAGTGGATCCTGCCGGTTCTCTCAAATGTGGGAGACTCACACTTGGGGGGGAGATTGTTAGAATTCAAGTGTGAGTGGTTAGTCCCACATTGGCTAGGATTGGGCTAAGTGAAGGATATATAAGGGAGGTGACCTATATACCCAATGCCTTAAGGTTTTGGGTGGAGATGTAGTGTCTGAGTCTCTTAGTGGTCCTAGTCCTTAGCCAGCTGTTGCTCTCAGGTGCTCCCCGGACTCCCCAGCAGTTGTTAGAATTCAAGTGTGAGTGGTTAGTCCCACATTGGCTAGGATTGGGTTAAGATAAGGATATATAAGAGAGGTGACCCATATACCCATTGCCTTAAGGTTTTGGGTGGAGATGTGGTGTTTGGGTCTCTTAGTGGTCCTAGTCCTTAGCCAGCTGTTGCTCTCAGGTGCTCCCCGGACTCCCCAACAATTGGTATCAGAGACGTGGTTCGGCCTGATGGGGGAGCGAGAGTGGATTCTGCCGGTTCTCTCAAATGTGGGAGACTCACACTTGGGGGGAGATTGTTAGAATTCAAGTGTGAGTGATTAGTCCCACATTGGCTAGGATTGGGTTAAGATAAGGATATATAAGTGACGTGACCCATATACCCAATGCCTTAAGATTTTGGGTGGAGATGTGGTGTCTGGGTCTCTTAGTGGTCCTAGTCCTTAGCCAGCTGTTGCTCTCAGGTGCTCCCCGGACTCCCCAATAATTGTTGGGAATTTGACTCTTCAAATTCTCTTCCCCAGAAACTGCACTTGTGGAAAATTGGAAAAACAAAATAGAGAAATAATAACAACACAAGAATTTAACGTGGAAAACTCCCAAACCAGGAGAAAAACCACCAGCACCAGAGAAAAATCCACTATGTAGAAAATTATTACAACTACAACTACACAATTTTCTCTCTGCACCCCCGCACACCTACAAAGCTTTCCCACTAGCAAAACTTATTCCTCACACCTCTCTTTTTACAAGAAGTATTCCTAATAAATTCTTTTTCTGATGTGGAGGTTCAGCCCAAGCTGCAACCACAGAGTATACTAAGAATTCTATTAAATTCTAAAACAAAGAGAGAAATTTATCTAGAGACAAAAGTTACTAGACAAGCTTTTGAATGGTGCGCATAAAACCAAGGCCCAAGCCTCCTTTTATAACAAAGAGGTTCACTCCTCTTTACTATTTTACCCGATGTGGGACTAAAAGTCCCAACACCAACAATCTCCACCTTGTGACTTTGTGGTCCCACAACGCTCCACCTTGATGAAGATTCTCATAGCTTTCACTATCACTACAACGCAGTCATGCTCCACCATAAAAGCATAATCACTCAGAACTAACCATCCCAAGCATTTAAACTCGGCACATGTCGAAATATAACCTTGCTGAAAAAACTATGGTGCAACTCCCATATTTGACTCTCATGGAAGTTAATCAGCCATCGACATAAATTTCACCACACACCCTGTATCAATGTCAACCAATGCCCGTGTGCAAAATGTGGTCCCGTTAACATTTAATATCCTTTATCATGGCAACTTTGGGACCCATGCCATAAGGATATACATGTCCTTCTTTCAAAAGACATCAAGATCGGAGATAATGTTAGCCTCATTCTCAGCATCTCCACTACTTTCAGGAGTAATCCTGCCCTTCAAAGCCTTGTGTAAACCAGACTGAATCAACACATCCTTGACTTGTATTTTCCACAAGCCAAAGTTGATCTTTCCGTCAAATTTCTCTACATTAAATCTGACTGCATTTGAAACTCTGCTTCCTGACATCCTCTTTGGCAAAACCTGTGCTCTTGATACCACTTGTTGGGAATTTGACTCTTCAAATTCTCTACCCCAGAAATTGCACTTGTGGAAAATTGGAAAAACAAAATAGAGAAATAATAACAACACAAGAATTTAACGTGGAAAACTCCCAAACCAGGAGAAAAACCACCAGCACCAGAGAAAAATCCACTATGTAGAAAATTATTACAACTACACAATTTTCTCTCTGCACCCTCGCACACCCACAAAGCTTCCCCACTAGCAAAACTTATTCCTCACACCTCTCCTTTTACAAGAAATATTCCTAATAATTTTTTTTTTCTGATGTGGAGGTTCAGCCCAAGCTGCAACCACAGAGAATACTAAGAATTCTATTAAATTCTAAAACAAAGAGAGGAATTTATCTAGAGACAAAAGTTGCTAGACAAGCTTTTGAATGGTGTGCATAAAACCAAGGCCCAAGCCTCCTTTTATAACAAAGAGGTTCACTCCTCTTTATTATTTTACCCGATGTGGGACTAAAAGTCCCAACACCAACAGGGGTCAATGCTTGTGTCCAATATGGCAAGAATTCGCCATTTTGGGCATTGGCAAAAAGGTCTGCATCAATAGCAAATACAAGAATTCCTTTTTTAATTGGAACATAATTATATGTGACTGGTGCACCCGTTGCTACTATGTATTCCACAATTACATTTCCATCTGAAAATTTAATGATAACAATGAAAATTAGATCACTAAATATATACAAATATATGGCTAATTAAATTATAAAATTTCTTAAAAAAATAGTAAAGTGGAAATCCAACGCGGTCCATTGCATACCGCAAAATTGTAAAAGGTGAACTACAATTCTGACTAGTGCGATAAAGAAGTGGAAAGAATGAGGCCTAGTCATATTGTTAATGCGATGCTGCAACCCAAGTTGGAATGTTTATTTCTACATTTAATATGTGTGTACTATGCACGCTCACCCTCCAAATTTACTTAGCCGTCCTTTATCATCATTATTATCATTGTTACGGACCGATCTCCGAGCCGAGTTCCAGTAACCCACCAAACCAAGCCAATCCGGCCCCTATCCGACCTGCTCCGAGCTTGACGAGCTACATCCGACCCGGGACACGCCAAACCTGCCCTCCGGGTATAATCGCCCCAGGGTTAGCACCGAGCAGCTCAGGGGCAAGCCGACTGGTGACTCTCGAACCTTCTAGAAGAGGATGCGCCTGGAGACGACGCTTGGAGCCGTTGCCACTCCGAAGATTGAGGACCACGTAGCCAGTACGTGATGAACTTGGTAGGTGTGAGATATTAGGAAGGGATGAGATGATCCCTGAAGCTTGGGGGAGGAGTTACCACGCATAGAATCCGGATCGTTGGTTATCCTCCTTATGCGAGACTCCACTATATAAAGGGGGCTTGACCCCCCAGGTTTGCATACTCTCTACACACTCTGAAACCCTAAACACTTAACTCACCTTCTCTTCTCTAGAAGCCTTATCTGACTTAGGCATCGGAGTGCCTTTTGCAGGTACCCCCCATCCGTACCAGAGGAGAGAGGACGCTGCTCCGAGGAGAAGGAGAGCCTTTCCATTTTGTGCATTAACATTGGCGCCCACCGTGGGGCCCGGTAAAACTAGCCTGGGCCTCAAGGATACCACCGAGCAAGGATGGTGCACACTAGAAGCATGGCGAATCACAAGTCACTACTGCCAAGCCGCAACTCGGTCAGTCAGGACGAACGCCCGCCTCCAGACCCAGTCGTGGAGCTTCTTAGGGCTGAGAACGAAGAATTAAGACGCAAGATTGAGGAGGCTCTCGATCGCGAGAGGAGGATGGGCTGCAAAACGCCTTCCAGAACGCGCCAGGAGACAAGGCGTGACGATGAGGGAGACTCATCGAGAACGGATCGGTCGAGCCAAATAGAAATGTTGGGACCAGAAATACTCCCCTTTGCTGGTGTGAGTCCGGCGAAAGCCTAGTGTTGGGACCAGAAGTGGTGAGAGAGACAACCGAGAAGGTGAAGTTGATTCAAGAGAAGATGAGGACTGCTCAAAGCAGACAGAAGAGTTATTACGACAACCGGACCAAGGGGCTGACCTTTAAGGAAGGAGAACATGTTTTCCTATGTGTTACCCCAACCAAGGGAGTTGGTAGAGTTTTGAAGGCTAGGAAGCTTACTCCTAGGTTCATTGGACCCTTCCAAATTTTGAAGCGAATTGGTGAAGTAGCTTATCAGGTGGCGCTGCCACCGTTGTTGGGAAACCTCCAAAATGTATTTCACGTGTCTCAACTCCGTAAGTATATACATGATCCCAGTCATGTGATAGCACAGGACGCGATTCAACTCAAGGACAATCTCACATTTGAGACGTCACCGGTAAGAATTGAAGACCGGAAGAAGAAGCAACTATGCGGAAGGGAGATTCCCCTGGTGAAGGTAATTTGGAGTGGAGCAAATGATGAAAGTGCAACGTGGGAGTTGGAGAGTAAGATGCGGGAACTGTATCCGCAACTTTTCACTACAGGTCAGCAATAATTCCGAGGACGGAATTTTTCTAAGGGGGGAGGATTGTAACACCCTCACTTTTGTGCTAGAACTTTATAATTACTTGTGTGTTTGATTAAGCCTTCCATGTATGTGAATGTGTTATATATGCTATTGATTGGTTAGAAGATCAATTAAATTGGCACGGTGTGCGTATAGGCAAGTCGGACACTAAAACTAGCAACGAATACAGTTCCAGGGGGCGCAGGGCGCCCAGACTAGGACGCAGGCGCCAGCCTCACCGAGAGCAGCGCAGGCGCCAGGCACCCAGATCGACTCGGGCGCCAGCCTCACCGAGAGCGGCGTAGGGCGCCAGAGATGCCGGGCGCCAGCGCCCATCACACGGAAGTGGTCAGACGCTGTTCGCGTTTTAACTTGTTTTGGGCCGGTTCGGTGACCCAGTATGACCCATTCTCGACCTGAAAGAGTGACCACGAACCCTAGACTTAACCTAGCCTCTAAACATCAGTCTAAAACCATAAACATGATTAGGAGTTACTCATAAGATCAACCAAGATTGAGAAAAACTCCTCTTCCCCTTTTTCCTCAATTTTGTGCTGTCAAGGGCTCTGACTCAAGACTACGCTACGAAACGCAACCCGAGAGCATAGTTACTGTAATTCTTACAGCCTCATTGGGAGGAATAGGAAGAGGTAAGCCTTCTAATGATAGTTTTGTCCTTAAGAGCAATGTTAGGGTTCTAAATTATGATTTTTCCATTCCTAAACCCTTGCTCTTGTGTTTTTGCTGAAGAAAGTCCTTCTATGAGAGAACTAGTCCTTCTATGCCAAAGTTTCACTTGGATGTATGTGCTTAATCAAAGTTGCTATGAATATTAAATGTTCATGTTATTGGTAGAAGGCACTAGCTAACTTATGAATTTGTGTTCTGCTGTTGTTGTTGTTGTTACTCTGTCAAAAATATTGCGATAGAGGATGTTATGGTTAAACACCGCGTTTGGTCATGTTCGTGCATCTTGGTGTTGTCATTGTTGTTGTTGTTGTTGTTGTTGTTGTTCGTAGGGCGTATCGGGCAAGGTATCCCGTGACGGGCGAGGTTCCCGGTCCTACAACTAAAAAGGGCGAATCGGGCAAGGTATCCCGTGACGGGCGAGGTTCCCGGTCCTACAACTAAAAAGGGCGAATCGGGCAAGGTATCCCGTGACGGGCGAGGTTCCCGGTCCTACGGCTAAAAAGGGCGAATCGGGCAAGGTATCCCGTGACGGGCGAGGTTCCCGGTCCTACGGTTAATGGGGCGAATCGGGCAAGGTATCCCGTGACGGGTGAGGTTCCCGGTCCTGTTGTTATTGAGGCACTACGGCCATGGTATTCCGAAACGGGCAAGGTATCCCGGCCTCGTTATAAGTGGATCCACATGCATATAATTATGTTCTTAGAATCACATCATGTTCCATGTTAACATGCTTGGTTGTTCAGTTTCTAGTGGTGTATCATAATGTGGTGATTGATGCGGTGGCATGTGATATTTGAATGTTGTGGTAATGTACCTTAGCGTTGTGTTTGATGCTGTGGTATGTGGTATTTGACCGTTATGGTGATATGTTATGCCTTGATACTAGTGAGTAGACGTTTTTGTTGGAATTATTGTATATGTGCATTGTTCATTGATTTCCTACACTGGTTGCACTATTTGAGGTTATGACGACTAACCCTTTTGTGGCTATGCATATCCCACCGGGTATGTGTAGATGTTGAGACTGCAGGTGTTGAGGATGCGAATGCCAATGAGTAATCTCGGTAGTCCGTCGGGATGAATAGAGGATTTGCATGTGTTTACTTATTTAAGTTTTTTGTATTCTTCCGATGTAATGGTTAGGAAGGGCTCTGAATTATTGTGACATCGGGAACCTGGGTTTTAATTTCTTTGATTGTTGTTTTTCGCAAATGAGCGTGACGACTCTATTCCACGATAACTGAAGTTTATGATTTGACATAAATAAAAAGTATTTTGTTTCTCCGTGTTTTTATTTTACATTATTACGTTGTTATAATGATTTGCTGGGGTAGAGGGTGTCACAAGAAAGCCCCAAGCGTCGGCGCCCACCACCACCACAAAGACCGACCCTCGGAGGTCGGGCTAACGTTACTCCCCTTCAGCGAGGAGATCATGTCCGATCCAATCCCCAAGCATTTCCAAATCCCCAACATGGACGCTTACGAGGGTAAAACCGACCCCGAGGAACACCTCACTGCGTTCAATGCTCGGATGTTGCTAGTGAGGGCCTCGGAAGGTTTAAAATGCAGGACTTTCCCATGCACCTTGAAGAGATCCGCAATGATGTGGTTTTCCAACCTCCCCCAGCACTCGATCCGTTCCTTTAGCCAGCTCGCCGAACAGTTCGTGGCTAGGTTCACCACGAGCCGAGCATTCAGGAAAAATTCAACATGCCTGGTCGGGCTCAAGCAGAGATCGGACGAGACCCTCAAGTCATTCATAGAGCGTTTCAACAACGAAACGGCCTAAGTCAGGAACCTCAGCACCGATGTGGTGCTCCACGCCATAGTGTCAGCACTAAAACCTGAACCTTTCTCGGACTCCCTCGCTCGCTGCCCCGCCGAGTCCCTGGAAGTGTTGAGACGCCGCGCTGTGGGATACATCAACATGGAGGAAGTCGCCGCCGCCAAAAAGGAGACTCAAGGTCGACAAGACAAAAGCAGAGAGCCAACCAGAGACTAAACAGACAGAAGGAACGACCGCCGAGGACGGCAGGACTATAGAGGACAGTTCACCCCCTTGACAGTAGGAAGGGACTGAGTGTTGAAGGAAGCCTACACAGGTACCTCATTACCCTGCCTCCTCGGAGAGACTCCCCGTCGGACGCGGACCGCCAAAGGTACTGCGAGTACCACCGAGTATACGGGCACACCACCAACGAATGCCAGGCACTAAAGGTAAAAATTGAGAAGCTCATACAAGTTGGACATCTGACAAAATACGTGGACAAAGGGTCGGCAAAGAACCCTGGCGGAAGTGACGGAAACCGCAGAGATCCCGTGACGCCCGAGCCGTAGGGCGCCGACAGATCGCCGGCTCGAAGAGGAGAGAGAGGTGTTCACCTACTTCGCAAGAACGCAGTAAAGGGCCCGACGGAGGTACTCCTTCACTTAACTTGATTGCAGTGGTTTTGCAAAGTGAGGCGAAGTCGAGCAAAGAAATGACGAAGACACTTGAGGTCCGTCAATAGCTCGAGCTCAACGACCGCCCCTCCCGCTGTCCTACCGACCATTTCCTTCTCAGAAAAGGACTACCAAGGGATAGATCGACACCAAGACGACCCCATGGTAATCACTGTTCACCTCGCTGGGTTCAACATAAGGAGAGTGCTTGTCGACCAAGGTAGCTCGACAGACATCATCTACAAGGAAGCCTTTGATCGGCTTAAGCTGCCAAACTCTATAATCAGACCCTATCGAGGTACGCTGGTTGGTTTTTCAGGTGCTAAAGCCCGGGTGACAAGGTACTTTGATGTCCTGTTCACCTTCAAAGTAGACATAGGAGTCAAAACAATCGAAGCGCACTCCATCGTAGTAGGTTTAGCTCGGCGCCGACATCGCTTACAACATGATCATCGGAAGAACCGTCATCAATGGGATCGGAGCCATAGTATCCACCCCCCATTTGGCGATGAATTTCCCATTGTCCGATGGACAGATAGCCATAGTACACGCCGACCAGAAGGAAGCCAGGCAATGCTATGTCAACAGTCTCAGAGATAGCAAGAACAGGGATCGCCCTAAATCGGGCTACATGATCGAGCTGGACCCCAGGGGCAAGAGTGACTTTCGACCAGTGCCAGTGGACGATATCAAGAGCGTTGAAGTGAGGGGACCAGGGAAGAGCGTTTAGCCGGGACTCAATCGCCTCAAAGAAAGCGAGCAATCCCTGACAAAGGTCCTGCGCGCTAACGCTGATCTATTCGTATGGGGCCCAAAAGACATGCCTGCGATAGATTTAAAAGTGGCTTGCCATAAACTCGACGTCGAGCCAGGAGCTCGCCCCGTCGCCTAGTGCAAAAGGAAGATTGCAGGAGAAAAGAAGCAAGCAGTCCGGGAAGAAACCTCCAAACTCCTGAAAGAAGGATTCATAAAGGAAATCAAATACCCTACTTGGCTTTCTAACATGGTACTGGTGAAGAAAAGCAATGGTAAATGGAGGATGTGCACTGACTTTACCGACCTAAACAAGGTCTGCCTTAAGGACCCTTATCCACTTCCGAGCATAGACGCCCTGGTGGACGGCACGTCAGGGTACCAAGTGCTGAGTTTCATGGATGCATACTCTGGATATAATCAGATAAGAATGCACCCACTCGACGCCCCGAAGACAGCCTTTATGACAGAAACCTCCAACTTCTACAACATCGCTATGCCCTTTGGGCTGAAGAACGCAGGCTCAACCTACCAGAGGATGATGGATGAAGTCTTTGCCGACCAGATCGGGAAGACGATCGAGGTTTACATGGACGACATGGTCGTAAAAACCCTCAGTTTCGACGCATACCATAAGGACCTTCAAGAGATATTCGACATCGCCAGGGCGTATAACATCAGGCTCAACCCCGAGAAATGCTCCTTTGGGGTACTCGGGGGAAAGTTCCTGGGGTTCATGATCACCCACAGAGGCATTGAGGCCAACCCCGGCTAACCGCCGAGTCGTGATGGAAATACGAGCCCAAGTCTGGCCAAAGAAGTGCAACGACCGGGTGGTCGGATAGCGACTCTTTCCTGCTCAGAACCCGGATCGCCGACAAATCTTTCCTTTCTACCAGGTACTCAGAAGCCAACGATTCGAGTGGACCGAAGAATGTGAAACGGCCTTTCAACGGCTTAAAGAATTCTTGGCATCGCCACCAGTCCTTACTCGCCCCACCAAAGGAGCCTCCTTGCTCCTTTACCTGGCAGCCACTGACAGCTCGATCAGCTCGGCCATGGTCGAAGAAAGAAATTCCGAACAGCACCCTGTGTACTTCGTGAGCAAAGTCCTTCACGGGATAGAACTCAGGTACCAAAAGGTGGAGAAACTGGCACTCTCGATAGTGGTCTCTGCAAGAAGACTAAGGCCCTACTTTCACGCCCATCCGATGATAGTCAAAACCGACTACCCCATTAAGAGAATCCTGCAGAAGCCCGAGCTATCTGGTCGGATGGCGGCCTGGTCAGTAGAGCTTTCCGAGTTCCAAATCAGGTACGAGCCCAAAGGACCCATTAAATCACAAATTTTAGCTGACTTTATTGCAGAACTAACACCGACCCCCGAGGTCGAATACTGGGCACTCTACGTGGACGGTTCCTCCAATTCTAGAGGCAGCGGAGCAGGTATCATTGTAGAAAGCCCTATGGGAATCTGTGTCGAGCAAGCACTCAGGTTTCTGTTCCAAGCCAGTAACAACCAAGCCGAATATGAGGCATTGCTGATCGGTCTCAAGCTCGCATGGGAGCTAGGCGCCCAAACACTCCGAGTCAAAAGCGACTTCCAACTCATGGTCAACCAAGTTAAAGGCGAGTATCAGTGCCGAGACGATGTCCTAGCTCGGTACGCCCAAAAAGCAGCTGCCATGATCCAAAATTTCCAAAAAGTCCAGCTCGAACACATCCCTCGAGAGCAGAACAACAAAGCTGACCTGCTAGCGAAACTAGCCAGCATGAAGATCGAGGGACAGTTACACACAATCGTTGTTCAAACCTTGACATCACCAAGCGTAGAAATAGCAGAAACCAACTCGGTGAATCAGTCGGAATCATGGATGACAGATATCTTAGAGTATTTACAGCAGGGAAGGCTACCCGATGACCCTGTAGAGGCACGCAGGGTCCAAAGGCAGTCCACACATTACACTCTGGTTGGGGACAGACTCTACCGGAGGGGCTTCTCCAGCCGCCACTCGCATGCGTGGATAAGTCAGACTCCGAGTATATCATGAGGGAACTACATGAAGGCATATGTGGGAACCATTGTGGAACTCGGACGTTAGCTGTGAAGGTCCTCCGAGCTGGATATTACTGGCCAACAATCAGATCGGACTGCATGGAATTCGTAAAAAAGTGTGACAACTGCCAACGGTATGCAAAGCGAGACCACCTCCCCCCTGAAGTCCTTCACGAAGTCATCGCCCCCTGGCCCTTTAATACCTGGGGGCTCCACATACTTGGCCCCTTTCCCCTTGCACCAGGCCAACTCAAGTTCATTGTGGTCGCCATAGACTACTTCTCCAAGTAGATAGAGGCAGATCCACTAGCAACTATCACATCCAAGAGGGTCAAGAAATTTGTCTGGAAAAACATAGTCTACCGCCACGGTCTACCCCACACCATCATTACGGATAATGGCACGCAGTTCACCAGCTCAGTATTCAAAGACTTCTGCAAAGGCATTGGTATCCGACTCACCTATGCCTCGGTGGAACATCCACAAACCAACGGTCAGGTTGAAGCTGCAAACAAAGTCATCCTCAGAGGCCTGTGCAAACGCCTAGACCAAGCCAAGGGAAACTGGGCAGAAGAGCTATGCGGTGTGCTATGGGCATACCACACCACCCCACAATCAGCAACAAACAAAACACCTTTCCGATTAACGTACGAGATGGATGCTATAGTACCAGTGGAGCTCGGGTTGACCTCAACCAGGAGAGAGCACATGCTGTCGCTAGCACAGAAATAAGAAGCTAGAGTAGAACTCGACCTGCTAGAAGGAGCTCGGGAGCTCGCCCGGATACAAGACTTTGCAACTAAACAGCGCGTGGCTAAACACTACAACTCTAAGATCCGACTAAAAGGATTCAGGGTAGGGGAATTAGTCCTCCGAAAGGTTGAATTAGCACGAAAAGATACAAGGCAAGGAAAGCTCGGACCAACTTGGGAAGGACCATACCGTATTAGATCGGAACATCGCCACAGAGCTTACAAGCTGGAAGAACTGTCCGAAAAGGAGATACCGAGGACGTGGAATGCCACGCACCTCAAGCTTTACTTCAGTTGACAACATATGTAAACGGATGGCGTACTCTTTTTCCTTTGCAGACCTTTTTTTCCCACTGGGTTTTTGGTTTGTGAAGGTTTTAACGAGGCACATCCTTATTTCCATTTTCCACATTTAATAAAATTCATTCCCCATTACATTCAGAACATCATTCATGTACATCACCAAGCTCACTCGCGGCTCGAAAGGTCTTGCTCGACCTAAATGACCCCTGTGGTCTCAAACCCAAGTTAGCATAAAAACTTGGCGAGCACACTCGTGGCTCGAAAGGTCTTGCTCTGACCTAAATGACCCCTGTGGTCCCAAACCCAAGTTAGCATAAAAACTTGGCGAGCTCACTCGCGTCTCGGAAGGTCTTGCTCGACCTAAATGACCCCTGTGGTCCCAAACCCAAGTTAGCATAAAAACTTGGCGAGCTCACTCACGGCTCAAAAGGTCTTGCTCGACCTAAATGACCCCTGGGTCCCAAACCCAAGTTAGCATAAAAACTTGACGAGCTCGTTAGTGGCTCAGAAAGTCATATCCAACCTAAAGGTTTCGTAGGAAAACTAGTACTCAGCCTGTATCGGTGCGCGGAGAAAATGTCCTAACCTCAGTTGAAACAAGTTATTTTTCGGGGGAAGACACCCGGGGACTACCCTAGCCGAGTAGTAGCTACCCAAGGACCACCCCATCTGAGTATGGTAACCAACAATTACTAAAGTGAAAAACAAAGCAAATTTACTCTAACAATGTTTAAACTTAGTCAATTTCATTAACTTGAAACGAAAATACAAAAGAAGAGCTCTTAGAAGAGCGAGTACATCATCAAGGCAGAATAAAAGCAAAACAAAAAACAAATTACGCAAGGGCATCCCCTTGGTCTTCAACTCGGGCCTCAACGACCTCCTCGACCGCAACACTCTAACCGGCAGCCTCCATGTCGAGCCCAACTCCGACCTCCTCGCCCCCAGGCTCCTCCTGATCGGCACAGCCTTCTTCCTCGTCCTCCTCCTCTTCCACAATTTTCCCCTCTTTCACCACCTTGGTGAAATCGAGCTCGGAGATGTCCAGGTCGGGGGCGATCACCTTCAGCTGCGCAACGGTATTATCAAACCCTTCCTTGTACTGAAGGGCGCTGTACTCACGATACTCCTCTACCCGGGCAGCTTCGGACGAAGACTTCTCCTTCTCTTCCCGCAGCTGACCCAACAGAAGGTTATTCTTGGCCTGGAGTTCCTCCCGCTGTGCTAGCAGAGAGGTGTTGCTCTTGTTCAGAGCATCCATTGCCTCCGAGAGGCGAGCATAGTCCTCCTCCAACTTACCCATCTTCGCCTCGAGCTCACCAAGTGCGGTGGCCTTGTTTTGATACTTCCTCCTCGCCAGCTCGGCCTCGGTGGCCCGCGCCCTTATCCGATCAGAAAGGAACTGGGCCATAGCAGAGGCACGGAGCCCATAAACGCCCAAGGCCTTGCATAAACCCAGCTCGCCCACCTCGGCCATGCACCTATCGTCGGATCGACGCATGATCTGGTCGATCTGATCGGAGCGGTCGATCCCGACGTTCCAAAGGGAATCCTCGGCGTTCTCACTTCAATCAGCAAATTCTCTGAGGTGGAGAAACCACTCGGAACCGTCAGGGATATTCAAAGGAATCCCTCCATGAGGCCCCCTCGACGCCTTCGCAGGGGGTTGATCGGAACCAGGGGTCGGAGAAGCGTGCGGTCGCTTTTTAGCAGCCTTGGCAGGAGAAGGGGAGACTGTAGCATCAGAGGGTATCGGCCCAGGAGCTTGGGCGACCTTCTCTCTTTGAGCTTTCTTAAGAAGCTCGGCCATCTCTTTCTTACTCATCTTCGGAGCCATCGTACCTAAAAAGAAAGTAAAAATTAGTACCCGTGTTCGGGCCGAGAATCATACTAGAGGATGATAACAAAACTTACTTAAGTAATCCCTCTACTGTGGTGGGTCCTTTAGAGCTCGGGTAAGGAGAGGACCACAATGCAATGTGGGCAAACGGGCGAGGAAGTTCACTATCGTCTGGTCAGTGACCGACAATGAATTGAAGTCCACCTCTTTTATGGGGCGAGGATTGGGACTCCAGTAGAAAGGAAACAAAGGCTCGCTTGAGCGTAAAAGAAAAAGGATCCCCTTCCGCATCTTGATTTTGAAGAAATCAGATTTCCAGTTCTTATAGGACTGGTCGAAAAGCTCAAGAATAAAGAAGCCAGGTATTTTGTTGAGCGAACACCACTTAAGTTGTTTGCCAAGCCTAAGTTGGAAGAAACTAAAGAAGAGAGCAGCAAAGGGGGTAACCCCGAAGTACTCGGACACGAGCTTGAAAGCTCGGATAAAAGCCCAGCTATTGGAGTGTAGTTACGAAGGGGCCGCATCCAACCATTGGAGGACCTCGCACTCAAACCCACTGAGGGGAAACCGGAGGCCAACTCGGGTGAAGAAAGTTTTATAGAAAAAACAGAAGTCGGATGAACTAGACTCACCCTTGTCAAAACACACTCGGTCCTCGGGAGAGCAAGGAAGGCAAGTTACCTCCTCGTCTCGATTCCGGTTCAGCGTAAAAGATACACTAGACTGAAGAGCGGCCATGCCAGTGTCCGAAAAGATGTTTGAGGCCACCCTGAGCACATCTGGGTGCACCCAAACGTAAGGAGACCTATCGTCTCCCACTCGGTGCCCCCCTTGTGAAGTGAATACGAGGGAACAGAAGCGACGAGGGGAGAGGCTGGAACCCAGGAAGCGGGGGGAACCACCTGGAGGGGCACCGGGTCGCGACCACCATGGCCACCGTCGGAGGGGAACTCCTTTTGGCCAGAGCCTCCGGTGTATGGTGGCGTGGAAATATCAAAGGACGTGCTCGTCATTTCAGACGACGAGCCACCCCCAGAACTCAAAGGTATGGGGGAGGGGGGACGACGGGAAGAAGATGAAGAAGCCATTAGTGAAGATTAGTAAAGAGACTTACCAGGAAATGCGAAGGAATGGAATAAAAATGGCTGCTCGGGATACAAATGCAGAGAAAGGGGGCAGAAGAAGCATCGCAGAGGCGATAGAACGAAGAAGAAAGGAGAAGGAAGGAGAAGGAGGTGGCTTTATAACCCCTGCTGAAGGGAGACAAAAGGGCGAACCAATCCGAGCCCTCCATCTTCAAAACCAGACGCAGATCTAACGATCCAGGCCGTATCAGATGATCGACGGTGGGAAGAGGAACGACTGAGTAGGTGTCCCATCCGAGTCCCATCATGTGGCAGAACACTGAGTAAAGGTACGACACGTAGGGCGTGGCGCCCTAGGCAAGTAAGCTTCCGGGATACTGTAGGGGATTTGAGAGATCGACCTTTTCAAAATTTCTTTCAAAAACACTCTCAAGCGGAAAAATCCCCGTACCCATGGATCATTCATTGCTCATGAATCACAAATAACATGATAGTTTATAGCGTTTACCTCTTGAAGCGTAGAGGAGATCGATCACCAACACTACGATCTTGTAGTATCTCTACTCACCCACACGAGCGGTAGCCTCTAATGCGTCTTGCTAGTTGACTAAACAGAAGGAGGCACGTAAAGGTCTAAGAAGCTTAGACTAGGGTCGAGCGTTAAGCTTATATACTGCCTTCCTTTCATTATGTTACCCTAATGGGCCTCATACAATATGAGCCCATTTCCTTCTTATTTAATTAAATCATTATTTAATTAAATAATCTGATTCCGATTAAACCGTTCTATCGTGTGACCCTATAGGTTCCCATTAAGTTGGCAATAATATTAAATATTAAAATAATATTAAATATTATAAACAATGAGCGGCATCTAGCAATGCATCATTGCTACCCAATTAACGGGAAAAATCGGTGATCCGATTTTAACCTTACCGCGACCAAGATTATCATAAAGTCGATGTCCCTTCGTCCATGTGTCCTAATTGAACACGAGGCATAAATGTGTCATCCTCGTTAAGTCCAATCATACGTTCCTCGATACCGTAATGGACGTGTAATCACAAGCGGCCCAATATCATATATTGACTCCACTCCGCGTGGCCACGCATATTTCACGCCTCACTCTATCGAGAGGCCCAAGACATTACTCTGTTATGTAGGAGGGACGAATCTGTCTACATCACTTGCACCCTCAACATGATTCATTGAAGGCCCAATTGCTATCTTTATGATCATCCCGTTACGGATGACGTTTGATAGCATTAAAGCCTACAACTCCACATGTAGGAATCGCAGCGACTTCAAGTCAAAGGACTACTTTACTATGGTCGCCATGAGGAGCGCCTATGACACTTGCATAACTATTATGAAGCGCCCTCATAGTGGGTCACCCAATATAAATATTACTCCTAATATTTATACCGTGGTGCCGACTTGATATCACATATCCATGACCCATGAGATGTGGTCATCACCTACTCACACAATAGTCTCTATGCATTATTGTCGTCCTAATTAACAATAATACTCGACTACGGACGCTTTAAGAATAACGTTCTATATGTTCAATGGGGTCTCATGATCAAGTCGCACTTGATGTTCCATGAAACGAACTGTTTATTCTAAGGACTTTATTATGCTATAAAATAAATAACACAATAAATGAAATGCCTCACATATATATATATATATATATATATATATATATATATCAAATATATATAATCAAAGTCATGACACAAATGATAATCTACTAAAACTAGATTGGTCACTAGGGCTTACACCAACAATCTCCCACTAGCACTAGAGCCAATCGGGCATCAATCTAATACCCATCGATCTAGTGTGAGCATCATGCTTCACGAGCAAGAGGCTTCGCCAAGTGGAGTCCTGCAACATTGTCCAGTGTAGGTACTCTGCATATCTTTACATCTCCTCTATCGATGATCTCTCGAATGCGATGGAAACGCCTAAGTATATGTTTAGATCGTTGGTGAGATCTAGGTTCCTTAGCTTGCGCGATTGCTCCATTGTTATCACAAAAGAGGTCAATCGGGTCTGAAATGCTAGGAATAATGCCAAGTTCACTAATGAAATTCCTGATCCAAACGGCCTCTTTGGCTGCATTAGAGGCAGCTATATACTCAGCCTCTGTAGTAGAATCAGCAACTGTCTCTTGCTTTGAACTCTTCCAGCTAACAGCTCCGCCATTTAGGCAAAACACAAACCCTGATTGCGATCAGGAATCATCCCTGTCGGTTTGGAAGCTAGCATCAGTGTAACCCTTTACAACAAGCTCTTCCTCACCGCCATAAACCAAGAACGAATCCTTAGTCTTTCTCAAATACTTAAGGATGTTCTTGATATCGCCCAATGGCCTTCATCGTGGTCGATTGATATCTACTCGTTACGCTTAAAGCATACGAGATATTTGGTCTAGTACACATCACAACAGCATATGATAGAACCAATTGTCAAGCATATGGAACTTTACTCATGCTCCTTTCATCCGATGAGGTAGGGCATTGTCCCTTGACAAATACACGCCATGTGACATAGGCAAGAGACCTTTCTTGGAATCTTGCATATTAAAGCGCCTAAGCACTTTGTCAACATATGTACTCGACTAAGGCCGAGTAGCCTCGGTGATCTATCTCTATAGATCCCGATTCCTAGCACGTAGGATGCCTCGCTTAAGTCTTTCATCGAGAAACATTTCCTAACCATGTTTTCACATTTTGCGGTGTAGGGATATCATTTCCGATGAGTAGTATGTCATCCACATACAATACCGTAAAAACAATTATACTCCCACTAACCTTCTTGTAGACACAAGGCTCATCTTCATTCTTGATGAATCCAAACTGCCTTACAGCTTCATCAAAACGAAGATTCCAACTTCTAGAAGCTTGCTTTAATCCATAAATGGACCTTTGCAACTTGCATACCTTTTCAAAGCATTTTTTGATCGACAAAACCCTCGGGTTGTGTCATGTACACATCCTCAAGAAGATTCCCATTAAGGAATGCAGTTTTGTCATCCATCTGCCAGATCTCATAGTCATGGTATGCAGCAATGGCAAGTAGGATCCGGACGGATTTAAGCATTGCGACTAGGGAGAAGGTTTCATCATAGTCTATTCCATGAATTTGCTTGAACCCTTTCGCCACCAATCGTGCCTTGAAGGTATTCACCTTACCATCCATGTCAGTCTTCTTCTTGAAGACCCACTTGCACCCTATGGGTTTTACCCCTTTGGGTGGCTCAACCAAGGTCCATACCTGGTTAGTGTACATGGACTCCATCTCAGATCCCATGGCCTCTAGCCACTTCTCAGATTCTGGGCCAATTACGGCCTCCTAGTAAGTCACAGGCTCATCTTGATCTATAAGCAGTACATCACCTTCTTGAGTTAGGAGAAGTCCATATCTCTCAGGTTGGCGACGTGGCCTGCCAGACCTACGCGGATCTTGTGCTACTTGAACCATTGGTTGAGCCACAACACTTTGTGAAACTGGTTCTTGTTCCATTACAGGTGGTTCGGTATTTTGTGGGTCATGGATTTCTCCAAGTTCTACATTCCTCCCACTGGCTCCTTTAGAGATGTGTTCCTTCTCAAGGAACACTCCAGTCCTTGCAACAAACACTTTGTCCTCGGAAGTGTTGTAGAAATAGTATCCCTTAGTTTCCTTAGGGTACCCCACAAATATACATTTATCTTATTTAGGTCCAAGTTTATCTGAAATCATACGTTTCACATAAACATGGCAGCCCCAAATCTTTAGAAAGGACATACTAGGTCTTCGGCCCGTCCATATCTCATATGGTGTCTTTTCAACCGCCTTAGATGGAACACGGTTAAGGGTGAAAGCAGCTGTAAGTAAAGCATATCCCCAGAAAGAGTCATGGAGGTCTGACTGACTCATCATAGATCGAACCATGTCTAACAAGGTACGATTCCTCCTTTCGGACACACCATTCCATTGTGGTGTTCCAGGTGGTGTGAGTTGGGATACTATCCCACACTCCTTCAGATAGTCATCAAACTCCTGGCTTAAGTACTCACCACCACGATCTGATCGTATGGCCTTAATACTCTTACCAAGTTGGTTCTCCACTTCATTCTTGAATTCTTTGAACTTTTCAAAGGTTTCAGACTTGTGTTTCATTAGATACACAAACCCATATCTACTGAAATCATCAGTAAATGTAACGAAGTAGGGAAAACCACCTCTAGTAGTTTTGCTTAGTGGACCACATACATCACTATGTATTAAGCCCAAAAGATCACTAGCCCTTTCACCTTGTCCAGTGAACGGGACCTTGGTCATCTTTCCCAATAAGCAAGATTCGCATACCTCAAATGATTCATAATCAAATGAGTCCAAGAGTCCATCTTTATGGAGTTTGGAAATACGCTTCTCACCTATATGGCCTAAACGACAGTGCCAAAGGTATGTCGGGTTCAAATCATTTGGGTTGATCTTTTTCGCATTTATGTTAAAAATAGGCATATCAAGATCAAGGACATAAAGCCCATTACTCATAGGTGCACTAGCGTAGAAAACATCATCCAAATAAAGCGAACAACATTTGTCCTTAATAATAATATTAAAACCTTTCTTGTCCAAACAAGAAATAGAGATAATGTTTCTGCTAATTGCTGGAACAAAATAACAATTATCCAATTCCAAAATAAGCCCAGAGGGCAAAGTCAAAACATAAGACCCTACAGCTAATGCAGCAACCTTTGCTCCATTTCCAACTCACAGGTCCACTTCGCCCTTGGTCAAAGTCCTACTCCTTCTTAGTCCCTGCACATTAGTACAAATGTGAGAACCACATCCAGTATCTAATACCCATGATGCTGAAGTAGATAAATTAATCTCAATAACATAAATACCTGAAGTGGAAGTCTCACTTCCTTTCTTCTTCTTGCACTCTTGTAGGTATTTTTGGACAGTTCCTCTTCCAATGTCCAAGTTTTCCACAATGGAAGCAGGAAGCATCCTTAGCAACCCCGCCTACTGGTTTCTGGCTAGAAGAACTTTGCTTGAACTGTTTCTTGCCTTTGTCCTTTGTAGCCCAAGAAGCGTGCCTTTGCCCTTCCCTTTCCGTAGTTGACCATCATAATGGCCTTCCTTTCCCTTGTTAATATTTTGCTCGCCAGCTCAACATACCCGCAAGCTCGCAACGGTTTAGCAAAATCGTTCATGTTATACCGCATGACGAAATGGCTAAAGTTATCCCAAGAACGATTGCAGGATAAGGTCCGCTGCCGACTCTAGGCCCAAAGGAAATCCCACCTCTCGAGACTCTCAATGTACCCAATCATCTTAAGTACATGAGGCCCTACTGGGTTTCCTTCAGCCAGCCTGCAATGGAAAAGGGCCCTGGAGGTGTCAAATCTCTCCTGCCTAGCTTGCCCTTGAAAAAGCATCTTGAGGTGTTCGATCATATCGAACGCCTCCATGTTCTCGTGTTGCCTTTGCAACTCCGAAGTCATGGTAGCTAGCATGAGACATCCAATATCTATGGCGTCGTTGAGATGCTTCTGGTAAGCATCCCTCTCAGCCTTAGGGGCAGTAGCAATGGTGCCTCGTGCACCGCTCATCAAGTGCATACAACTTCCTCTCTTGCTTGAGAACAATTCTCAAGTTTCGCTGCCAGTCGAGAAAGTTGCTTCCAGACAGCTTGTCCTTCTCAAGGACAGATCGCAATGACATGGTATTAGCGGTGTTGCCAGACATGGTAATCTAAAACAAAATAAACATGCAGAGATAAGTATCATGACAATAACATATTTAATAAGGACTTTTATTAAATACGCTCCCACTATTTTACTCAAACCAATGACCCTCCTCATTGGCTCGAAAAATCCCGTTGGAAGATTTTCTAGTGGGCCAAGATCCATATTTCGCCATGTCCTGAGTCAGCTTTGGCTGATCACCCAGAACTCGGCTATTTAGGTAGGAAACTATTTCCAATTGCATCTATATGCAACTCTTGGATCAGCTGGGTGAATAACCCTTTATTCTAATTCATCTTATGAATTAAAGCCCAACTCTTGCCTCTAGTCCCATTTCCTTCTTATTGAATTCGGCCCAGTTAAGTCAAACCCGATGGTTGGCAGTTGGATATTTCACCTATCGCGCCTCACCAAGATAAAATAAGGTGCTCAGCTTTGGCATGACCCACACTTACTCTATCCTGGCCTTGACGAGTGCCACACATCGGAAGGCATTTAGACTTAATATTTAAATTGAGGGAATTTTCTATTTTAAGCGATCTCACCGGCTTTTGTATCACATACAAATGCATCTCTCAAACATGCACAACATACAAGCATACATGCATACACTTCATATAAAACATGCATCTCATACATCCAATCTCATAAAGCATACATGCATGTATCTTATACATTCAAAACATGTTAAACATATATCACATACGCATCATACGAGATTTGGTTTTATGATTATGGCCTCCTAATATGCAAGAATTTAAATAACTAAAATATTACAATTCTTCAACACACGAGCAAGCTTCTCAAGCTCCCACTGGTGTCTGCATATAGTGTTGTCCTTCTCCAACTCTTGAAGAAAATATATTTACTTAAATTAAATAAATAAATGGCACGACTCGCAAGTCGTATTTAAATAAAATAAAATAAAATAAAATAAATCACGACGCGCAGGTCGTATTTACCAAAATTAATAAACACTATTATCTAGGGCCATAATCATAAACCATGATCTTAAAATATTTAATAACAAACAATGATAGTAATAAACATTTTATTATTATAATTTTATTAAAAATATTTTAAACATCAATGTATCAAAATGCTAACCCTTAAATGCCAACAAACTCAATTATACTAAACACCTCAAGTGCACCGTAAAAGAATTGACTAATAACTGCGCATTAACGAGGACGCAAAAAGACGCAATGCAAAACTAAATTCACGCGTTGAATGCGGCGATGATAAGAATTGACCAAATCAAAACCATGAACAGCGTTCCAATCCTTTTTTCAATTCACGGGGTTTGCAAATATCCTTCTAAAAAAAAAAAACTCTGCAAAAAACCAATCACTTTTACCATTTTTTCAGAAGAACCAGTGTTACGTCATTTTGGAAAAAGAATGTGCAGGTTTCAAAGCATTGTAATCAACTGGAAATGGTTCACTTAAGCAAATAGAAATTGGCCAATACCGAAAGCTTAAACACTTTAGTATTCACGTTTCTTCAAATACTTTCAAATTCATGATTTCCAAAACAATAAATTTAAAGGCGAAAGAACCGAAAACTAAATCAGCATTATGAAGGTGAAAAGAATTCACATTATGCTTCCCTTTTTTTTTTAAACCATTCGGGATATCTAATTCACAATATCAAAATGCACTGCAAAGATCAAATCACGCAAAGAAAAACAACGCACATCAGTATACATGAATCGCAACCGAAAAAGAAAATGCGCAAACCCAGCGATGCGACAACAGCAAAATCGGACCAATCGAATGCACGCCGAAACAGTCACATATTTTCATCCATAAAGCAGAATCAAACATGGTAAAAACTAAAGGATTCAAGCAATCAAACAACCTGCTCTGATACCACTGTAGGGGATTTGAGAGATCGACCTTTTCAAAATTTCTTTCAAAAACACTCTCAAGCGGAAAAATCCCCGTACCCATGGATCATTCATTGCTCATGAATCACAAATAACATGATAGTTTGTAGCGTTTACCTCTTGAAGCGTAGAGGAGATCGATCACCAACACTACGATCTTGTAGTATCTCTACTCAGTCCACACGAACGGTAGCCTCTAATGCGCCTTGCTAGTTGACTTAACAGAAGGAGGCACAGAAAGGTCTAAGAAGCTTAGACTAGGGTTGGAGCGTTAAGCTTATATACTCCCTTCCTTTCATTATGTTACCCTACTGGGCCTCATACAATATGATTCCATTTCCTTCTTATTTAATTAAATCATTATTTAATTAAATAATCTGATTCCGATTAAACCGTTCTATCGTGTGACCCTATAGGTTCCCATTAAGTTGGCAATAATATTAAATATTAAAATAATATTAAATATTATAAACAATGAGCGGCATCTAGCAATGCATCATTGCTACCCAATTAACGGGGAAAAAATCGGTGATCCGATTTTAACCTTACCGCGACCAAGATTACTGTAAAGTCGATGTCCCTTCGTCCATGTGTCCTAATTGAACACGAGGCATAAATGTGTCATCCTCGTTAAGTCCAATCATACGTTCCTCGATACCAGAATGGACGTGTAATCACAAGCGGGCCCAATATCATATATTGACCCACTTCCGCGTGGCCACACATATTTCACGTCTCACTCTATCGAGAGGCCCAAGACATTACTCCTGTTATGTAGGAGGGACGAATCCTGTCTACATCACTTGCACCCCTCAACATGATTCATTGAAGGCCCAATTGCTATCTTTATGATCATCCTGTTACGGATGACGTTTGATAGCATTAAAGCCTACAACTCCACATGTAGGAATCGCAGTGACTTCAAGTCAAAGGACTACTTTACTATGGTCGCCATGAGGAGCGCCTATGACACTTGCATAACTATTATGAAGCGTCCTCACAGTGGGTCAGTCCAATATAAATATTACTCCTAATATTTATACCTGTGTGCCGACTTGATATCACATATCCATGACCCATGAGATGTGGTCATCAGTCTACTCACACAATAGTCTCTATGCATTATTGTCATCCTAATTAACAATAATACTCGACTACGGACGCTTTAAGAATAACGTTCTATATGTTCAATGAGGTCTCATGATCAAGTCGCACTTGATGTTCCATGAAACGAACTGTTTATTCTAAGGACTTTATTATGCTATAAAATAAATAACACAATAAATGAAATGCCTCGCATATATATATATATATATATATCAAATATATATAATCAAAGTCATGACACAAATGATAATCTACTAAAACTAGATTGGCCATTAGGGCTTACACCAACAGATACGCCCCCGACCTCGATAATGCTCAGCTCGGATACCGACCCGAGATCGATAGGTAGACCCTCTGCCCTTTCGTGCAAAGAGTCTAGGGGGCTTGTGTTACGGATCGATCTCCGAGCTGAGTTCCAGTATACCCACCAAACCAAGCCAATCCGGCCCTTATCCGACCTGCTCCGAACTTGACGAGCTACGTCCGACCCGGGACACGCCCAACCCGCCCTCCGGGTATAATCGCCCCAGGGTTAGCACTGAGCAGCTTAGGGGCGAGCCGACTGGTGACTCTTGAACCTTCTAGAAGAGGATCCGCATGGAGACGACGCTTGAAGCCGTTGCCACTCCGAAGATTGAGGACCACGTAGCCAGTACGTGATGAACTTGGCAGGTGCGAGATATTAGGAAGGGATGAGCTGATCCCTGAAGCTTGGGGGAGGAGTTACCACGCACAGAATCCAGATCGTTGGTTATCCTCCTTATGCGAGACTCCACTATATAAAGGGGGCTTGACCCCCCAGGTTTGCATACTCTCTACACACTCTGAAACCCTAAACACTTAACTCACCTTTTCTTCTCCAAAAGCCCTATCTAACTTAGGCATCGGAGTGCCTTTTGCAGGTACCCCCCATCCGTACCAGAGGAGAGAGGACGCTGCTCCGAGGAGAAGGAGAGCCTTGCCATTTTGTGCATTAACAATCATTATGTTATTTTGTTAGTTATTTATTAGTTTTGATTGATGAATATTTCTAGAACGAACATTCCTTATTATGTATCCTTATTGTCCAAATGGAATGACTCGTTGAAGGATCCCGACGAGCTAATCTCAGCTTTTTGATGATATAGTCAAGTGCCACAAAACATTTGAAATCAGGGCGTCCCTAATGTTATCTAATGTTGCCAAATGACTCCAAACACAAGAGGGGGATGAATTATATTTGAGCAGTGCTTTTAAAAAACTTTTGCAAATAAATGGTTAGAATATAATTTGCAAGAATTTAAATAACAATAAAATAAATTGCTTAAAATAAATTGCTCAAATTAAATTGCTGAATTTAAATGACGGAAAATAAAGAGCAATAAAATAAATAACTGAAATGTAAATTGCTGAAAGGTAAAGGAGATAAAGAGCAAAGGAGAGCACCCAGCAATTTATGCAGGTTCGGCCATCAAACACCCATGTGGCCTACGCCCTGTCCCCAAAGCAAAACACTAAGGGATTTCCACTAAAACACTAGCTTTTAAATCAGGTTCAGCTAGAAACATTTACAACTCTAAACCAGAGTATATAGTTTAAGAGATATCACCTCTCTATGAACCACACATTTACAGCTCTAAACCAGAGCAACTAGTTCAAGAGATACCACATCTCTATAAACCACTTGCGATTCCTACCCAAAACTAATTTTACACATCAACTATATTATATAAAACGAAGTTTAGCCACGTAGACATATGCCACGTGGCAGCACAAGAGACATTTAATTTCCCGCCTAAATCGATTTCATCTTTTTATTTTATTTTTTTATTTTTAATTTTATAGAAACCATTTAATAGCTTGCTTATTTTTTCATGAGTACAAATTTCAACACTCTATAAATATCACAGATTAATCAAATTATTAATATCAATCGTATTAATATGATTCATAATAAATTCAAATTTTTTGAATTAAAATTTTAAATTAGGTAAATTTATTTATGGGGAATATTTTCATATGCTCTCTATTTACTCATTCATTTATGTCTAACTATTTTTCTTTTACACACTTTCTTTTCTCCTCTATTGCTCCTTTTATTTTCTTTATTTCTTCATCTTCTTATCCTCTTCATTCTTCTTCTTCTTCTTCTTCTTCTTCTTCTTCTTCTTCTTCTTCTTTTTCTTCTTCTTCTATCTTGACTCTTCAACTCTTCTTTCTCTGGCATGTCTTCGTTATTTTTGTTTTCTCTCTTTTACTCTTTTTCTCTCATTTTTTGTTATCTAACTCATTCTTAATTTTTTTTTGTTTGAGATATTCTTTTTCTATTGAGAATATAGGTGGCAAGGTTTGTTTTCATTCTTTAAAAGGATTTAATTATTTTGTATGGTATACATTTATTTCTTTATACATGCCTGATCCTTCTTCATTCTCTCTTTTTATCGTAAACCTATTACTCTATAATATGCAAGTATTTGTATGTTTTTACATAGCTTTTTCACGCCTCTTCCTCTGTGACCATCTCTCCTCTTTTCTCTCATGCATATAACGGATAATATTGTCACAATATAAAGTTTGTCTTTCTCTTTCTCCTTTTGCAAATTGCGTCTCTATTTTTTTTTTCAAGTCGATGGCGGTGTTGAAGCATCAAAGGTCAATGTTGATGGTTTTATTATCGACTCATGGTCTTGGTTATTGGAAACCAAAATTTCAAATGAAGGTTATAACATTGATGACTACAAACGATTAAGTAATAATTATAATCTTGTGCTACATATTTTAAATTTATCTCTTTATAAAATCAAATCTTATGTTGATATATTTAATTTAGATGTGTAAAGGGTTGGAAATCAAGTTTAAAATAATAATAAATGAAGGGGAACTTCTTTTTTGGTCTAACGTTTGGGAGAATTTTTTCCAAATAAATTTTCACGTCTAAATAAAATTTTCTATTTTTCTTAATCGATATTTTTTTTCATATTTGCCTTTTATGAATAAGAATTCATAATTGAAAGAAAATTTCTCCTAAAGAATTTGATATCACCCTTTAATTTATTTATCAATGTCATCATTTTTTTATTTTTATTTATATGTGATTCATTTTTATACCATCTCAATTAACAATAATAAGCAAATCATAAACATATTTCCTTTCATAACTTACCTTTTTTATACGAATATAAATTTCAGTATTTTATAAATATCGCATCAAATCTTGATATTTATCAAATCATTACTATCAATCATATCAAACTTTTGGAAAAAATACTTATTACTTTCAATCAAATTAAAATAAAATCTAAATAATAATAATAATAATAATAATAATAATAATAAAGTAAGATTTTACATTTGTGTCCCAATTTAATTTTATTATTATACTCATTTTATCCTATTAAAAAGTTTGTTAGTAAAAGTTTAATCTAATTGAAATATTTTATGACGGATCCCCGACTCAGCGCAAGGCAATTGCTTCAGCCTCTGACCTATATACATAAAATAATTCTTCTATTATATTATATAAAATAATATTTTATTGACGGGGCTAATACCATGCGACAGACATTAAATTCATACCTTTTTTATTTTTTTTTTATTTTCAGTAATCCTAATTTAAGTATTGCAGTATATATATATCAAATATTACTTTAATCAAATCACAATAACTTTTCAGCTAATACTATAATACAATAATTTTAATATTAATTATTTTATTGCTTCAACTAATATTATAATACAATAATTTTAATATTAATCATTTTATTGCAATGTTAAGTTAGTTCATTTGTGAAAAAATTGTTGTGTCTTCATTCTTAATATAATATATCATATTTTTTTTTAATTTGGTGATTAGTTAGTTATATTTAATAACAACTAAAATGCCAAATAAAAATTTTATTGCATTTAATAATTTATACATTTAAGTCAAATTTCTATAATTTAAAAATAAAAAAAATTCTATCAAATAAATATGCATAACAGTCCCGTGCAAGGCACGAGTTACGTAGCTAGTAAAATAGTAAGATGAAAATATACTCAAAAGTGCAGATGTATACAACTTGAAGCTCAGAAAAAATACAATTAAAACTATGTAGTATAAAAGGCTCTAAAAGAAAAAAAATTGTGCTCAAAAAGTGTGAATGATAGAAAATATTTTGACAAAGTTTTAACACAAAAGTTAAGTAAGAATCCTGTTTTGGGCAGTCTGCATAATGCTGTTTATATAAAGGAAAATATGTACGTTGCAACATTAAAGCGAAATTGGTGCGTTGCGTTCAATCTGGAAATTTGACTTTCATATAATCGTTTATTAGAAAAGATATAATCGATTATTAAGTCTGAAAACACGGAGAAAGATTGAATCGGGATATAATCGATTATGGAATTAGTATAAACGATTATGTACAATTGAATAATCGATTACGTAAAAGTTGAAAACATGGAATAGTTGAAAAACTCAAATAATCGATTATGATAAATGTATAATCGATTATGGATCCTTTGAAACGCATGTAAAAGAAAAGAAACACATAAACGATTATAGTGAGTGCCATAAATGATTATAAGCATTATGTTTGTCATTCAAAATAATTGCCAAAAATAAAATATTTTTTCAATATATCGGATAGGTATTTTTGGACACTGTCCAAATCATTTTTCGAAATATTTAGTGACTGAAATAATTTAGGAAAAATGCCATGAAGTTAATTTTATCTAAAACATTGTGGGTGTGTGATTTTATTTTAATTGAGAGCTTTTTGCTACTACTTACAAATAGTCCTAAGAAATAAGTAAATACCCAAAACCCAAAAAGTTGAAGTCTTCCAATCCTTGGTGTGTGTCTTGGTATACTTTTCCACTTTTTGCACAGTTGACTTCCCTTTTGTCAATCATCAATATAATCCTGTCAAGGCATGTTTTCACAGACTCCCCCTTTTTTATAATGACAAACATCTCAGGGAGGAAATTTAGTAAAGTATAATCACGATACAACAATGAGATATAAGCATGATTTTTTAATAAAAGATATCAGAGTTTAGGCGCGTATTTTAGATAAAACTCCCCCTCACAATATGCATAGGAAAATTCACTCCCCTTGAATCATATAACTCTCCCCCTTTTGGCAACATCAAAAAGCGGAAAAGATAAAGGGAAAGACATGTAAAGCATATGCTTATAAGTGTAACTAGATATGGCAAAAAATAATCAAAATAGAGTATCATGGGTTCAATGAAGCATCAGAAATCCATGGTCAACAAAATATTCAATAAAAGAGATAGCAAAGTAAAGCAATAGGATGAGGATTACTAGTCCTCATCCAACTCATCCTCGTCATAGTTGTTTCCTCATCTTTGCTGATATTGAACGCATAATTGTTTACAGTTAACGTGACCTGCATAAACTTGTTAGCACACTTAAATGAAAAGGTAACCACCCTTTTGGGAGACAATAAGGAGAACTTGCTTTTGTCTCCTATCATGTGCTTGGAACAACCATTTTTAAGATACCACCTTTAGCTCTTGGCTTTCAAGCACACCTACAAACACAGTCAAGTTTTAACTTTTGGTACCCAAGCCATGTTAGGTCCAAGTGAGTTAGTCTTGAGTGAAGCATCCTTAGGAATCCACATCTTTTTACCAATCACATTTGTGTTTTTTCTAATGTTGCAAACAGAGGCAATGTGGCCTTTCCTACCGCAATGAAACACTTAATGAAAGGACTGCTTGAAGTGTTGTTGTAATTGAAAAGTTTAAAAGATTTTCATGCATTTTTGGATCATAACCCAAACCGGCTTTTCTAAAAGTGCCTTTTTGTTTTCCCAAAAGAATGTTCAAGTTATCCCTTCCTATGGTAAATTTGGCAAGGGTTTTTTGCAAATCTTCAATCTTTATTTTCAAAACATTGCATTCATCACACTTGAAAATTTTGTTCTTTTGGTTTTCGCAAAAAGTGCAAGTGGAAACTTCAGTCGTAACAACTTGTTTTTCTTTAAGAAGTTCCATCTCTTGGTTTAAAGTAAGAATTTTTGATTCAAGAGAAGAGATGGTTTTCTTAGAAGAAGAAACAATTTTTCGAAGTCTAATCATTTCATTATTGAATTCTTCACAAGCAATAAGTAAATCATCATAAGTCAAAGGAGATTCGTGTTCAAGAGCATTTACCTCATCTATCTCATAATTTTCCATGAGACATAAGTTGGCCTCTTCATTTTCTGATTCATCAGATGAGTCCTTGTCATTGTCATCCTAGGAAATGTAAGCTCTTCCTTCTTTTGGATCCTTTTGTGGTCTTTTATCCAATCTTTCACTTTTCTTTTGACTTTGATCGGGTTTTATGTGACCCTTTTTACAACATTTATAGCAAGTTGGATTAAAGGAAGTTCCTTCCTCGTTTTTCTTTTGAGGATTTTGTAACTTGCTTGTTTTCCCTTTTTGCCTCATGAACCTTTTAAATCTTCGAACCATCGAGCTCATGTCTTCCTCATCCTCATCAAGACTATCACAGTCGTTAGAGTCTCCTTTTTCATTAACTCTTGCTTTGAGGGTAATTCCCTTTTTTTTCTTTTCACCTTCCTCACTCTCAATGAGTCGATTTAATTCAAGTTCATGTTCTTGCAATTTACCAAAAAAGGTTGCCAAAGACATAGTATGTAAATTACTAGATTCAGATATAATGGTAACCTTGGGTTGTCAGTTTCTATTTAAACATCTAAGAACTTTATTAACTAAATCTTCATTGTTAAAGATTTTCCCAAGAGCTCTGAGATGGTTTATTATATGGATGAATCGTTTTTGCGTATCTTGTATGTTTTCACCCGATTTCATCCTAAACAACTCATACTCATGGGTTAATGTGTTCATTCGAGCCCTTTTGACCTCGATAGTACCTTCATGGGTCAATTGAAGGGTGTCCCACATTTCTTTGGCGGTCTTGCAATTTGAGACCCTATAGAACTCATCATAGCTTAAAGCTGAAGTGATGATGTTCCTAGCTTTCAAATTGTATTAGACTTTTCTCTTTTCATCTTCCGTCCAAAGAGATCTTGGTTCGTCCACCACCTTATCATTAATTGAGTGAGTGGGGACAAACGGACCGTTTTCCACAGTATCCCAAATATCGAGGTCAACAACCTCAAGAAAAATTTGCAATCTATCATTCCAATAACCATACCTCTCACCATTGAAAAATGGGGTCTGTTCATGGAGGTTTCCTCGTTATTGTTTGAAGTCATTCTCTTGAGACGGTTAGATCCTTTAAATAAGAGTCTAGCTCTGATGCCACTTGTTGCCAAGTGACTCCAAACACAAGAGGGGGTGAATTGTGTGTGAGCGCTGCTTTTGAAAAACTTATGCAAATAAAGTGCTAAAATATAACTTGAAAGAATTTAACTACAAAAAGATAAATGACTTGAAATAAAAATTGCAGAATTTAAATAACAATGAAATAAATTGCGTAAAATAAATTGCACAAATTTAAATTGCTGAATTTAAATGACAAAAAATAAAGAGCAATAAAATAAATAACTGAATGTAAATTTCTGAAAGGTAAAGGAGGTAAAGAGCAAAGGAGAGCACACATCAATTTATACAGGTTCGGCCACTAAACACCCCTGTGGCCTATGTCCTGTCTCCAAAGCAAAGCACTAAGGCTCCGTTTGGGAGTTAGGAGGGGAGGGGAGGGGAAGGCTTTGGGGAAAGAGGAAGAGAGAAAAAGATAGAGAGATCCTCCACCTTATTTGAGAGAGTGTTTTTGTAGAGGAGGAGAAGGGAATGCTTATGACTAATATATTTTTAATTTTGAAAGTATTATAAAAAGATGGTAAGGATTTGAAGAATTTTTCTAAGCCCTCCAAAACCCTCCTCTAATACATTTTTTGAGTTTCCCCAAATTAGGGGGTTTTAGTATTATGAAGAAAAATAAACCCCTCATTCAAGATGAGAGGCTATCCATCCTTCCCCATTTCTTTTCTCCTTCCTTATTCCCCAAGCCCTCCCCTCCCATCTCCTCCAAAACACCCAAATGGAGCCTAAAGAATTTTCACTTTAAATCAGGTTCAGCTAGAAACTTTTACAACTCTAAATCAGAGTACTTAGTTTAAGAGATATCACCTCTCTATGAACCACACATTTACAGCTCTAAACTAGAGCAACTAGTTCAAGAGATATCACCTCTCTATGAACCATTTGGGATTCCTACCCAAAAATAATTTTGCACATAAAATAGTAAGATGAAGATACACTAAAAAGTGAAGATGTATACAACTTGAAGCTCAGAAAAAATATACTTAAAACTATGTAGTATAAAAGGCTCTCAAAAAAATTGTGTTCAAATAAGTGTGAATGATCGAAAATATTTTGACAGATTTTTAACACAAAAATTAAGTAAGAATCTTGTTTTGGGCAGTTTGCGTAATGCTATTTATATAGAGGAAAATAAGTATGTTGCAGCATTAAAGCGAAATTGGTCCGTTGGGTTCAATCCAAAAATTTGACTTTCATATAATTATTTATTAGAAAAGATATAATCGATTATTAAGTTTGAAACACGGAGAAAGATTGAATCATGATATAATTGATTATGGAATTAGTATAAACGATTATGGACAATTGAATAATCGATTACGTAAAAGTTGAAAACACGGAAGAGTTGAAAAACTCAAATAATCGATTATGATAAATGTATAATCGATTATGGATCCTTTGAAACGCACAAAAGAGATAAGAAACACATAAACGATTATAGTGAGTGCCATAAATAATTATAAGCATTTTGTTTGTCATTCAAAATAAGTGTCAAAAATAAAATATTTTTTCAAGATAAAGGATAGGTATTTTTGGACACTGTTCAAAACATTTTTCGAAATATTTAGTGACTGAAATAATTTAGGAAAAATGTCACGAAGTTAATTTTATCCAAAACATTGTGAGTGTATGATTTTATTTTAATTGAGAGCTTTTTACTACTACTTACAAATAGTCCTAAAAAATAAGTAAATACCAAAAACCCAAAGAGTTGAACTCCTCCAATCCTTAGTGTGTGTCTTAGTATACTTTTCTGCTTTTTGCACAGTTGACTATTTGCATAACTCCCTTTTGTCAATCATCAAAACAATCATGTCAAGACATGTATTCACACCTAAGGAAGCCCGTTGGTATTTACCGATGGGCAAATATAGTGACGAGTGGACCCTTGATAATTACTGACGGCCTAGCCCTTTGGTATTTATTTATCGATGGACGTGTCCCTCGGTAATTACCATAGATGTCAAAATCGGACCGGACCGGCCGGTCCGACCGGTTGAACCGAGAACCGGACCCCTGTCCGGTCCGTTTGAACCTTAAAAACGGATTGTAATCAAACCGGCCTAAAAACCGAAAAACCGGTAAAAAACCGGTGAAAACCGGGAAAACCGGAAAAAAAGGACAAAACAGGGAACTAGGCGGTTCAACAAAAATCAATTTTTTATTTTTTATTTTTTAAAAAAAATGGTAAATGACATTATTTTTGACATATAAGAGATTTTATATCCATTTTTTCACGTTGATGGGTTAAATTAAATATTATAATAAAATTTAAAATTAATTTATATATTAATATAAATTATGAGAATACTTACATTATAGTATTTGTAATTATTGAATATTAGAAAGTTATTATAACATGTTTATTTTAGTTTAATATGTAATTTTTGCATGTTATATGTTGACATATAACATTGTAAGCATAGTTTAATTTTTTATGTCGTGATGTTATGAATATTATGTTATTTTTTGTTTATTAGTGCTTTATATATTATATTAAAAATTTTAAAAATATAATTTAATTCATTTCCGGTCAGACCCCAGTTCGACCTCGGTCCGACCTTTGAACCTTGAACCAGTGCCTACACCGGTTCAGTGTCCGGTCCGATTTTGATAACTTTGGTAATTACCAACGACCTAGACTGTCGGCAATGACCGTACTTTTTTAAAGAAATTATTATAAAATAAATAATATATATTATATGAGAGATATAATATATATTATATAAATTCATATAAAAAAATTATATAAATATAAAGAGACAGAGAGAGAAAGAAAGTTGAGAGAGCAAGAGAAATAAGGAAGAATAAAAAAATGAGAGTGAAGAAATTGGGGGGTGTGTTTATATAGTGGTGAGAAAAGAGAGAGGGTGTAGATTAAAAGGTTTAATCTAAGGGTGGAGAGTGGTTGATTGGGTTGCACACAGATCGCCATTACCAACCGACAATCTGTCGGTAATGGTTCGTCGGTAATTCAACGATTGAGATTCGTTGATTCAATAGTAAAAAATCAAAGAAGAGGTCACAGATCACCTACATTACCAACGGCCTGAGCCATCTGTATCTAAAATTATGGATGTTGATAACATGTTTGTCCTCTTTGAATTTTCAGAACTTAAGGCGAGCAAATTATCGATGACCATGTCCGTTGGTACTTACCTACGACATTTAGATCGTAGGTAAGTATCGACGGATATGCCCGTCGGTATTTACCTACGGCCTACAATACCGTTGGTACTTACCGACGGACATGTAGGGTACAAAAAGAAACCCCAGTGTTTGTAAAAGGTTCAAATTTTAGGAGATCCCTAGAAAACCTAATTTGTCCATCATGGAGTCTATATTGTACCATGATGTTATAGTATTTACAAGGCTGTAATTAGTGGCATTTTCATATGGGTTAAGCCTTGTTAAGTTGTGTTTATTTCACTTTAATTTTAGCATTAAGTGTCAGTTTTTTACTTTTGCTTTGCTGTTAGAAATGCGCTGAGGTGGCCGTGTAGTGGTGGAGTCTGTTAGAATTTTCTCTTGCTAAGGGTTGTAATTGCTCATGCCTATATTATGACCAATGTGTCTCTTAGAATATGAGACAGGTAATGGAAGATGGTACTGCTCTGATACCTTGTAGAGATTCAGATTTTGGTGGTTTTTTGTGTGTCTAAATTAGACCACTAACCTTTATTTATAATGGGATTTGCAATAATTACAATAAATGCTAATTGATATGATTTTCCAATTCTAATCCTAATCTATGATTTTGTATAACTAATGATTGATTCTAATCTTAATAATAAATACTAGGATTTTATTCTTTGATTCTAACATTTCCCTTCAAGCTAAAACTTATTAAGCTTTAAGCTTTTTACAAAATACCTTTTAATGACTGTAGTGGCGTCCAAAAAACTGTAGCGCAGTTGGGATGTTTTGTAGCTGCAGTTGTACTGTAGCGAAGTCGATTGGACTCGCCAGAGTATAGCAAAAGTGGCTGTGGTGGTTGTTGAGGACGAGTCTCGCTGGAGAAGGCGCAGCTGCTTGAATCACAACTAGATGCTGAGAGAAACACACCGACAGGAATCAAAAGCACTGGATTAAACACAGTGAATGCGCACAGTAGGATAGAAATGGCGCCAAGTGGTAATGAGAAGCAACACTGGAAAGATTCATTGGAGCAGAGAAATGTGTGCTCATGCCCTGAATGTAGGGGTGGAAATAGGCCAGGCCGCTCGACAGGGGCCTATGGCTGGGCCTACTTAAAGCCTGGCCTGGCCCGGCCCATTTAGCAAAAAGGCTAAGTTTGGGCTTTATTAAAGGCCTATTTAGTTAAAATGGCCACACTCAGGCTAATAAGATTATCTAATAGGCCTGACAGGCTGACCCATTATATTTTTTTTCGTAATTATTCCTTGTCTTTTTCGGTAACACCCAACCCATTAATAATGCGGACACCCAAACCCATTAACATTAAAGTAAAAACCCTAAGACAGTAAGACTAAGTCACACTTCTTTTTCAAAATTCAGAAACAGGCTTCTAAACTTAAAAACCCTAAGCCTCTGATTGTTACGCATGAAAAAGGCATGGGAGAGAAACGAGCGAGAGAGAATGGCATGAAATTGACAATTTCGCCTGATCGGTTGTGCTGGAAAATGACGCAGGAGAAAAAAAATGTGGGCCCCATGCTTTGAAAATTTTCTCTGCGCAGGTGCGATGAAAACGGGCAATGACGAGATTTTTTTTACTTTTTCCATTTTCTACCCTTATTCTCTCCTTATATTTCAAATTATTTAATTTTTAGTCAAGGACATTGATGTCTTTTCAAAAATAATCAACACTTCTTTTTTCTCTTTTTCTCTTCTCTTTCTCTTATTCCAATCAATACCCCAAATCTACCTAATTTCTCACCTTTTTCTCTCTTTTCATACTCTCTCTTCATAATTTCTCTCGTGAACCAATCACACGCTAAGAGACAAGAGCCACAATTTGCATGGCAGCATTACTTAGAGGTAGAATCGCCGGCGCAGCAGGAGGAGACAGTGCATGTGGCTCTGGGCAAGGGAGGAGGCCACGCGTGGTGGCCTAGTGGTGGTAAGAGAGATTTCCACAGGTGATAGAAAAGATGGTCCGAGAGAGAGAATGAAGGCGGAGAGAGGACGCTTCTGCCATAGTGACATGGTGAGGGGTGGCGAAATCCACCGGTGGGGAAAACAGCACCGCCTGAAGCATGTGCATAGGTTGGTGGTAGACCGTCGGCGACGATGGCGGCAGAGGGCTTCATCCCTTTTGATTATTTGAATTTTTTGTATTGCTTTTATTTTCTTCTCCATTTATAGTTTCCATTATGTTTCTTCGATTTTCTTGGTTATATATATGTCTATGATTGCATAGAAGTGGAATCTGATATATTAATGTGTACCCTGCACCAAGTTCCTTCATTTTGGTCTGAAAAGTTTCAATCTTTTACGGTTTCCTCTCACTAAGTAATTAATTGTCTTTTATATCCACCATCTCTTTTTCATGTTGTGATTGCTTTTTTTTTGCCTTTCTGATTCCCTCTCACTTTGACAGGTTGTTCAGTGGTATAATGTCTATGAGAATATGAATGACATTCAAAGAAAGATGTTGATGATGGTTGAGGAAGAGGAGATCGCTTCGCTAGTGCAACTGGGATTTGCCATTTATCATTTCATTTTTACCCTGTAATCTTTCATTTTTTTAGAAGCAAAAAAAAGTTGTCTGATATTTCTTTATATGAATAATTTTGTAATTTGATTTTTGGGTGCGTGGCTTGTTTTTGCCGGATCTGTATTCTGAGTGTTGGAAGTTAAACTTGTCTACCAATAGCACTAAGTATTGGCAATTGCTTAGCTTCTGTGTTAGTTTAAATGAATAAGAATAAACCTGAGTTGTATAAATTGGATAGGTTGTGTTGTTAATTCATGTATTGTAAATGCTAAGGAGATTGTAATATATATTTGACTATTTTTATTTGACTATTTGTATGCATATGAAATGAAATAAAAATAAAAAAGGGGTTATGTACGTTGATATATCTGTGAATCCAAAATTTATTGGCTTTTTGGTTGGCCTTTTCAATGCTAGGCCCATTCGCCAGTTTAATGATTGGATTTTTTAGGGCCCTTTTTAATGGTAAAACCTAAAAGGTTTGTATGATTCCTTGATTAACATTAGCTGATACAACAATGTATATATAGATACAAGAGAGCCTAGAGGAGTTATACCGATTCCTTAATCTAAGGCTGGACAGGCTCTATAGCTAATACAAATTAATGTGAGAGATTTGCTCTACTGATACAAATTGATCTAGAAAATCCTAGATATAATTAGTAAGATAATAAATCAATTAAATGCATAAGAGTCAACGTGAATCTTCTCAATAAATACAAATGAGTCAACATGAATCAGAGATGATTCAGTCCAGATTTGTTGCACTAATCTGATGATGTCCATCGGATCTGTTGTTGTCTATTACGCCCCCTCAAGATGGGGTCACCATTGGAGAAACCAATCTTGTCCCTTAGCAATGTGAACCTGATCCTGGACAGGGGCTTGGTTAGTAGGTCGACTAGCTAATCTTTGGTGAAGATATGTAGCACTTTCAAGTGACCCATTTGGACTAACTGCCGCACATAGTGGTAATCAAGGGCAATATGTTTCATTCTTGAGTGGAAGACAAGATTGGAACAAAGATATGTAGCTCCAATGTTATCACAAAACAGTGATAAGGTGTGTTTTGACACTAAGCTCACCAAGTAAGTTGAGTAGCCACGTAATTTCTGTAGAGGTATTTGCAACTGAACGGTACTCTGCCTCTGTGGATGGTCTAGCTATCGTGCGTTGTCTTTTAGACAGCCAGGAGACCGAATTGCCACCAAGATAGATGAGATAGTCTGAAGTTGAGGTGCGGTCATCGAGGTTACCTCCCCAATCTGCATCACAGAAAGCTTGTAGCTGCAAGTGAGTTGGTTTCTTGAGCTTCAAGCCATAATTGATTGTGTGCTTGAGATATCTCAGTACTATTTTAAGCTGCTGGAAATGGATTTGAGTGGGTTGATGCATGAATTGCGAGAGTTGGTTGGCTGCAAAAGATAAATCCGGCCTAGTGAGAGTAGTGTATTGAAGGGCACCAATAATGCTACGAAAGGACTTTGCATCTGCAGGTGCTGATCCATCCATTAGTTTTAGAGGTGTGGATGTGCATAATAGAGTGGCTATTGGTTTAGCTCCTGCCATATTGAATCTATCCAGAATTTCTCTGATATGACCATGTTGTGAGAGAAGTATACCATCTTGAGTTGGAATAAGTTCGATACCAAGGAAATAATATGGGTAACCAAGGTATTTTAGAGAGAACCGATTTGCCAATTCTGCCATAAACTGATTGAGGAATTGAGAGTGACTACCTGTCAGAATGAGATCATCAACATAAACTAAGAGAAATGCCCGCACTCCATCTTTGTTGAAGATGAAGAGTAAGGTATCACTTAGGCTTGTTTTGAACCCATAGGATAGTACAAAGGACTTGAGGGCCTCATGCCAGGCTCTTGGTGCTTGTCTTAACCCATAAATTGTCTTTGAAGTTTGCATACATGATTGCGAAGGTCAGCATGAATAAAACCTGGTGGCTGCTCCATGTATACATCCTCAGTTAGCTTGCCTTGAAGAAAGGCATTGTTGACATCTAGTTGATGCATTGACCAAGCATTGGCTAAGGCTATAGTGAGGATAACCTTAATTGTTTGAGGCTTGACTACTGGTGAAAAAGTTTCTATAAAATCAAGACCCGGAGTTTGTGTGTAACCCTTAGCCACTAACCTGGCTTTGTACCTTGCAATACTGCTATCTGGATTTCTTTTAATACGAAATAGCCACTTACATCCCACCAAATTCTTTGTTACATCTCTAGGAACCAAGGTCTCGATAACATTATTTAATAAGGTATCAAATTCTTCTTAGCAAGCCTTTCTCTAATGAGGTATTTTGAGTGCTTGTGTTACTGTGGAAGGTTCAAGATTATGTGGGAGTTCATGCTTTGTGGCAGCAAATACTTTCTTCGGTTTGAATATGTTGTTTTGAGATCTTGTGATCATGGAGTGCCTAGGAGGCTGATTAGTAACAACAATATCATTGGAACAAGGTGAATTAGAATGATTACCTATTGAAGTGCAGGAAGGTGGATTTTGCTCCTCTGCAGGGACCACTTCGGGAATGAGGATCTGTTGTTGCTGCATGGGTGTGGTTGAGGGGTTTTAGGGAATAGTTGTGTGTAATGAAGGGTCAGTTGGAGGGATGGTAGTAGATGGTTGGGAGGTTTGAGTGATAGATTGATAGGGGAATGAATTTTCAATGAAATTTACATGTCGAGAGACATAAATTCTGTTTGATAATGGTTCTAAGCAGAAAAAGGCATATTGAGATAGCGAGTAGCCAAGGAAAATACATGGTAAAGACCTGGTTTGGAGTTTTTTTTTGTGTAAGGTCGCAACCAAGGGAAGCAAAGACATCCAAATGAATGAAGTTTGGTGTAGTCTGGTGGTTTGTGGAACAACACTTCAAATGGTGATTTCATGTTTATGGTTGGTGTGGGCATCCTATTTATGAGGTAGGTGGCAGTGGTGAAAGCAAAACTCCAAAACTTGGTAGGTAAATTTGCATAATGCAATAGAGCTCTACCTATTTTAACAATATGTCTGTGTCTTCTCTCTGCTGAACCATTAACTTCAGATGTATGGGGAGGTGTGGTGAGATGACATATACCATGTTTTGCGAGAAAAGGTTTAAGTTTAATAAATTCACCACCATTGTCAGAGAAGAGAGATATAATAGGTAAATTGAAATATTTCTCAACAATAGACTTGAATTGAATGAAAATGGTGAATACATCTGACTTATTTTTCATAGGGTACAACCATACATATTTGGAAAAATGATCAACAAATACCAAAAAGTACATGTAACCATCAAAAGACCAAACAGGGGCTGGTCCCCAAACATCACTATAAATGAGCTCCAAAGGTCCGCTATTGGTAAGATGATGATTGGAGAAAGGTAGTTTGTGACTTTTGGCGCAATGACATGAGCTGCATTGGTGAGTTGGATGGGACCTTATTGGAATGTGGTGACTATGCACCAGATGTTTCATTATTTTGGAGGAAGGATGTCCTAGTTTGTGATGCCATGTGGTGACTGAATGGAGGTTGGTGGTGAGAGCATGTGGCTTGATGGAGGTGGTGGGTGCGGATGATAGGTGGTATAGATCTTGCTTAAGTGGTCCTTGCAGCAGAGCTTGACCCTATTCAAGTCCTTCACAACAAAACAACGAGGAAAAATTCAACAGAATAATTGTTAGATTGACATAGTTTAGAAACAGATAGAAGGTTGGATTTCATATTTGGTACCATCAACACTTGATCAAGATTCAGAATTTTAGTGGGTGTGTGCAATGAGGTGTGACCAATATGTGTGATATTCAAACCTGTGCCATCACCAACTATGACTTGGTCTGCCCCTGGATAAGGATTTGCCAAGGTAAGTTGCTGGAGGTCCTGAGTAATGTGATGGGATGCTCCTGTGTCCAGAATCCTACTGTTATTTGGTGCTGCAGCATGATGATAGGTAGCATTTGCTGATGGCCTATTGTTGCCATTGCGTTTGGGATATCCTTTGATTCTGTAACAGATTCTAGCTGTGTGACCTGGTTTATTACCGTACTGACAGATGACTTTGTTGGCATTGTTTGCTGTAGCTGGTGAGTTGCTTCGATTCACATGGTATCTTGATTGCTGTCCTCTGTGTCGTGCTGCAGTATTTGCAGTGGCAATGAGAGGATTGGTTGCAGCAAGTTCAAATCGAAGCAGAATAGTTTCAAAGTCCATAAGCTTCTCATGGAGTTCAGCAAACTCAATAGAGTTTTCTCTGCTACAAAGGGCAATTGAAATGTCCCTATATTCCGCATTTAGGCCATTCAAAGTGTGAATGATCAGATCAGTGCCATCAAGTGGGTGATCGATGATGGATAGTTCATCAGAAATGGCTTTGGTTCCCTGAAGGTAAGCAACCATTGATTAAGTGCCTTTGGTGAAGGTTGAGATGCGCTGATTGAGAGCCATGATGCGGACTCTGGATCTGCCAGGTCCCAGGCTTGTTGAGAACTCGTGATAGTGCCAAGGTGAGTGACAACTGTGGCTGCAACCGAGGAGACAATGCCATGAAGGATTAGTTTATCTTGCCTAACCCAGTGTGTATAAGTAGGATTGGTGGTAGTTGTGTTTGGCAACTGTTTGGTTGGACAAGGGAGAGTGCCATCTATATAACCAAGAAGGTCATATCCTGTTAGGAGGTCTAAGAATTGAATGCACCAAGCAGGGTAGTTGTCACCGTCGAGCTTGATGTACAGCTGGGTGCCTGCATTGAGAATGACTAATTTGTCATTAGAGGCTGAGGTGGTTGAGGAATCTGTGGTAGTGGAAGACATGATGAGGATCGGAAAAAAATTGCCGTATGGCTATGTAGCTCTGAATACCATAAAAGGTTTGTATGATTCCTTGATTATCATTAGCTGATACAACAATGTATATATAGATACAAGAGAGCCTAGAGGAATTATACCGATTCCTTAATCTAAGGCTGGACAGGCTCTATAGCTAATACAAATTAATGTGAGAGATTTGCTCTACTGATACAAATTAATCTAGACAATCCTAGATATAATTAGCAAGATAATAAATCAATTAAATGCATAAGAGTCAATGTGAATCATCTCAATAAATACAAATGACTCGACATGAATCAGAGATGATTCAGTCAAGATTTGTTGCACTGATCTGATGCTGTCTATCGGATCTGTTGATGTCTATTAAAACCTAGCCTATCTAAGGCCGAATGTGAAGTAGGCTTTTAAACAGGCTTTCAGGCCTTCAAAAAGGCTAGGTCAGGCATTAAAAATGGGCCTATGACAGGTAATAGGCCAGTCTCAGGCATAAAATTTTCAAAGCAAGCCAAGCTCAGGCCTTGTAAAGTCTGGCCTGGCCAGGCCTATTTCCACCCCTACCTAAATGGACGATCCTAGTCGGGGAATAAAACTAGTGTGATGCGGCGACCAGAGAGACGGTTGAAGCGGCCGAAAATGTGGTCGGATGCGTTGTCACGCGCGGCTAAGACGCTGTATGAAAACAAGAAAATGATTAATATTTCATCACCGCCCCTTACGCCCAGGACTAAACATCTGGGGCGTGACCCGAGTGGCCTGATAACGGATGACCTAACAATGAATCTCTGATAAACTTTGATACCATCTTAGAATATAAGTTTAGGCATACCTCAACCCCAAAAGCTAGCTCATGGAGTGAGGATTTGCCCCCACTTATAGATACTAATCAGTCCATCTCATTCTTCTATATGAGACTTCTAGCAATGTCCAATGAATGAACCATCCATCATTTTCCGAAATACTATCTTCTCTCTAAAACTCTAATTTGCTCTACACACAATTTCTCTTTTACACCAGATTCCATTCTAAATTGTTGGAGTCCTTGCTCTTGAAAACTGAGTTTTATCAGATTTCTCTCTAAAATCCAAATCCCTGTCTCACATGATTGCATACATATATTATGGGTATTATAGTTGAGTATCAGAATCTTGTATGACTCTAATTTCTCTGGAATGTTGTTTTAATAGTAGCCTATAATGGGATGCCACTTTATCGGCGTTGATGCTTCCAAAGTACCCCTTTATCTAGCACGTTTCTAAGTCATCTTGCATATTACTAATTTTTTTTTATAGGCAAATATAATATAGTAGATAAATTGCCAAGGCATTAAGCACAAGATGTGATAATGACAAGCAACAAAGATGTCGAGATACAAGTATAGCAATAACTCTGTTTACACCCAAAAATATTCCTAAGTATTAGCCGAATCCAACAGTAGCCGAGGCAAGAAAACTAGTCTGTTGGATGTTAGCCGAATCACAGGTTAGCCGAAGTTGCAGCTAATGAAGCCGCAAGCAGGAAATTAAGAGGTAGACATGGGCCTTGGGTCTATTGGGTTGAATTGAAGATATTGGGCCCGTTGGGCTAGCATGAAGTCACTCATTGGGTCAGGTTCTTGAAATTGCTCCATGAGCCGATTGAGGTGGAGGATAATTTTGAATTAATTTAAATTCAAAATTAAAGTTAAATTAGGTTTATCTCTAAGTTTCTAAGAGCTGAGCGAGGGAACCAAAGATAAGATCCACGCTGAGAAGAACGTTGGTTGAGTACGCGGCCATGAAGAAATAGTGCGCCTAGATTTTAGGATCGTGGTTAGTGGAACGAGGCATTACTCAGCCCAATAACTGTCAATTAGGAAGATTATCATTGTTAGCCAGCTAAACGTGGCAAATAGGGGTAATTCTTAGTTATTACTATAAATACTCAAGTTGTACATAGTTTTTAGACACATCAATCAATACAAACAACTTATTTTCGCTCAATTTTACTCAGTTGCACTTTATGTTTACCTTTACGTTTCCGTTTTTACATTAGTTTACTTACTTAACCCTTTCTGGAGTGAGTTAAGGAACCCATAACTGAGGAACAGAGTTCCTTCCTTGGTATAATCGCTTGAAGAAAAGGCAATCACTGTTGTGGAGTTAGCCGATCAGCGGCTAAGTTACATTTCAGTCAACAAAATTGGCACGCCCAGTGGGACCAAAGGTGAACGAATCAACATATTCGAATCCCCATGTTAGGATTACCATTGGCGTATGCACTTGCATTCTGGCAAGAGCTTGAGCAGTATGGAACAACCTCTATCAAAGAAGAACAATCCTAGAAAGCCCACTGAAGGGAGCCCTTCTCACGGAGTACCTACCACAACGGCAGAGCCAGTGCATGTAGAGGTAGAGCCTGAAACTCAACCTAATGATCAACCATTGGTGATGTCCACTTCAGTTATACGCCAACAACTCGATTTAGGAATCAATGATATCATGTACCAAGTGTCACAACAGTTGGCTGGTATTGTGAAGCCCATGGTACACAATGAGGTGCAATAAGCCAGGGAGATAGAAGATAATAGGGCTCATTCAGGCGAGAGCTCTATCAATTATTCTATTCCAATGCAAGTGGGGTATACTACTCAGGCAAGACCTGTCACCCAGCCGAATGCAGCTCTGGTAAGACCAATCCAGGTTCAGCCGAGCACAACTCCGGCAAGGATACAACAAGTTCAGCCTACCTATGTGCAGGCAGGGCCTCCTCATGTTCAGTCGAATATAGGACAGGTACCTTTTAATCTAATTAATTCCTAGCATAGTACTTTTGCCACTTTGAACACAGGAGGTCAACAAGTGGTAAATGATACAACTAACCAGGCTAATCTTCATTTTGGACAGGTGCAGATGGCTGTGAGGCCACCAGATGCAGTGGGACAAATTAGTATGCTGCAAGTAATGCCATATGTGCAGCCCTATGGCACTGCTATGCAGGTGACTAACCCATAGTACACTAGGGGGAAAACTCTTGGTGCAAGAGGGAGTGGAATAAGATCACTTGGAGGTTATGATGGATAGTAGCCATGGAATAATTATCCACCTGTATCAGCTAACCTTCCATTCTACCCACCCTATCCTGAAGTGTCTGTAGGCGCTCAAATGGGGTCAACTCCTCCAAGGGCACCTGGTTTAATGATGGTACAGTCATGGGGACAGATTCCACGTCCACCATTTAACACAAGTGTTCCTGGAACTCAATACAGGGTACCAGGTTAAGGAAGCATGGAGCAGCCATGGGGGATTTCACCCACCTCCAATGCCAGGTCAACCAGGTTACCCCAATCCTCCAGAACAAATATCCCAGGCACATCCCCCAACATGGAGACAGCAGCCATAGGCAACAACTCCTAAATTGGGAGAAGTGAGGCCAGGGGGTTCACAGCTGCTAGACCCAGCCGTCATTGTAGATACCATCAAGAAGTATTTTGGTGTGCAGCTGAAGCCTTTAGATAGGCCAATCTACAGGAAGCCATACCCTTAGTGGGTAGATAGATTGGTGCCTCTGCCTAGGGGATACAAGACTCCAGATTTTGCGACTTTCTCTGGAGAAGATGGTAAGTCGACAATGGAGCATGTAGGCAGGTTTACTGCTCAGTGTGGTGAAGGGAACCAGAATGAGTACCACAAATTGCAGCTGTTCCCCTTATCACTTACAGGGACAGCATTCACATGGTATTCCTCTTTACCACCTAATTCTATACGAACATAGGCAGACATGGAGAGGTGTTTTCATGATAAGTTCTACTGGTCTCTACCTAAAGTCACTGCGGCTGATCTCATGAACCTAAGACAACAGGTAGATGAGTCGGCTGCTGATTTTGTGGAAAGGTTCAGAAAGGTAGCTGGAAAATGCTCGGTACAGTTCCCTGAGAAAGAATATGCAGCCATGGCCATTAGTAGCATGCACCCTCAATTCAAGGAGAAACTAGTTGGCCAAGCTTGCACTGATCTGAACCAGTTGGTCTCCAGCGCTATATGCATTGAAAAGTTTATTCAGGAGAAAGAAAAGAGGCGAGCTAGTAGAGGGAGAGGCCCTCAGTTAGTATCCCTTATAGAAGCTGAAGACTCTGATGATGATTCAGTCGATTCCACGACAGACATCATGGTAGCTGAGATAGTAAAAGGTAAAGGCTACTCTTGCCCCGTCCTTAGAGCTGCCAAAGGGAAAGAGCCAAAGTCAGGATATAGCAAGGTGGAATACTCCTTTGATATTTCCAAGGCAGATCAAATCTTTGACTACTTGCTCAAAGATAAGCAAATTCGGTTGCTGGATGGGTACAAGATCCCACCTGCTGATGAGTTAAAAGATAAGAAATACTGCAAGTGGCACAACTCTTATAATCATGCAACGGTAAATTCTATGGTTTTCAGGAAGGTCATTCAAAAGGAAATAAAAGAAGGAAGGTTCAAACTTGTAGACAAAGGAATTGCTGAGATGACAGTGGATACTGACCCATTCCCTACTTTGGGAATAAATATGGTCTCATTTTCAAAACCTGATAGTGCAGAGCCTAGCCACAGGCAGAGGATATCTGTTCAGCAAGTTTGGAGGCCCAAAAAGGGGTTAGCCGAGTCAAATCATAGTGATCGGCTAAAACCTGAAGCTACCAGGACTTCTGTGTTTGATAGATTGGGAAACCCTCAGCCGATTATTGAGCACAGGCAGGGGAAGAAACCACCCAAGCCAGGGAGACTCACCCAGGAGTTAGTCAAACGGTATGTTAAACATGGCCAAACTTCAACAGAGGGACCTAACGAGGTGAAAGGAAAGACACCCATTGTAGGAATTGGGGGCAAGATCGGCTAACCATTAGAGATAGTGGTAGGCTATCTTTGCCCAAAGTTGATGAGGAGCCTATTTCCAAAGATAAGAGAAGGGTGGCTGAGTTCACCATGGAAGGAGGCATGTCTTCTCTGAAAATAACAGTGAGAAATGATGAGAAGCTAAAGCCCCAGAGAATGTTGAAGCCTCATGCTAACGTCACAGAAGGGCATTGGTTCTTGAACAAGTATGCCAAAAACAAGAAGGCAATACCAGCAGTATTGTCAAGAACCCAAAAGAGAAGAATGCAGAGAATGAGATCTGTTCAAAAAATGAAACAAACTCTGTAGATGCTAGCCGATGTCAAGAACAAGGAAAAGAGGGAAATTCCCTTGGAGACTGTGAGTGACATGCTGGACAAGACTTTTCCAAAGCTAGATACTGGAGAAGCTAAGAAGGATGAAGTGCCCAAAAGCATAGAGCCGATCAGTGAACAGGGTCCTATTCCTGAAGCTGAGGGCCTAATTGCTTCAGTCGATGTGGATGAGGAAGCCATTACCATAGAGGGTTTAGTAATCCCAGAGATGCATTGGGAAAAAGATGATGCTATGGAGGATTCCTTGCTAGATCTCTTATTCAATGAAGAAACTGATGGCCTGTTAGCTGATATAGAGGCTATTAGTTTGTTCCCTAAGGAATTTTGGGCAGACAGCCCCCAACTAGGAAGCTTGGAGGGTGATGTGTTTGTTGAAGAAACAGAATGGGCCACGTTAGCTGATCTATCGGCTGATGAGGTTACCAAGATGGTCTTTGAGAAGCCTACTGAAGAGATGGTAAAACACCTGAAACCTCTATACATCAAGGCTTACATTAATGGAAAGATATTTGGAAAAGTCTTTGTGGATGGTGGGGCTGTTCTGAATGTTATGCCCATTGCAACCATGAGGAAACTTGGGAAAAGTCTTGAGGACTTGGTCCCTACCAACATGAAAATGTCCAACTTCATGGGGGAACCATCTACAGCTCTTGGAGTCTTGATAGCCGAAGTAACTATAGGCCCCAGAACCATCAAGTCAGCTTTCTTTGTAGTTGATGGTAAACCTTCCTATAGTGTAATCCTAGGTAGAGATTAGATCTACACTAGTCAATGTGTGCCCTCTACACTTCACCAAAAGCTTATGTTTTGGGTTGGAGACAATGTGGAGACAGTCGAAGCTGATAAAAACCCTTCTCAGCTGAGGTAAAGATGTTGAAGGCATTGTTCTATTCTCCACATCTAGGTCTTATTGCTGTTCCAGAAGATTATGAGGAAGGTGTGTGGAAGGCATGCAATCTTACCAATGAAGGATTCAAGTTAAGGTCTCAGGCCGAATCACGGCCTAATGCACAGGTGATTAATGAATGAAGAATCACAAGTGCTCGAAGACCTATTAGGTCGGCTAGAGATCTTTAATGCCGAGTCCAAGGTGATAGATGCGATGATGGAAGAAAATGACACTGAGAGTGAAGATGGAGAAGAGGACTTGCTCTTCAGAAAAAAGGTACGACAGCTAAGCCTGATAAGGCATGTGCAGCCGAGCCTATGGAATTAGATTCTCCTCTTCACAAAACTGCACCTGCTTTTGAGGCAGAGGATCTTTTTATCGAAATCAACATGGGTACACCAGAGAAACCCAGAACTGTTAAGGTGAGTGGGTTATTTGAGGAGGACAAACGAGGCAAGTTAGTCGAACTAATCCAACAGTACAAAGATTGTTTTGCCTAGAACTACTATGAGATGCCTGGTTTGGCAAGAGAATTGGTGGAACACAGGTTGCCCATTAAGGAAGGATACAAGCCTTTCAAGTAGGCTCCTCGCAGGTTCAATCCCCAATTGATGCCTCAGATCAAAGCTGAGATTGAGAGGTTGTTGAAGGCAGGCTTCATAAGGACGGCTAGGTATGTGGAATGGCTATCCAATATAGTCCCTGTGATCAAGAAGAATGGCCAGATAAGGGTATGTATTGACTATAGAAACCTGAATTTGGCAACACCAAAGGATGAGTACGCTATGCCTGTGGCTGACATGTTAGTCGATGCGGCAGCCACTCATGGTATTCTCACTTTTATGGATGGTTACTCAGGGTATAACCAGATCTTCTTAGCAAAAGAAGACACTTACAAGATAGCCTTCAGGTGCCTAGGAGCTTTGGGGATATATGAATGGATAGTCATGCCTTTTGGGCTCAAGAATGCAGGAGCTACCTATCAAAGGGCCATGAATACCGTTTTCCATGGCTTGATTGGCAAGACCATGGAAGTATACATTGATGATGTGGTCTTCAAATCTGAAGGCTTTGAAAGCCATTTAGTAGACTTAGAACAGGCTCTAAAGAAGATACGAGCTCATGGGCTGAGAATGAATCCTGCCAAATGTGCTTTTGGAGTTGCAGCTGGGAATTTCTTAGGATTCCTGGTCCACTATCAAGGAATTGAAGTAGACAAGAATAAGGTGAAAGCCATCTTGGAAGCTAGACCTCCTAGGAACAAGAAAGAGCTTCAAAGTTTGATTGGCAAGATCAATTTCCTAAAGAGGTTCATAGCTAATTTGGCTGGAAAAATTAAGGCTTTTTCCCCTTTGTTAAGACTGAAGGATACTGATGACATGACATGGGGAAAAGAGCCACAACAAGCATTTGAGCATATCAAACAAGCGTTGGCCAATCCTCCTGTGCTAACGCCTCCAGTATCAGGAAGGCCTCTCAAATTATACATAGCTGCAAAAGAAGAGTCAATCGGCTACTTGTTAGCACAGGATGCTGGTGATGGGACCGAAAGAGCTGTGTATTATCTTAGCCAAACCTTAAATGATGCAAAAACTAGATACACCCCTGTTGAGAAATTATGTTTATCGTTGTACTATGGTTGTACAAAATTAGAATATTATTTGTTGCCTAACGAAATATTGGTTTTGTGCAAAATTGATATTGTTAGGTATTTACTTAATAGGTCTGTCTTTCATGGTCGACTGATGAAGTGGGCCATTAAGTTAAATGCTTTTGTGCTAAAATATGTTCCATTAAGAGCAATGAAAGGTCAGGCGGTAGCTGACTTTTTGGCTCAACACCCTTTTGTTGAAGTCAATGATCCTTTAGCCGATCAAGTTGTATGCATCGACTTGAAGCCTTGGGTGTTGATGTTTGATGGGTCAAGAACTCAAAAAGGGGTAGGTGCTGGCATCACCATTATTAGTCCAATAGGTAAGAGTTGGAGATTCATGTGTCAGCTAGATGTGGGTTGTTCTAATAATTAGGCAGAGTATGAGGCCTTGATTTTGGGACTTAAGATCCTGGCAACCATGAAAGCAAACTATGTTCAAGTCATGGGAGATTCACAGTTAGTCATAAAACAACTAACTGGAGAGTATAGGTGTAATAATCCCAACTTGAAAGAATGTTATGAAATGGTTAGCAGGTTATTGCGCCTGTTTGCTGATGCTATAGTATTCCACATTCCCAGAGAAGAAAATGAGGAGGCTAATGATTTAGCCCAATAAGCTTCAGGATAAAGACATGATAGTTGAAGTGAAGCACGAGAAGTACCCAGTATGGGAATGTACCCCTGTAGGAGTGGTCGACTCTTGGAAACAAGAGTTAATCGACTACCTTAAAGATCCTTCAAGTAGTACTGACTTCAAGCTTAAACAGAGAGCACTTAAGTATGTGTTGGTAGGTGATGAACTCTATAGGAGGGCTATCAATAGGGTATTACTTAAGTGTATCAACAAAGATGAATCCATGAAGGTTATGGGGGAAGTACATGAAGGAATCTATGGTTCTCATAGGGTTGGACCCACGACGAAATGGCTAATATACAGGCATGGGTATTATTGGCTTACCATCACAGCTGATTGCTATCAATATGCCAAAGGATGTGAGACTTGTCAGCTGCATGGTCCAATACAAAGAGTTCCAGCCGAAAATCTACACCCAGTGATAAAGCCTTAGCCATTTAAGGGATGAGCAATGGATTTGATTGGCAAAATTTATCCACCTTCTTCTAAGAGGCATGTGTTTATCATAGTTGCGACTAACTACTTTACTAAGTGGGTAAAGGCACAACCGATGGTGAATGTGACTCAAGAAGAGGTGATTAGGTTTATACAATGCCAAATTATTTATAGATTTGGTATTCCCGAGACCATCACCACAGATCAAGGCACTATGTTCATTGGGGAAAAAGTGGTGGCCTTTGCACAATTATTTGGGACTAAGTTGATTCATTCTTCCCCTTACTATGCTCAAGCCAATGGGTAAGCAGAGGCTACTAACAAAATTCTTATTGATCTAATCAAGAAGAATATTGAAGACAAGCCCAGAAAATGGCATGAAACACTGAATGAGGTATTGTGGGCCGTGAGGAACTCCAAGTGCAATGCAACTGGGTTTACTCCTTATCGGCTAACATATGGTCAAGATGTAGTGTTACCATTAGAGATAAATGTGACCTCATTAAGAGTAGCAAAGCAAAACCTGCTAAGTTTAGATGAGTATCAACAAGCCATGTTAATGGAATTAGATTCTGTTGATGAAGATCGACTCATGGCCTTAAACAGAATTGAACGCAACAAGCAAAAGATGGCCAGAGCCTACAACAAACATGTAAGGCCAAAAAGGTTTGTTGAAGGGGGCCTTGTTTGGAAAACCATATTACCTATTGGGATTAAAAATCCTAAATTTGGGAAATGGTCACCAAACTGGAAAAGGGCCATTTGTTGTTAGTAAGCTTATTATGGTGGTGCTTATCGGCTAGTTAATATGCAAGGTGAAGAACTAACTAGAAGTATCAATGGAAAATACCTCAAGAGATACTACCCTACTATATGGCAAAGTATATTGGAGGAATGAGGAAAATTGCATTGGAAAAGGAAAAAGATAATGTCTTTGGTGACCACAAGCTGGCCACCTAGCCCAAAATACTTGAAATTAGAAAATAAAAAGAAAACTTCAAAAGAGGCTAGGTAGCTGCTGCACCAGGCAAATCACTTGCATTTTCTCCAGTGTGCTTTGAGTTTGGTTCGGCTGAAGGATCTTGAGATGCAGAAGGATCCTCTGTAGTCGAAGCAACAACAGCTTCAGGGGTAGGCTCAGTCGAGGCTTCCACCGCGGGGACAACTAGGTCCACAGATTCACCTTATTGGATGGCTGAAGTGTCAGGTACTGCCAAGACTTCTTTCCTTTTTGCCTCTTCCAGTTGCTGCTTGAAAGAATCCCACGTCCTGTTTGCCTCTGCCAGACCATCACCACTAGTCTTTAAATCTTTCTCCAATCCTGCTTTCTGAGCAAACAACACCACAATCTCATTATCCAGTGAAGAGGATTGGGTGTACAATGTGAAGCGTTGGTTAGAAAGGGAATCCGGCTTCTCTGTTAAAGCAGTCGATTGGGGAGCCAACATATTCATCTCCTTTTTTATTCGGTCTAGCTCAGCTGTTAAGACTAGCTAGCCGATCATCTATGGCCTTGTGTTGAGATAAAGCCTCCTGCCATTCTGTTTCCAAGGATTGGAAGGAGGTTTGAAACTGAGCTTTCCTCTCTTGAAGTTCCCTTAACCTTTTGAGGTCATGAGAAGTCATGTCATGAACCTCCCTGGAGCGTACATACTGATGAGCTAGGTCGTTGAGCTGAAGGGCAAGGGCATTGAACACCTCTTGGCTAGCCGCAGAGATATCAGCCGAATTGGCCAATTTGAACAGTGAGGTTCTAAGGGTTGCAACCCGTTCTCTGCTGGTTGGGATCTCTCCCATCAATGTTGCATTTACTCTCTCCAAATGATTGGAAATGGGAGAGGAAACCATTGGGAGAGGATCAGCCGAGGTAAAGTATCTTGCCATTTTCTCTTCAGAGATAGTCACCACAGGAGCCCTAGGTGGAGAAGGCATAAGGGGAGCTTCATAGGTAGGTTCTTCAAATTGTGGAGGTGCCTGTGTATATCAACCAAAGGTTAACCGATAGAACCAATAAGCAGAAATGCATAAGAGAGAGTAAGAATCGGTTGTACCATTGGGGGAGCCTTTGAACTAGTGCCTTGAACAGATTCTTGCACGTAAGGAGTAGGTATCTCCACACGTGGCTTCTAAAAATTTAGAGAAATTAAATTCAGGCAGACAAAGAAGTTTTAAAAAGAAAACTTTAGTAAATCTTGGATAAGTATTTACCTTTGGTTGTTTCCCTTTATCAACCGATGGAGCCTTTTCTGTAGGCCTAGCTTGAACCAGAGGTGGTTTCTCTATTGTGATGCCAGAACCCCTGGTCCTTTTCTTGGAAGGGGGAGTGATGGGATCATCTTTAACTAAAATGACCTTTGGAGTGGTTTTTGCTGCCAAAAACAGGAAACAGTGAGGAATAATCTTGAGGAAAAGCAAAAAGTAATAAAAGAGTCAAATCAAGAAGTACTTACTTGGTTGAATCACTGGAGTCTTTATTCTGGTGGAAGTCCTCTTTGGAACCTGAGGCCTAGCCTTAGCTGGAGTGCTTTTCGGCTGAGCTGCTGGCCTAGGTTCTTCCCTAGCTGGTTCACCACTATCAATGATAACCAATCTGGCGACATACCTCTCTAGCCGATCAGGAAATAACTTGGTAGTCACTAATGGCCACCAATTTGCAAAATTTGAGGTTTCACCAGAAGCAGGGGTGAAAGGAATCCACTTGAAAGACTTGATTTTTGTGAGGTTGGTGGTAGTCACCTCTATCACATCGTTGGCTGAAAATGCCAGCCGACCAAGACTCTCAACCTTGGAATCATATGGCAAGGGCACATGCTGTAGAAGCCCAAACTGCCTAGCCACATAGTTAGGGTAATAAAACTCTACAGATGATTTGTTGTTCCTTGAAGTGGGCTTGAGACCACAAAGTAGATCACGAGCTGTGAAGACTACACTGCAGTTTAGCTCCACCTCATCCTGTTATTTGACCGGGAGGGGTTCATCTGATGCAAAGATGAGCTTGAGGCCACAAAGTAGATCACGAGCTGTGAAGACTGCACTCCAGTTTAGCTCCACCTCATCCTGTTGTTTGACTGGGAGGGGTTCCTCTGATGCAAAGATCCAAAACGGCCCAATACCCTTCTCTAAGACAGGGGCCAGTCAACCGATATATGGGTGAGATTAAAGAGCTTCTCAGCCACATTAAAGGCATAAGTAGTCTCACAAGGTGTGAGCCTAAGTTGAGTCCCTAAAATGCTTGCATTCCGAGGGAGAGATCGGGGTTAAAACGTGCATGAATGAACTCCAGAAAGTAAAGCATAATCCAAAGTTGAAGGGACCAAAGAGGTCCTTAGACATTTTTGATGTCCTTTCCTCTCTACAGCCGATCTAGAATGGTAAAAAGGCAGTGGTAGAAGTATGAGAGGAAGAGAGTTCCCCAAGAGAGATTGTTATCCGAGTTTGCAAGGGCTACATACAACTGTAACTCTTGCACCACAGCAATGAAACTAGAGCAAAGAAAATACTTGTTGAACCAGTAGAGGAGAAAAGCATTGTGCTCAGCATCAACCACTGCTCCTCTTGTCTTGGCATTATGGGCAAGGAAGTTTGAGTAACCAGAAGTGCACTTGGAGAAATTGAATCCTAGCTCTAGGACAGGAAAAGAATACAGGGATGGAATATCATCTCCAGTGATTGGGAGTCCCACAACAGCCGCAACATCAAGAAGAGTGGGAGTAATCATTCCCCAAGGGAAAATGATGGTGTTGGTGGAGACACACCAGAAGCCATAAAGAAGCTCCAAGTTGAGAGGAATGTCCTGCGTGGATAGCATAATCATGTCATAGAGGCCCCACTGCCTTCACTTGTCAGATTTGGCCTCCTTCAGCCGATTAACCCATTCCACATAGGGTAGTGTCGAGCGAGGCCAGGAACGGAGGTCAGTTGGTTTGGATTTGATGGTGAACCAATCACAAGAGATTGGTAAAGCATATAGAAAAGGGGCCATGTATTCCTTCAAAAAGATAACTCCTTCTTCCAGTTTTGAAGTAGAAGGATTCAAGGATACGAAATCCTGAACCTCAAAGAGAGGAGATTGAAAATTGGAATTGAGAGCTGCAGGAAGGCTTGGTGAACGTTCGAGGCTCACAGAACCAGATGATTGTTCGTCATCGTGCTCATAGGAACGATTCTGGGAATCAGAGGCAGTAGACATTTTGATATTGATCGCAAGTAAAAGAGAAACCGCAGTAAAGGGGGTAAAGCTACAGGAAATTAGGACTTTCAGAAAGTGAAATATGGTAATTCAACTAGGGAGTATTTAAAGGAAACGCTGATCGCTGTTGATAAGGTTTGCTGCGAGTAAATCGGATGAGATAAAGTTAGTCGTTGCCTATTTAAAAAGTTATTGCAAATGGATAACTTAGCATTTATGATTAAAGTGGCGATTTGACAGCAGTCATTACGCCGCATCAGCCTAAACCTAAAGTTTTACGGCTAAAGGCAGCGTAGGGGGCAATTGTTTACACCCAAAAATATTCCTAAGTATTAGCCGAATCCAACAGTAGCCAAGACAAGGAAACTAGTCGGTTGAATGTTAGCCGAATCACAGATTAGCCGAATCTGCAGCTAATGAAGCCGCAAGCAGGAAATTAGGAGCTAGACATGGGCCTTGGGTCTATTGGGTTGAATTGAAGATATTGGGCCCATTGGGCTAGCATGAAGTCACTCATTGGGTTAGGTTCTTGAAATTGCTCCATGAGCCGAATGAGGTGGAGGATAATTTTGAATTAATTTAAATTCAAAATTAAAGTTAAAACAAGGTTATCTCCAAGTTTCTAGGAGTTGAGCGAGGGAACCAAGGATAAGATCCACGCTAGGAAGAACGTTGGTTGAGGACGTGGCCATGAAGAGATAGTGCGCCTGGATTTTAGGATCGTGGTTAGTGGAATGAGGCACTAATTAGCCGAATAACTGTCAACTGGAAGATTATCATTGTTAGCCAGCTGAACGTGGCAAATAGGGGTAGTTCTTAGTTGTTACTATAAATACTCAAGTTATGCATAGTTTTTAGACACATCAATCAATACAAAAAACTTATTTTCGCTCAATTTTACTCAGTTGCACTTTATGTTTACCTTTGCGTTTCTGTTTTTACATTAGTTCACTTACTTAACCCTTTCTGGAATGAGTTAAGGAACCCATAGCTAAGGAACAGAGTTTCTTCCTTAGCGCAATCGCTTGAAGAAAAGGGAATTACTGTTGTGGAGTTAGCCAATCAGCGGCTAAGTTACATTCCAGTCAACAAACTCAATACGAAAACTATAATTTAATATTTAGGCATTAACACGAGAAAAGGAAATCAGCAATAAAGATAGAATTACAAGGCCATAGAAAGGCTGCTGAATAACACTAAAAGCTACAAGACTAGGAGAATGTTATTTGCAGAACCAGCAAAAACAAACGTCTCATCTTGATTGCGAAGCTACTCATCACAAAAGAAAAACCAGCAGATGAAAAAGCTGACAGCACCCTTCCTTCTCCATCAAAAGATACATGCTTGCCTCCATCAGAAGATATAACCAATCAGTATCCCATTGAGCACCATGACAAATTAGGAACCCTTAGTAATACAAGCTCTAGGGTTTGTACCACTCCTACAAAAACACAGAAAATACCAAATCTTAACAGTACAATAAGTGGTGGCCTCTATAGTTCAATCTTACAGGTATTACCTCTACTTGCATCTAAGTGGTGGCCTAAACTCTGCTACCTATGACCACAATAGGGAATATTGTTTAGTTGCATCTCCATCCACAATCCCTTTAGCAATCTGCCTTGCTGTCCAAGCTCTTGATATGGTAATTCCATAAGAATATGTACTTCTTATGTCATCAATGATATCAAGCAGGGTGGCATTTAAGATGGTCCGATATGAGTTTTTGACCATCATGGTCAGATTGCTTGCTGACCTGTGTTTTCCAGTAGTTTGTTATTTACATATTTTATCCCAAACTTTTTAGAATACAACAAATAACCCCACATAAAATTTTAACTTCCCAGATCAATTCATATATCAGTTTTTGTCCGATTTCCCTTTAAGATTTGCAACCCACGGTTTCTCCAAGACACTTTTTTTTAATATTTTTTTTATTTGTAAAACTCTCATCTCCATAGACAAGCCACTGTTTGAAGGTCTCTTGCTGAAACAGACAGAGGCAGGCCCCATTCATACTGAGGATTTTCCCACTTATCTCCTTATATAAATTTTATTTTGACCCCTCTCAATTTAAAATTTTGCGCCTAGACCATACCCCTTTCATCTCAACTAGAGGCAGACCTACTTGTTGTCCAGAGTGTGCACTTACACCATCTGAAAAAATAAAAATACTACGTATCCCTATAAAATTTATATTTTGACCCCTTTCGGCATAATAAATTGAACCCAGTGCTCTCACCTGGTCACCTCTTTTATTTCATTCAGTCAGACTCGGTCATCTCTCTCTCTAAAAACTCAAAACACAACTCTTCTCATTGTCTCACACCTCAACCCACTCTCCCTCATGTTGGCGAATGTCATTTTCAGTATCTGTTTTCCCTTTTACTAGGTTCAGATTTCTCTTAATTTAGACTAAAACTCTAATCTGATCCCTTTGTTAATTTTCTCTTGTAATTTTTCTGTTGTAATTGAGCCTATGATATTTTGTTATTTTCTCTTGTAATTTTTTTTAATTCCAAAACCTTTCTATGTTTTAAAGTGTGAAAACCTGTTTTGTGTATGAGAAATCATGTCATTGTTATTTTGCAAGAAGAGTAAATATTTGCTCTTATTATTTTTTTTAAAACATTTGCTGATGCTTTTGTTATAATTTTAGCGATTTTACAATTTTATGTATCCACTGACCTAAAGTCCTAGGTACGCCACTGGAAATGGAAATAGATGTTGCATGCTTAAGTTAAAAATCTCACCCAAAAAAAATGCATCAATTAAAACTCCCTTCATCAGTAGAACATGAGGGTCAAACATTTCGCACCTAGGATTTGGGATTTACTAATTTGGATGCAAATAATAAATAGACACTTTTTTTAGGAAATAATAAATAGACACTTAACAAATCTAATTGTGTATAATGGGATAATTAATTTTTCTTACGTGCAATGAGCGGATAATTTTTTTTTTTTTTGACGAAATGAGCGGATAATTATTGAATATAGTGAACTTTGAGTTTAAAATTCTATATGCGTGTCTGATTTTATTTTATTGTTAATTTAAAGTAGAAGGATTCTAAATGCACAGTCAATTCGGGATATAATCTAAATTCAAAATGAATTTCTATTTATATTTATAAGATACAAATACTGAAAACAAATAACGTTCTATCAAAAAAAAAAAAAACAAATAACGTGTCTTCAAAAAACAAGACAAATTGACTATAACTGAAAATATAAAATTTATCTGTGGTAAGCCATGTACACGGGTGTCAATAATTTTTTTTTATTAAAAACATATCAAAATGGTGTGAAATATTCATTTGTAATAGAGAAGAGAATCAGAGAGCATCATAGAGAAATTCATCTTGTGTATTTCTGTGAAATGGTTACAAATGAATCGATGATGAACAATCAGTTACAACCAGATTTATATATGCAGTTTGCTACTCTAATAGAACCAATCAGCTACTGCCACATCAGCAGTCAAACTAACAGCCTACTAACTGACTGTGCCAGTTGGAATCTAATCTATTTACTTTAATACTTCCCCCACAAGGTCAAGGGGGTTGGATAGAAACAACATTGAGCTTGGTCCGTAAGTCTTGAAGTCTTGAAACTGAGCTGTTGGTAGAGGTTTAGTGAGAGCATCTGCAAGTTGTAAAGAAGCTGGCACATGTTGGATATTAAGAGCCTTGGAGACTACCTTTTCACGAACAAAGTGAATATCCAACTCGATATGCTTCGTGCGAGCATGGAGGATTAGATTATGAGCTAGAAGAAATGCACTCAAGTTCTCACAAAGCAAAGTAGGGGACAGAAAGGGAACATGTAGCTCAGAAAGGAGAGATTCCAGCCATAGTAGCTCAGAGGTGGAATGAGCCATACCCTTGTATTCAGCTTCTGCACTCGATCTAGCCATAAGAGGCTGCTTTTTAGAGCTCCATGAAACCAGATTGGGTCCAAAAAATATACACGAGCCAGAGGTGGACCTACGATCGTCAGGGTCACTTGCCCAATCACCATCACTGTAGGCTCGTAAAGAGAATTTAGAATCAGGTGAGGCTGGCTGTAACAGTAAGCCATGATGCATTGTGCCACTTAGGTATCTGAGAATTCTTTTAACAGCTTTCCAGTGGCTTTCAAGAGGAGTATAGAGGAACTGACAGACTTTGTTTACGCTGAAAGTAATGCCAGGTCTGGTGAGAGTTACATACTGCAGTGCACCCACTATGGATCTATAAAGATGAGGGTCGTCCACCAAATCAGTCCCATGTTTGCTGAGTTTGCAATGGCTAAACATGGGTGTGGTGACTCCATTTGCATCCACCATTTTTGCTCTAGCTAGGAGATCTCGAATATACTTTGACTGAGTAAGCAACAAGGATCCATTCTTCAAGTGTTTAACTTCAATGCCCAAGAAATAATTAGGCTAACCCAACCTTTTTAGAGTGAATTTGAGATGTAGCTTGGAGATGAGATCATGAATCAGTTTAGAGGATGAACCAGTAATTAAAATATCATCGACATAGACAAGAGCATAAAGTGCAACTCCATGAGATTTGTAGATGAAGAGAGAATGATCACACCTACTTGGAGAGAAACCAAACTGCAGCAAGGCATGAGTAAGCCTCTCATACTAAGCTCTTGGTGCCTGTTTGAGACCATATAGAGCACGGTTCAACTTGCATACCACCAGAGTTTTATCTGAAGCCTTAAAGCCTGGGGGTTGTTGCATATACACTTCCTCTTGTAATAAGCCATTGAGGAAGGCATTGTTGATATCAATCTGCTATATCTCCCATTTGAAGGTTATGGCAAGAGATAAGATGACCCGAATAGTTGTAGGCTTCACCACCGGAGAAAAAGTCTCACTCAAATCAAACCCAGCTTGTTGATGAAATCCTTTAGCAACCAGTCTTGCTTTGTATTTGTTAATGCTACCATCTGGGTTCTCTTTGATTCTAAATACCCACTTGCATCCAATAGCTTTTCTTTGAGAGGGCAAAGTAGTGAGGGTCCAAGTGTTGTTTGCCAATAGGCATTATGTTCCCGTTGCATAGCTTCTAACCATTTAGGTTGAGCTAATGCTTGTTTCACGGTTGTAGCGACCGAAAAATTCGGAGGGATTTGTTCGAGTTTAATGGAGCCGCCACCAATAATTTATTTCATAGGAAAAATATTGGAAAAAACCTTTTTTGAAGAAGAATGGTCCTTGAGAACGGATTTGGGTTCGGGAGTCGATTATGCGTAGGGAAGGTATTAGCACCCCATGACATCCTTTCGAAAAAAGGTTACCTCTAATTAATTGTGCAAAATTTATATTAACTTCTAAAAAAAATATTTATTTCCCTTTTATTAAAAAAAAATAGACAAGAATTTACAATGATGAAATAATTAAAAAAGGGCTTAATAAATGTTGTTTATTTTTGCGCTTGACAGGAGCGTGCTCCTGCTCCTACGTATCTCCGGGTGCAGTGGAGAAATCAAAGGCTACGTAATTCGGGTAAAAAATGGTTCTGTGTTAGTTGATTTTAATTAATCAATTTGTGACTTAATTTTTTATGATTTGCATAGTGACTAAACCAAAAGTGGATTTGGCGTAATCACTACTAATATTTTAAGATGTTTTATTAAGAATTTGTGATGACCAAACCAAAAGAGAATTTGGAGTAGTCATTGATTTTAAGTTTTTTTCAAAAGGGTTTGCATAGTAACCAAACCAAAAGCGGATTTGGCGTTGTCACTACTAATATTTATTCAAGAAGATTGAAGAATTTTACAAAAAAAAAAGTATGGTTAATAAATAAAAGGGATGAGGGGAACATTCACATTTTTTTTAAGGAACCCTAGATTGGGTCAAAATCAGTGGGCTGAAGCCAAAGAAAAAAATATATAATAAGATGGGTTGGAAATAAAAAAGGGGGAGGCGTATAAAAAAAATGGGTTGAAGCCCAAACAAACAAAACCAAAAAGAAAAAGAACAAGAGAAAAAAAAAGGGGGATGGGGCGTAGATTGAAAAGAATAGGCTGAAGCCCATCTGGAAAAAAAGGGAGGGGGAACTAACGAAATAAAAAAAAAAAAAAAGCAGAACGTGGAACAAAAAGGAGGAGGGGGCACAAAAGGGTTTCATTTGAAACCCTAAGAAGAAAAGGAGGTCATGAGAAAAGAAAACAAAGGGGAAAACGCTACGAGGGGAGGAAGGAGGTGCGGCGTAGCCATCGCCGATACTGATGCGTCTTGTGACGATCGAGGAGGAGAGGGGGAAACCGGTCGCGAAGGAGAGGGAAGAAAAAAAATGAGAGAGATCGTGGGAGAGGGAGGTCGAGACAGGGGCTGAGAGTGGAGGGAGGAGGGGGTGCGCCACGAGAAGGAAGAGGGGGAGTACGATGCTGATGGGGGAGAGGAAGGGCAATACGGTGCTGATGGGGGAGAGGAAGAGTGAGAGAGATCGTGGGAGAAGGAGGAAGGAGGAGGGTGGTACGAGACTGAGAGGGGGATGAGAGAGAGATCGTGGGAGAGGGAGGAAGGAGGAGGGTGGTACGAGACTGAGAGGGGGGAGGGGATTTTACCTTCTTCTGCTCTTCTATCTTCTTCTTCTCCCTGTTTCTTCTCTCTTCTTTTTTTGTTTCTGCGTTTTTGCTTCTGTTTCTTCTGCTCTTTGGTTTTTTTTTTTTTGCCTCTGATTTGGTGAATTAGGGCTTCAGTGTGGAGCCTCTAATTCTTTGATTGGTGGTAAAAACGCCCAGAATTCTCTCCCTTTTCTTTGTTGTTCTGTTGTTGCATTTATAGAGCAAAGGGGCTTCCACAGGACAATGGTTGCTGACCCTTGTATTGGCTGTTTGCTGCAGGTAAGGTTGGTGATGCAGAGGAGGGCTGGTGGTTCTGGGTGGTGCCTGCAAAGCTGCTTGGTTGGAGAAAAAATGGAAAAAAGCAAAGGAACAAGAAGAAAGCACCTTGAACCCATTCTCCAAATGCTTCTGCCTCTGTTTGTTTCTGCCTCTGTTGTTGTTGGTTGTTGTTGGTTGTTGCTGGGAGTGGCAGGGGCGCTGCACTCCTGCTTTGCTTTGTCTTTTTTGCTTTTTTTTTGTTTTTTTTGTTTTATTTTTGTTTCATTTTGATTTTGTAATTGTTTTGGGCTTGGTTTGTATGGAATGGACTGTAATGGACTGTTGGTATTTTTGCAATTTTTGTAATGGACATGGTTATTATTATTGGACTTATGCTTGTGATTGTAATTTGTAACAAAAAGGCCAGCAACTTGTACCTCCTTTTTTTATTGCAATTGGGCTAAAATTAGCCCAAAGGATTTAACAAAAATGAACCCAAAATGTGTTGCTAAGAATAAAGTAAAAACAAGAATAAAAATAAATTACAGGAGGTAGGTGGACAAAATTAGGGTATAACAACGGTGCTGGGTTCAATGTGAGCCACAAAGGCCTTAGGCTTAGAGTGTCCTGTTTTAGCTCTAGTCAACATAGGATGGTTATTGACCACTGGAAATAAGGGTGGCTCTACATTTTGAGGACTGGATGGAGACTCTTCATGACCACTTGCAGAACCCGAATCAGAGGAGGTAACTTGGGGAGTAAACAAAGACTCAGCAGACACATGGGGAATGGACAAAGACCCAGCAGACACATGACCATTGCTATTGAAAGACTCAGAAACTGTACCAGCAGAAGAGACAGCACCAGCTGTTGCAGTGCTGGATGAAGACAAATTTCAGGTAGAAACCGGGACAGAAACAGCTGGCACAGTGCCAAAAACAAGCAACTGTGATGCCTTGGAAGTTGCAGGAGTTGCAGAATTATGAGTAGGCCGAAACATATCCAAATATGGAAACCTATACTCATTAAATAATACATCCTTTGATACATAAATGTGACCATCTTTGTTTAGACATTTATACCCTTTATGCCGAGGTGATACTCCCAAGAATATACTCTCAGTGCTTCTAAAATGCAGCTTGTGTTGATTATAGGGTCTAAGATGAGAAAAGCAAGCACACCCGAATATCTTAATTGTTTTGTATTCTGGAATTTTGTTAAACAAAGCATGATATGGGGAGGAAAAATTTGAAAGCCCTGATGTTGGTAACCTATTAATGAGGTACACAGAATTGGTAAAACTATGATCCCAGAATGTAAGAGGCAGTGAGGCATGATTAAGTAAGGTTAACCCTATTTCTACAATCTGTCTGTGTTTTCTTTCAACAGTTCCATTTTGATGGGAGGTGTGAGGATAAGTCAGTCTATGTAAGATACTTAAATCATTAAGATGTTTGGTAAATGGTCTATATTCTCCCCCAAAATCAGATTGAACAGCCTTGATATTTGCACCAAACTAAGTTTTGACAAGTATATGAAAAAGTTTGAAAGCTTGTAATGCCTCGAATTTTTGTTTGAGAAAGTATATCCAAGTATACTTGGTATAGGCATCAACAAAAGCAATATAGCAAAGATAGCCACAACTAAAAGGAATTGGAGATGGTCCCCACAAATCGGTATGTATTACTTCAAAAGGAGATGAGTACATTGTGGAAGCAGAAGGGACATGTAGTCTATGAGCTTTGCCTAAGAAACAAGCTTTACAAAAATCAGATGCCCCTTTATTTGGAAAAGCAACATTATAGAGATTAAGAACACTCCTAATTGCACTAGAATTAGCATGACCTAGCCTATAGTGCCAAATAGAAGGTACATTTTCTGTCTGTGATGAAGGATCGAAGTGACATCACTAGTTGTTATGGCATTAACTATTGGCTTGAGGACTTGAGCTTGAACATTTTTGACAGAACTAGAACTTCCAAGTTGAAGAGGAATACTCTTGAATTTGTAGAGACCACTATCATTAAGAGAACCCTCAAGGAGCACTTGTTTAGATGCCTGAGATTTCACAAGACACTAAGTAGGATGAAATTCAAAAAATACTTGATTACCCTTAGCAAATTTGGACACAGAAAGCAAATTTTGGGTGATAGAAGGAACATGTAACATGTGTTTGAGAGACAGAACAACATTAGGCACTAAATTAGAAGAAAAAGATGCAGAGCCAACATATAATATAGGTAAACCTTGGCCATTGCCTACAAGTACTTTATCAGTCCCTACATAAGGCATTCTATTGTGCACATGTGAACTATGTGATGTAAGGTGATGAGAAGCACCTGAATCGGCAAACCAGGCCTGAGAATCCAGACCTGAGGGCACAACTAGCAAGTTGAGCATTAGGCTGAGTTGCATTGTTTGCTACATCCTGCTTCTCATTAATGGCAGCAGGTTGAGTAGATTGTTGCTGAGCAGAGTTAGCCACTGCTTGCTTGTTTGCTTGTGTCTGAGGAACAAAGGACTCATCATACCTGTACCAGCAGTCCATAACAGCGTGTCCATATTTACCACACAGCTGGCATGTAGGGCGTGATCCATTTCCAGTGAAGCAACCCGCGGCCTCTACCACCACGGCAACCTCTGCCACGAAAATTTCCAGAGCGAAAATTGTTCGAGTCTTGTGATTGATTCGTGTGAGCAACATTGGCGGTTGCATTGACCACAGAGAGTTCTTGCCTAAACTTATCCAATTGCACTTCTTGAACATAGAGAAGAGCTTCAATGTCATATAGCGAAGGAGAATCCGATCGGCCATAGATCATCATCACAAAGTGATTGTACTCTTCTGACAATCCATCAAGTACTGCATCAACTTGATTTGTTTTAGAAATTGGATCTCCGATAGCTAGCAGCGAGTCAACAATCGCTTTGATGCGAAGCACATACTCTGAGATGGATCGATTTCCTTTCTTCGTCGATTTCAACTCAGATCTGAGTTGCCGTGCATGAGCTTTTAAGTGTGCATAAAAGTGTTTGTGGATTTTATCCCAAACTTCAAACGAATGTTTGCAAGATAGAACCCTAGGTAACACTGATTCAGATAGTGTTGAGAGAAGCCACGTAAACAACGATTGGTCTTGAACTAGCCAAGTTTCATACTCATCAGAGAGAATACCGGCGGCGCGATCACCTTTAGACTTGTATTTCGCTGGAATTTGGGGATTGACCACATAGCGATGCATCTTGTGCGTTGTAATCACACCTTCGACTTGCTGATTCCACAGCAAGAAGTTGTTGTCTTGCAACTTGATTAGGAGTTTCGGACCAAAGGTGTGGTTGCCATTGCCATTCGCAGAGTGCGTTTGCACTACCACCGGAGTTGTTTCAACTTGCTATGACGTAGAAGAAGGCATTGCAGCGACGATTCTTGAGGAACTTCGATGACTCACCGAGAGGGAAGCGCAAAAGATTCAGAGGAACCCAGACCGATTATGGCGATTGATACCATAATAGAGAAGAGAATCAGAGAGCATCATAGAGAAATTCATCTTGTGTATTTCTATGAAATAGTTACAAATGAATCGATGATGAACAATCAGTTACAACCAGATTTATAGATGCAGTTTGCTACTCTAACAGAACCAATCAGCTACTGCCACATCGGCAATCAAACTAACAGCCTACTAACTGACTGTGCCAGCTGGTATTCCAGCTGGCAATTCACCACTCTAATCTGTTTACTCTAATAATTTGAATCAACGAAAACAAGATGATTGGAAATCGTAACTACTTTTTCTAATATGGAACGATCCCAAAATTGAGAAACTATGTGTTGTGAAATAGAAAATTGTATAAGCCTCAACCTGTAAATAGTGTTTATTCAACTACTGCACATACAAACAAGTTGCTGGTAACAAATCCACACCATTGAATTAAAAACTAATAAATCAATGGTGATGAGGCAATCTGACCATGATGGTCAAAAACTCTTATCAGACCATGTTAAACGCCACCATCAAGAAGTTTGACCTCCTTGCTTGACTTGAACATGCTGACCAACACTTGAGCCACCCACTTGGATTTAGCATTTTTGTTATTGAAGATCCTTCCCCACCAAGAGTGTTTGGGATGAAAGGTTTTCAACCTGTAAGTGTGGTTGTGACCAACTCCATTCACAAAACAACAAATTCACAATTGTGCTTGCACTTCACCCTTATCCTCCTTGCATCATTCTTAATGAATTTTATTTCCCTCCCGTTCAGAACTGGCTGTTCAAGAATGGCATCCTTGAACTCTTTAAGGGACTTAAACTCCATGCCTAATTTGAATTGGAAGTTTTTACATATTTCGTCTTTCTTGAACCGTTCATATTTCATACCTAACCATTTCTGATTTGAGTCAGATTCCTCATTGTACTACACACCGGTTTCTTAACCTTCTTCAATGTGATGCTGAACATCAACAATAAGTGGCATAAAGGACCCCACATTTTCTCTGTCTTCAGTGACACCACCGCATCCCTTCCACCATTATCAACACCCTCATCCATGCCACCTTCCTTAACAACCTCATTTTTCTTCTCAGACAAAATCGCAGGTAATCTTGGATATACTGATTTCGTTCTCACCTTCAATTTGTCCACTCACTACAGGCTTGTTGGCTTCATTGGTTGTCTCAAACTTCTGCTCACCAGCCACAATAGTTGCCTCACAAGCCTCACCACTTGCCCATCTCACTATTTCAAATCTATCATAAATCCTATTGCACTTATCCTCCTCGCTATCGTCAAAGTGTAAATCTTCCACACTATATTAACCATTGTCATTAGTCTTGTCATTCTCAATAACCTCACCCACACAAATCCCTTTACCATTTCCATCCCCCACATTTTCCTTCCCCACTTGATTGCCACCTATATCACCTCATGCTCTACATATAGATCCACCTCACTGTTGTTTGACTGTATAGTTGGTCATCTCTATAACATGATTGTCCGTCAAAATCTCCCTCGGGCTTTCCTCCAAAATTAGAATATTTAGTCTTCCAGCACAACTTCAGATTACTACTACACCTAAAGTCATGTTTACCCTATTCAAAGTAGGACAATTTGTCCATGTTTACCCCATTCATGACATGGACCTCTCCACCTTTGTACTCTAGTGCTGAGGCATGTTCAAATGAATCCCTGTGATAGATCTTAACAAAACAAGTGTCTTCTTCCATATTTCAAAACCAGTGTTTTGTATAATAAAAAAAAAACCAGTGTTTTGTTTAATTTTTTTGGTTTTTTATTAAGTGGCCATTAATGTGGCCTGATTGGGAGACGCATGGCATGCTGAAGTAGCTTTTTATCATTCACCTGAATTTCCCTGACAGTAAGGACTATTAAAATACAAAAAAGTGTTTCGGGCCAAAGGAAACAACTTTTTTTATGGGGACAAAATGAAAAGAACCCCAAATTATGGGAACTAAAAATGTATTGAAGTCTTTGCATTTTAATGAAATCATTAATTTAATGAAATCATTAATAAATGACTTTCTATATATTTGAGAATTGTGCAATTTTGACAAATTTATAACACCCGCAAATTGTGTGTCTATATCTAGTTTTGAAAAAGTTCACATGGCTGTGATTGTGAAGCGCAATTCGCACAAGTAGCACATAATTGCTGCTGTTGGACTTGAACAAACACCGTGAAAAACAAGAGAGAGAGGGGGAAAAAAAAAAAAACTACTGTCACGATCAATAGCAGAACAAGAAAATGGGTGGAAAATACAGTTTGATATCTTGTTTCAAAATTGCCCCCAAACGGGACAAACTCAAAAGTATCCAATAAACCCCTTACATCATAATAGCTAGGGGCAAATGGCAATGACATCTTTTGTGAGTTGTAAGAAAATGGGTGGAAAATACAGTTTGATATCTTGTTTCAAAATTGCCCCCAAACGGGACAAACTCAAAAGTATCCAATAAACCCCTTACATCATAATAGCTAGGGGCAAATTGCAATGACATCTTTTTTGAGTTGTTTTTTTTTTTTTTTTTCCAAAAAATTAATATTTACAAACTAAGCGATTGCAATTCACAGTCATGTCCATATTATGAAAAAAAATCGTGTAACCTTTTATTTTTCACAAGCCTACTCAGCGGAGACTCATCTGTACAGTAACTGCAACCCAGCAAACAGATGTGAATTGACAAATTACACGGAGAGCTAGCATTCGTCAAATCCCTTGTGGAGACCGTCTGCCTGCCATTCTGTCGTTAGCAGCTGCAGAACAAGACCAACAGAAATAAAATTTCTTCCTGCTTGGGCTTAATGCTTTCAATCTCCATTCCATTTTCAGATCAGACCCGTTTGCATCGAAAAATAAGGAAATTAAAATAAGCCAACAAGAAGCCAAAGATCACTCAGTCCATTGGCACAAACTAAATATATTAATCTTGATCGATAGGTCACAAGCTCAGAAAGATCTTGACAGTTAACCGGGCTATTCATGGTAGCAAGGGGTCCTACTTTATCAAGGGTGGTTGGTCTTATTGTCTACTTTTGATTGGAATCTCAAACTTATCCAGGAACTTCTTTAATTCTCCAATAGGTAGTTATAATAGTTTGTATAGAGCCTATAAGAGGCTGGCAAAAAACTCATATTGATTCGGGATGAAAAGAAGCATTCAAGATTTTGCCAAGTCTTGTGACGTGAGCCAAAGACAAAAATATTTGGCAAAATCATATGCAGGGGCTACTTCAACCTTTGAACATTCCGAAACAAATTTGGGAGGATGTAACTATCTATTTTATCACGGGTCTTCCTTAGTCAAGGGGGTATGATACAATCATGGTTGTAGTGGATCAACTTTCGAAATATGCTCGTTCATCATGCTTAAGCATCCTTAGATAGCAAAATTAAGGAGGGGCCCGCTTACATGGAATACCAAAATGCATTGTGAGTGATTGAGATCCTATTTTCCTTAACAACTTCTGGAAATCTTTGTTTAAATTCCAAGGGACTAAGCTAAGGATGTGTTCATCTTATCATCCGAAAATAGCTAGCGAAGGTGAGATAGTTAAGTGTTGTTGGGAAACTTATTTAAGGTGTTTTGGACTTGGACATCGTGAATTCATTGGGCTGAATATTGGTATAATACCACTTACCAAGTCCCTTAGAGATTGTGTACAGTAAAAAGCCACCAGCCATTATCCAATAGCTATAAGGGAAAATAAGCATGGAATTTGTAGCAATGGACTAGATTGACGGATTAAGGCTTTGAAACAACTTAAGTTTCATCTAAAACAAGTCTGGGAATATAAGAAGACGATGGCAGAAAAAAAGAGGACCGATCTGAATCTTGAAAAAAGGAGATTGGATAATTTTGAAGCTACGCAGCAAAGCGAAGTTGGGAGGATCAATCCTAAGCTTGCTGCATGATTTTATGGACCTTAACAAGTGAAAGAAAGAATTGGTCAAGTTGCTTATAAGCTCAAGTTGCCTACTACTTCTAGATAGTGTCTGGTTGGAGGGGGAATAAAGGGGAGGAATTATTTTAAATTTTTAATGTTTGGTTCAACTTTTAGAAGGAGAGGAAAGGGAAGCAAAATTTCTCCTAACTCAATTTTTGCTCCCCTCCAATGTTGGGCCTTTTTGAAGGGGAGGGGAGGGGAGCTTAAGTCATTTAAAATAAAATGACTTCAATAACCTGATATAAAATTTAATCTAAATGATTATAAGAATATATAAGTAAATTAATCTCTCTCCTCCATTAAAATCCTTCCGCTCCTCTCCTGAACCAAACAAGCAAAGACACTGATCTCCTTCCCTCCTCTGAACCAAACATAATATCAAATTAAATCTCTCCCCTCTCCTCCACTTCTCTCTATTAAAATCCCTCTCCAGTCTCCTCTCCACCCCTCCCCTCATTTGAACCAAACAGAAGATCTTCCATTTTTTAATTTCTCTCAAAAGGGTTGTGGGGAATTATGAATTATAAAGGATCTACTGAAGGGATGGAAGTGGAGGTCACAGATGTTGTATACCCTTGGAAAGTATTGGCTACTCGAAATATTGTGGAATAAGGGCAGAAACCACCTCAATTACTTGTTCATTGAGAAGGATAACCCATAAAGAAGCTGCATGTGAAGATGCTTCCAGACATTTTATGGTTCCGGAATTTTCAGAAACCAGCCATAAGGACAAGGCTGAAAGTTTAGGCATGTGGAACTGATGAGACTCACGTTTAAAGAGAGATTCAGGGAGGAGAAAAACTCAAGGAAAATGGAAAGAAGAGGTCTGATGCAGGGAATTATGGCCCAGAGAGAGAAAATGGAAAGGTTTCCATTATGTAACTAACTGCTGAGTTAGCAGTAGGGAGGGTTTTGGGTGTGTTATTCAGCTGAAGGGGATATGTGATGAGGGGGTAGGATTTATTGAGGCTAAGAGGTAGTTGCGTCTCTAGGGAGATACTGGGCACCCTCCAATTGCCTAGGCCATTTGTGTTTTTGTTTTTTTTTTACTGCATTTTCTTCCTTCAAGTTTCGGAACCCAGGATATGTTATCATCTTGATAAAGGTCTAAGTTTAGCATTAATAAAATGAATTTTCCTTTTCGGTCTCATATATTTTGGTACCTATCAAATGGTATCCGATCTTCCTGTTCAGGGAGCTTAGATGATTACAACGCGAGCTGCAATTGAGTCAACATGGAGAGTTTGAAGAGATGCTTGTTGGATGGAGTAACGAAAGTCAAACCCAGCGAAACGAAATCAAGTGACTCTTGAAAGGGAAGAATAGAGAATACTCCAGAGGTAGATCTCAACGTTAATGTAATCCAAGTAGCTATGCGAAAGAAGATAGCCCCAAAAGTAGTGGAGGAAGAGTGGACCCAACCGCATCGAAGGGAAATCAGTCACACCCTCACAAAAACAGTGCAATAAGCAATAACATAAGAGGTGTAGGATTTAAACGAATAATTGAAGAAAAAGAAGAAATTGATAAGCAAAAGTGGAGATTGTGTTGTTGTGATGAGAGGTATTCTTCAGGCCATATATGTCGCAACAAGCAGCTTCATATGGTCGTACTTGAGAGACTGTGTAAAGGGAAAATGAAGAACAAGGAGGAAAAGAACAAAGGCGACGTTTGGTGCACGGTGCCTCATTGCAAAATTAATGGTAAGGTCACTCCCCCAAACTATCTAACATCCACAAATTTCTTCCTCCCACTGTCGTGCCGCCGTGCTCCCAGTCGCCGCTAGCCAGTCCACCCCCTCTCACGCCTCTACTCTCACCTCTCTCGCTCACGTCCCTTTGTAAACATCACACACTCTCTCTCTCTCACCTCGCCTTTCTCTTTCTAAAATCTCAGGGCTCGTACTTTCCCCTAATCCATCCACCCCCATCATCAACTTTTCCAGGTCTATGTCTTCAATTTGAAAGAAATAAACTGGGACATGTTATTCCTAGTTCGTAACGCTTGCCTTCGACCTATAAAATTAATTCTGACCTAAGAAACCATCGCACTGTACAGGGAAGGCAATGTTGCCTATTTGCGGTGGCTTGGCTATAGTGGCATTCGTGGAGGCTGACGATAATTTCGACGAGGCAAGAGGCTCTGCAGTGCAAAGAAGGGGATGGAGTTCTGAGGTTGAACAATGAAGAGGGTATGTCTCGCAGGTTGCAGAGCTGGAGAAAGATGGAAAGACCTCGCTGATGAATCAGTATCCTCACGTGCTAATTCTGTTGTTGTTTGGTAATTTTATGCCAAATCTTTGCTGGGTTTCTGCCAAATCACTCCCTAATCTTCTTCCATCTAAATCCTTTCCTTCATCTTTCTCACCCCAAATTCCCATAACCTCATCAAATTTGAACAACGGCCCATTTGTTGAATAAACCTAAACATCATCGGTCTTCACTTCGAGAAGCTTATCTATAGAAATTATTGTTGAGAGAAGTTGCTAAGCAGAGTGCAGAGAAAGTGTTCGATGAAATTCCTCAAACACACAATTCTCCACCCTCGCATCGCCATTGATCCCTTTCGCAACACTGCTTCCTTTATTGTCCCTCCAACACAACCCCTTAACCATGTTGTTTTTCATAGAAAGGTGAAAACTTTTTCCATAGTTCACCAGAATGTACCTCCTCACATCCTCCGGTAAAATCAGTGTGCAACTCTGCTGGTTCGTTGCTTGCCCTGCTTCTTGGCAAAAACAGAGGGTGACAAGGGACCTTCATTGGTGGCGGCAAAGGGCTCCGTGAAGGCAGAGGAGGAGGAGTCGGCGAAGGTTTCATCCGATGATGGTTTTGCATCGCTAACGTCGGTGTCAGAGGAAGGAATGAAGATATTGTGAATGTGGGATAACTGAAGGGTGGTTTTGCAATTATTTTTAGGGGTGCGGCACCGTGCACCACCTACCAACTTGTGTAGGATAGAATTTGCCAGGAACAAATTGAAGAACAAGTGAATCTACAACTAGACAACGAGCATAACATAGGTGATGTAACGAAGGTTGACGATCATGAGGAGAAGAGGAAAATCACATGGGTCCAAATGAGTGCATGCAAATTGGACACCTTTTTAAAACGGATGGGCCCAGGCCTAGCTCCTTGCTGGTGGCGAGCAAGCCAAAGACCCACTATAAAATTTTGGCAAAATGGGAGGCAAAACCCAACATCACCTCACCCACCCCCTGTTTCGGGTGCCCAAAACAGAGGTTTCAACTTTGTGCAACCCAACCAGCCCTCCTCCATCGCCTGAACTGCCAGATGGAGGCCATTGCAAGGAGTCTAACCCTAATTCTAGATGTTCCATTCACATTGAGAAGATTAAGTGGGACCCAGTTGAGTGGGTGGGGGAATATGTTTTATTTTGGGAGGGAGATCGTGGGCAACACCGAAGGACACACCATGGTAACTAAGGTGTTGCTCCCTCGAGAGTCTCTAGCTCGATAGTTTTATGACTACAAGACAATACCTTGGATCTTAGACCTTAAAGAAGCTTTAGGAGAGGTGGACATTAATCTAACAAGCTCCAACAATGATGGTTAGTTGGTGAACGTCAAGATAGATAGGAAAGATCAACGACAAAAAACTATTGCTCGAGAGGAAAAGGGGTGTTATGCTGGATAGGGCCTCCAAAGAGATCAAAATATATTTGGAAAGGGAGAAGAGGCTGGAGGTAAGCTATTGGAACATACCGAGTGCTGTGAGATTAGCATCTCTGGACCTAGTCTTACTGGAAGAGACTTGGGCACTCTCCGATTTCCTAGGCCATTTTTTTCTGACTTTCTACGTTATCTTCCTTCTAGTTTCAGAACTTGGGATCCATTATCATCTTGATACAGGTCTAAGTTCAGTATTAATAAAGTGAATTATCCTTTTTTGTCCCATATATTTTGGTACCTATCAATTAGTTAATGAATTGGGAGGGAACACAATTGTAAAGGGGGATATGAAGAGAGTGTTGTGAGTGGGAGGAGTCAGCGATGGGATTTTTGTTGATAGGCACAAAAGGTTTTACAAGTGAGGAGCTTTGCTATGGGATTACAGGAGTTTTTCTTCTGTAATAATTCTTGCTATCATTTAGTAACACACTTTTCAGCTTTTCTTGCATGGAGTTCCTACCATAATGTAATACAAACACGCAATCGCTCCTAGAAATTCAGGCTTTCAAAATAGTTTCTCATGTGGTTGATCAAGGACATAGCCATAAAAATGGACAATTCAGCAGACGTTTCACCAAAATCAAATATCAATTTTTTTTTGTTTCTATGTTTTGGGGAGAAAAAAGTGTAACGGAAAAGGAACAAAAGTAACCAACAAAGCTTTAGACAAAAATGAGTTTAAACTACTCGAATACAAGCTCCAAGGTATTTATTCCTGGCAGAGGCTATGGCTAAGAGTCTCTTAGACAACAAGTTATAGAGTTCTCGGAAACCATTATTATCGGTAATAATATGGACTGAGCATATGATTAAAACTTTGTATTCCTAAGACAAAATTAGTAAGTTATGAAATGGCTTCAGTAATTATATTAAGGCTCTTAGTAGGAGGAAGCATCCTATTTCAAAGGAAATAAATTCAATATTACAGTTATGGATTATAAATACCTCCTAATCAAATGCATAGGGATCATCTGCATATGGATTTAGAGAACCTTCTGAAAACAAATCACCGATATTTGAAGGATGAGCATGGCCTCCACCCCTCATGCTCTGCATCAATGATATGTTAAAATTATATGCACACTACAGCAACCAGGAAACAGCATAGCATATGCAAAAGCACTTATATTGTCAACTTTGGTTTATCCTAAATTCTTATAGAAGAAAAAGGGGGAAAAAAAACTTTCGGTACAAACTTTTGTTTTCTTTTTGCTTTTAATTATACCATGTGAGTAGCATTATATGAAATAACTCGATATATATTGCGGTAAAATAACTGGGCCTAATCAGCTAACAATATTTGAAAGCATAAATTTCTTATATAACTTGTTACAAATCTTGCATTTCCCAAGAAAAATAGTTTACATATTAGATAGCCAACGAGGAAAATACTCAAAATTCAAAAATAATTTGATTAAACAAAATCTTTAAACTAATAAGATCATATATGCTCTTAACCATTGTCATTTCTGGCAGCATCAGCATAGTGTAATAATGAAAACAAAAATTTTGAAGTTTGGGATGATAAAATAAACTATCCTCTAACAATTCATCCAAATTCACTAGAGCTTTGCATCTTCATATTTTAAAGCAATAATGCTAAAAGCAAGCTATACGTGACATACCAATTACAGGAAAATTTCAGCTGAGTTAATTACCTTAATAACACTTCCTGGGGTATCCACCTTAATAACACTTCCAGGGGTATTTGTTTTTGGTGTTTTTATCTTTTGTTTTCTTGGTTCCTGGTAAAGATAAGAAATTCATTATCTACATGCACGTAAGAAGTCTGCACTTGGAAGCACAGCCATCTGGTGTGGCAATTTAGTTCATGTGTACATCTATAGGGTTAACAGCATATAGAAACAGATACATGCCTCAAACAAGACAGTACTTCTTGTTTTCCTTTTCTTTGTAATTGTTCTTCCATTAGAAGTCTCAACTTCGTATTCATGGCGAGTTACCTGCGCATTGAGTTAAGGAGCCAAGGCAATTGTTAAGTATCATGAGTTATGTACTTCTCTCATGTTTTCAGGCCAACAATTAAAATCCATAAAATATTTATCATTTTCTAATTGCTACGTAATTACTGCAATATAAGGGTCCCTCCTCTTGGACATGAGTTCATGAAGAAGTATGTCACCTTTCTATGATGTTTAGGAATGCTTACTGCATTTCCTGCTTTTACGTTCTCTACTTTCTTCAACAACTTCGGCACCGGTGTTTCTGTTGCTTCAAAGTAAGGAGATTCCTACGAGGAGGAGGTAAAAGCAACACAAATGAGGTGAATTAAAGAGATCATAATATTAACATGTTATTATGGAAGGACAAAATAAAATTTATTTTTTCCAGTTAACATTCTTACTAGGTCATGCTGACTCCTTTTGCCAACAAAAGAACTCCTTTTAATCGATGAAATGGAGTAATCCTATCACATGAAAAACAGCATTATGCTTATTTTGCAAGTTCAATTGAATCTCGTTAGAAAGATTGATAAAATTGGCACAAACTGAACTCAGACTAATGTATTCTAACCCCAATCTCACAGATTGTCATAATATTCATGTCCGTTACATTTCCCATTAACAGAAATTGCTTAGATCTTTTAATCACTCATCACAACTCATCTTTACAGGAGATTTTTTTAAGGATGATAAATGAAATTAGAATAAATAAATTATCGATATACCTTTACACTCACGGAAACCACTAAGGCTCTACGTGGCAAGGTCTTTTAGCTAACTTATAACTGATTTGACTAGTTTATAAGTTTGTTTGACCAAAGCATAAGTGTTTGGCAAATAAAAGATTACATTACTAGTTTATAGCGTTTTTTCAAATGTTATTTGAAACAATATTTGAGTTTATAATTTAGAACTTATTATTTTTTTCTCTCATTTATATTCTTACTTTTTTAATCAAATTCCTCTTGTTGAGAGTACCACCTCGACTAAAGATATGGCTTAAAAAAAGTTTATAAAGAATGGGCACCCATCACCTTACAAACCGGTTTTGTGGGGTTGAATTAGGACTAAAATCTAAAATGGTATCAAAGTTTATCCTAGATCTATTATTGGGTTAAGATCTCTGTTATTCCACCCGCATTTGTCCACGCACCAAATGTCCAGTCCTGGATGTAAGGGGGTGTGTTGGGAGTACCACATGAGTCGTCCTCGCCTTACAAGCCGGTTTTGTGGGGTTGAACCAAGCCCTAAACCCAAATTCTAAGACCTCTTTTATCCCTCAATTAAATAACACAAAAGAAATAATATATAGTAATTTTAAAATAGATATTTAGTCTTTAAATTATAAAAATTGTACTTAAAATCTATAAATGTATATTTAAAAATGAATTTTGACATAAACAATTGAAAATTAATTTAGTTAACAAAATAAATATTTAAGAACTAATTTCACTAGCCAGATATGTATTTAAGATAAAAAAAATAGTTGAGAATATATTTTTTTGTACAAAAAAATAAAACTTACATAAAATAATCATATGATCATGTCATTTCATTTATTAAAGATATTCAAAAGTGAGAATAAAATTTAAAAATATTTTTAAAAACTTTTAAGATGATAAATATTTTGAAATAAATTAAAGTTTAAAAAGTGATAATTATATTAAAATAAAGAAAATCTAGAATTTATATTTATATAAAAAATATAAAACGTGTCATTTATGTCATTTTATATTAATCAACAAGGTCAACAACTAATTTACGAAATCTTCAAATTCAATCAATTAGCTTCTCAGCTATTAGCTTTTAGCAGCTTTTAGCTAAAACTTAGCTTATTTTCTATCAACTACCTTATCTGTTATTAACTAATTTATTCGCTACTTTTACCAAACATAGCCCAAGTAGCAACTGCTATTACTTTCTATAGCACTCATCTTAATACTTAGGAACTTGAACATACAACGCATGATTGTAGTGGCCAATACTACAATATAACAACTGAAATATACAAATGATAATCAAAGCAATATCTATTATTATCATTTAAAAAACAGCAAGATTTCTGCTCGAATATGAAGCCCTGGGAGCTCTGCTTTTTAACCTTCCCTCTTTTATATGCAAAACCATCAATAAAATTCTTTCAACTTAAATTTCAAAACAGCTGCAAGAAATTGTACCAACCAAATCTTTCCAATAGTGTGCTAGTAAATCGTCAGTACAAAACAGTTATGCTATAGAAGCCAGATTATGCATCTATACCATTATATAAAGAGAACAGGGTAAGGTAACCGTATTTTTGGTGTACTAATTTGGTTTCCACTTTTACCCTTCAATTAATTGTTTTGTAAATTTAAAAAATAAATTTTTTTAATCCGTTGCACTTTCATTTCAAAGAAACCAATACCAACAATTGTAACTGTCCGTCTCTCTCACACGGCAAATGTGTTGTGGACAATAAAAAAATAATAATACAAAATACTGTAGCGCAAAAAAAATGCGGAAAGACGGGCACGTGAGTGCCCGTCTTGCCGCTAGTGTTTATAATGACAAGATTACCATACAGAAAATAATATGAAGCAACGTGTCCTTATTTCCATCACCTTGCTAAGAATTTAAGTACACAACTGATAAGATTTGTTTAGAAAGAATATAAAAAAAGAAATTTTAGGTTACAATGTTACACAGCCAATGTCTTCTCATTTCCTCAACTTTGTCGGTGTGCTAAGATCCCACATCAGCCAGTATGTGGCCATAGTTCCCCATCTAATGCCTTGGGCAATCTATTACCTTTGTGCTAGTTTTTGGGATTGTGTTAGGCCTAGTCCATTCTCAATTCTAATGTGTCAAACTAAAGTAATTCCTATTATTCCGAAAAACCAGTTGAGGTGAAACAGAATTTCACTGCAGAAACTGGTGTCCTAATATGAATATAATACAAAATTAATATCCTTGATTATCTACAGTAAAAGAAACAATATATTCCGTTAAGTTAAACAAATATAGTCAATAGCACAAGATATGAAATCTACTAATTCAAAATATAAAAGTGCATTATTAATTTGAATCTTCAAGTTAGCTTCAGTGATAGTTTTGGGTTGCAAAAGAAGTATATCTTAGAAGATATACAAACAATCTGACAAACATAATATATCTGCATCCCAACAATCAAATTAACTAATGGAGACAGACACAGAGAGATTGGTTACTTAAGTCAACCTGTTTTGAATTCACTTCTTGGTCCTCTTTTGGCTTGTCACTCATCACTTTCCACTGCAACTGCAACAAAGCCCTTTGCCTGTCTTCCTGCAAAATGCAAATAATCCATAAAAATTTAGATTATATGATGAGATTAATTTATTATATCAGGTATTCCATACTTTGGATTTCTGGAGATGCAACTCCTCTTCCAGCTTCCGACACTCATCTTCAAGTTCACACCTCAATGCTTTCATCTGAGCTTCATGATCACTCCTCATAAACATTGTTTTCTACATGTAATCAACGCATCAGGCTATCGGAAGATGAAGTAACTTTCTATACAAATCATAGCTTAGGCCTTATTTTGTGTGTGTGCATTCCACCTCTCTCAGATCATTTTCAGCTAGCAGATGGGTACGCTTTAACTGTTCACTGTGTTCAGCTATCAGGCTTAGTTGCCTCTTGTCATGTTCCTGTTGCATTTGAGTAACCTGTAATTGAACAAGAAATAAGCTTACCTGGTGGCTGGAAGTTTTTCAACCTAATGCTAAGTGAATCTCAAAAGAAGAAAAGTAGTGATGCAATAACATTCTCACAGCACACACGAGGTACATACCCTCCCCAAAAAGAGTATAGGACTATAATAGTTAAAGTCAAACTTCAATGCACTTGGATCAAAGTATACTATAACTTGAAAATTTTGATACACTTACATAACTGACCGAACAGAGTAAGTACTAATTACAAAGTAACTGAATTTTTTATTGAAGTATGGCTTATTTGAATCAAATAGTTCATAAAGACAACTTATAATCCCAAAAAATAGAAGATGCAAAGCCAAAATATTGCTACGTAGTCACTAATTTTAAACTCTATTTTTTTAATACATACCAGCTTAGTGTGTTCCTCCTCAGTGTGCATCAATTGCTTCCTTGATTCTTCTTTGCATTCTGCAAGTTTTTGGTCACACCTTGTCTCAATTTCTGTAATAGCCTTGTCAGCCTGATCGTTCAAATTGGTCAGAAATTTGTCAATGGAAAGTAAGTGCTGCAAAGACTAATATATCATATCAAACCTTGTTTTTTTCCTTGTTGGCAATTTCCATCTTCTCTAACTCATACTTCCTTTTAATGTCATTAATAGCCTGTTCAAATACTGCAATTGTTATGTGAAGTTATTTCACAATACATCAAGCACCTATGGTAGGTAACCAGTTAATGTAACACCTGATCATTTCTCTGAGATATTTCTTTTAAATGCTTTGATAATTCCAATTGCTTATTCTCTACCATTTGATCATATTGCTTTCTAGCTTCTGTAAGTTTACTTTCAGCAGCGGTCAACAGTTTCTGATTCTGCAAAGGCATGCAAAAAGCTTAAATAGTACAGAAAAACAAGTCAGGAAAATGCAGTATGCGTTATATGTTTGCTCCAAAACCTCTGTGATCTGATTTTCCAGCTTCTTTTCCTGTTCTTTGTACTGCAAAATGGATTCTTCTTTTTCCTCTAAGACATTACGAAGCTGTAGGACTTCTTTATCAATAGAATCTGCATCCTGCTCTAGTTTCATTCTCTCCTTTTGCAAAGCATCAATTTCCTCTGATTTCTTCAATATCTCTGCCTGCATTCTTTCCGTATTTTCTTTACTTTCAGTCTCCAAAGATGAAACTTTAAGCAGTAAACCTTGCTGCAAAGCATTAGATACCTTAATAAAGAACATGAATATGTATGTTCATACCGCTGTAAATTAAAGCAGATTAATTCTAATACCGCTTGGTTTTCCGATGATCTAGACCTTTCCAACAGAATTTCAGCTTTCTCCTCTAATTTGGAAATTATGACCTCTGTTTCTGCTTTCTTTGAGATTAAAGCTTCAGCTTCTGACTCCAAACACTGAATTCTCTCAGCAGCCAATCGACAGTCCTCTGTATGCTGGGCTACAGTGGATTCTTGGACTTTGCGTAGTTCATTCAAACTATTGCTTAACTCTTGATTTGTCATTTGAATTGCATCCTTTTCTGATGACAAGATCAAAAACTTATTATTAAGCTCACCATACTGGTTTTGAGCATGCTTCGAGAAAGTTTCTCTCTCCTGCTGGACCAACTTGAAGCAAGAAGCATAGAGAGAGTTCATTTCATCAAACTTGCTCACAAGGTTCAAGCTTTCTCTGTCTAAATTCAACAAATGTGCAGCCATCAACTGAAATGATCCTTCAAGGTTTTTGATTTCCAAAAGTGATGTGTCAAGCTGTTCAGTTAGCTCAGCATTGCACAACTGAAGATCACTGTTTTCTTTCTTCAATTTCTCTTGACTGGCTATGTGACGTGTAATTTCATCTTCTTTGACATTTAATTGAAAGTGAAGCTCTCCCAACTTTGAGTTCAAATTCTCTATAGCCAATCTACTAGATGTTAACATTTCTTCTAAATTCTTTATCATAGTATCTGCAAACAAATTAGTGTTCCATAAAACAATAGAAATTAGTAGCAAAAATGATGATGCTGAATGTTCAGTATGTTGAAATTATAAGGATTTATGAATGGAAAAAAGAAAAATATAAAGTAGAGACTGGATAATCTGAAATCAATATCAATTTAATATAGTATGATGCGATACAAAAGAGAATGTACTAAACCCACTACCACATGAGAAGGAAGCCACTTAGTGTTATCTTAGTCCATGACATTTATTGTGTCAATCTAGAACCTATAAGGAGACGTCTTAATGATATTTTAGACATTAAGACATTATTTTAAACACCTTAATCTTCCGTAACAAATCAAAATAACAGTATTTTAAACATCTTAATCCACGCCTTCCAAGTTAAAATGAAACAGCAGTTACTTTTACATCTCTGTTCTTAAGGAATATAACATAGTATTAAGTTATGAGGATTGAAGAAACTCTTTTGCATAAAGTAATTGGTTACTTGTAGTACACATAAAGCAAAGAATATTAGTATTTATATAGTCACAGTATCAGTATAAATAGAGTTATACAGTCCACTTATGTATACAACCATTCAAAAACTTAGGACCCTAGGGGACAAAAATATTAATGACCATTCTAATCTGAAACTGCTTCAATATACCATTCATTCCCACATTCCTTATATATATAAACTGAACGTATGAACCCAATAGACCAAAACTGTCTGTTTTGGACCACCTTCACCAGAAACTGTTTAACTATATTATTCATTCCTATTCTTGATATAAAACATTCAATACATGCCATGTAAATTCTCAGAAACTGTCATTTTCAATTTAAAACTCACCCTTTTCTTGTATAACATTGGAAGCTCTGCACTTTTCATCGCTGTGAAACTTCTCCCTTTCTTCTGTAGCGAGTTTGAGGTTCTCTAGCTCATTGTCACCTGTAATAAGGATAACAGTTATATAACATATTGGAACCTCACGAACAAACCAAACCAATCTACCTTTCAAACCAACGTTTTGACCAAAGTTTTAAACTAACAAATATAACTTACGAGATTTTATTGTTTCCTGTGCAGAATCTAGCTTCAACGACAAACCATCCATCTGTTTATTTAACCTCTCAAGAGCTTCTGAACTTGCTGACAGTTTATTTTCCAACGTTTGTTTATCCTTCTCGGCTATGTCAAGATGCGAAAAAAAAACAATTGACTAATTAAAGGGAAAGAAGGAAGAGAAAGGAAAAAGAAATAGAGAACACGGGGAAATTGAATTATTAGTACCATCCTGAACTAGACCAGCCAACTGTTGAAGAGTCTCAGTAAGTTGATCATACAAAGTCTTAGTCGATGAGAACTTAGATTCCAGTCCTTTCCAGAGTTTCTCATCTTCCTTCTGCTTGACCTTCAGCTTCGCGTTTTCATTAAAGGCATTCTGCAATTTTTCTTCTAATGTACGGATATGCTCCAGCGATTTCTTTAGCTTAGTATTCTTCACAGAAACAGCGAAAAAGTAATAATCTTTCAATACAACAGCAAAACGAAACCTCAAGCACCATACATTTCAACATGCAAGCATTCCTCGTCTTAAAACAACGCACGATCACAAATGAAAATCATATCATACCGCAATTTCAAGATCGGTCTTCACCGAAGCTTGCTCTTTCACCAATTTCTCTGTACAGGAAGAAACAAACGGTGCATTGAAACATTACGATCAAAACTTCCGATCAGAATCAGTAAACGAAAATCAGGAAATCGAAGCAAAATCAGTATCAATACCTGCGGTGAGTTTCAGATTTGCGAAACTCCCCGACGCAACGGAATCTGCGGAAGGACGCGAAGAGAGCGATGATAATGGCTTCGCAGCTCCCGATGTCGAACCGTACAACGATTTGAATTGATCGAGGCTCTTGGAGATTGGAAATCCTAGCTTCTGCATTGCGACGATCGAAAGCGAACACGAAATGGAACCCTAGAAATCTGAGAAAAGTGATCGACCGTTTCTCTTCTCCTTCACACTACTCTGCTATCGCTCTGCAAGGGACGAATCAGTTCAGAGTTTACTTGAAATGTAGTTACGCGCCATGTGATGCAGCATTTATATTAACGCGCGAGCATTGCGTAGGTAGCTGTGGAGTGGGACTGTGGGAGACCGTTAAAATGGTCCATATTTTTATTTTTATTTTTTACTTTTTATAATATTAAATAATTTTCATTGATATAATTTATTTCAGATAAATATCATAAAACGTTTCTTAAATTTAGATTTTACTTTTAAAATTTGAAGGCTGAATTTCACGTGCGTTTTAGGAAAGTATATTAAGTCACATATTTTTAAATTTTCTTTTTTAAAAAACTCAAATTTAAAAACACCAGTGTGATCTAAAATTTAATTATTTTTAAATTTAAAAGCTAAAATACAATTTTAGTCTTTTATCTTTCACTCAATATTCGTCTTTATATTTTAAAAGATTCATTTTGATCATTTATCTCTGCAACGTTATACAAATTGGTCATTTTCGCCAACTCAGTTAAATTTGGTGACAAAAACTTCTAATATGGCAAGGAAATCTGTGTGGTTATCTTACCTGACATTCTAAGTGATCAACTAAAATACACTTTTGGTCATTTAACTTTTGCTCAATAATCATTTTGATCCTTTATCTTTTAAAAGATTCATTTTGGTCCTTTATCTTTGCAAAGTTATATAAAATGATCGTTTATCTTTGCAAAGCTATACATAATGGTTCTTCATTCCGGTCTTTAATGAGTTGAATTTTCCTAAATAGAGTAAACAAATTCAATTTCAACTTGGTATATTGGTTCTAGATCTCGCTCTTCCAATTCATAAGGCTTGGGAAAGGACAAAAAGAATTAGTTTGATGTTTCTACGAACGAGCATAGCAAGTAACATCAAGTCAAGTCTTCCCAAAACTGAAAGTGCTAAAGAATTTATGAAATGTATGGAAGATCAATCAAAATGACTGAGTGGTTTGAGGAGAAAGATTCAAAGACTTTGCAAGTTTGTGATTGCGTAATGTGATTGTATAATTGAGGAAGGCATAAATGATTTGTGATGGCTTGTGGGAACATTCGTCGATCCTGTAAGCAGCCCCAAGACATCCAAATGAAAAAATGAACATCGCCTTTATTATTGGCTTGGGGGAAGTAGCAACATGTGGTCACCAATATTCTTTGTCACACCATTAAGTATCATTAGACCTCTCATTTGCGTGAAAATACCCGAGTATGTTCAACTTGTAGCAAAAGAATATTCTTATATCTATCTTGCAAACAATTGTTATAACACCCCGGTTTTCGTACGAGTGTATATGTGTTGTTGTAACTATGGATATTATTATTATTATTATCACTATTTTTGTTATTATTAACATTATATTTGATAGCATGCTTATGTACATTATGTATATCGTTACTACATTTTATAAGTATCTATATATAAATATACATATATTAATATTTATGTTTACATCTTTTAAGTGATAACGTGCTCGCTTATATTTCTGCATTAGTATAAGTGTGTTTACATATTTTTGTATATTACAATGTGATTATAGTTTATATATTAATGTGCGACTGTGTTTACGTTAACATTATTTATGTTGATATTTGATTACTTAGATTAATTGTGTTTATACTAATGTGTGATTAATTGTATTAATATGTACTTGTCTATGGGTATATTTAAATATGTTTATATTAACACCTGATTAACTATATTATTGTGTAATTACATATTAATCTGTGATATATGTATAATTATATATATTAACATGATTGTGTAGATATTAGTATATGACTGATATATGCTCTATTAGAATGATGGGTTTAATGTCTAGATGAAGTTTGATGTTAGGAGGTGTTATATGTGAGTAATCGAGTCTATTAGTGGTATACTCGACCCAATAAGTATCGACTGCATAAGGACTTGTCTAGATGCAACTCTATTCTTATGTCTTGTTTAATTCAGTCACCGCATTCGTCATTTTCTAGCTCTTTAAAGGCTTAATTGGAATTATGCGTCTTCATGAAAGTTTTATCCTTACATCTTTTCTCTCAATTGGCTTTGGTTTGACTCGATTGCAATACCTATAACTCTAGAAATACTCCCCGGAGTCAAAGCAGCGCAAGTTTAGAAATGAATTTTTCACCATCTTGGAGTCCGATTTAGGATAGGATCCTGAGATGTGCTTTTGTATAAAATTCTCTTATCTTTCCAACGCTAACGTCTCAATCAGACACCTATGTCTTAAGTTACAGAAAAAATCACGACGAGTTGTCGACGTACCTCAAAAACATGAATTCGTACGAAACTCGAAGCCCGAGCGCCAGACACGAGCGCCAGGTGTCCACATTCTAATTGCCAGCACCATGCATCTGACACATGATTAATATTACGCATTTTGACGTGTTAGACCCGACTCATATCACCCGATTTGACCCAAAACGACTAAGACTCGTGGGGACTAATTAAAAGACCTAAACCTAAGCCTAATTACTTAGAAATATATCCTAATTCCACCTCCGTTGAGAGTTTCCTAAGCCCCATTGGAGCTGTTTTTAATCGTTCTCCCTCGTTTCTTGACAGAATTCGATTCCATTTGAAGGGTTGTGACCAGAGTGCGACACTCTACCTATTAGTCTCATCTCCTTTCTATTCTAAGGAGGAAAACCCCTTGGTAAGCCTTTCCTTTTTTCTGGTTTGAATTCTACTTGGGTTTACTTTTGAGATTCTAACTTTCATAATTGGACTCCTCAGTGATCGTGATGGTAGGAACCGGAAACAAAACACTCGTATATTCTCCCTAACCATTAGAACTCACGAAATTGGACTGGGGTAAGATGAGGGTGGATGATTCATATGAGAAACAGGTGGGTAGTGGTTTAAAAGACGTGATTGGGGTGTCCCATGACCCATATGTCTCACGCGACATTTTATTTGATTAAAAACCATTATAAGAGCAATGGTGGCCCATATAATGATTGTATTTTTCTGGTTTGAGATTCTTGTAGAAGTAAGGGATCATATTATGACTATAATTGGTGTTGAGTTAATTGTTAAATTAAGCATAATTGATATTTGATGCCTAATTTGTGGTTAAATGAATGTATGCACTGTTGTGACTTAATTTGTGAATTGTTGACATGATTGACCACTGTTTTGGATATGGTAATATGCTAAATTACTGGGATTAATGGCTAAGTATGGATCTCTTGTTGAATTTTTGCATGATTGTTGTTCATAGCTTTGTTTTTTATGCATAAAGTTATGTTAACCTTTGAGTTCTAGCGTTGGTTTTTTCTCTTAGATGAACCAAGCTAACTAGCTAATGTTATAGGACGATTGAGTGGAAACTGTAGAGTTTCTCTTAGACTAAGAATGACTCGAGAGATGGTTATACAGAAATTGTGTAGGTTGGTGTTAGAATGAAAGATCAAAGATTAGGAAGTGAATACCATGGTGTTGATTAGCCTAATGGTAATTATAGTTGGTACATGGTTGGATAAGGTGTTAGAATTAGACTCTAATAAAGGATTAGATCGATTAAGCTTAGTTAAGGCAATGTTGGTGAGTGTTGAAACCTTCATGGTTTAGAGACATAATGATAATGTACGGTAATTCAAATTAAATAATTCATAGGTGTAAGATAGTGTAAAAAATGCTTTTAAATCTTGAACTATATTAATTTAAAAGTGTAAAGACGTGTGAAGTAAGACCCGAGACCTGTTGAGTCAAAATTTAGCGTTTCAAGTTAGAACTGAGGTGCCAGGCTCCCACACAGGGAGTGCCAGGCACCCAACCTCACGAGTAGGGGGCACAGGACACCCACAGGCAGGCGTCAGGGGCCTCTTGGACAACATCGTCTCACCCGTTTTTCCCATAGTTGAGTTGTTAGGGTCTAGGAATGAAAGGTACTTGATGGATTAGTAATCCTTAGGCTTCTAAGTGATGACTAATGACAAGGAATGACGATGACCATAGGTTTAACTTCTAATTAATAGAATTTCCTGAATGTCCCGTTAGTAAGGACGAGAGTCGAATTGATACCAAGTAACTATGTGGTGAATTAATTAGAGTTAATGAGTTATTGCTTTGTAAGGAACTATTTGTTGTAGGTTAGTCTCACTAGAGATAGTTGATGATTAGTAATTAGTGTTTAAGCTAGTTACGTTTTGTTAAGCGTACTTGTCTGTGTTTGGGGAAACCTTGTCGCAATATGGGCAAGAAGTGTCTTGTTATGTTAGGACATGTTAACGTGTCTGAATGTGGTCGAGAGTTAACTACAAGTTGTTGTTTGACACATAGGCTAGTAGGCCATGATCATTGATGTCGTGTCGTTGGGGTGGTGAGCAAATATCGGGACAATGCGGTGACGGCCACAATGAGCTAAGCTCAGCCTTGCGGGTAGTTACCAGTAGGGGTCTTATATAAAGGTGGGACACTGATGTGGCGTCCATAGGTATACTGGATCACCTTGACTAGACTCTGCTTGTCTCTATGAATAGCTAGAGCACTCCTATTCGCTCACCCAGAGTTAGATGGATCCACATGCATTGACGGAGTAGATGGTAGCTCCAGTCTTGCATTTACATGTTGATATGTTAGTAGTATATCGTGCTACACATATGTTGAACTGATAGGTGATATGGATAGATGACATGGTATGATTGGTTGTGCGCATCATGGTTGTTATTTCCCATGCCTTGTGTGACCTATATGAATTTGATTTCTCACCTCTTCCTTCCTTTGTGGCTACTTATGCACCACGGTGTATGGGTAAATGATGAGACTACAAGTGTTGAAGTTGATGTGGATACTGAGGAGTAGACTACATGCCGCTGCTTAGCTTAGGTGTTAATTTTATGATTGTTGGATAGTTATCGTTATTATTTAATTTGATGTAATGAACATAGGGTAAAGCTCTGAGACATGACATCGGGATTTTGGGTTTTACCTTTGTTTCACTTATTTGGTTTTGAATTTGTTATCATTCTACATTTTGGTATTTGACATTTGAAGTGATATTCAAGTTTTTGAAACAATTCAATTAAGTTACTAATTTTTCAATGATATTTTCACAATGTTTACGCTTAATCGTTTCACAGGGTAGTGAGTGTCACAATTGTAATTGCAAAAAATTATTATTTTTTAATTAAAGTCAACCCATTATAGCAATTAATCAACATTTGGGTGATCCAGCAATTTAGTGGTTTTTGATTTATGATTATGAGTGAGCAATTGGACTGCCCATGACCCCTGTGGATGCCCTGTGAAAACTTCTTAAATGTTCATTCTCACTAGGACACACCTTATTTAAGAGAAAGATGATACAATTTAGTGTGATTGTAGTATAAAGTGGGCTCTATTACTGGATTCTTAGCTTTGTTATTGAAGATTGAAGTTGACCTTCAGTGAATCACATAAAATAGCATTACATTGTCTATAACTCAAAAGAGATCATGTTAAAGCACTAATATGACCATTCGACCTCTGTTTAAGCCGAAAGGGATTCCGTGACCACATCAATTTCTTCTTCCTCCATTGATGAAACCCTTCAGCTATGGAAGAAAGCATTTAAAGATAAAACCTTACAAATGTTGAGAAGAAGAATGACCATGTAGGATGACTTCTTTGTCACATCAGAAGTTTTTGTCACCAAATTTAACAAAGTTGACGGAAATGACCAGTTTGTATAACTCTACGAAGATAAAGGACCATTTTGTATAACTATGCAAAGATAAAAGACCAAAATGAATCTTTTAAAGGATATAAGAAAAAAATGAATAATGAGTGAAAGATAAAGGACCAAAAGTGTGTTTTAGCTGACCACGTAGGATAATCACACAAATTTCCTTACCACATCAGAAGTTTCTGTCACCAAATTTAACAGAGTTGACGGAAAGGACCAATTTGTATAACATTGTAAAAATAAAAGACCAAAATGAATCTTTTAAAAGATAAAGGACTAAAACGAATATTGAGCGAAAGATAAAGCACCAAAACTCACTGCAACGTTTCAGGCCTTTGACAAGACCTTGAATTCAAAGGGGGTGGAAAAAGATTGAAGTTGACCTTTAGTGAATAACATAAAACAGCATTACATTGTTTATAACTCAAAAGATATCATGTTAAAGAACTAATATGACCATTCGACCTCCGTTTAAGCCAAAAAGGACTCCATGACCTCACTCAATTTCTCCTTCCTCCATTGATGAAACCCTTCAGTTATGGAAGAAAGCATTTAAAGATAAAACCTTAGAAATGTTGAGAAGAAGAATGACCATGTAGGATGACTTCTTTGTCACATCAGAAGTTTTCATCACCAAATTTAACAAAGTTGACAGAAATGACCATTTTGTATAACTTTGCGAAGATAAAAGACCATTTTGTATAACTATGCAAAGATAAAAGACCAAAATGAATCTTTTAAAGGATGTAAGACCAAAACGAATATTGAGTGAAAGATAAAGGACCAAAAGTGTGTTTTAGCTGACCACGTAGGATAACCACACGAATTTTCTTACCACATCACAAGTTTCCATCACCAAATTTAACAGAGTTGACGGAAAGGACCAATTTGTATAACATTGCAAAAATAAAGGACCAAAATGAATCTTTTAAAAGATAAGGACCAAAATGAATATTGAGTGAAAGATAAAGCACCAAAAATTGTATTTTAGAAAATTTAAATTATCTTACTCAACTCCTCTCTTAAATCTTTTTTTTATAGCAAAAGAAAAGGAAGGAGCCTCGCTAAAACCTTCTGTTGCAAAACCTTCCTTAGGAAAAAAAACATCTAGAAGGAAAAAGAGTACTCCCCCTTTAAATTTATTAAAAAAATGAAAAAAGAAGTACAAAGAAACATGGGGGGACTAGGCCAAAACCCATGGACGAAAAAATAAGTCAGACCGATAGAAAGGAAAACCTAACCTATAATGATAAAACTAGATCTAGGAAAAGCAATAATGGCATGCAAAAGCATCACTATAATGACTTTCCTCCCAACTAAGTTGACACCAAAGACATTACCAATCATTTGCAGCACACCAAAATCAGAAACAATAAGGAGATAGTAAAAAAGCAACATGAGACCAATAGAACTTGTATGACGGAAGACCCAACCTATTACGGAAAAAGTCTTCCTCTCTTAAATCGTTTGTGTAACATCCTCATTTTTTCTAATCTTACTTAATGTATGTTTATGTGTGTGACTAAGTGTATTTGTGTGCCCTAGGTAGGGATTTGTGTATTTGACTATGTGTTTGACTTTTTGGCTATGTGCTCATTTTTCTGTGCTTGTGAGGGAGCATGTGTTGAGGTTTAATATGTTATTTGAGGGATAGTGTTTGATAATGTTTTGGTATGAGTCTTGGAAGACTGATAAAGTTTGAGAACGATCGGAGTTGAGTTTAGGATTTTTGTGTGTTCGTATCTTTGAGCGAGTGAGAGCTTTCAGGCTAGAGAATATGAGACTTAGAACCTTTGTTCTTGAGTCCATTTGATGTCCTCTTGTGTTAGGAATCATGTTTAAGTGTGGGTATCAAGTTTTGGATCGCATGGTCGTTAGAATTGAAGAAATCGTGCGAAAACGGACAAAACAGTGCAAGTGCACGTGAAGTGCGCTTGGAGTGCGCGTGGCGCGCGCTGGGGTATGGTGCACCAGCGTTTCCTATCCCTTCTGTTCCGCGTGGCACGCTGGGATTGGACCGATCGTTGGTCCTGACACGTGGCATGCATGCAAGATTTCTTCAGCGTGAAGTAGTGCGCGCGAAGTGCATGTGAGCGCACCTGAAGCGCGATGTGCGCTTGAGGTTCATTGGAGGCGTACAAAAACAGTGAGGCCTAAAAGGCTGCGCAAGAGGCGCGCGTTGGGCGCGTTTGGAGTGCACCCATGACACCTAATCTTCTATTTAAGCCTATTTGATGCTCCTAAATCAGTTTCCTTCCATTCTTTCTGCTATATCACGACCAGAGCATCCTCTTCAACCAGAAAACTCCATTTTCAAGGTTCTCAAGCTTTGTGGCCTTGATCTAAACCAATCTCATTCATCCGTTCATTAATCCGATAGTGTTAGCTCATCTGTTGTCGTTCGAGCTTGTTAGGGCTTATCTCTGATCACCGTTTCGTCGAGGTAAATCTTAATCTCATCTACTATTCATCTATGATTTAGGTTGCAATTTCTTAATTTGGAAATTGATTCTAGTTCTTAACCCTAATCACACTATGTTTTGGACCCCAGTTTGACCGTGCGTGTACCGAACGAGCTAGGGTTTTGCCGGAACTCCCAGAGAAGATCCCATGGGTCACGAAACTGAGACCAAGGTCTCTGTTCTTCATGTCTAAATTCTGATTTCATGGATTCCTTGTTGGTTTGGATTGTTCCTCATTACCCGTTCTTCGTATTTTAAGGTTTTGGCAATAGTGCGGGTACCGGTTGACTGTGGAAACTTGTCTGGAGTTATTTTTGGGTAAGTCTTGTTCTCTGGAGTCCTAGGCCAGCCCCTGGCCGTGGGTCTCTTGGTGTTTTAGTCAGTTTATTAGTTGCCCTAATTCTAATCCGAGTGCTTTGTGTGTTTTCGGTTAACTGTGGACCATTCTGGACTGTTCGGTGATACTGTTAGTAACTCTGGACTTATTCCTTGTTGTTGGCTGAACTGGAACATAGTGCGAGAGTGTTGGTGTGATTGTTGGTGAGTTCGTGTTTACGTCTCGATGTCCAGTTTGCTTTGGAGTGCTTCTATTACCTGGTGGGGGGAAAGAATGCACTTTTTATTGGGTTTTGTATAGTAGATATGACTGTTTGGCATGTGTAGGGTACCTAAACCCAACTAGGAGTTGATGTCAGTAACACCTAAGGATAGAGGTTATGGTGTGCCGCATCTAAGGATAGGTGTGGTAGACTCATCAACTAACATAAGATTATTTTATTATTAAATGTGATTACCTGATAATATGCTTAACTGTGAGATGTAACATATGTGCTCTATGTGAGTAGTAACATGCTTAGGGTAACATGATTAAATGTGTATTATATGGAAATGTATTACCTGTTGTCCTAGCATGCTTAAATGATTAAGTATAGCCTGTTGACATACATGAACCTGATTGTGGGATATTTTGGGAATATGCATAATATGATGTGAGGCATATGATTATGAGGTGTTGGATGCATGCATATGATATTACATTAGTAACCACTCCGTTCTTGACGAGAATGTGATGTGAAGAGAATCCCTAACAGAAATGGGGGATATCTCGCCTAATAGGTTTGATCCACTCCGTTCCCTATCGGAAAAAGGGGAAACGGACGTCCCTATCGGAAAAGGAGGAGGAGGATTCCTAACGGAAAAGGGGAATACCTCTTGGACTAGGCTATTGTCGCCCCGTGCTCTATCGGAAAAGGGAGACGGGAGTCCCTAACGAAAAAGAGGGACGGCAACCTAACGGAAATGAGGTTCGCCAATAAGTATTCCAAACGAAAATGGGGAGTACAGTGACAATAGAAAGAAAAGATGCCACAGCGCACAACACATTGATTCATTGAGAGACATGGGATAAGTGGAAATGGGTAGCTAGGTCATATTTATTTATATGTGCTGGTTTGTTCGGATTATCAAATCATTCATTCTACTTATGCATTTCCCACTTTTTGATGATTGTGTTATTCTTACCTCCCTGTGTTTGTATGCTTGTGTGTATATGTATCATTGTATGTTAGAATTCGTTGAAGAGGAGGATGCAACCGCAGCAGCACTCGATGGAGCAGTTTATGCTGATGTACCCGTCGATGCTCCTTCCCCCTCGGATCCCCGTGTGGGGTGATTTTGAGATTCAGTACCATGATTTCGACGGCATGGGGTGGGAGATTGACCATGTGCATCTGGCAGTGATCTATACGGGTACCATCTCCATCTATTTCAAGGTTCCAGGTCTTCCTATAACTAGCTTTTCAGGAGACTTCAGGATATGTCAGAGACTACCTTTTTAGCAGATGTGGCTGGCGCCAGGGTTTCCACCAGGTTTTGGTTATGGAGGTTATCCACCGATGCCTCCTCAGTCGATGCAGGTGCGACCTGTTAGCCACCATAGTGAGTCTAGCCACAGTGGACGACAGAGACTTGGGAGAGGAGCGACATCTGGTCCCTCTCACCACATGACAGCTCACGATTACACATGGTTGTTTCTGAGGCATTCGGGATCTCAGAGTGGGAGCTCTCAGTTTCCCCCTCGCTGAGGCGTTTGGTTATATGTTGGTCAGGAGTCTTGATGCTTATGTTATGCTTTGTGTTTTACTGTTTTGTTTAGTGGAGGCAGCAGGTTAGCCTCACAGGTTTACTTCTTTTGGGATGACTGTATCATTACTATCTACACTACGCACTTTGCACTCTGATAGTATATACTTATCTATATACCTACATGTGACATACTTAGTATTACTTCACCATAGCACGTCGTAGTCTTATTCGTGTTGCGATTTTAATTCCTTCGTATTTTTATACCCGTTGATTATACGAGTTAGGCTAGTTATTAGAATAAAGCATGAATAGGACTTCAGGGTGTTACATTTGTGGTATCAGAGCAGTTCGGCCCTAACCGGACTGTGAGGTCATTTAGGATGTTAATTATGGCTGAGTCTATTCGTATTCCCACCGAATACGACTATCTTTAGAAGTTAGGTAAAGTGTCCGCGTTATCTTTATTGCCTTAAATAAAGGTGACCAGTTATCAATTCATAAGATATACGGTATATATTTCTATGATTCTTTATATCTTATGGACCTCGAGCTAATTATTTCTTTTTCAGGACTTCATGGCTCGTCGTGGCAGAGGTACGCGTGAGAGAGTGAATGAAGCAAGGAATTGAGAGACCTCGAGAGTTGGAGGAGGTCATGATTCTAATGAGACCCTTCGATATGTTAGGGAGTTGGCCACTGCTATGCTTCAGCAGGCACAACAGAATGCCCAGTTTCTGCAGGCTGCTCAGACTAGGAGGGAAGAGAGGAGTGATGACAATGGGATGACAATTTTTCTAAAGGCAAATCCTCCAAAGTTTAATGGGGAGTTTAACCCCGAAAGAGCTGAGAAGTGGATTCAGGAGATTGAGAAGATCTTCCTGGCTATGAACACCCGTGAGGAAAGAAAGGTATCTTTTTCTTCTTTTATGTTGTGGCTGATGCTTTAAGTAGGAAATCCCTACATGTGTCAGCTTTGATGGTGAATGAGTTGGAGTTGGTGGAACAATTCAGAGATATGAATTTGGGAGTGCAATTGTTCAAGGACAATTATGCTAAGGACAAATAGTGGTGACCAATGAATTTCTGCAAGAGTTGAAGGTGAAGCAAGGGCTTGATGAACAGCTGATCAAGATTAAAGATTCAATGAAGGACGGTGAGACTTCGGAGTTTAGTATCAAGAAAGATGGAGTGATGAGGTTTGGAGACCGAGTTTGTGTTCCGCATGACTCGGAACTATGGAGAACAATTCTAGAAGGAGCCCATAAGAGCAAGCTTAGTTTTCATCTGGGCACTATTAAGATGTATCAGGATTTGAAGAAGATGTTTTGGTGGCCTGGTATGAAGAAAGACATAGCAAACTTCGTCATGTCTTGTCTAGTGTGTCAGAAGGCAAAGATTGAACATAGGATACCGGTAGGATTGTTGCAATCATTGGATATTCCTGTGTGGAAGTGGGACGGGATAGCAACGGATTTCGTAGTGGGTTTACCAAGGACGACTAAGAAGTTTGATGCAATTTGGGTAATTATTGATCGGTTGACCAAAAGTGCTCATTTTATTCCAATCAAAGAGAAGTATCCTTTAGAGAGATTGGCTCAGATATACATCAAGGAGGTTGCTAGGTTGCATGGTGTTCCTTCGAGCATCATCAGTGATAGAGATCCTAGATTTACCTCAAGGTTCTGGAATGAATTGCAATGAGCTTTAGGAACCAAATTAAGATTGAGTTCAGCTTATCATCCTCAAACGGATGGTCAGTCAGAACGAACAATCCAATCCCTAGAAGATTTGTTGAGAGCTTGTGTGTTGGAGCACGTAGGAAGTTGGGATGAATTCTTGCCTTTAGTAGAGTTTACCTATAACAACAGTTTTCACTCAAGTATAGGTATGGCACCTTTTGAGGCACTGTATGGAAGGAAGTGTAGGACCCCTTTGTGTTGGTTTGAGACAGGAGATACACAAGTATTAGGATCAGAGTTGGTACAACAAACTACGGAACAAGTCATGAAGATTAGAGAGAAGATGAAAGCATCACAGGATAGGCAGAAGAGTTATAGCGACAAAAGGAGGAGACCTTCAGAATTCCAGGAAGGAGACAATGTTTTTCTGAGAGTGACACCTAGAACTGGAATTGGCAGAGCCATCAAATCTAGAAAGCTAACCCCTAGATTCATTGGATCTTTTCAAATTCTCCGTAAGATTGGCCCAGTAGCTTATCATATAGCCTTACCGCCTAATCTTTCCAGACTTCATGATGTTTTTCATGTTTCACAACTTCGTAAATATTTTTCCGATCCATCACATATACTTGGACCTGAGTCAATACAATTGAAAGAGAACTTAGAGTATGAAGCGTTGCCTGTACGGATTTTAGATAGGAGGATGAAGGAACTTTGTGGTAAAACTATTCATTTGGTTAAGGTTTTGTGAGATGAGGTGACAGGTGACATGACTTGGAAGCGTGAGAGTGAGATTCGTCAGCAGTACCCTCATTTATTTTCAGATGCGTGATTTCGGGGACGAAATCTCTTTAAAGGGGGTGGTAATGTAACATCCTCATTTTTTCTAATCTTGCTTAATGTGAGTTTATGTGTGTGACTAAGTGTATTTGTGTGCCCCAGGTAGGGATTTGTGTATTTGACTGTGTGTTTGACCTTTTGGCTATGTGCTCATTTTTTTGTGCTTGTGAGGGAGCATGTGTTGAGGTTTAATATGTTATTTGAGGGTGGAATAGTGTTTGATAATGTTTTGGTATGAGTCTTGGAAGCCTCATAAAGTTTGAGAACGATCAGAGTTGAGTTTAGGATTTTTGTGTGTTCATACCTTTGAGCCATGAGACTTAGAACCTTTGTTCTTGAGTCCATTTGATGTTCTCTTGCGTTAGGAATCATATTTAAGTGTAAGTATCGAGTTTTGGATCGCATGGTCGTTGGAATTGAAGAAATCGAGCGAAAACGGACAAAACAGTTCAAGTGTGCGTGAGTTGCGCTTGGAGTGCGCATGGTGTGCGCTGATGTATGGTGCACCAGCGTTTCCTGTCCCTTCTGCGCCACGTGGCATGCTGGGATTGGATCGATCGTTGGCTCTGACACGTGGCACGCATGCAAGATTACTTCAGCGTGAAGTAGTGCGCGCGAAGTGCGCGTGAGCGCACCTGAAGCATAACTATGCGCGCGGCGCGTGCTTGAGGCGCGTTGGAGGCGTACAAAAATAGTGAGGCCTGAAAGGCTGCGCGTGAGGCACGCACGGGGCGCGTTTGGAGCGCACCCATGACACCTAATCTTCTATTTAAGCCTATTTGATGCTCTTAGATCAGTTTCCTTCCATTCTTTTTGGTATATCACGACCAGAGCATCCTCTTCAACCAGAAAACTCCATTTTCAAGGTTCTCAAGCTTAGTGGCCTTGATCTAAACTAATCTCTTTCATCCGTTCATCAATCTGATAGTGTTAGCTCGTCTGTTGCCGTTCGAGCTTGTTAGGGCTTATCTCTGATTGCCGTTTCGTCGAAGTAAATCTTAATCTTATCTACTATTCATCTATGATTCAGCTTGCAATTTCTTAATCTGGAAATTGATTCGAGTTCTTAACCCTAATCAGACTATGTTTTGGACCCCGATTTAACTGTGCCGAACGAGCTAGGGTTTTACCGGAACTCCCAAGGGAGATCCCATGGGTCACGAAACTGAGACCAAGGTCTCTGTTCTTCATGTCTAAATTCTGATTTCATGGATTCCTTGTTGGTTTGGATTGTTCCTCATTACCTGTTCTTCGTATTTTAGGGTTTTGGCAATAGTGCGGGTACCGATTGACTGCGAAAGCTTGTCTGGAGTTATTTTTGGGTAAGTCTTGTTCTCTGGAGTCCTAGGCCAGCCCCTGGCCGTGGGTCTCTTGGTGTTTTAGTCAGTTTATTAGTTGCCCTAATTCTAATCCGAGTGTGTTTGTGTGCTTTCGGTTAACTGTGGACCATTCTGGACTGTTCGGTGATACTATTTGTAACGACCCGTTTCCGGACCGCTACGAAACCGAAAGAACCTATATGTGACGCGTTTTAAAAATAGTACTCTTGTGCCCTTTAGAAAAATGTGGTACTTTTTTTTTTTTAAAAAAGACAATAGTGCCCGTAAAGCACACTCAGAGTACATACAACGTTTTGAAACATGGTGCAACTAGTACACAAAACTTAAATACTGATAAAACATACATGCATAAATACATAAGTCATATACACAGTACGTGCAAAATAATAGAGTAGAAAATGTGCAAAGAAATACGCCTATGGTATGATGACCCTCAAGATAGCAATCATACCCTGGGGGTACTCCCGGCAGACACCTACACAGGGGGCTGCTCCAAAAGTGAAACCACCAGTCTACCCTGTAATAACAAAACATCACCCGACCCAACTGGTCACAACAACTGTACACAAAAGACATACTACAACCATCCCAAGAAAACATTTAACAGACATAGTCAATCACGACAAATAAAGGTCATCGCCCGGATCCTTGAAGAGGTCCTCCTCACCATCATCTGTTATCGGGTTCCCTGCGCCCTCGCCATCGCCTGGGTAGCCACCATTGGTTGAAGGCACCACAGGAAAGGGTCAACTTCTCAAATAATCAAAATAAACCAAAGCATAAAGCAGTAGGCAATCAACAGTGTATACAATTCACAAGCGCGAATCAAGACCCAAATCAAGACTCAGCTCACGACTCATCTCATGACTCATTTTCTCTCGACACTTTCGCCACATACCGGAAGTAACGCGGATCCATCCACTGAATACCAGCCGTAGCCTTGGGCTCTCTCCTCACCCTAGGACATTCAACTCAGGTTCCATTAGCATTACGACGCCTAGCTATTCCCTATCGAACACCAGCTGTAGCCTTTTACGGGATTCTAGCACCCTAGGTGAATCGACTTAAGCTCAAAAACGTCCCGGCAAAACTAACATCTAGCCATTCGCTACCGTACACTAGTCGTAGCCTTTTAGGGGATTCTAGCACCCTAGGTGAATCGGCTCAAGCTCAAAAACGTCTCAACGACTCAACGACTCGACCAACTCTCGCACTCCGATGAACAATTCGCATAATTATAACAATATAATTCAGTTCAACAGCATAAGCAACATAGCAATATAACTCAATTCATCAATGATAAATAACATAAGCATCTCATCTCAAATAATCACACTTAGCAGCAACAGTCGCCAATCAATATGGAATCCATCCCTCTGCAATTCGATGGAATTGACAGAGAGGAACAAACAAGTGTGGGGGGTTGGGGACAGCTGCCAACCACTTGCAGACAAGCCCACTAAATAATCAGCATATATAACAAAAATAAAGCGAAGGGGTACAAGACCCTCACTTCGAACCCTTAGGTTCTCAGACTTCTTCGCATGAACACTTGAAATTAAATCCGTATCTAAAAATTGCCCTTACACAAGGACATATACAATAAAAGCCTACGATGTCTAGAAGTGTCCTTACCACGAGCTATCACTTGCGTAGCTCCAACGTCCTCGGGTCCGCGTCGCTTGGTCTCCGGTATTACGATTCCTATTACCAAATACAACTTAGCATACTTCTAGAAAAAATTAGAACTTAGCTCTCAACTAACCCTTTTTCTAACCAAGCATCCACAAAAAATTATTTCTAACTACTAGAAAACACATGAAGGATTTTGAACCAAAAATCACTTTTCTTGAAAATTAACTAACACATAACACTTTAATTTTAGAAAATGCTAACTTTTAAAGAACCATTTTTCTTGAAACCTTATGCATAACACATAATCAATTAATCACTTACTAAAACATTTCCAAAAATAAGAGTTTTAAGAGTTCTTTCAAAACAAACCATTTTCAAAACACTAGAATCATGGCCATAATCATGCTAAGAATTTGAAGAACAACTAAATCAAGTCCTAAATGTCACTCTAATTCTTCAAGCATAATTATTGCACAAAACATAAACTAACTCTTATGCTAATTCATGAATAACTATTCCAAAAACCTTAAAATATTCAATTTAACCTTTAAGACAAAATTCACAATTTTAACCCATACTTCTACTAGTTCAAGAGTAGGCCAAAAATCATGAAATCACAAGTTAAACATGCTAATCAAAGACTATAACTCAAATAATCATCAAACAACTTCTAATAGTCTTAATATCACCCAAAACATATCATTTAACCTTTTAACACATGATTCAACAATTAAACACATGATTCAACAATTAAACTTACAAGGTTTCAAAACTCCTTTTCAAGTATTTTTCCAAAACTTCAAGAACCAAGTTTCCAAAGGTCCTTTCAATTTTTCCTTTGATTCAAGCCACAATCAAAGCTAAGTTTCACCTAAGTTCCAATCATTTAAATCATGATGAAAACAATACCAATTACTAGAAAGCCAACCAATCAAATTTTACATGCCATATTAGTCCTTCAAGAATCATTTTTTTTTCACAATTAACATACTAGTTTTCTTACTAAAACTTCCAAACCATTTCCAATAGCAATTAAATCACCTAAAGCATTTAATCCAACATCTAAACACATAATCAAACATCATAGCTTCATATTCTCATAGTTCAAGAATTGAAAAAATTGCTAAAACTATCGTGTTACACATAATCAATTTAAACTACAACCTAAATCAACATCAAACAAGTTCCACTAACTTATATAAACCATCAATTACATGATTGGAGAGGATCACAACATTTCTCCCCTCTTTTATCACTTAGGGTTTCGCCCTAAATCATCAAGAAAGGGGTTCATGATGTTTCATCTCTTTCTAATCATCAACAACCAACAAAACAACACATAAACATCAATTAATTCAAACTAGAAACAAACAAATCAAGTAATCAAAAGGGGAGGGTTTTAGGTGCTGATTTGAACAGTGGTTTGGGGGAGGAAAACTTGATTTTTCTTCTCATTCAAATGCTTAGAAACATAGGTAATATAGTAGAGAGAATAACCTAGCATTTTGACAAAGTTTGGAAGCAAAAATCAAGACTAAAAGTGGGGGAGAAAGTCACGATTTTCAGCAGAAAACAAGGAGAAAAAATTCTGTTTTTCTTACTTGGATGATGATGAGAATGAAGAACTAAGTTGAGGTGATGATTTGGAACAACTTTGATGAAGATTGCAAGTCCAGAAGCTCAAAGGTGTGGAAGGTAATGGCTATGGAAGCTTTTGGAACCCTTTCTCTCTCAAGAAGAGGAAATGAAGAAGATGAAATGAGAGTGATGAGGGAGGTCATGAAAATGAGGGGCTGCATATAGCCCTTCTTTCATTTTTTTTTATATAAAAGAAAACAATTTTAAGACATAGTTTTAAAAAAATAGTTTAGTAAAAAGAATTCTCAAATTAATCACATACAATGTGACACCTAGCAACTTTATGAGATACTAATCACATCAATAAGTCCTACCCATCTAATCTCACATCTCTCATGATTACCCACTAATTCTAGAGTCTAGGGATTGTTAAAACACGGCGACGAGAAACCGCGTTACCGATAAATTCACGAAAATTAATTTAACGAGAAATTAATTCATCGCATGATAATATTTAATTATAAATAGTAAAAATCATGTCAAATATTCAAAAATAGTCTCAACAAGTTACGATTCGATTTTCATCGAAATCGGAGTTCATTTAGAATTTTATCTGCGACAAATCGCCTTACGATTGAAACGCGATTTAAACTTCGTTAGAATTTTTCGACGATATTCGAACCGTGAATTAATATAAAATATTAATTCTCAAATTTAATTTGATCTTGATTTAATTAATACACTTTCTTAGAGAACAAGAAATTGCTTTATTATAGCGTAAATACAACAAAGATACACTAAATAACGTTAATTAACGCATCGTAAAAATACGCGCGTTACACTGTTAGTAACTCTGGACTTATTCCTTATTGTTGGCTAAACTGGAACATAGTGCGGGAGTGTTGGTGAGTTCTTGTTTACGTCTCGGTGTCCAGTTTGCTTTGGAGTGCTTCTATTACCAGGTGGGGGGAAAGAATGCACTTTTTATTGGGTTTTGTATAGTAGATATGACTGTTTGGCATGTGTAGGATACCTAAACCCAACTAGGAGTTGATGTTAGTAACACCTAAGGATAAGGGTTACGGTGTGTCGCATCTAAGGATAGGTGTGGTAGACTCATCAACTAACATAAGATTATTTTATTATTAAATGTGATTACCTGATAATATGCTTAACTGTGTGTTGTAACATATGTGCTCTATGTGAGTAGTAACATGCTTAGGGTAACATGATTAAATGTGTATTAAGTGGAAATGTATTGCCTGTTGTCCTAGCATGCTTAAATGATTAAGTATAGCCTGTTGACATGCATGGACCTGATTGTGGGATATTTTGGGAATGTGTGCATAATATGATGTGAGGCATATGATTATGTGTTGGATGCATGCATATGATATTGCATTAGTAACCACTCCGTTCTTGACGAGAATGTGATGTGGAGAGAATCCCTAAGGGAAATGGGGGATATCTCGCCTAATAGATTTGATCCACTTCGTTCCCTATCGGAAAAGGTGGAAACAGACGTCCCTATCGGAAAAAGGGGAGGAGGATTCCTAACGTAAAAGGGGAATACCTCATGGACTAGCTAGTGTCGCCCCGTGCTCTATCGGAAAAGGGAGATGGGAGTCCCTAACAGAAAAGAGGGACGGTAACCTAACGGAAAGGGGGTTCGCCAATAAGTATTCCTAACGAAAATGGGGAGTACAGTGACAATAGAAAGAAAATATGCCGCAGCGCACAACACATTGATTCATTGAGAGACATGGGATAAGCGGAAGTGGGTAGCTAGGTCATATTTATTTATTTGTGCTGGTTTGTTCGGATTATCAAATCATTCATTCTACTTATGCATTTCCCGCTTTTTGATGATTGTGTTATTCTTACCTCCCTGTGTTTGTATGCTTGTGTGTATATGTATCATTGTATGTTGGACTTTGTTGAAGAGGAGAATGCAACCGCAACAGCACCCGATGGAGCAGTTTATGCTGATGTACCCGTCGATGCTTCTTCCCCCTCGGATCCCCGTGTAGGGTGATTTTGAGATTCAGTGCCATGATTTCGACGGCATGGGGTGGGAGATTGACCATGTGCGTCTGGCAGTGATCTATATGGGTACCATCTCCATCTATTTCAGGGTTTCAGGTCTTCCTATAGCTAGCTTTTCAGGAGAATTCAGGATATGTCAGAGACTACCTTTTCAGTAGATGTGGCTGGCGCCAGGGTTTCCACCAGGTTTTGGTTATGGAGGTTATCCACCGATGCCTCCTCAGCCGATGCCGGTGCGACCTGTTAGCCACCATAGTGAGTCTAGCCACCGTGGACGACAGAGACGTGGGAGAGGAGCGACATCTGGTCGCTCTCACCACATGTAAGCTCACGATTACAGACAGTTGTTTCTGAGGCGTTCGAGATCTCAGAGTGGGAGCGCTCATTTTCCCCCTCGCTGAGGCGTTTGGTTATATGTTGGCCAGGAGTCTTGATGCTTATGTTATGCTTTGTGTTTTGCTGTTTTGTTTAGTTGAGGCAGTAGGTTAGCCTCACAGGTTTACTTCTTTTAGGGTGACTGTATCATTACTATCTACACTATGCACTTTGCACTCTGATAGTATGTACTTATCTATATACCTACATGTGACATACTTAGTATTGCTTCACCGTAGCGCGTCGTAGTCTTATTCGTGTTGCGATTTTAATTCCTTCGTATTTTTATACCCGTTGATTATGCGAGTTAGGCTAATTATTAGAATAGAGCATGAATAGGACTTCGGGGTGTTACAGTTTGACTAATAACTCTTAGTTTTATTACAAAATTAGACAAGTATTATGTGACGTCCTAGTTTCCATTGCGACTTGCCACAAAGTTGATTTTTTTTTTCCGCATATACATGTTGAAAGTGTAATTCAAACCAGTACTGGTAATGTTGTGTCAGGTGCTGTTATAACTTGCGTTTGGTGTTAAGTAATTGATGCAGTGTTGTGTATTAGTCAGTGTTGTTATTTCTGTTAGTTTTGTTAAGGGTTAGTTTGGCCCATATATGTGCGTATAAATAGAATCCATGGAATGTTAATTGTAGACAAGTAGTAGAAGTTTATTGCCATTATTCAGTCAACAATAATAGAGTATTAATTGTTGGAACCCAGACGATTGAGAAATCTGGTCCCTCGTTAATTTTGATGATAACTGATGCGTTCGAAATAGCATATAGTTTAGTGTTAGTTTTGCATCGCATCTTAGTCATTTTAATCCATGTTATTTATGCATTTGGCTTGATTTGAATAATGCACTTGGTTTTGGTTCAATTGTGCTTAAAAGAAGGTATTTGTCCTAGGAAAAAGGAGAAAAATCACTTGGAATAAGTTGGGGTAATTTGTGCTACAAGTTGATAATGTAATGCTGTCTCAGCCTGACACCTGTTCAATGTTTTAATCATATTTGGAGTCTTAGGTGTCCAAATGAGATGAAACCGGTGCCATTGGAAAGCTAAGATCCATAGCTTCAACCTTCATGAATACACCTTGAGCTAATTCGGACGTTAAAGAGGTGAAAAATACAAAACAACATGAAGCACGACCTAGCCATGTCAGGAAGCACGGCCGTGTTGCGACAGCACCTGAACAACGTGAGAAACAGAATGAAGCACGGCATAGCCGTGCCTCACGCCACGGCCGTGCTACGACAGCACCCTGGACGCGGAATTTTACGTTTTTACATGTTTTGGACTTGTTTTTCACTTTTTTTCATCCTAGACTATAAATAGACATTTTAGAGACTTGTTTAGGGTTCAAAATTTGTTATTTGGAGGCACGGTGGAGGATTGGGAACGATCTCTTCATTAATTCTCTCATGAATTTCTGGTTTGACTTTTCTTTCTCTATGAGTAACTAAGCTTTTTAGACTAGGGTTAGATGAATCTTGATGAAACTCTTATGTAGTTAATTCTATTATATTAAAGCAAGTTTATTTCATTTCAATTGAGCTTTCAATTCTCCGCGCTTAATGTTTTTCGATACTTGACCGCTATTGAATCGATTTGGGGTTTTTCATGATGATTGGGAAATTAGGTGAAAGACTTGAACTGAGATTGTTAGCCATAGTCATGATGAGTATAGGAATATAACCTTGTGATTATGTGTTCTTATGAATCACTATTCTTAATGCTTAACCTAACTATAAATCACCTAAGGGATAAGGGGTTTTAGTTAGAGTAAAGGGTTTATAAGCTAAGGGATTGTCCTTAAACTAATTTAGTTGATTCGAACTTCAATTTGTATGGAATAACTTGCGTTGGTTGTAGATTGAATGCATAAGAGTGGAAACAAGAGGATTCAACCCATAGTCGTTTTTTTATTTACTAAATTTCAAATACTTTGTTCTCGTTATTCAAACATCAAGATTTGGTTCTCGTTCAAAATTGTTACGAACTTTGTTGAGTTAAATAATCAATCGTAATCCCTGTGGAGACGATTTTACTTATCATTTTATTACTTGTGCGATTCGGTACACTGCCGAAAATCTTAACAATAACACAATATCTCAAGAGAACAATTTGTCTTATAATGTTGTATGAAGTTTTTCTAAGTGTGCATGAATAAGACTATGTGTCTTATAGCACAAAAAGGCAAAAGAAAACCCAAGCAAAAGCTACAAGAGGCTAAGTTACTTATGCGTCTGCCTAAGCATCTCAAAGCCTGTCTCTGCCTAAGTACTACCTTCTGCGCCTGCCTATGTTCTACAACTATGCATCTGTCCAAGTACCTTAAACATTCGTCTGCTTGAAGAACTCTTAGTCATTCTTCACTGAATCTGATGGCATAAGCTTTTGTGTATGAGGTGCACCTCCGTGCAAAAAGGGCCAAAAAATAGTACATCCTACAACTGTCACCTCTGTGCAAAAAGATTTTTTCCACTCCTCAGAAAAGGACAAGATAAACATATATTTTTTAAAATATCCTTTCTGATAGAAATGGCTGAGTCATAACAATATTGTCAAAATTGACTATAAATACCCTTGAAGCTGAGGGAAGCTACAACAAGAAATACCAAGCATTCAAAGAGCCGAAACTCTGCAGAATTACTCTCTCAAAGCACTTTATTGCATACTCTTTCTAAAAGAAAGTTATTGTTTTTACCTGAGCTTTAATTTTGTATTCTCTCGTGTTGAGAGCGAAACTTCTTCAAAACTTTTTATCGTAACTGTCTGCTTGCCTAGTAAAGGCTTGTTCACAAGGTAGTGTCGTTTCAAGAAGTTGTGAGTGTAGCCAGTTAGGCAGAACTATACTCTCAAGTTGTAATTAGTTAATTATAGTGAAAATTCTTCCGGAGTTAAGGGACTAGACGTAGCAACCAAGTTAGTGGTGAATTAGTATAAAATCTCTTACTTTTATCTAGATCCCTAAACTTTAATATAATTTATAATTAGGTCACTGAACTTTTAAATAGTTTTTAATCAGGTCCCTAAACCCTCGGTTTAACATAGACGTTGTTACAAATTATTTAAAATTTGAGGGATCCAATTACAAATTATTGACAAGTTCAACGACTTAATTACAAACTTTTTTAGTCTAAGGACCTATTTAGAAATTCTCAAATAGTTCAGGAACCTACGGAGTAACTAAACCTAATAATATACAATAATTTTTACTTGAGGCTTGTTGGAATCAAGTGGATTCAGAAACAATAACCCTTAATTGTTTTGATGATAACAAAAGATTAAGAGAACAATTTATTCTCTAACATGGTTATAAGTGTGCAGAAAGTATTTATACTCAGAAAAATTTGCTTCAGAAGACTTAGTGAAATCTTGAACTTCACTCATCAAAGTCCGGCTCTGGCTCTGATTCTTGGCACATAGAATCTGGTTGGTCAACGCTCTGGAGTTAGTCAACATTCTGATGTTAGTCAACACTCTGGTATATGATGCAAGACATGATTTGACTCGGTCAAATCTGTTGGTTACCTGCTCTTTCGAAGACTCCGAATCTGTTTGGTCAACGCTCTTGTGATGGTCAACGCTCTGTTAGAGCATAGTCACAATCTGGTTGGTCAACTCTCTGGTGCAAGTCAACAATACAACAGATTCTACTTAGTGCACTCTATGAAGACTTATTGTGCTTCAACAAGAATCTGCTATGTGATAGCCCTCTCAGCTCTGTATTGAAGAATACTTGATTCTGGTGAACAGTGAAGTCTTTGAACGAAGAGCTCTGATAGTGAAATTGAAGTACCCTGTTATACGAGGACAAGAAGAATGTCAAAGGATAAAATCATCAAGGAAACTTGTGTTTGAAGTGTCTATATTTTGAAAAGCTCACTAAGGACAAAGTTACTGACATTGCGTATAATACTCAGAATGCTTTTCGTCTTGAAAGCGACGTAACCTGCAAAAGCCACTGTTCCAGGATCTGAAGCTTTGACTTCGGACAAAAAGAGACGTTGTGTCACAACGGCACTTACAAACGGCACTTTTTCAACCCTAGCTATATATCCTACCTCATACACTGAAGTAAGATAAGAATTGAGTTTTTACAAACGATTTTCAACACAGTTGTACGCAAGCTAGCAACTTGAATATTTTTCTGAGTAGTGAGAGCATCAACATCTATCTTCTCAAACACTACCCAATCAAGAGAAAGTGAGCAATCAAGAATTCATCCAAGTCTCTGAGATCTTTGAACAAGACACTTACTGTTTTATTCTTTCTTTAAGAAAGTTATTTTGTGCTAAAAGTATTTTCATTGTAAATCCTCTCTGAAGAGAGTTATCTCTATATTGTTTCAAAACTCTTATTTGAATCTGTACTTAGCCCAAGATGGTGGTGTATACCTTAGAGGCTCAACTGTCTTGAGTCGTTCTAAGAAGTTGTGAGTATAGCCGGTTAGCGTAAATATACTCTCAAGTGTAATAAGTTGATTATAGTGGAGAAATCCTTCAAGTGAGTGAAGGGACTAGACGTAGCTATCAGGTGATAGTGAACTAGTATAAATCTCTGTGTCTCTTTCTTCTCTCTACTCTTTATTCCTTGCACAGTTTATTCAATAGTCATTTTTCATAAACATTTGTATTTGCGAAAAAGTTTTTAAAAACCCAATTCAAACCCCCCCTTTCTTGTGTTTTTGCCACGTTCAATTGGTATCAGAGCTCGGCCTCTTGGTTGAGCACTTAACAGTGTGAGAGGAAAAGATCTTATACTATCCTATGGCAAGCAACGAACCCGGTGGTCACGTTAACCGTCCCCCTTTGTTCACTGGATCTAACTATGACTACTGGAAAGATAAAGTGAAAAACTTTTTCGAATCTCAACAGTTTGAACTTTGGGATATGGTTCGACAAGACACAGAACCGATTGACTCCAAAAGAAATCCTATTCCTAGGAGTCTTGGGTGATGATCATAAAAGGAATATACCTTGCACCAAAAAGCAAGATACTTTCTTGTATGTGCTATCTCTGAAAAAGAGTTTGAGAAATGTGGTAATAACAAAGACTACCAAAGAAATTTGGGACTCACCGCTTTAGCCTATGAGGGTACTTCCCAAGTACAAGAAACCAAGGCTAATATCTTGGTTAGACAATATGAACTCTTCAAGATGGAAGAGGATGAAAGCATCGAAACTATGTTTGGAAGATTTCAAACATTAGTTCATGGCTTGAAGGTTCTCAAGAAAAGCTATACTACTGCTGACCATGTTAAGAAAATCTTGAGAAGTCTGCCAAAGAGATGGAGACCCAAAGTCAATGCTATTCAAGAAGCCAAGGACTTGAATGAATTACGACTTGAAGATCTTTTGAGTTCACTAAGAGCTCACGAGCTTGAGCTTGATAAAGAAGAACCTCCCAAGAAAACTAAGACCATTGCTTTAAAATCCTCACACAAAGCATCTACTTCTAAAGCTCTCCAAGCTGAACTTGACACTGACAAAGATTCATCTGAAGAGAGTAGTGAAGATACTGACGATGAAATTTCCTTAATATCAAGGAAGATTCAACGCATGATGAAAAGCAAAGGAAGGTTTAGAAGAAAGTTCCTAAGAAGGACTCAAGGAAAAACACGACTCAAAAGAAAAGAAGGACTTCAGGACAAAAGCCAAGTTACTTGCTATGAATGCAAGAAACCTGGCCACTACAAGTCGTAATGTCCACAACTTGAGAAATCAAGGAAAGGTGGCTTTAAGGGTAAGAAGAAGAAGAGTCTCATGGCTACATGGGATGATTCTGAGTCATCATCTGATGATGATGATGAAGAACAGGCCAACATGGCTCTTATGGCCAATATAGAGTCAGACAGTGAAGAAGAAGAACAAGAAGAGGTAAATTCTAACATTTCTTCTAATATTCAATTAGCCTTTGATGAACTGTTAGACGAGTCTTCCAAACTCAACAATGAGTATAAATCCTTGAAAAAGAGATTTTCAAATCTTCAAAAACAATTTCAAATACTCACTGAGGAGAATGATAAACTCAAAACTGAAAATCACCGATTGGTGAGTAACAGTTCCAGCAGTAAGGAATCAGTAGAATGCAACTCTTCAAAATATGAAGAGGGATTTCAAAAATTTCTTGCTGAATGTATCACACGTAGTAAACAAGCATCTATGATTTGGGGCGTAAGCCAAAATGGTAAAAAGGGTCTTGGTTACAAACCAGAAGAACCCACATTTCAAAATATACATCTGGAAACCAAGGATACTAATAATCATAGTATTTGCTTGCTTTGTACTTTCTGCAATCAGAAGGGACACATTAGAAGTGCATGTTATGAACTGAAAAATGAGAAGGACAAGTCTCCTTCTAGAACTAACAAAAAAGGACCCAAAAAGATTTGGGTACCTAAGGACAAGATTGTCTATGTTGCAGATTTGCTTAGCAACAGAGTTAAGACACCAGTCCTGGTTCTTAGACAGTGGGTGCTCACGACACATGACGGGAGAAAGGCGTATGTTCCAAGATCTTCAACTTAAAGAAGGTGGAAATGTTGGTTTTGGAGGAAATCAAAAAGGTAAAATCATTGGTTGTGGAAGAATTGGTGAGAAATTTCTACCCTCTATTGATAATGTTTTATTGGTTCTGGCCGAACCATAACTTCATTGAGTATAAGTCAATTATGCGATAGTGGTTATGATGTTGCCTTTAACAATAATGAATGTATAGCCAAAAGCAAAAGGATGGATCCATTTTCTTTAGAGCAATGAGAAAGGACAATATTTATAAAATCAAACTTTCTGAGTTGGCTGATCAAAATGTAAAATGCTTTTTGTCAATTGATGAAGAGCAATGGATCTGGCACAAGAGACTTGGTCATGCTAGCTTGAGGTTAATCTCAAAGCTTAACAAGAAAGGACTTGTTAAAGGCTTACCAAATCTCAAGTACAAATCTGATGCTCTTTGTGAAGCATGTCAAAAAGGGAAACAAACGAAATCTTCTTTTAATTCCAAAAATATTGTTTCCACCTCAAGGCCCCTTGAGCTTTTACATTTAGATTTATTTGGACCAACCAGAACTGCCTCTCTGTCTGGAAAGAAATATGGTCTAGTCATTGTCGATGACTATACTATATGGACATGGGTAAAATTCTTAACCCACAAGGATGAGTCTTTTACAGTGTTTTCTGTATTCTGCAAACAAGTGCAAAATAAAAAAGGTTTTTGTATTACTACTATTAGAAGTGATCATGGTGGTGAATTTGAAAATGAATCCTTTCAAAACTTCTGTGAAGAAAATGGTATTTTTCATAACTTTTCATCCCCTAGAACACCACAACAAAATGGTGTTGTAGAAATGAAAAATAGATCTTTGCAAGAAATGGCCAGAACCATGATTCACGAAACAAATATTGCTAAGCACTTTTGGGCAGAAGCGGAAACCCCTGCATGTTACATTCAAAATAGAATCTATATTAGACCTATCTTGAATAAGACTCCTTATGAATTGTGGAAAGGAAGAAAACCCAACATTTCATATTTTCATCAATTTGGGTGTGACTGCTTTGTTCTCAATACAAAGGACAGTCTAGGAAAATTTGACTCTAAATCACATAGAGCTATCTTTTTGGGATATTCTGAACGCTCTAAAGCATACAGAATATACAACAAAGAAACATTAGTTGTTGATGAATCTATGCATGTAAGATTTGATGATAAAAAGCCTGACAATGATACGTCAGAGCTAGATGAAGTTTTTGCAGATTTACAGATAAACAAGGAAACAAGAGTTGATATCACAAGTGCTGACTCTGGTGATGTTTCTGGTGTGATCTCTGGTGAAGTCTCTGGTGCTGATTCTGGTGATAAGGAAATAATCATATCAGACTGGAAGTTCAAACCCCATCACCCAAAGGACCAAATCATTGGTGAACCTAGTGATAAAGTCAGAACAAGATCCTCTCTGAGAGAACACTCTGACCTGGCCTTACTCTCTGAGATAGAGCCAAAAACAATTGATGAAGCCCTTACTGATGATGGTTGGATCATTGTTATGCAAGAAGAGCTAAATCAATTTCAAAGGAACGATGTGTGGAAGCTTGTGCCTCCTCCAGAGGACAAGTTAGCCATTGGAACCAAGTGGGTTTTCAGAAACAAACTTGATGAAGATGGCAAAGTGGTAAGGAACAAGGCTAGACTTGTTGCACAAGGTTACTCACAAGAGGAAGGTATTGATTATACTGAAACCTTTGCTCCTGTAGCTAGACTTGAAGCTATTAGAATATTACTATCTTATGCTGCACATCATGGCATTACTTTGTACCAAATGGATGTAAAAAGTGCATTTTTAAATGGTTTCATAAATGAGGAAGTGTTTGTGAAACAACCACCTGGTTTTGAAGATACTGAGTTTCCTGAACATGTTTTCAAACTTAAAAAGGCACTTTATGGTCTTAAACAAGCTCCAAGAGCCTGGTATGATAGATTGAGTTCCTTTTTAATGTCAAATGGTTTTGAACGAGGACAGGTGGATACAACTCTCTTTAGAAAATCATCTAAAAAGCATTTCATTGTAGTTCAAATCTATGTAGATGATATTATCTTTGGTGCTACTAATGAGTCTCTTTGCAAAGAATTCTCTAAGCTTATGCAGAATGAATTTGAGATGAGTATGGTGGGAGAACTAAAATTCTTCCTTGGCATTCAAATAAAACAATGTCAAGATGGAACTTATATCCATCAGACTAAGTATGTGAAAGAACTGCTGAAGAAGTTCAAGCTAGAGGAAACCAAACCTATGAGCACACCAATGCATCCAACATGTGCTCTTGGCAAAGATGAATCAAGTAAAAAGGTAGACCAAAAGGTATATAGAGGTATGATTGGTTCACTCCTCTATCTTACAAATTTCAAGGCCTGATATTATGTTTAGTGTGTGCTTATGTGCAAGATTTCAATCTGATCCTAGAGAATCTCACTTAACTGCGGTTAAAAGGATATTTAGGTATCTTAAAGGAACTACTAATCTTGCTTTGCTTTATAAGAACTCAGATGATTACAAGTTAGTAGGTTTCTGTGATGCTGACTTTGCTGGAGACAGAATTGAAAGGAAAAGCACAAGTGGTGGGTGCCAATTTCTTGGAGCAAATCTTGTCTCTTGGTCCAGCAAAAGACAAAGCACAATTGCACTATCAACAGCAGAAGCTGAGTACATATCTGCTGCAAGCTGTAGCTCACAACTACTTTGGATGAAGTATCAACTTGAGGACTATCAGATTAAAGAGAGTAAAATCCCTATATACTGTGATAATACTTCTGCTATATGCTTGACTAAAAACCCTATTTTGCATTCTCGAGCCAAACATATTGAAATTAAACATCATTTTATTAGAGACTATGTTCAGAAAGGGATTCTTGAAATTAAATTTATTGATACTGACCATCAATGGGCAGATATCTTTACAAAACCCCTTGCTGAAGATAGATTCAACTTTATAAGAAAGAACTTGAATTTCCTTCTTATAAAGGAATAGGTGTTTGATCTGAATATAGATGACTCTGTTTGACAAGTTGACTCTGTTTGAATATAGTTGACTCTGTTTGACTAAGTTGACTCTGTTTGAATATAGTTGACTCTGTTTGACTAAGTTGACTCTGTTTGAATATAGTTGACTCTGTTTGACTAAGTTGATTCTGTTTGAATATAGTTGACTCTGTTTGACTATGTTGACTCTGTTTGAATAAAGTTGACTCTGTTTGATGTGTTTGACTTGTTGACTCTGCTTGAGTGTGTTGGCTATGTCGTAGTTAAATCTGTTGATTATCTTATCTCGTTATATTCTTTTCATTAACTGTTCGTATGATCATTACATAGCTGTCTCTGGGAATCTTAAGTACACGTGTCTCTCTGAGACTGGTTGATGCGTTAGTGATTGACATTTGCTTTTACTGAGTCATAATTGCTTTTACTGGGAAATGACAATTTTACTGCGCCTCTTTAATTTTGACTTTGACAGCTACACGTTTGAAAAAGACAAATTTTTTTCAAAAATTCATTTCGAAATCCGGCGCATAATGCTTAAACTTCTCGAACACGTTTATAACCCACTCACTCACTCACTCACATCACCCACTACCCACTCTATCTCTCAAAAAGAAGTCTACACTTTTCTGAACCCTAAACCCCTTTCATCTTCGCACTCTGTGTTTCTCCGATTTCAACAATGGCTGCTCCACAACCACTGCAAGTTCAAGTTCCTGAAGAAGAGCGTAGGGTAACGCTGGAAAATCTTCAACCCTCTGACCTCAAGGTGTTGGTGGAACACGAAGTAAGGTTTGAGGATATGGCAAATGAAGGATACGACTTCAGAGCAGACTTCATTGACATGGGGATAATGGATTTCTTCTACATGACCAACTCAGTCTATGAGAATCAGTGAAGGAGTTACGGACTTATGCTTGGAGTAAAGATAAGACCATTCTGAGTCATGTTCAAGGCGAGCATTGTGGTCACTCAGGACCTAATTTTTGAAGTCACCCATTGCCCTAATGATGGAGCGGTTGAAACCGCCGGTTGGGGAAAAGGATCTTTGGTGGTCGATGTTGTAAATGAGACTATCTATGAGAAGCTTTGGAGGGACCAAGGCCGTGGAAATGAAGAAACGATTTCGAGCACTTTTCGTAATCATCATGAATTGCTTGGTGCCAAAATCGGCTCTGTGGAATCTTGTCGGCCAGTACCCACAAGTTCATAATGTGGAATTATGAACTCAAAGCTAAGATCAACCTTCCACAGATAATTTTTGAACATCTGCGAAGAGACTTAATGTACTCCAGAAAAGGGAAATATATGAATATCCCTTATGGAAAGCTGTTGTCAGCAATCATGGAGAATCAAGGGCTTATAAATCTTCTTCAAGGTCTCAACACCTTGGAAGCAGGGCTTGCCCTGAAAACGATGGTGATTCCTATTCTCTCTTCAGACAATCTAAGGAGAATGGGACTCCTTTCCAAGAAGGCTATTGCTGCAATTCAGCAAGGTGAAGAAGGAGCAAGGAAGAAAGTTGTGAAGAAGGGGAAGAAGATTGTGGTGGACTCTGGTGTCTCTACTGGACCAACCAGAAGGGTCACTCGAAGCACATGCATTCACATTGCCTCAGAACCCCCTCACCACTCTCCCGGTAAGACACCTTGCATGCCCTCTACGCTACAGAGGAACAAGAAGAGAAGAAAATGGAGATTGATCAAATGATAAGGGAAAGGATAGAGGAAACACGATCAGATCATGAAGCAAGCTTGGCTGCAGCCTTGTCCAGCGTGAGACCTTTGCACCCCCAGCCGTGCTCCTACCTCGACCCTCGAGTGGCTATTCTGCCGAGCCCGCCTCTGTTGATCCTCGTCAGAACCCACCATTGAAAAGGATACACAAGGTTGGAGATGCCCGTGCTGCAAAAAGGAAGAAGGTACTTGATAAGGTAGTTGATTTATATGATACTACTTATCAACTGCAGTTCTGTTCTCTTGCCTCTCTTGTTGTTGAACCCTCCATCTCGACCCATTAATCCAACACCCCAACTGCTTTCGCACCTAAACCAAAACCCACACCACAAATGTAAACAACCATATATACCTACCAAAAAGCCCTTGCCCACTTTACCCTCGGACTCCTCTTCATCGATGAAGATGATGTTGCTCCCTTGAGGAGTAGACAAAGACCTCAACCACAGTTCAAATTCCCTATATTGAACCTTTAGCCTCTTTACCCCCAAACTCCACTATACCTCAAATTGAAACTACACCTCCATCATCTCCTCTACAAACCCAAACACCTTCACCACCTAAATCACCACCCAAACCAGCTTCTCCACCTAGACCCGCTTCACCCCCTCACCAACGACCAGACCTCAACATACCTGTGAGATCGAGCCCATTCCTGAGGACCCTGAATCTGAGTCCAGGGTTCAAGAGTCTTCATCTCTTGAATCTGGCAATATGGTTGTGTGTGAAGCTCAACCTCTTCGCATTTTGCAACCTCTCCCTGACTCCTCTTTCAGACTTCCCATAATGGTACCCTTCATGTCTCAACTGTTTCTCCTCCAAATTCTCCTCTCCAAGGAGAACCAGAATCTGTTCGAACCGATTCGTAATCTTTTCTGAATCGACTTTGAGGTAGAGATCATTGAGCCACCGCCACTTCTCCTCACCGCACCTGGACCCTCGAGCCTGGTCTTCGGAACCAAGAATTGTGCCCAACGTTCTTCCAAATCTAATTGGTAGCATTGAATACTTCAAAGCCGCAAGATACAGTGGAATCTCGTTTCGGGTTTCCTTGAGAAGACAGATTGATGAAGTAGTCAATGATCTTGTGAAGAAGATCGGTATGAGAACTGGGTGTCTGTGGAACACTTGGTTTGACAAGCACAGGCAAGAACAAGAAGAAAGAAATAGGAGATGGCATCTTTGCCTCAAATGGAGAGTTCCTCCAAGAGAAGAGGTCAATGTTGTTTGGGAACCTGAACCTCCTCCTCCTCCTCGTCCTCCTACTCCTCCAAGAGAACCTCAGTAACACCTCCTCCGGATCCTACGCAATGGTTGTTCAACCATCCTCATCCGCTCTGCCTCTACAAGCCAATCAAGAGTGATAATCTAGGAAGTGTATGACAAACTTGTGGATGATAGCAACAAATTCAACAGGTTTATGGAAGCCTCTCAACAACACTCTGAAACTACTGATCGTAGGCTTGACTTGCTGACTACTCTACTACAGCAAGTTTTGGAGAAGATGGACAAGCCCTAGAAAACCTTAGGCTTTTTACCTTTTAGTTTTCTCCCTTTTTGATAGATTTTCTTTGAGTTTGTTTTTGTTTATTTACTCACTCTGTGATTATTTCTAATGAAATTTATTTATGACACTTAAAAGTTTTCTCTTTATCTTTCTTTATACTGTTTTGACTGTGATGTTCTTTATTTCTGTCTTAACCTTTTTGTCTGATGACAAAAGGGGGAGAAGAATATAGAGAGTATAAAGCAATTGATGAACCTAGTGTATCAACCAAGTGTCATCATGCATACATTATGTGTTCTGATTAATATATTCCTGTATGCTCTGAAACTTATATGCTGTAATATCTTATGCTCTGTTACACTTAGAAATATTTATATATGCTTAATTCAGGGGGAGCCTCTGAAATCGTCTGAATAAATATTTTTTATAAAGAAAAATTGTTCATCAATATATGTATTTGTCATCATCAAAAAGGGGGAGATTGTTGGAATCAAGTGGATTCAGAAACAATAACCCTTAATTGTTTTGATGATAACAAAAGATTAAGAGAACAATTTATTCTCTAACATGATTATAAGTGTGCAGAAAGTATTTATACTCAGAAAAATTTGCTTCAGAAGACTTAGTGAAATCTTGAACTTCACTCATCAAAGTCCGGCTCTGGCTCTGATTCTTGGCACATAGAATCTGGTTGGTCAACGCTCTGGAGTTAGTCAACATTCGATGTTAGTCAACACTGGTATATGATGCAAGACATGATTTGACTCGGTCAAATCTGTTGGTTACCGCTCTTTCAAGACTCAATCTGTTTGGTCAACGCTCTTGTGATGGTCAACGCTCTGTTAGAGCATAGTCACAATCTGGTTAGTCAACTCTCTGGTGCAAGTCAACAATACAACAGATTCTACTTAGTGCACTCTATGAAGACTTATTGTGCTTCAACAAGAATCTGCTATGTGATAGCCCTCTCAGCTCTGTATTGAAGAATACTTGATTCTGGTGAACAGTGAAGTCTTTGAACGAAGAGCTCTGATAGTGAAATTGAAGTACCCTGTTATACGAGGACAAGAAGAATGTCAAAGGATAAAATCATCAAGGAAACTTGTGTTTGAAGTGTCTATATTTTGAAAAGCTCACTAAGGACAAAGTTACTGACATTGCGTATAATACTCAGAATGCTTTTCGTCTTGAAAGCGACGTAACCTGCAAAAGCCACTGTTCCAGGATCTGAAGCTTTGACTTCGGACAAAAAGAGACGTTGTGTCACAACGGCACTTACAAACGGCACTTTTTCAACCCTAGCTATATATCCTACCTCATACACTGAAGTAAGATAAGAATTGAGTTTTTACAAACGATTTTCAACACGCTTAATGCAAGCTAGCAACTTGAATATTTTTCTGAGTAGTGAGAGCATCAACATCTATCTTCTCAAACACTACCCAATCAAGAGACAGTGAGCAATCAAGAATTCATCCAAGTCTCTGAGATCTTTGAACAAGGCACTTACTGTTTTATTCTTTCTTTAAGAAAGTTATTTTGTGCTAAAAGTATTTTCATTGTAAATCCTCTCTGAAGAGAGTTATCTCTATATTGTTTCAAAACTCTTATTTGAATCTGTACTTAGCCCAAGAAGTGGTCGTATACCTTAGAGGCTCAACTGCATCGAGTCGTTCTAAGAAGTTGTGAGTATAGCCAGTTGGCAGAAATATACTCTCAAGTGTAATAAGTTGATTATAGTGGAGAAATCCTTCAAGTGAGTGAAGGGACTAGACGTAGCTATCAGGTGATAGTGAACTAGTATAAATCTCTGTGTCTCTTTCTTCTCTCTACTCTTTATTCCTTGCACAGTTTATTCAATAGTCATTTTTCATAAACATTTGTATTTGCGAAAAAGTTTTTAAAAACCCAATTCAAACCCCCCCTTTCTTGTGTTTTTGCCACGTTCAAGGCTTTCCACGGTTACTACAAAATTTCTTTAAGTTTTTTGTTCAATTAATAATAAAAATTAATTCCATTAAAAAAATACATGTGGTTTGAGTTATAATGAGTAAGTACGGATATTTTAATATTTATATTTTTAAATATTTTTTTAAAGAAAAGGAAGGAGTCTCGTTAAAACCTTCTGATGCAAAACCCTCATTAGGAAAAAAACATCAAGAAGGAAAAAGAGTACTCTCCCTCTAATTTTATTAATAAAATGAAAAAAGAGGTACAAAGACACATGGGGGGATTAGGCCAAAACCCCTGGATGAAAATACAAGTCATACCAATAAGAAGGAAAATCTAGCCTATAATGAAGAACCTAGATCTAGAAAAAGCAGTAATGGCATGCAAAAACATCACTATAATGGATCTCATCCTAACTATGTTGCACCAAAGTCATTATTAATCATTTGCAGCACACCAAATTCAGAAAAAAAAAAAAGGAGACAGTAAAAAAACCAGCATGAGGTCAATAGAATCTGTAAGAAGGAAGACCTAACCTATTACGGAAAAAGTCTTCCTTTATAAATTCTGGAACTAAATCCCACCACATAAATCCCGAAATTGAAGCACCAAAGTTAGCTAGCCTATCAGCACAGGCATTACCCTCTCTATAAACATGAGAATAAACAAAGGTCATACTCCTAGTGAGTTGCAAGCAATTTAACCACCTATTTTTAAGATGCCAAGGAACTATCTTCAGATTTGTGAAAGCATTTACAACCAGCTTGGAGTCACATTCCAACCAGAGTTTATGCCAACCTTTTTGGTGAGCAAGCTCAATTGCCATCATGGCACCAATTAGCTCAGCATGTAGCCATAGCCTCACCAATGCGAAAAGCAAAGCCACCTAGAACAGCTGCACTTCTATCACGAAATATTCCACCACAAGAAGCTAATCCAGGAGCACTTCTTGCTGCACCATCGGTATTTACCTTTGTCCAATAACAGATATGAGGATTCCAAGTTACCTCTTTGATCACTAGGGCTATTAGCGGCTTGATATTGATATTGAATTTTTTTAGTATGATCAACTCCGCACAACTGGATTTCATATGGCCTTTAGAAAAATTCCCTGCCATGGAGATGTTAGCAAAAATTATGTTTATAAGATTACCAATGGGAATGGCTAAGTTATTAAAACGAATTTTATTCCTGGCTAGCCAAATTTCCCAAATAATGTTGCAAATACCAGCTAAAATCACATCAACAGTTTGAGAACTCCAAGAGTGCTTACAAATCTCCAAGACAGTATGAATGGAGGTGGTGTCAATCAATAAGTTTAAACAGTTACCTAACCAATTCCAAAGCCGAGATGCAAAGGAGCAAGAGAAAAACAAAATGGTCTGCAGTTTCATAATGAGCCCCACAAAGGCCACAGACGGGAAACAATATTGCAACCACGTTTCCAAAGCTGGTCATCAGTTGGAAATCTATCATGAAGAAGCCGCCAAATCAAGAACGATTTAGGGGGGGGATGGAATTTCTCCAGAGAAGTTTACCCCAAGAACAAGAAGGTTGTGATTGCCTAGTAAACAAATAAGCCTCTTTCAAAGAAAGATGCCCCGAGTCACAAGTTTCCCAAACAAGATTATCAGAATAAGCTACAGCAGGAATGACCACCTTTTTAATCTCCGCAACCATGGTAGGGAAACGCCTACACAACTCATCCAAAATTTGCCACTGACCACCTTGGAAAAAGTCACTAACTGAAGCAGACAATTGGGAATGGTAGTTATTTGGAATGTTCATCAACTCGACAATGGGCTTGGAAAGCCATTTATCCCGTCAAAAATTGATGGTAGTACCATCTCTAAGATGCCATCTAGAGTTCTCCAACACATAATTAACATACTCTTTCAATCCAGACCAAAGAGAGGAACTTACATGATAATTTATTGGCAAATTATTCCTAAGAGCCCTAGCCCTCAACAGTAAGGCCCACTCTTTGTCAGTCGAAAATAACTCCCAACAGAGCTTGGTCATTGCAGCTTTGTTAATAGCTTTTAAAGGTCTCAAATCAAGACCCCCTTCCTGATAAGTAGTGCAAACCTTGTGCCAGGCTGCCGTCACAATTTTCCTAGCCTCAGTGTCTCCAGACCAAATAAAATTTCTCACCCAAGTGTCAATATTATTCAGTAAAGAGATAGGTCAAGCATAAATATGGAAAGAGTATATAAGCGTACCATAAATGACAGATTTGACTAGTTGAACTCTTCCCATGATGGATAATAAGCTAACTTTCCAAGCTGCAAGCTTGGCTTTGATTTTGTCTGCGATAGGAAGAAGATGACACTTTCTGGCCTTACCTTTGAAAAGAGAAACCCCAAGATAAATGAAAGGAAGCCGACCAGCATGAAATCCCAAGTTATTGGTGATCCTGGAAAGTCTGTTGCTAGGAATTGCTCCTGTATAGTACTTGGATTTTTCACAGCTAATAATCTGGCCAGAAGCTGCGCTATATTTTTGGAAAAGAGCCTTTAAATTATCCAAGTTCTTTTTAGTACCTCTGCAAAAAATAAGAATGTCATCTGCATAAAGAACATGGCTAGGCACAGTATAACCCCGAGGACTAGACATAGGGAGAAGCTTTTGTGGATGTACGCATCCCTCATGCGTAATTGAAGATGATTTTGAAGATGTCAAACACGTGAAGACTTTGATTCTGCTAGTATTCTTTAGCTTTATATCTTTCTCTAGTTAAAATCATTGTTAGAGTCTCAATATTTTGTGGGTTGAAAGTTAGAAAATGCAATTTGTCAAAATTAATTGAATCATGCATGCATAGCTTACTTAAAATGTTTTTGACCAAGTTGGGTATGTTTAAAATTGTTCTTTTATCATTTTTAGACCCAATGATTGTTTTTCAAAGTGTTAAATCATTTCATATGGTCAAAACATATTTTCTATGCATTTTAGAAAGCATGAATCGATTCACACTTTAAATGAATCGATTCATCATCGAGCACCCAGTTACTATTTTTGGTTCTGTGAATCTAATGCAGAATTGGTGAATCGATTCACAGAATTGGTGAATCGAATTCAGTTTAAGTGAATGAATCGATTCACACTGTGGTGAATGGATTCACGCGCGATTTTTCTGCATAATTTCTCAGTTTTGTTTCTCAGTTTTGGGCACCATATAAAAGGCTCGTTTTAGGGTTTTCATACATACTTTTACACATTTTCAGAACCACAAATTGAGCATTCTCTCTAGCTTTCTTCTTCCCCCCAAATTTTATTGAGACTCATAGGTTTTCATTTGTATATCTACACTACAAAGAGTGTTATTTCAGATTTTCTAATTCTTTCTACTTGTAATTTCGTTTTGTGAGGGTGAGGTATCCCTAGTGAATCTTGAGTGAGGTATCTCAAATGGAAAATTTCAGAGAATGGGATCTCTGGCTGTAAATTCAAGAAACGGTGTAATTCTTTGAATTGATAGTGGAAGAAAATCCTGAGCAAGGCTTGGGGACTAGATGTAGGTCACAGTGGTTGGTGACTGAACTAGGATAAAATCCTCTGGTTTGATCTTCTTCTCCCTTATCTCTCTAATTGCGTTTTTTAGGGTTCTTATAGATATAATTGTTGTGGTTGAAATTTATCTTATACTAGTTAATTGATTTCTTGAGTAGAACATTTCTCATATTTAATAAAGATAACACCTTCTCAAAATAAGTTTTTCATAAAGTTTGCGAAAATTTTGATACTCAATTCACCCCCCTCTTGAGTATTCTGGCCACCTGGGTAATAAGTGGTACCAGAGCAGGTATCTTTGATTTTGTCTAATTTTCTTGCAAGAAAATCATGTCTTCGAAATCGTTTTATCAACCCAATGGGTCCTAAATAAGGCTCCTGTTTTTAATGGTGAAGGTTATCCTTATTGGAAAGAGAGAATGAGATTTTTTATCATCTCCCAAGATATTGATATTTGGGATGCCATTGAAAATGGTCCTTTTATCCCAACTATTGAAAGAGGAGGTGTAAAAATTGAGAAACCTAGAAATGAATGGACTGATAAAGAAAAGAGAAAATTTCAACTTGATTGGAGAGCTAAAAATATCATCACCGCCGCCTTAGACCAAGATGAATTTTTTAGACTCACCAATTGCCAAACATCCCAAGCTATGTGGGACACCCTACAAGTTACCCATGAGGGTACTAGTGAGGTGAAAAGGGCTAGAGTGAATACTCTCACACATGAGTATGAATTGTTTCGCATGAACAATGGTGAAACCATACAAGACATGCAAAAACGATTCACACACATTGTGAACCACTTAGCCGCCTTAGGTAAAACTTTTTCTAATGAGGATTTAATCAATAAAGTTTTAAGATGTTTGAGCAGGAATTGGCAACCAAAGGTGACGGCAATTGCGGAATCTAGAAACTTGTCCACCATGACTTTGGCAACCTTGTTTGGGAAGCTACAAGAACATGAGCTTGAGCTAAATAGGCTAACCGAGCATGATAAGAAGGGCATTGCTCTAGTTGCCTCTTCTTCAAAAGGGAAAAATGTCGTTGAAGAGGAAAGCGATGATTCCGAAAATGAAGATTCAAGTGAAGAAGACATAGGTCTCATGGTGAAGAAGTTCGGTAGGTTTTTGAGTAAGAAGGGAAGAAAAATGAGCAACAACAAATTCTTCAACAAGTCAAAGAAGTTTACAAAGAAGGAAGGGAGCACTTCAACAATAACTTGCTATGAATGTGGCAAAACCGAGCACATGAAGATGGAGTATCCAATCTACTTAAAGAAGAATGAGAAAATGCCTAAGAAGGAAAAGAAAGGAAGAAGAGCCTACATTGCATGGGAAGACAATGATACAGATTCTTCAAATAGCTCGGAAGATGATGAAGTAACACACCTATCTCTAATGGCAACCGTCCATGAAAAGGATGAGGTAAGTGATGATGAACTTGATCCTTTACCTACATATGATGAGTTACAAAATGCTTTTGATGAACTTCACGAGGAACTTGTAAAGACCACTAGACAAGTAGTTTCTCAAAAGAAAACTATACTTAGTCTAGAAAAGCAAGGCTCAAAAGAAAAAGAGGAAATTGAAATTTTGAAAAGTGAAAATGAATCTTTAAGGGTTTCTCATGAAGAATATCTTGCTAAAGCATGTCCTAATGATGATGTTATTATTCCTTCCACATGTGAGAAATGTATAGACCTCAAAAAGGAAATTGATTACTTAAAAAAGTCTATAGTAAAGCTTACAATGGGTAGGGACTATTTAGACATGATGCTTAGTAAACAAAGATGCACTTTTGACAAAGGTGGTATTGGTTTCAATCCCAATACTCAAAGAAAATCTTTCAAAAACCTCTTTGTTTCACCAAGCACATTTAATATAACATGTCATTATTGTGGTAGAAATGGCCATACTACACTAAATTGCAATATTAGGAAGAATGGTCTTGATAGTTGTAAAATGGTATGGATTCCCAAGGGACTAATTCCCAACACTAACATTCAAGGACCCAAGCAAATTTGGGTACCTAAGTCCCAACATTAATTGTTTTGTAGGTTTGCTTGAAAGTCAATAGCAAGGATTGGTATTTGAATTGTGGTTGCTCCAAACATATGACCGGTGATAAATCTAAGTTTCTACAACTTGCTCCTAGAGATGGAGGTCATCTAATATATGGAGACAACAACAAAAGTAAGATCCTTGGTATTGGCAAAGTTGGTAAGTCCTCTACTACTACTATAGATGATGTTTTATATGTGGATGGACTAAAACATAACTTGCTTAGCATTAGTCAATTATGTGACAAGGGATATGAAGTTGTTTTCAACTCAACTTGTTGCAAAATTGAAAACAAGAATGATAAGGAAATTAAGTTCATTGGTCAAAGGATTGATAATATCTATATGATTAGTCTAGAGGATATACCTTCAAATGACGTACCATGCCTATTAACTAAAAGTGATGAAAATTGGCTATGGCATAGAAGAATGGCTCACATTCACATGGACCATTTAAATAAACTTATCTCTAAAGATTTCGTAATTGGTTTACCATAAATCAAGTTTCAAAAGGACAAATTATGTGATGCATGTCAAAAGGGAAAGCAAGTTAAGACCTCTTTTAAAGCAAAAAATATTGTTTCAACTACTAGGCCCTTGCAACTTTTGCACATGGATTTGTTTGGTCCTTCTAGAACTATGAGTCTTGGAGGTAATTACTATGGTCTAGTGATTGTGGATGATTTTTCTAGGTACACATGGACTTTGTTCATTGCTAGTAAAAATGATGCTTTTAATGCTTTTAGAAAACTTGCAAAAGTTATCCAAAATGAAAAGAATTTGAAAATTGCATCCATAAGAAGTGATCATGGAGGTGAATTTGAAAACCATCTCTTTGAAGCTTTTTGTGAAGAAAATGGCATTAATCATAATTTTTCAGCTCCTAGAACTCCACAACAAAATGGAGTAGTTGAAAGGAAAACCGTTCTCTAGAAGAGCTTGCAAGAACTATGATTAATGAAACAAATCTTCCTAAGTACTTCAAGGATACGGTTAATACCGCAACTTATGTTGTAAATAGAGTCTTGATAAGACCAATTTTGAAAAAGACGCCTTATGAATTGTACAAAGGAAGAAAGCCTAATATCTCCCATTTTCGTGTCTTTGGATGTAAATATTTTATTTTGAATAATGGGAAGGATAACTTAGGCAAATTTGATGCTAAAGCCGATGAAGGTATATTTGTAGGCTATTCATCCTCTAGTAAAGCTTTTAGAGTATATAACAAGAAAACTATGTCCATTGAAGAATCTATCCATGTTACATTTGATGAATCTAACCTCCAAAAGGAAAGAAAGGATGTTGCTCTTGATGAGATTGCAGGTGCCAGTTCAAAGCCCTCAAATGAAGAGAAGATTGAAGAAAACAGCAACAATGATGAGATGCCTCCCAAGGAAGATAAAGAAGTTCAACATCAAAATCTACCTCTTGAATGGAGAGTGTCAAAAAATCATCCTCTTGATCAAATAATAGGTGACATCTCAAAAGGGGTAACTACTCGCTCTAATATTAGGGATATTTGTAATTACTCCGCTTTTGTTTCACAAATTGAGCCTAAAACTATTGATGAGGCAATTGTTGATGAACATTGGTTGATGGCCATGCATGAAGAATTAAATCATTTTGAAAGAAACAAAGTTTGGGAGCTTGTGCCACGACCAAAGAATCATCAAGTAATTGGCACAAAATAGGTTTTTAGGAACAAGCTTGATGAAACCGGTGTAATTACTAGAAATAAGGCTAGACTAGTAGCTAAGGGTTATAATCAAGAGGAAGGTATTGATTATGAGGAAACTTATGCCCCCGTAGCTAGACTAGAAGACATTAGATTACTTCTTGCTTATGCTTGCATCATGGATTTTAAATTGTACCAAATGGATGTTAAAAGTGCTTTCCTAAAAGGCTTTTAATATTGTGGCTGCTGTATGATACCTTCCCTGTTGAGTCTAATTTTTTTGATAATGTCAAAAGGGGGAGATGGATGGCATATATTAGCATATATTAAGGGGGAGTATTAGTATTAGTTGGTATTATTAAATTGCCTTATTATTAAATTGCCATGATCTATTATTGGTTATTACTTGTTTTAAAAGGCAATTACAGGTATAAGTGTTTGTCATCATCAAAAACGGGGAGTTTGTGGATGTACGCATCCCTCATGCGTAATTGAAGATGATTTTGAAGATGTCAAACACGTGAAGACTTTGATTCTGCTAGTATTATTTAGCTTTATATCTTTCTCTAGTTAGAATCATTGTTAGAGTCTCAATATTTTGTGGGTTGAAAGTTAGAAAATGCAATTTGTCAAAATTAATTGAATCATGCATGCATAGCTTACTTAAAATGTTTTTGACCAAGTTGGGTATGTTTAAAATTGTTCTTTTATCATTTTTAGACCCAATGATTGTTTTTCAAAGTGTTAAATCATTTCATATGGTCAAAACATATTTTCTATGCATTTTAGAAAGCATGAATCGATTCACACTTTAAATGAATCGATTCATCATCGAGCACCCAGTTACTGTTTTTGGTTCTGTGAATCTAATGCAGAATTGGTGAATCGAATTCAGTTTAAGTGAATGAATCGATTCACACTGTGGTGAATGGATTCACGCGCGATTTTTCTGCATAATTTCTCAGTTTTGTTTCTCAGTTTTGGGCACCATATAAAAGGCTCGTTTTAGGGTTTTCATACATACTTTTACACATTTTCAGAACCACAAATTGAGCATTCTCTCTAGCTTTCTTCTTCCCCCCAAATTTCATTGAGACTCGTAGGTTTTCATTTGTATATCTACACTATAAAGAGTGTTATTTCAGATTTTCTAATTCTTTCTACTTGTAATTTCGTTTTGTGAGGGTGAGGTATCCCTAGTGAATCTTGAGTGAGGTATCTCAAGTGGAAAATTTCAGAGTGTGGAATCTCTGGTTGTAAATTCAAGAAACGGTGTAATTCTTTGAATTGATAGTGGAAGAAAATCCTGAGCAAGGCTTGGGGACTAGATGTAGGTCACAGTGGTCGGTGACTGAACTAGGATAAAATCCTCTGGTTTGATCTTCTTCTCCCTTATCTCTTTAATTGCGTTTTTTAGGGTTCTTATAGATATAATTGTTGTTGTTGAAATTTATCTTATACTAGTTAATTGATTTCTTGGGTAGAACATTTCTCATATTCAATAAAGATAACACCTTCTCAAAATAAGTTTTTCATAAAGTTTGCGAAAATTTTGATACTCAATTCACCCCCCTCTTGAGTATTCTAGCCACCTGGGTAACAGCTTTTTTTGGGAAACAAGATGAGATATTCCCCTGCTTAACACATCTTCAGCCAAACAAAACAGAAGGGGAGATAGGGGGTCACCTTGTCTGACACCCCTTTGACAAGCAAAGTAACCACAAGCTTTGCCATTTACAGATATAGAGAGTCTGGCAGATTCCAGGATGGCCTTGACCCACTTACAAAATGTAGGATCAAAACCAAACTTGGAAATAACTTTGAGCAAAAATCCCCAATCCATGGTATCAAAGGCCTTTTTAATATCAATCTTAAGAGCTATGTTCCCCCCAAAATACCTTTTATTTAAGAGGTTTACAGCTTCAGAAGCCACACCAATACAATCACTAATTTGCCTGCCTTTAATAAATCCCCTTTGTTGGTGAGAAATTTTTAAATAATTATATTTTATGTATTCCATTTAATAAAATTAATTCATAATTAATTATTTTTTTTGTGTGTGCAAACTCACCGTAATTGGGGCTTTTGACTCCCTACTGGGCACCCCAGGGTATCCCCACATGCTTAGGTCCTTTGGACCGCTATGGGACTAATCACTGAGTCGGCAGTAGGACGTCCAATTTTGTACACACGAGGTTATGCTGCATCCCAAATGGGTGACTCTAGGAATCGAACCCGTGTTCTTTTCTTAGGCGAGAGCTATGTTACCAACTCTCCCAACACCATTTTTATATTAATTATGGTTTTTAAAATGCACGTCAAGAATAATTTCATTAAATGTTTTTAATAATGTTCTAATTCATAGTAATTCGTGATATGTTTTAAATAATTTTTATTATTTTTTGACTAATTAAATAATTTTGATTAAAATCCAATCAAAATATGTTATCAAACGAATGGCTACTATAAATAGTTTATAATATATTCTTTTTCTACAACACAGCTAACATATATTTCATTTAGACACATTTATAAGCAAAAAAAAAAAAAAATCCACGTTTTGTAACACCCCAATATCCACGAGCTTCTTAATTTTGTTTTAGCCTACTTGGTTATTTTAAAGTATCTTTTATGGCTTAAATATATTTAGTCCCTCAAATTAGGGAAAAGTTTGGTTTTAGTCCCTCAAAAAAATTTCGTCTGCTTTTGGTCCCTTTAGTTTGAAAATGTGTCACATTTTGTCCCTGCGAGTTTGGTTTTAGTCCCTCAAAAATATTTCGTCTGCCTTTGGTCCCCTTAGTTTTGAAATGTGTCACATTTAGTCCCTGCGTCTGTTTTCGTCTGCTTTTCGACTGATGTTGCTAGGAATAATAACATCGAACCTGGTGTTAGAGAGGTTGCAGAGAGAGGGAGAGAGAAATAAAGTACTAAAAATAAACCAAAAGCAGGGACTAAAAAGCAGACAAAAACAGTCGCATGGACTAAATGTGACACATTTCCAAACTAAGGGGACCAAAAGCAGACGAAATATTTTTGAGGGACTAAAACCAAACTCGCAAGGACTAAATGTGACACATTTTCAAACTAAAGGGACCAAAAGCAGACAAAACTTTTTTGAGGGACTAAAACCAAACTTTTCCCTAATTTGAGGGACTAAACACATATTTAAACCATCTTTTATTCATGAAATTATGTTTGAATCATAGCATGGTTTTATTTCTCTTTTTGAGTAAAGGAGATGTATTAGTGATTGAAAGGGGTAAAATTTAGAGAGCCCAATAGCTAAACCCAATACCCAAAGTTTCAGCCCATGAAATCTAGCCCACAAGAGGAATGGGGGTGAAATAGAGGATAGGGTGTAAATAGTATGCTGGAGGAATTAAAAAAAGAGAAATGGAATAATAAAGAAGGGGAGAGGTCGTAGAATAAGAGAAAGAAGGATAGAAAGGGGTGGAAGAAAGAGAAAGAAGAGAGGAGGATAAAGGGAGAAGAAGAGAAGAGATAACCACATTTCCACCCTTGCATTCTCACCTTTGAGCCATTTCTCTTCAATAAACATATTTCCCCTCTCAAAACCACACACATATCCCCTAGAAGAGGGAAGAAGAAGAGGAAGAAGGAAAAGCTTTTGGGTAAAAGAAGGAGGAAGGAAGATAGATTATAACACTTGGGGTTCTTCAATTTCAGTATGCATTACCTTATATGGTAACCGAGGTGAGTTCTTTTCCTTTGGGGATATATAGATTCATGGGTAACCATAAATCCCATGATAGGATTCTCCATTTCATAATTACAGTTCAAGTACTTGAAGATCATTTGAGTGATTAATGTTTGGGGAAGAAGTCAGATTCTTGATGTACAAAGGGAGTAGTGCATTTGAGTTTCAAAATTGGTAATGTATAATCGTTGATTGTTGCTTGCATGTGTAACTATTTGTGTTCAAATCTGTCATGTTTAGGGTTGTAAATGTCTCCTCTAGTTGTATGATTCATGTTTGTTTGTAGGTGTGAATGAATGTGAATATTGGTACAGAATGAGGTGAAATTGAATGTATTACACCTTTGAATGATGAAGAATTGAGTGTTTAGCCTGTTTTTATTTGGCATGCATCAAAGGTGTGAGAATTTGGTTGATAGGGAGTGAACTGGGGTGAAGGAACCAAGCTCCTTCATCAATTTTCTACAACTTTATTGTATAACTAGCGCTGGAAGTGCAAGGAGTAGTGCTGGAAGTGCTTCTCAGACTGAGAGAAATGGTCAAAATACGCTAGAAGCGCTGTGACTAGCGCTAGAAGAGCTACAAGATGCGCTTGGGTGAAAATGGCCCTGAAAGACCAGGAAGACGATAGAATTAAAATTAAGTGTCTTCATAAGAGTTGTAGCCCTAGATGTTAGCTAAAATATGGCTTTTGTGAACATAGTCTCTCTTGAGTTCTTGATTGGACCTTTTTTTGGTTCTTATCAAAGGTAGCTTTATGTGACACCCACTACTATTGGAATCAAGTAGAAACAATGACCCTTAATTGTTTTGATGATAACAAATGATTAAGAAAACAATTTATTTTCTGATGTGTTTGTTAGTGTGCAGAAATCACTATTCATCAGAAGAAGATATCTCAGAAGACTTAGTGAAATCTTGAATTTCACACATCTAACTCTGGCTTTGATCCTCTGTTTTGATGCTGACATGATGTGAAAGCCTTGCTCTGAAGTTAGCCAACTCTGTTGGTAAACCAAGCTCTGGCAAGACTAGCTCTTGACTTGGTTAACTCTGTTTGGTCAGTCAACACTCTGGTAGACAACACTCTATTTAGACCACATTCTGGTTGGTCAACGCTCTGGTCTTCAGTCAACGCATACAACAGACTATGGTTAGACCACTCTATGGAAGCCTTCATGTAATTCTACAAGACTCTCTGTTATATGAAAGGCAAATGAATTCTACACTGAAGAAGTTGCCTCTGTTTCGAGCTCACTCTGATGAACAGTGTAGCTCTGATAGGAAACAGACTGAAGCTTATTTAAGGCTACTTTACGTATTTAAGAGACCTCATTGATGAAGCATTTTAATGTACGAGGTATCAAAGGCCAAAGGGAATGTCAACGAATATAATCATCAGGAAACTTGCTCTCGAAGGGTCTAATATTCAAAAAGCTCACAAGAGACAAACACTCTGATTTTGTCTGCTGTGTCAGTATGCTTTGAGCAGAGTGAAAAACGACGTGACTTGCTAAAGCCATAAAAAGGGGATCTGAAGTCTTTTGACCTAGATGAAAAGAGCTGTTAGGTCACAACGGCACTATTCACAACCCTAGCTATATATACATTACTTCATCCACTGAAGTAGGTTAACGCTGTGATACAAAGTGAGCAACCAAGAATCATTCCAAGTATCTGAGATCACATTGAACAAAGCACTTAATTTTTTTCTTTCAGTTTGAAAGTTATTCATTGTGCTTAAGTTTTCATTGTATATCCTCTCTATGAGAGTTATTTGATATTGCTTCAAAACATTTTTGAACATTGTATTTAGCCCAGTAGTGGCTGCATTCCTTAGAGGCTTGACTGTACTAAGTCGTTCTAAGAAGTTGTGAGTATAGCCAGTTTGGTAGTATTATACTCTCAAGTGTAATCAGGTTGATTATAGTGGAGAAATCCTTCAAGTGTGTGAAGGGACTAGACGTAGCTATCAGGTGATAGTGAACTAGTATAAATCACTGTGCCACTCTCTTCTCTCTTCTCTTTACTTATGCACTGCCTTATTTTATTAACGAGTTGTTTTGAAAAAGGTTTTCATAAACACACAAGTTTTGCGAAAAGTTTTCTAAAACCCAATTCAAACCCCCATTTCTTGTGTTTTTGCCACGTTGAACTATCCCATCGTACGAAAATGCATATAAAGCGCATGCAAAAAGTAATGAAATGCTGGTTTATAAAAATCCTTTTAGCGGAATAGAAGTTCACATCAAATCATACTCAAGTCAAGTTGCGAAAAAATAAAAAAAATAAAACGTTTGCAGAAATAAAATCCAATAACTCGATGTCATATGTCTCAGAGCTTAACCCTTAGTTTTTACGTCGAAAATATAAACTTCATAAAACATAAATAAATCCTAAGCTAAGAAGCATCACATGGAATACTCATCAGCGCCCACATCTACGTCATCACCTGTAATCTCACCATCTACCCATACATAGGGTGTACAAGTAGCCACAAAAGACAGAGGGGTAAGGAATCATACACAATATAAAAAGAAGTGCATCATAGGAAAAATAACATGATGCATCAACAATCAATTAAACATCTTAACAGCAAACAAGGTCTCGTCAGTCAACGCCAATTGATCGGCAGTCCTACGTCGGCAACCAGCAAATGTGAACCTAATAACTACTCCATCGAAGTCTTCAGGATCCTTTTCCTCTTTGGGTGAGCGGATGAAAGTGCCCTCAGCATCCAGAGATACAGACCGAGTCTAGTTAGGGTGATCCAATGTATGAATGGGACGCCTCATCAGTGCCCTGCCTTTACGTAAGATCCCCTACTGGCAACTACCCGCAAGGCTATCTCCGAACTGTTCCCCATGAAATCATTTAATCACCACCCCAGTGACACTACATATCGATGTGCGACAACCGACCTAAGTGTCCATCAACATTCGTAACTCAAATCTGGAGTCACTATCCAATCACATTTTCGTGATCAACAGTCATGGGGTCTACTGTGTCACCAAACCCGTCGACAAGTTTCCCAAAACCCAAATACTCAAAAAATTCGTCGAGTATACAATCGAAGTAGTCATCGCACTTTGGTCACAAACCCGTTACCAGTAAATAAGCAACGATGGTAATAATATGTTATCCTCTTAACACACTAGTGCGGAATACTCCTAAAAAATAGACTTACAACGCCTGTTTTGGCAATAACCGTAGTAAAAAGTGACGCGGTGGCATTTTTGAAATTAATGAGATACTTTTTACGCCAGTTATTGGAAAAACTGGCGTCGTTTGTAGGTGGTGGCATTTTTGTAATATTCAAGCAATAACTGGCGTCGTTTGTAGGTGGTGGCATTTTTGTAATATTCAAGCCTCTGGGATTTAATGCCGGTTATTGGAAAAATCGGCGTCATATGTTTTGGCCTTTTTTTGCTTTATTTTTGGGTTGTGTTTTTATGCCGGTTTACCGGCGTCGTATCTCTTGGTTAGGAATTTTACGCCGGTTGTGTAGAAAACCGACGTGATAAGTTTTCGCGCTAATCAGATCTAATATATTGGAAAAACTCTCTCTCTTTCTCTCTCTTTCACGTGCATCTTCTCTCCAGATCTGATATTGCTAAAACTCTCTCTCTCTCGCGTGCATCTTCTCTCTCGCGTAGAGCACAACCAAGCACCGCCACCAAGCCTTCGTGCACAGCACCGCCAAGCACTGTGACACCCTAAACCCCAAATACGCTTTATTTAATTAAAATAAATAAATGGGAATTTTATAATGAAAATTAAAGGTAACTATTGGGGAAAAATAAACATATTTCTAAACCTCTCAATCTCTCGAGTTAAGAACGTCACATTCTCATTCTCTTTAAACTTTAACTCTCATAAATAATAAAAATCAAATACGGGATACATAAATCTAACTCGTAGTTCAAAATGCCTCGTGGAAATAATATTTGAATTTCGGAAAAATTACAAATGAAAATCCCAACAATAACACATCGGGTCAGAGCTATTAATCCCAAGTTTAAAATCAAATAGACAACTCAAGAAAATCTCCAAGATAAAGTAAAGTAACTAAAATGAACCAAAACATAGTTCTTGTAAAACTTTCAAAATTTAGACAAGTCCTTAGCCACTAGCTTCATTATTGTCATCTGCAAATAACACCAAACAAGACAAACAATACAAATGGTAGGGTTGAGTTCATTGTGATTGAGTGTGAAATAATTGGGAGAATAGGTGAAAACAAACACAAACAACAAACAATGATATATAGATACATGTATATACATCACGCATAGATAAATTCAAGGCATGCATCTTCACCACAATTTCAAGTTACTACTTTCACACATTCATAAGCAATCATGAACTTCATGAATCCACAATCTAAAAAACGTAAGTATTCGGTCACTCAATACCATGGCCATTCCAAAACATGTACTTCTTATGTATGCGGTACTATTCTACTACTCTGGGATAGGGACTAGGAGTACATACTCGGTTTATTGAGGGAGAGCATTTGCGGTGATCACCTCGTTACCTCATATTCTCGACTAGTCATGATAATGTCTGGGGACGGTCAGGATAGCGAAGTCTGATAAGCAACTTCCCGACTCAAGGAGCTAACTTGAGCCTTTGGGTGCCACGGACTCGAGCTTCTCATCCCCAAGGCCGGGAATATCTACCACGAAGGCTCACCCCTAGTGGCCTCCCCCTTTCATTTCGATGATCCTTCCCCGCAAACCTACACAGAGTGTCATGGCAAACAACACAAACAAGGTTGGGTACTGCACCAGACTTCATAATCAAGGGGTATTGGATATCCATCACGGCCTAACTGGCTAGGATTCCAATTGAGTTGGACCACTGAAGGTTGTCACTCTCACATAAACGTTCATAAACACTGCCACATGAAAATGGACTTAATCTCGAAACGTTGCCACATGAGAGTGGACTTTAATCAAAACACTTTGCCACCTAAGAGTGGACTTAAACAATATGACGTACATTCATAATATCGTTGCATACAATTTCCTATGTTCTTTTCTTTATTCACTTACGTTACTCCCATGTAATTACTAACTATTTAACAAGTCATATAGGCTATTACTATAGTTTCTTAGGTCCTTATAATTTATTTAATTATGTGTAATCGCCCTACGGCCCATTGGAAATTCCTAAGATTTACTATGATTTTTAGAAAGCTATATAACTTGGGTACTCATCTTCCCCAAGGTTCCAACACGGCAATTGCATAATTGAAAACACACTTATCAATTCAATATTCTCACAGTGAGGATTATAATAACATGTATTGGGGATATCCAGCCCCCATATTAACCATCAGACATCACAAAATTATTCATGGTATCACAATGATCAAATTACTATAGTAACAACATTTGAGCCTAGCATGTATTTGAACAACATATTCATATCATCTCAACTGCATTCAACAACTCACAACTCATACAAGACAATTCAAAGGAATTAATAACAGGTTATTCCATCACACACACATATATATATATACACACACACACATTAAGCATCAAACAGCAATCAATTTGACATCCAATACATATTATATATATATATATTGACATGCATGATTTTATATATATAAACACCCTATGGGGTCAAGGGACACCCCCTTTCACCTACCCTTACAACTATCACAATCACAATATCTCCCCCCTTTCCTCAAGGAAAAATTGTGGTACCAACAGGAGTGGAAGACTGCCTACAGCAACAGTTTGGACACAAAACGAGCACAGGGAAAAATTAATTGAGTGAAGCACGGGCTGAAAAAAATAACTACTAGTATCAAATAATTTTTTAAGAATTATTAAGGCTGAAACGAATTCAAAATGAAGCTAAAATAGTGACCGTAAAATGTCTCACCGACACAACGGGGTTACGAAAGGTCTGACGTCAACCTCACCGAAACGAGCAAATGAGTAGTGATTCTGAAAGCCTTCGACGCGTAGAATCCAAAAACGTCATCTATTTTACAAGAAGACGACTGTGGTGGCCGGTACAAGGCAAAAACTGAACTCCTTGGAGAGAGAAAGCGATGAAACAGTGCAACGGTTGCTCGAAGGAGATTGGAAACGAATTCAGTGGTCGATTTTGAGTAGGAAGGGTGTGACTTCGTATTTAGCAGTGGGCTTAAGTGAGAGAACAAGAAGAGAGAAGAAATGAGAACAAGGGTTTCTTTTGTTGTCTGCTACAGAACGTGTTCTGCGGCATGTTTAAACTCATTTAGGAAGAGAATGAACAGTGCAACCTAAGGGGTGTATGAGAAAAGGGCCAAGGTGAAACAAGTAAACAAAAGAAATTTTAAAAAAAAACAAGGAATGGCCGCAGCAAAAACAAAAGTTTTCGAAAACAAAGAAATGGCCTGACGCGGCCTTCCAATTCCTTTTCTCCGCTTTTCAAAATTTTTTTTCTTATCACAAATCATTTCTTTAATCAAAATATTTTCCCACATAAATAATATTTCAATACTAATATTTTAGAAAAACAAAGTAATAAAATAATATATTACCATTATCTTCTAAAGTACAAATAAATGCTAATATTTTCTAAAAATACAAATAAATATCAATTCAACATTTTTTCAACAATTCAAACACACATAGGAAAATTAGAATCACTAAATTTACAAATCATAATAATCAATGAAATACTCATTTTTAAAAAATATAAAATGTACGAAAACTGCTGGGTGTTACATTCTACCCCCCTTAAAAGAAATTTTGCCTTCAAAATTTGCGTAAACATTAAGGGCAAAATAAAAGAGGTATCTTTTATCTAATGCTCGTTTGTCATACTCTGAATAGCTCATAAACGTATAAGGGTGACTCGACTCTCACAATTACATGAAAAGAACTGACAATGACAATTGCAAAAGAAGGATGAAAGACACTAATAAGGACAATTCTTCTCAATGAATATCAAAACACGATCTTAGAAGCACAAGTGAATTTTCCTGTTAGAAAAGTCAGGTTACAAAACCTCGTCTTCATGAGAAGGTAAAATGAAAAATTTTCTGAGTAGAAGGTAATGAATATTCAACGTGTAAAAATAGTCTTCAATATATTCCTGAGTGTAAAGATGTTTCGGCCTAGCACATGTTTACAAACAAGACTCTATTGAAGTTTCTTCTCCCACATGAACTTCAAAATTACTACTACTCAAGGAAGACACTTTCTAATTGATTAAGATCATCCCTTAATCGATTAGGACTTTACTGGAAACATACTGACCCTGCAAGACATGTTCTAATCAATTAAGAACATGTCTTCATCGATTAGGACGTCTCTGGAAAATATACTGGGACTCAAGACTTGCTCATAATCGATTAGAGGCTTACCTTAATCGATTAGGGTTTGTCTGGAAAAATTAATAGGACTAAAACACTATCCTAATCGATTAGGCTATGGCTCTAATCGATTAGGGTCACCAAAAGCTCTAATTTTTCCACTTCAAAACATACTAAACACATTTCAATCACGTATGGTCATTGCAAATTATAAGGGCACAAAGTTTAGGATTGCAACAACTTCATTTTTGTTTTTTATTTTCAAGGATCTCTAACCGATACTTAACACGGCTAAACTTGGTGTATTATAAATACAACCTTCTTAACTAAAAACATATTGTTCTTACTTACCCTATACTTAGAGCATCTTTGCTTTTCTCTTATGTAATTGGATTTGGTCAAAAACTTTATTCTATAGACTCCAATCAATAGCTTGCTGGCTTTCTTAAGTGAACTTATCACAATTCTTTCTACTTCTAGACATCATTACTATTAAGTAATTTAGCATCTAAGGATTTATAATCCATAATATCACACTACAAGAAAAAAATCGAATTGGGACGGAAATTTTCGTCGCGCAACAGTTGAAATTTCCGTCCCAAAACATTTTCGGGACGGAATATGTGACAAAAATATTTCGTCACAATTTGCGCGTCGCAAATTCTTTGGGATGGAATATTTTACTCCGTCGCATATTCGAGACGAAAATTGGGACGAAAAATAATTATTTCTTGGGACGGAATTCCTTTAGTCCGTCCCAATTTTGGGAAGAAATTTATCATTGCGTCGCAAAGTAGTCAGATAAATATTGTGACGGAATACTGTGTTTCCGTCCCAATTTTGGGACGGAATTTATCACTGCGTCGCAGAGTAGGCAGATAAATATTGTGACGGAATATTGTGTTTCCGTCCCAATTGGGACGGATTTTTGCAAAAAAAAAAAATCGTCCCAAATTTGTTAATGTTACGACGGAATACTATCAACATATTTTGTCCCAGATTCCATGCTTTTGTGACAAAATATTTCACATTAATTCCGTCCCATCTTTATTTTAGAAAATATAATATTTCACATTACTTTACATTAGTTTCCTAGTAAATATAAAATTCCAAACTAATTGATAACAAGCCACACAACACAATAATTGTCTCATAACCCATAATAATCCATATATGTCTCATCATAAAACATAATAACTATGTTAACATAGGTAGACCAAAATATTAAAGCAAAAGACTAAAGTTCTCAAAATAAAATATCCAAGTTCTAGTGATTTTAAGGTTCTACATTCCAAAATCAACATAGGTCATCCTCATCAATGTCATTGGCTTCATTGTTTCCAAGAGTATTATCACCTACAGAAGGATCTTCATCAATATCCATTGCATCCAAATCGATGTTAGCATGTTTTGCAAACAAAGAGAACATTTTTTCTTGACGAGATAAGATGCGATTAATTGTTTGCTGCTGTTCTGCTATTTTCTGCCTTAGTCGTGCCTCAAGCTCATTACTCATACCACGAACAATATCAGTATAATTTGCATATTGTTTTGATTTAGAAGTTGAGGCCTTGGCACGCATGCTTCCATCCAAACCAAGTCCATATACTCTACCTTTTGCATTTATTCCTCCAACAGCTTCAATCATTATAGCATCATAATCAATAGGCTTAGGTTGAGTACAACTTCCATTATCACCAGACTCAGAAGATTGTGGTTGAGACTCAACTTGTGAACACAACTTTTCAAAGTTTTCCTGTAAACAAAAAAAAAAAAAAAAAGAGAATCACCAGTTTATGCATTGTTAAGTTTATACAACTCAAGAGGATAAACTTGATCCCTTTACGAAACTGTCAAAGAATATACCCCTATAGACTGAGCCTTAACCTACAATGAAGCCAAAAACATATGTCTAAAAGGAAAAAATAATGCGATGGCAGAAAAGGCTATAAAAAATTTCTGCATCACGCTTCAATGTTAAACAACAAACACCAAATGCCAGTAAAAAGTGCACAATGCCATTGGAGATAATCCAATGCTCTTGGAGGTAGCAGTTTCTAGTTCACTAATTAGTACTCAATATGCTATAATCAACTGTAAGCAGTAAAATACTTAAATTAGTTTAGTAACATTGTGATTTGTGTTTTCTTATAGGAAATTATGAGTTGATGGGTGCATAATTTCCAATATAGTTTAGTAAAATACTATATTGTATCTGCATAAGTTCCAAACAAAGACTATAAGAATATGCATAAGTTCTTTCAATCTTCAATAATTCAGTCAACATCACAAAGTAGTGTGAATTTGGAACGAATGACATCCACTAATTTGAAATCACAGATATATAGAAAACAAAAACAGAACCAAAGAAACCGGAAAAACAACAGAATTGCAGAAATGCGATTGCATAAAATAAATTAACACTCCCATATGCATCGTTCCACCTCTTATCCACAAAATTTTCTGTCCCCTTCTTAGTGTGACACTTTTTGAATAGTTCACCCTTGTGTGGCATTCTTCCTAAACTCTTAGCCTGCACTTATTTGAAGATATACACTTACTAAGAATGTAGTAAAAAGAGTTAAGATATTTCTAAAAGTAACATATAACTAACCAATTCAAGTTCATGTTTAAGTTGATTCTTAGACCCTTGGGTGTGCAATGAACCTCCGGTATCCGAATGACGATTTGCACTTGCCACACATCGTAATGTTTCATAATCTTCATCTTGCCACTGAGCAACCAACGTTGCCCATACACTATCAGGAATCCATGTGGGTTGATGCGATATATTTTCACGTGCTCTAGACATTATTTTTCTTAGTAGATCTTTTGCTTTAGATTCCCACATAACCTTGATAGCCGACTCTTGCTCACCAATCCATTTGTAACCTTTCTATAATTATTGAAAATAACAATACAAAATTCAATTCAAAACTAATCATAAAATTTATGACACTAAAAAATCATAGCAATTAACCAAAATACATTACCGCCCACTCTTTAAACCACCCAGCTTTGATATTATCGTTACAACATTTCCAATTGTTGTAAGGGCCATCATACAAAGATTTTATTGCCCTTGATACATCCCTGGTAGCATTATCATCGGGATAAAAGCTGTAAAATTGAAAGAATTAATTACATTAACAAGTTAAATGTAAAGGTATATAAAATATCAATAACAGATTAAATATAAAAGCATACTAAATTAAATAAATAACTTGACTTACTATCCTTTTAGCGTATAGATCCAAACTTTGTTATCAGAAGGATCCCTGCCCCATGGTAGATGCATGTTATGAGGACCAGGTAAGGTAGGATCTCCAAATGGGATAAATTCTTGTGGTTGGCCATTGTGATTATTATCTTCTTCTGTAGTTGGCATGGTTTCAGCCTCAACATGTGGTGGTGGTGGTTGGGGATTCTGTGGCATTGATGTTCTTTCTATAGCAGGAGATGGAATAGGTGAAGTACCAAAAGGAACACTTGCATTACTAGATGGTGGAGATGGTGTGCTAACAGGTGGATTCATATACTGAGTTGTGTTCCTCTGTTGTGAACTAGAAGGTATGTACCTCAGTTGTGAACTAGAAGGTGTGTTCCTCGGTTGTGAACTAGAAGGTGTGTTCCTCGATTGTGAACTAGAAGGTATGTTCCTCGGTAATGAATTACAAGGTGTGTTCCTCTGTTGTGAACTAGAAGGATAAGTTGTACCCTTACCCTTGTGTTTACCTCCAGATCCAAGAGGTCGTCCTCTAGGTCTACCAATACCTGACATCTAAAGTAATAATGAAGACATATATAGTTTAATCACATCATGTTTATAATCCAAAAACGACACAATACAATGCATAATAAGTCGAATCACTATCATCTAAAATAAAATAAAGAAACAAAAATAATCAACTAATTTAATCATCATCATATTCAACATAGTCATCTGGAACATCTTCATTAGTCGAATCACTATCATCATATTCTTCTTCATCTTCTTCATCTTCCACTTCAACAAATGCTTCATCATCGGAATTTGTGTCATTCATTGGGTAACCATCTACTTCTTCAAAATTATCATCATTATCTCGCAAGTTGCCAATTTGTTCAGTTTCAGGCATGACGGGAAACACTTGCACATTCTCAACCTCTTGGTAAGCATGTGTAGGGCCTATTTCGTAGCCTCTTGCATCAATCGTGCTTCTTGCTTTTGTCTTAATAACCACCCACCAGTTTGAATTATCACGTCGTCTTTCAGGATATGGTGTGTAATACACTTGAATTGCTTGTTGAGCAATAATAAATGGTTCATATTTTGAATACCTCCTTTGTGAATTAACTTCAATAATTCCATGATGCTTATGGACTCTTGTTCCAATATTGGGGGTTGGATCAAACCATGTACACTTAAACAATATAACTCTCTTAATTGGTTCCCCCGGATACTCAAATTGCACAATATCATCAAGTGTACCATAATAATCATTTTCACATTGCCCATAGTTAGTTCCTTTAACACAAACACCATTGTTAGCAGTAGATTTTCCTTCACTCCATGTCGTTGTATGAAACTTATAGCCATTGACAAAATAAATAGGATATGTGTATACAACATTCAATGGCCCCCAAGCGATGTCATGTATAAACTGGCTATGAGTTGTGTTGTTTGATTGATGCACCTAATTAATAAAAAGTGAAGTTTTAAGTTCATCAATTAATACTTTTAACATTATCAAAAACATATTTGGAATCACAAAATACTTACATGATTTTTGAACCATTGAGGAAATTCATTTTCAATATACCGATCGACATCGGTATCACTAATGTTTAGCCTAGCTACCCGTAAATTTTCCACAAATAAACTGCAAAATCAATCATGTGTATAAGATTTATGTGTGAGATAGTTAATACTAAGTTATTGGATAAGTTTTGACTTACACTTGATATGGTTCAACCTCTTCACAGTTTAAAAGTACATGCAAATGAGCAGCATCCTTTTCTTTTCCTAAAATAACTTTTCGTCTTTGTTGTCCAGCTGCTCGACCAAGTTGATTGAAAATGGATATAGGTTGAATCAACTGATCTTCACAGCCTTCATCATTTCTTGGCACTCTAGTTCTTCTTGATTGGACATGAGGCTCAAAATAGTATGAAGTAAATGTTGATGTCTCTTGTGTGATATAAGATTTACAAATGCTGCCTTCTGGATGTGCTTTATTTCCAACTTTCTCCTTTAAGGTATGGAGGAACCTTAATAGATATAATGGTGAGTTATAATTTGACATGTCATGAAATATTTCAAACTATATTATGATAAAATAATGTTTTTACCTTTCAAATGGGTACATCGAACGATAGTGCACAGGCCCAGCCATTTTTGCTTCAAATGCTAAGTGAATTGGTAAGTGTTCCATTGAGTCAAAGAAACCTGGGGGAAATATCCATTCCAATTTGCACAATATGACTGGGATATTTAATGCCATTTGTTCTAAGTGATCAACTTTTAATGTAGCTGAGCATAGATCTCTAAAGAAATGACTCAATTCAACTAGAGGATTCCAAATATGCTCTGGCAATGAGCTGAATGCTATAGGAAGCAACCGCTCCATGAAAATGTGACAATCATGACTCTTCATCCCAAGTAGCTTTCCTGTTCTTAAGTCCACACATTTTCGAATATCTGAAGCATAGCCATCAGGAAGCTTTAACTGTAAAAGCCACTCATACACTGCTCTTGTTTGGGATGCACTCAAAGCGTATTGTGCCTTTGGCATTTTCAATTTACCATTTCCCAAGTCAACAAGCTCTAACTCCCGACGCCTACAAATATCGCGCATATCCATTCTTGCCTTTACATTATCTTTTGTTCTGTCCTTTATATCCATAACTGTAAGGAACACATTGTCAAAGACGTTCTTTTCAACATGCATAACATCTAAGTTGTGTCGAATGAGGTTTGTTCGCCAATATGGCAAATCCCAAAATATGGATTGTTTGGTCCAATGGTGTTCATGTCCATAGCCATCTATGGGAATGACTCCACTTTGGGGAACTTTAGGTAACATTGATACACGTTCCCAAACTTGATCACCAAGCAAAATTTGTGGGGGTGGTGCATTTTCCAGCTTATTTTTGGTAAAGTTATTCTTATTCCTTCTGTACGGATGGTCCATTGGCTAAAATTGTCGATGACAATCAAAAAATGATGTCTTTCGACCATGTTTAAGGATCTTTGCCTGAGTTTGTTCCATACAATAGGGACAAGATAATCTACCTGCAGTCGACTAACCTGACAACATGCCATAGGCTGGAAAATCATTGATAGTCCACATCAGTGCAGCTTTCATTTGGAATTTTTGAGACAATGAGACATCATATGTGGTTACACCCACATCCCATAGCAATTTAAGCTCATCTATCAATGGTTGTAAGAAGACATCTATTTTTCCTTTTGGACTTTTAGGCCCTGGAATGATTAACGTCAAAAATAGATACTCTTCTCTCATACACATTGAAGGAGGCAAGTTGTAAGGAGTGACAACTACGGGCCAACATGAATATGACCTGTTTGTCATATTAAATGGGTTGAAACAATCAGAACATAGACCAAGTCTTACATTTCGTGGTTCTGCAGCAAAGTCGGGATATGTCTGATCAAAATGTTTCCATGCCTCTCCATCAGAGGGATGAATCAAGACACCTTCCTCCCAAACATTTTCAAAATGCCATCTCATATTACTAGCTGTAGTTGGAGAAGCATACAATCTTTGCAACCTCGGTGCAAGAGGCAAGTACCACATTCGTTTCCTGGAAACCTCTTTTACCCTGTTATAATTAGTTGTCTTCAATTTATATCGTTCTTCGTTACAGAATCTGCAAACTTTTGCTTCAATATCGTCTTTGTAATATAGCATGCATCCATTCACACAACAATCAATTTTTTCATAACTCAAACCCAAACTTTCAACCAGCTTTTTTGTCCTATAGTAATCTGATGGCATATGATTATTAGAGGGCAAAATCTCTCTACAGAATTGTACGATTTTATTAAAAGCTTCTTGAGATATATTATGCTCAGCTTTAATTGAAAGCAATCGTAATGTTGCAGATAACTCTGAATGACTAGTGCACCCCTCATACAAAGGCGATTGTGCTGCAGTCAAAAGATTAAAGAAAGATTGGGTCTCTTCATTCGGTGTCTCATCTCTACTTTCCTGAAGACCCTGGGCAAAACTTGGACCTGCTGCATCCGTTACCAATGTCTCATACGGATTTAAGTTTTCTCTATAAGTATTTTGCCCATAGACAGATGGTTGAGGATGTGTTGTATGAGTTGATCTAGGTTCTTCTTCCCCATGTGCCGTCCAATAAAAATAGTTTGACCTAAACCCTTTCCTATACAAATGTTCCCTCACTTCATTTGGTTCTCTCCTTTTTCTACAATCACAAGTAACACATGGGCATCTAATTTTTCCTTCATTCTTAAATAGATCTAATCCACAAGCATGTGAAATAAAAGTCTCAACACCCTCATAAAAGACATCTTCTAGCCCGAATCGATGAGATAAAACCCTATTATACATCCATTCTCTATGTGCAGGCACGTCCATTGTCTATACACAAGATACATACACTTAATTTTAATCATTAACATAACATTAAAAATTCTGCATTGAGTAAACAAAGGAAACTTATCCTCAAGTTAATTGTTTTTATAAATATTAGTGTTGAGCGAATAAAAATTAAACAACACAACATAGGGGATTGGGTAACATTCTCAAGAGGTGTAAGGGGTTTTACAAGCCAATATATATGTAGGTCTAAGCATCTATTAAAGTGGAAAAGAATTTTACATGCCAATTGCCAAATGAATAGAAGCATATGAGTCAGAGGATGATGATGACTGAGCAATGTATTGGAGTTTACCTTGCAAGAAAGTGTGATGATATGCTTAAGCAGCCTTAAGGAGTAAAACAGAAGCAAGTGGGGTCTTCAATATGAAATAAAGCTTTTATCCTGCACAAACAACACAACCATATAAGGGAAACAAATAATATCCTGCACAAACAACACAACCATACATGGCAAAGTTACCCAGACACCCTCAGGCTCTGGTTAGGTGCTGGGTGATTTTGCTAATGGAATGGAAAAGAAGCAAGCAGATAAACACCATCCTGATACATAAGTTAATTTGTGCAAATAAAGTAATAAACCCCTTTAAAGAACCCCCAATTGAAGCACTGTTACGTCATCTTGTCCAATGAAACATGATATACTAGGGATGGCAACGGGGCGGGGCGGTACCGGGGAGTGCTCCCCCGCTCCCCGCCCCGCCCCCCAGAATTTCCCCCGTCCCCATCCCCGATCCCCGCCATGGGGATTTTTCCTCCCCCATCCCCGTCCCCACGGATCCCCGCAGGTCCCCATGGGGACCCCGAAAATTAAAAAAAAAACAAAAAAAAAACCCTGAAACTTAATAAAGGAACTTCAGTGTTTTCCACAGGACTATTAGATGCAATACCTTCAACCATTTTTAGACAAGCTCCTGGATGCAAATAAAATTGAAACAAGCTTGTAAGTTTGAAGAAAAAATGCTGACAGAAAAATGGCCTATAATCGCAGAGAAAGCCACAACAAAAATGAAACAAGCTCCCTGCATGAACTTTGACAACAAAAAAACCACAACAACAACCAGAATCGTAGAACAAAGCAACAAGAGGCGAGAACAACAACAACCAGAACAACAACAACAACAACAACAACAACAACAACAACAACCAGAATCGCAGAGAAAGCAACAGGAGGCGAGAACAACAACAACAACCATAATCGCGAGAACAACAACAACCATGTGGAGGCACAAAAATCGGCCAGAGAACAACAACAGCGAACAACAACAACCAGAATCGCCGATTGTTGAGGAAGAAGGTACAAGAATCGAACCTAATGTCGAGGCGCCAGGAAGAAGCATCAGAAGGAGGAGGCGCACAGGAATAACCAGAATCGCAAGAACGAGAGGAGACGAAGCATCAGCAGAATGGCGAAGACGCAATAAAGCGAGGAGGAGACAAAGCATCAAGCAGCGGAAGCTTAAAACCGGGAGGAGAAGACGCGGCGGCGGCGGATAAAAGGAGGAGAAGTCGCGCAGCAGCGGCAGCACTCCCAGGGAGGAGATGGCCGATTGGCTTTCTAATTTAGGTTTCCAGGTTTGAGGTTAGTGAGTATAGTGAGAGCATGCTAAAAAACCTAAAAAACCATACGAATAAATAAAATATGCAGAATGAGATGTTTTCCAATTATAGAATTCAAAATGATAGGTTTCGTAATTAAATTTTTGAATTTGATTTCTGTAGGTTTTGAATTGGACTCAATTTTGAAATGAATTACCTTTTATTCTCGTTACTTTTTTTAAACTTTAATTTTATGATTGAGCAATTGAATTATTGATTTGATTTGCGAGTTTTGAATTGGGATCAATTGGAATCAATTTGGAAATGAATTACCTTTTATTTTGAAGAAAAAAGCATGATCTTTGTTTTGGGTATGAGTCAAGAATAAATCAAAAGCAAAGGCCAAATCTCAAATAATAGGCAAAGCTCAATTAGAAAAGACATATTGCGCCAAAAAAGTAAATGAAATCAATTAATAAAAATAGCAATCTAATGCTCAATCCCGTCATTTTAAGTCTAGGAAGGTTGTTCCTTAACCTAAATCAAATAAAAGGTAAAACTTAAAAAATAAAAAATAAAAATAGTACAAAACACCATAGAATAGGCTACATCGAAAATACAACCCTTCAATTAGGCAAAAAGGCAAGAAGAACGACGCATATATCAACAGAGCTCACTGGCGTCGTCACCATGATTGCGCAAAAGAGAGCTCCCCCATTAACATGAGTTTTTCCTGAAGCCCCAGAATCAGTACATTGTACCAATAGCTTTAATAATTTGGAAATCCCAGATCAAACCAAGGTTTCATATTCTCATTATAGTGTAGTAGTGAATTTGTTTGTGTTAGAATCAATTGTGTAATCATGACTCGATCTAGACTGTACCCACCACTCATTATACATTTTATTCTCAAAAACGAGCAAGCTTGCAGGCCGTCCAATAGCTTTAGTTGATCCTTTCAGTACACCCAACTAAATAAGGAAATAAATAAAATCAGAAAACGTAAGTAACATGAAATATACAACAAACTGCATCATATAATCATTAAAGAAAACATAATCCTTTAGGTAATTTTATATTTTCTATGCTAATCAAGACAAAAGAAGCAAAAAGTAAGAATAAATCATAAACAAAGATGGAGGCAAAATCTTAAATAAAAAAATATAAGAGCAAACTTTTGAAAGGAAATTAAACTTAAAAAACATATATCATACCAGAAGTGATTACCTGTAACAACATATAGAGGTAAGAATCAGTTCATTTCTTTTCTACTTGAGTTATAGAAGAACCAAAAAATCTTAAAACGTTCTTTGGGTACATCTAAAAAGAATGTGCGATAAAAGAGAATATTTCTAGCTCCACCATTCAAAATATTTCCACCACATCACAAAATGAAAATTTTTAGACCCCATAGCTCCAATCGGTTAATATCTAAATCAACTTTACCTTTGGCGCAAACCTTCCCTCCATCATATTTCTGAATGTATTTAAAAGAGAATAAAAATTTGTTCTGAACTATGAGGCGGAAATTCAACTTCCGTCCCAAACTGAGACGGAAATTCAATTTACATCACAAAATGGAGATGGAATATCAACTCCGTCCTACACCAACAAATGGTGTTGAATAATAATAACAACATTGGGACGGAAATGTGATAACTATTCCGTCCCAAAGTTGGCACCAATATTCCTTCCACAATTTCCTAAATTAATTTGTGACAGAATAGATTTTCCGTCTCCAATATGCGACAGAATCCCAAATTCCGTCCCAATGTTGGCGCCAACATTCCCGCCAAAAAAATTTCTAAATTATTTTGTGACAGAAAAGATTTTCCGTCTCCAATACCCGACAGAATCCCAAATTCCGTCCCGAAATCGAGACAGAGTGTGCCTTCCATCCCAAACATATAAATAAATGTGGTGGAAAAATGTTGCGACAAATCTTTGTCGCAAATTCCGTCACAAACAATTTATTTTGGGACGGAAATATTTTCCGTCCCAAATTTCCGTCCCAATTTGAATTTTTTCTTGTAGTGTCATTTACATAACTAAGCTAATTCCTAATATATATATATATATACACACATACATATATACAAGGAATTCATTAACATTCATAGACGTGAACATTATTAAGTTCATAGTCAGTTTTGCTTGCTACTAAGTGCGTTCTAGCTATTCCCATCGGTTGAATCGATATTCAACAGGGAATCTTCGTTACCGGGTTTTGTCAGGGCTTCAGTCCCGAGACCCCGAGTAACGTCTACGATATGGTGGTCAGACGTCTTAACCGTCCAAGTGGCGTCCCACGAGGCTAACCATACCGTGCTTCTCCTTTAAATAGAGGAATCTTGCCATGGACTTTAGTTTGTGCTTATGCTTTTATGCATGTTTATAGAAATGCAACTTAGCTAACTAGGATTTATTAACATCATCCTCATTTAACTATTCAAGGAAATTTATAATCATTTCAATGAATCTAGCTTAACATTAACAACATTCATTTCTAGCTAACTACTCACTTAGAGGTTAAAACATGATATACTCATAATAAGACTCATTCCAAATCATGAATATCTACTTCAAACATTCTTCTAATTAGATACTTTCCTAAGGTCCTTGAATTGATCTCATTGACATACACTTAGGGCTCATTGACAAGCCGCACAACTGACCAAATTAACGGATGAAACATACACTAACCATATCCCTTGAAACTCTATGGAGTTTACAAGAGAGAAAACATCAAACATACATTCAAGTGTGAGGGGTTGGGGGTAGCCATCCAACCTCTTGCAGTCAAACCCACTATTAAATCTCAATAATAATAATAATAGACTCAACTTCATATGGATACTCAAAATCCCTAACTTGAACCTAGGGTTCACATAATACTCAAGGAAAATAAATTCCTATGTGTGGGACTTATGGGTGCCCATCACCTAAGGGTTGAAGAACTCACCTCCATTCTTCAAAACCTTGAGCTAGAAAGGTTGAACTTTGCCCTCCTTGCTCTTCTTCAAGCTTTCCCTCTTTGCTCAACTTAGGGCTTCTTCAAATACTCCTCAATCTTGAGTTATAATCTTCAATCTTCTTCTTTTGTCCAAGAATTCGAGCCATCTTGGAAGGAGCTTGGTCTTCTTCCTCTTCTTCTTCTTCAATTCGTTCTTCTTCTTCTCCTTGGTTAGGGTTTCAACCCAAATCTTCAAAATACCCAAATACTCAACCTCACAACTTTGATTCAAGCTAAGATTTGAGAAAATCTAGCAAGAATCCTTCAATCTCTCATAGGGTTTGAGAAACCCTAGCATTTATCTCCCTTTCTCTTCTCCCAATCACCCCTTCTCTCTAATTTCCCTAAAAATAGCGTTCTGCTGGTTTTCTGCTGCATTTTTTGCTTTTAATAGGGTGTGAATCGATTCACAGCAGACTGTGAATCGATTCATCCACTTAAAACTGTACCTGCACTTCGTGAATCGAATATGTGAATTGATTCACAGACTCCCAATTCGATTCACAGCATAAAATCAGTGGTCTGGAACACAGTTGTGAATCGATTCAGGCTTGTGTGAATTGATTCACACTGTACTAAAATGTGAAAAATCATCTTTTAACATCAAATCTTCATCAATTAACTCCTAATTAACACTTCCAATCATCTTAGGATTAAATCTAACTTGTTTCTTAACTCAAAATCAACAATTTACCCATTAAAACTTTGTATAATCATATTCACTCAATTTGAAACCAGTTTAAGCTTGAATACAATCACACAACTTATTCTCAACTTAGCTTAGAGAATTTGGGGCGTTACAATAAGGATATCTTATCCAGAAATCTTAAAACAAGGCCACTAAAGCACCAAGGGCCAAAATATTACAGAATCTAGATGTAGTTCCATTTCAGTTGCCCAGCAATTAACCGATAGAAATGATATTATTAAACAGAGGTTGAGGTCTGACATAGATCAGGAAGCAAATCCAAATATAGATTACGAGTTAACCAAAGTACAAATTAACACACATAGAAAAAATAAGTCACACAAGCACAGAGTTCACATAGGGAAACATAACAAACACATACACAGTCCGGTAAGACCGAACCTGGCTCTGATACCACTTAATGTGACACCCTTAACCCCAAATACGCTTTATTTAATTAAAACAAGTAAAGGGGAATTTTATAATGAAAATTAAAGGTAACTATTAGGGAAAAATAAACTGATTCAAAACCTCTCAATCTCTCGAGTTAAGAACGTCACATTCTCATTCTCTTTAAACTTTAACTCTTATAAATAATAAAAATCAAATACGGGATACATAAATCTAACTCGTAGTTCAAAATGCCTCGTGGAAATAATATTTGAATTTCGGAAAATCAATCCCAAGTTTAAAATCAAATAGACAACTCAAGAAAATCTCCGAGATAAAGTAAAGTAACTAAAATGAACCACAACATAGTTCTTGTAAAACTTTCAAAATTTAGACAAGTCCTTAGCCCCTGACTTCATTGTTGTCATCTACAAATAACACTAAACAAGACAAACAATACAAAAGGTAGGGGTGAGTTCATTGTGATTGAGTGTGAAATAATTGGGAGAATAGGTGAAAACAAACACAAACAACAAACAATGATATATAGATACATGTATATACATCACGCATAGATAAATTCAAGGCATGCGTCTTCACCACAATTTCACGTTACTACTTTCACACATTCATAAGCAATCATGAACTTCATGTATCCACAATCTAAAAAACGTAGTATTCGGTCACTCGGGACCATGGCCATTCCAAAACATGTATTTCGTATGCATGCGGTACCATTCTACTACTTTGGGATAAGGACTAGGAATACAAACTCGGTTTATTGAGGGAGAGCATTTGCAGTGATCACCTCGTTACCTCCTACTCTCGACTAGTCATGATAATGTCTGGGGACGGTCGGGATAGCGAAGTCTGATGAGCAACTTCCCGACTCAAGGAGCTAACTTGAGCCTTTGGATGTCACGGACTCGAGCTTCTCATCCCCAAGGCCGGGAATATCTACCACGAAGGCTCATCCCTAGTGGCCCCCCTTTCATTTCGATGATCCTTCCCCCCAAACCTACACTGGGTCTCATATATGGCAAACAACACAAACAAGGTTGGTTACTCCACCAGACTTCATAATCAAGGGGTATTGGATATCCATCACAGCCTAACGGGCTAGGATTCCAATTGAGTCGGACTGCTGAAGGGTCGTCATTCTCACATAAACGTTGCCACCATAGGTGGGCTTTCATAAACACTGCCACATGAAAGTGGACTTAATCTCGAAACGTTGCCACATGAGAGTGGACTTTAATCAAAACACTTTGCCACCTAAGAGTGGACTTAAACAATATCACGTACATTCATAACATCGTTGCATACAATTTCCTAAGTTCTTTTCTTTATTCACTTACGTTACTCCCACGTAATTACTAACTATTTAACTAGTCATATAGGCTATTACTATAGTTTCTTGGGTCCTTATAATTTATTTATGTGTAATCGCCCTATGGTCCATTGAAAATTCCTAAGATTTACTTTGATTTTTAGAAAGCTATATAACTTGGGTACTCATCTTCCCCAAGGTTCCAGCACGCCAATTGCATAATTGAAAACACACTTACCAATTCAATATTCTCACAATGAGGATTATAACAACATGTATTGTGGATATCCATCCCCCACATTAACCATCAGACATCACAAAATTATTCATGGTATCGCAATGATCAAATTACTATAGTAACAACATTTCAGCCTAGCATGTATTTGAACAACATATTCATATCATCTCAACTGCAATCAATAACTCACACAACTCATACAAGACAATTCAAAGGAATTAGTAACAGGTTATTCCATCACATATATATATACCACACACACTAAGCATCAAATAGCAATCAATTTGACATCCAATACATATTGTGTGTGTGTGTATATATATATATATATATTCACATGCATAATTTTATATATTTAAACACCCTATGGGGGTCAAGGGACACCCCCTTTCACCTACCCTCACAACTATCACAATAACAATATCTCCCCCCTTACCTCAAGGAAAAATTGCGGTACCAATAGGAGTGGAAGATTGCCTACAGCAACAGTTTGGACACAAAACGAGCACAGGAAAAAATTAATTGAGAGAAGCACGGGCCAAAAAAATAACTACTAGTATCAAATAATTTTTTAAGAATTATTAAGGCTGGAATGAATTCAAAATGAAGCAAAAAGCAGTGACCGTAAAATGTCTCACCGACACAATGGGGTTATGAAGGGTCTGACATCAACCTCACCGAAACGAGCAAATGAGTAGTGATTTTGAAAGCTTTCGACGCGTAGAATCCAAAAACGTCATCTGTTTTACGAGAAAACGACTGTGGTGGCCGGAGTAAGGCAAAAACCGAACGCCTTGGAGAGAGAAAGCGATGAAACGGTGCAACAGTTGGTCGAAGGAGACTGGAAACGGATTCAGTGGTTGATTTCGAGTGGGAAGGGTGTGACTTCGTATTTAGCCGTGGGCTAAAGTGAGAGAACAAGAAGAGAGAAGAAATGAGAACAAGGGTTTCTTTTGTTGTCTGCTACTAAACGTGTTCTGCGGCGTGTTTAAACTCATTTAGGAAGAGAATGAACAGTGCAACCTAAGGGGTGTAAGAGAAAAGGGCCAAGGTGAAACAAGTAAACAAAAGAAATTTAAAAAAAAAAAACAAGGAATGGCCGCAGTAAAAAAAAAAAATTCACGAAAACAAAGAAATGGCCTGACGCGGCCTTCCAATTCCTTTTCTCCTCTTTTCAAATTTTTTTTTTCGTATCACAAATCATTTCTTTAATCAAAATATTTTTCCCACATAAATAATATTTCAATACTAATATTTTAGAAAAACAAAGTAATAAAATAATATATTACCATTATCTTCTAAAGTACAAATAAATGCTAATATTTTCTAAAAATACAAATAAATATCAATTCAACATTTTTTCAACAATTCAAACATACGTAAGAAAATCAGAATCACTAAATTTACAAATCATAATAATCAATACAATACTCATTTTTAAAAATATAAAATGTATGAAAAATGCGGGGTGTTACAAGCACCGTGTCCCTCACCAGTCGTCGGTGCCACCGCCTTCCTCCCTGACTCTGCGTCGCTGCTCTCCCGCACCGTTAAATCCTCGATACCACACCGCTGCTTCTCCCTCTTTGCGAGCCGCCGCTGCTTCTCCCTCTCGACGTAATACACCTTCTCCTTCATATCTCGCACCCTTCCTCACTTCTTCTTATTCTTTCGTTTTTCTTCTTCTTCTTCTTCTTCTTCTTCTTCTTCATTTCGTTTGAATCAGCGAGTTCGTATGAGCAGTTTGACTTTACCAAAGTTCTCAAATTTTGTAATTAGTTGTTTAAGTTAATTTTTTATTGTGAATACACAAGGGTAAATGATGAACCAACCGTGTTTGCTTTTGGCTTTTAGGTTTGATCAGCCATCAGATTTGGTTTTGTGCAAATAATACAAAATTTCTATTCTGTTTAATCAAATTAGTGTACTGGTTCATTTTATCTGCAATTCCATATAATTCGAAACAGTGCTTCTGTCGCTATTGAATAAAAATTAGTGGAAGGTAGAATTGTTTAAAGGCACTTCAATTATGAATCTGATACTAATCACTAATGAAAACACAAATTGTACTGTAACCGGGTGTATTCAACTGGTTCTTGGAGCATTCCTTGTTAGTTGTTACCTTGCTTTGGTTGGATGTGTTCACATTTATTGTTGAAGTATATCATGAATGATCCTGCATTTATGTTTATGAGTTTGTTTGTGGATTTTCTGTTCTTTGTGATTGGAAACTTAGACTTGTTTTGGGTTAAGCTACGTTAGAGGAGTTCTAATGGTGAGAAATAAAGTTTAGGAGTGATCATGTTAAAATTCAGATTTTTATATAGATTAAGTGTAGTGTGTTTAGGATTCCAATGAGTGTGGTTGTGTTTGGATATTATTTGGAATACTGGTTTGGAATAATGGTGCAAAAACCTATTCTTATTACTAGTTTATATTTAGATTAATTCTATTATGATTAATTTAAACTTGTTGACAATTGTTGACAATAAAATTATGATTAATTCTATTGGTTAACGGATTTTTCATGTTTTCATTTTAGTTGAGTAAACAGTCATTTCAAACAAAAGGATAATGGACACTTCTAGACTAGTTGAGGCGTGCATACGGCCTTCTATTAATTGTTCTAACTTATGCATACAAACATGTCAATGTTAGTTAAATATCTAAGCATAAAAGTGTGTGTATATTATTTCAGAACACAGTTATGGATCGTAGTTGGATGCAAAAACATCACTTCGGTGATGAGTATAAGAACGGGGTCGAGAGTTCTTACAATTTTCCCAAGCAAAACTTCCTAATCAAACAACTTTCTATTGTCCTTGTGTTAGGTGTTTGAATGAGCCAACACTAAATGTTGAGGAGATACGGAATCATCTTCGTGTTAATGGGGTTTGCCAAAGATATACGACATGAACCTGGCATGGTGAAGTGTTAGACAAGCCAAGTGTATCCAAAAGAGAGGAAGTTGATGTAGATATGGACGATCAACTAGAGGACATGATTCGTGATATTGGACATGAGTCTTTTCAGCGAGCACATGTGTATGAAACTTTATATAGCAACAAGGAAGAGCCTTTGTATCCAGGCTGCAAAAATTTCACACGGTTGTCAGCGGTGTTGAAATTGTTCAATCTGAAGGTGATAAATGAGTGGACTGATAAGAACTTCACTGAATTGCTTAAACTGTTGAATGACATGCTTCCGGAAGGTAACACATTGCCAAACTGTAATTATGAAGTGAAGAAGGTATTATGTCCGATAGGTGTGGAGTATAAGAAAATACACGCATTCCCGAATGATTGCATATTGTATTGGAAAGAGCGTGAAAACAAAAAAGAGTGCCCCGAGTGTAATACACCACGCTATAAAAAGAAGAACGACGATGATAGTTGTGATGATGTGAGCAAAAAAGGCCCCCTGCGAAGGTGTTAATGGTATCTTCCAATTATTCCAAGGTTTAAGCGATTGTTTGCCAATGTAAATGATGCAAATAACATTAGATGGCATGCAGATGATAGGAAATGTGATGGAAAGCTTCGCCATCTGGCCGATTTTTTGCAATGGAAGAGAGTTGATTCATTGTTTCCGGAGTTCGGCAATAAGCCAAGAAACCTTAGGCTTTGACTTGCTACAGATGGAATGAATTCATATGGTAACTTAAGTAGCATCCATAGTTTATGGCCTGTTCTCTTGGTAATTTACAACCTATCTCCTTGGTTGTTCATGAAGTGCAAGTACATTATGTTATCTATGATGATTTTCGGTCCAAAACAGTAGGAAAATGACATAGATGTTTATCTAAGTCCCTTGATTGATGACTTGAGAATATTGTGGGATGGCATTGATGTGTTTGATAGGTTTTCGATCAGGTAAAGATTTCAAGTTGCGTGCCATGTTGTTTTGCACCATTAATGACTTTCCAATATATGGGAACTTGTCCGGGTATAGTGTTAAGGGGTATAAAGCTATGCCCTATATGTAAAGACGGCACATGTTTCTTTCAACTGAAAAATGGGAGGAAGACTTGTTACCTTGGGCATAGAAGATTTTTGAGACGTGATCACCCGTATCGCAGGTTGAAAAAGGCTTTTAATGGATGTCAGGAGAACGAAATTGCTCCGAAAGCTTTAACCGGAGAAGAAGTTTATCAATGGGTGAACTCCATCAATGTTAAGTTGGGAAAAAAAAGAGGAAAATACATTCTTCTGTGAAAAACATATGGAAGAAAATGTCAGTGTTCTTTGATCTTCCATACTGGTCAAGTCTTGATGTGAGACACTGTATTGATGTGATGCACGTGGAGAAAAATGTTTGTGATAGTGTAATCGTTACGCTTCTCAACATCAAGGGCAAGACAAAAGATGGTTTGAATGCTCGTCTAGATCTGGTTGAGATGGGCATAAGAGAACAGTTAGCTCCAGAGCCAAGAGGTAACAAGACATATTTGCTATCAGCATGTCATACCTTGTCAAAATAAGGGAGAGTAAGCTTTTGCGAGTGTCTACGGGGTGTGAAAGTGCCACAGGGTTACTCTTCAAATGTAAAGAGTCTTGTATCGATGACAGATCTCAAATTAGTTGGCTTAAAGTCTCATGACTGTCACCTCTTGATGCAATAATTACTACTAGTGGCTATTCGTGGCATCTTGCCTAAAAAAGTTCGACATTCCATAATTAGATTGTGTTTATTCTTCAATGCAGTATGTAGCAAAGTCATTGACCCTCAGAAATTGGACGAGTTGGAAAATGAGGATGCTATCATCTTGTGTCAGTTGGAGATGTTCTTTCTTCCCTCATTGTTTGACATCATGGTTCATTTAATTGTTCATCTAGTCAGAGAGATTAGAGTGTGTGGCCCGGTTTATTTAAGGTGGATGTACCCTATTGAGCGATACACGAAAATATTGAAAGGGTATGTGAAGAATCTATATCGTCCCGAAGCATCTATTGTTGAAAGGTATGTAACAGAAGAAGCCATTGAGTTTTGTTCAGATTATTTGTCAGAAGCGGAATCTGTAGGGCTTCCCAAGTCTCGTCACGAGGGAATATGTGAAGGTAAGGGTACACTAGGTCTAAAAACTAAGAGCATGGGTCGAGCGGAAGTGTTTCAAGCACATTTGTATATATTGAATAATATTGATGAGGTTTAACCTTACTTGTCTACTCACAAAAATCTTGTCAAGGCCAAAAACCCTCAAATGAATGAAAATTGGGTGTTGAAGAAGCATAACAAGACACTCATAACTTGGTTTAAAGAACAGATTTTCAACAACACCAGTGATGTATATGGATTCTTGGAACCAACGTTGGTGGTTGTCAAGTCTAACCCAAAATAGTCTAATGCATCTGTTCAAACTTACATACAGAATAAGCTAATTCACCAGGACAAAGATGTTTTCTTAGGACTGTACATCCATAACTGAGTACATTTTATTCAATATTGTCTAATCAAATTCATAGCATACGTTTGTCTCTCTGTGCTTCTAATACACCTTTATTGTTGTTACCTAGTAAACATTAGCAGTTGATTGCCATTTGTCCTAAGCATAATCTCAAAGTCTGGATATGCTCACTTCATCATAAGCCAAACCTACAGATTAGGCGTGTACTTGAGGGGTAAACTTTTAATTTATTTGTCATACTTGTGATATCATATATGTATTTATCTTAGATCTATAACTTCTATTATTTTATCAGAGCTGTGGAGAAATATAATAGTGAGAAAGGTAATGGAGAAGGAATGAACCCTAGATGGAACATACTCATGGTAAGTAGTTTATCATTATATAATATTTACATATTCAAAGCCGTATTAGTTATGTGTCTATATAATTTTTACTAATTTATATTGTCATTTGTAGGGGCCTTACCAAGACAACTCATGAGCGTATGGCTACTATGTTATGAAGACCATGTTGTCCATTGTCACGATCAGTATTACCTCTGGATGGGATTTGGTAATAAAATATTTCATAACTTGTTAATCAATCTTTTTGATACCTTACAATATTTGTAGTTAGTTAATTAGATATGTTTTGAATTGAACTTGTAGTTATTCGATGGCCGTGGCACAAAACCATACAGTACTGAAGAATTTGTCGAGCATCGAGAAACTTGGACACGCTTTTTGTGACTAAGATTGAGGAGCAAAATCTAAACCCAGAACCACCAAGACGACGAGCAAGAAAAGCAACACAACAAAAATGACATGGTGCGTGAATTTGAATGAATTCATTTTGTATTTGGTATTGATAAATTTGGTATTGAATGAGTTTGGTATTTGGTATTAAATAAGAGTGGTATTTGGTTTTGAATAAATTTGGTATTGAATGAGTTTGGTATTTGGTATTGAATGAATTTGTATCTATAAAAATGATGTTTGTGTGTGTGGAGTGGGGAAGAAGAGCTTCCTACAAATTGATGTTTGTGTTTCTGGTTTTTTTGATGAATATGACTAGTTTTGTCCTTATGTTTTGATGATATTTACTTTTGCCTTGTTAGACTGTGTGAGAGCTGAGCCTGTGATCCACAAGAAGCTTGAGGCTTCACCTGATGAAATTGCACTTTTGAGAGCTTATGTTGGAGATAGACCAACATGGAGGAACCCCCAACATCCATGGAGGGTGGATCCTAGGTTCAAGTTCACAGGGGTTCCAACATTGATCCGTTGGGAGAATGATGTTGTCAAAGGTCGCCTCGAGGACCATGAAGCTCGCCTTCAAAACAAAATCAAAGCTCTTGTTTCTGACAAATGATTGCCATTATGTCTTAGGTAGTTGTTATCACCATGTAGTTTATGGCTTTACTGATAAAGCATATAATAAATGTTGAATACTACTAATGTTGACAAGAGAAGGCTATATTGTATCTATAATATAATATATTATGAGTTATTTCTGGATAAATGTTAAAATTTGTATATAAAATTTTATTTTTGAATATGTTTGTGTTGTGTTTCTGAATTGTGGCCTTTAGTTTGTGAATTGTTTATAAGCTTTGTACGCATACAGCGGGTAACGGAATTTAAAAAAAAAATTAAAAAAAATTATACATTTCACACCAGTTTTTAGTAAAACCGGCGTTAAATATCACTTTTAATGCCTGTTTTTTCATAAAACCGGCGTGAAAAGTTTACTTACTACGCCGATTTTATCAGATAACCGGCGTAGTAAGTCATTTTTTGTTTGTTTTTGAAAACCCTTTTTTATGGCGGTTTTTAAACTATTTTTTACTGTGATTTTTGTGTATAACCTACGTAATAAGTCCAATCATACTATGCTGGGAGAATATACGCCGGATTGAAAACCGACATAAAAAGTCCATTTTAACCGATGTATTAGGTGTATTCTGCACTAGTGACACATATCACACATTGGTCACAAACTAGTGACCAATAGACAAAAGACGAGGATAATAATCTGTTACCCTCTCCACAAATCACGCCGATGAGGATAATAATCTGTTACCCTCTCAACACAAATCACGCATTGGTCACAAATCCGTGACCAATAGACAAATGACGAGAATAATAATCTGTTACCCCTCAAACAAATCACGCATTTGACATACATCAAGTTATGTGCTTACTACCCTTAACCAACCCTTACAGGTAATTTAAATTCATTATTAAACAATTATCTGGGGTATGAATTGATTCATAGCCCCTGTGAATCGATTCAGGATAAAAAACTCATTCTGTGAATCTAAGTGCAGAGTCATGAATTGATTCATGACTTCAATTCATCAGTTCTGTAAACAGCATGTGTGAATTGATTAATGCAGGTGTGAATCGATTCACGGGACCCGCAGAAGTGCAGTAAAGCCGTTTATTGCACTTTCGCGAGTATTGGACTCTCCTAAGTGGTCCCACGTCCAATCCAACATTTGGGACAAGATTGTGTTTAACTTGTCAATTAATATTTTTGTATTAAAAACAACACCTATCTTTTTATATATTTATATTTTTTATTGACAGATTTAGTATATTTTGTAATATTTTTATATATGAAAACATATACTTATTAGATGTGTGTGTCTGTCTATATATATAATAAAATATTTTAATAATATTTGATATAATTGATATTTTTATATATTTGATTTTATGAACAAAACGCATGTTTTAAGTAGTATTAAAATATACTCTTTATAATGTTTGATATAAATTATATTGATAAAATTAAGAGCAACATTTTTTCATTTATTTCATTTATATAATTAATATATTCATGCACGGGGATTGTACTTATTTTCAGGATTTCATTAAAAAATATGGAATATTTTTCAAAATTAGATATTAACGTGTTTTTGTGAAAATTTTTTATCATGCAAATATTTCAACATATATATAATATATGGCCCGTGCTACGCACGGTATATATTAAAAAGTATAAATTTTATCATTGTTTTTCTTAAATTGGTCAATATCTTTGTACTATATTTTTACTCTAAAATTTAAATATTAATAAATTTTCATTTCAATATTAATAAGAAAGTAAAAAAATACAATCGGCAAACATAACAAAGATAGAGATTGAATAGTGTAATCTCTATATTTTCACACAGAAATGAATCTTTTCCAGGAAAAAGTATTAATTTTACCTACAGAATAAAAAATAAAAAATACACTATTTTGTTAGATATAGAGATTGAAAATAAGAAAGTAGAGAGAGATACTTTAAAATCAATCAAAAAACATGAACGTAGCGAGGACAACAATCAAATTGTGAGAAATATTTAGACTCTAATTCTAATTAGGTTGAAATGCATTGCTAATTTAATTTTAATTTAATTGAATACTATTATAAAATATTAATTTTCGTTTATACAGCCTGCTATAATTAATGTATCATTAAAAAAAAAACTGGATTTTAACTTTTTTTCCAACATCTGACGCTTATATGATTTTTTATTTTTTTACAGGAGTTAGCTTATATCATTTGTTTTTACTAAAGTTAGCTTATATCATAGAAAAAATAAAATTGACATTATTAGTATTTTACTAGTATCCTCTAATTTTTTGTATTGTGTTCCCTTTCTCTTATAATTTTAAAAATTAAAATGAGAAAAGTTTTGCTCAAGTTTGCCTCTTCACATCAAATCAATAAGACACGGAAATGAGGGGTGTTACATCCTCCCCTCCTTACAAGAAGTTTCGTTTTCAAAACTTACCTCGATCAAACAAGTGAGGGTAAGATGCTTGCATTTGACTATCTAGCTCCCAATAGCACTCTCCTCAGCAGCACCTCCCTAAACGACTTTAACCAACGGAACTTCGCTTCACCTCAGCTGTATAACTCGTCGGTTCTCAGTCCTCCTCGGTAGCACGTCATAGGTGAGGTTCTCTTTCAATGGTGTTTCATCAAGCTCAATCACATGAGTAGGATCATGGACAAATATTTCTGAAGTTGGGAGACATTAAAAACATTATGGAGATTTGAAAGGGAAGGTGGCAAAGCAATTTGGTAAGCAACTTCTCCGATCTTTTTCCAAAATTTGGTAGGGACCAACAAAACGAGGGGTAAGTTTTCTTGACTTCATTACCCGACCAACCCCAGTCGTGGGAGTGAATCTCAAGAATACATGATCGCCCTCTTCAAAACTCAATTTTTTTTTCTTTTGTCATAATAGTTTTTCTGCCTACTTTGAGCGGCCCTCATCTTATCTTGAATCATCTTGACCTCATCGGTCGTTTGTTGCACTATCTCAAGACCTAACACAAGGTTCTCACTAGTTTCAAACCAACACAAAGGAGTCCTACATCTTCTCCCATACAACGCTTTATAGGGGGTCATTCCAATACTAGAGTGGTAGCTATTGTTGTAAGTAAACTGTATGAGTGGCAAGAAGGAATCCCGACTGCCAGTCTATTCTAAAACACAAGCTCTCATTAAGTCTTCTAAGGATTGGATAGTTCGCTCAGACTGACCATCTTTTTTAGGGTGATAAGCAGAACTCTTCTTGAGCAAGGTTCCTAGATCTTCATGCAAACTATCCAAAAAGCTAGAGCTAAACCTGGAGTCTCTATCCGACACTATGCTGGACAGTACACCACATAACCTAATTATCTCCTTAATATACCAACGGGTCAACTTCTCCAAAGAGTATTCGATATTCACAGGGATGAAGTGTGAAAATTTTGTCAAATCTGTCCATGACAACCAAGATAGCATTGACTTCGGCTGAAGTCCTAGGGAGTCTTGACACAAAGTCCATGGAAATACTATCCCGCTTCCATTCTGGTATACTTAGGCTCCATTTGGGAGTTAGGAGGGGAGGGAAGGGGAAGGCTTTGGTGGGAGAGGAGGAGAGAAAAAGATAGAGAAATCCTCCACCTTATTTGAGAGAGTGTTTTTGTGGAGGAGGAGAAGGGAATGCTTATGACTAATATATTTTTAATTTTGAAAGTGTTATAAAAAAATGGAAAGGATTTGAAAAAAATTTGTAAGCCCTCCAAAGCCCTCCAAAATCCTCCTCCAATACATTTTTTGAGTTCCCCAAAATTAGGGCGTCTTAATATTATGAAGAAAAATAAACCCCTCATTCAAGGTAGGAGACTATCCATCCTTCCCCTTCCCTTTCCTCCTTCCTTTTTTCCTAAGCCCTCCCCTCCCCTCCTAAACTCCCAAATGGAGCCTTAGGGATTGTAAGAAACCAGATGATTTTCTGTGTTCTATCTTAGCCTTCTGACACGCCAAACAGCCATACACGAACTCAACTACTTCCTTTTTTTGGTGTTGGGGTTTCGAGAGGAACAATTTTAATTTTTATGGTTGAAAAATCCTCTTGAGTGAAAAAACTCTCTTCCCATGGATCATGTCATTGTCAACAATCACAAAGAAGGTTATTGTATTTACCTCTTGTAGCGTGCTTTGATCACCAGCGCTGCGAAAGGGCATCACTTCTACTCAGTCCAAGCGAGCAAAATCGGAATGGCGCATCGGTGCTAGCCGACGGCTGCGGGGAGTGGCTGACGTCACAAGTGTATCAAGGAATAAGGCAATCATGTCTATTTATAGGCAACATAACCTCACCCTAATTTTGACATACTCCCTTATTGGGCTTATATACTACGAGCCCAATCCCCGTTAATTTAATTAAATCATATTTAATTTATTAATTCTAAGATTAGATTAAATCATATTTGATTGAATCTAACACTCTGTAATTTGCTCGTGATAAACAATGAACGTGCGGGAAATTTCCATTGAAGCTTTTTCATTGATTTTATTTCATCTTCTTCTTGGAGCAAAGCTTGATTCTGAGTTAGTTTCCTGTACGTTTAGGTGCTGATCTAGAGATTTCGGCTTGCGATTGGACGCAAAGTTTTTGGTGAGGTTACAAGAGATTAGACAAAACCTTTAACCAGTGATAAGCTTTCTCGTCTCTAAATCGATAGCTAAATAAATTTGTGACCGATTTGTAAAAGTTGACAAACCATTAATCGCTAATGTGTAGCGATTGATTTGACATTTTCGGTCTCTAAATCAGTCGTTAAATCGGACACCAAATAGCAAAATTTTGTAGTGTCAGTCATTTACAATTTGTGGTAAATAAATCATAAAAAGCAAACAATTTGTGTACGGGCACCAAGAGAGTAACGTAGTACTTTTTTTAACAGCTTACGAGAATATGTATTAAATATGGAGTACAAGGTATCTCCATGAAGCTGATGTAGGGGTGACAAAGTCATCCATTTATTCATCATTCATCTAATCCATCCAATCCATCCATTACAAACAAAAAAAGTAAATGGATTGGATCCAATCCATCGATTTAATTTAATGGATGGTTAGTCATCCATCCACAATTTTTTTTAAATCCATTGGATTACACTAGTGGTGGCAAATGAATGGAATGAATAATTTTTTTAATTGATCATAAAATATATTTTTAATCATAAAAAATTAATTATAAAAAAATTTAATTAAAAAAATATTTTTAATCATAAAAAATATTTTACTCTTTCTCCTCTCCCACTCTCTCTCCCCTTTCTCCCTCCCCTCTCTCTCTCCCCTCCCTCCCTCTCCCCTCTCTCCTTTTTCCTCTAACTCTCTCTCTCTCTCCCCTCTCTTGTGTGGTTGGTGATGATATGCATGTGGTGGCTACGGCTAAGAGAATTGTTAAAGAGAGAAACTGCACAAGTTTAAGGCTTGCCGCTAAAAATATTTTGTTTATGGAGTCTCGTGTGGTTGGCTGCTTAATTTTGGTTCAAATTAATTAATTAAATTTCAAAGGTTTCTGCAGTACTGCTCAGTCTGATAGAGACTTACTAGCATGTTAGTAAAAATTACTAACATAGTAACATGCATGGATTTCCTGCACTGACTAAATGATTAGAATTTATATTCTGGAAACTGCATACTCAAATGGGATCATTCGCAAACGATGTGTGCATGCGTGTAGTGTTGTATTTGCGGTAAATATATATTTAAATTATTGAGAAATAGTAACTTAAACATTAATTCCATAAAATATGAGATCAGATTAATTTGTGCCATGTACTGTAATCATTTCATTCGGATAGAAGACGAATTTGGTCAAGAATACTAAAATGCGGGTAAATTAAGTCACTATGCACAGATGATGGTTATATTAATAGGATCATTTTAATTTGTACATTCCAGATGTAGACCTTATAAAATGAATCTTGACCAATGCAGAATACCAGCTTCTAGTGTTGTAGGTCACGACACAAGTACTATTTAATATCATTTACTATTAACTAACCCTCTTATTTTATCTTTTTTTTTATCTTACGTGGCCACCAAACTAGTCCGAAGAGTAAATAAGATTGAGGATCTCAGTAAGAATGTGAGCACAGCAGTCCATGACCCTTTGGAATAATTTATTCAATTACTTGGCAGATGAGAGGCTGCACATATATAACGGCAGAATGTTTACTTCTCTTTCCGTTTTAAACTAAGTCTGAGCGTTTGTGTTGCTGTACGGAATGAAATATTTTGCTTGAATTCTAAGAAGTCAAATGTGGAGAGAGAAAGGAGAAAGGGGAGGGAGAGAGGAGAGAGAGGTGAGGGAGAGAGGAGAGAGAGGGAGGGAGGGAGGGAGGGAGGAGAGAGAGAGTGGACAACCAGAATCAAGTGATTTAGTGATGAGTTTTAGCGATGAAAAATAATAATTGGTCTCTAATTTTGGGGTCGCAAAACTTAGTGATAGACATAATTTTAATTTCTTTTCAATATTGTTTATATTCATTCTCTAATGTTTTAATTTTTTGTTCTATTATTAAAATTCTATCTTTTAATTCTTGCAAATTTTCACTTGTTAATCCTTCAGGTCATCGCACATAATAATCAAAAAACCTATAAAGTCTTTCTAATTCTATTTTTTCACGTTGTATTTGGCTTAAAATCATTTCTAATTTATATTTTCTTATTTCTTCATCTGAAATACCATATTTATCCATAATTAATAATTTTAGAATCTTAGTGCTCTGATACCAGTTGAGTATGTGTTTCCGGCTGCTAAATCCATAATTTCAAATAAATCCATGATTTTTGCTAATTTCTGATGAATTCTTTCTAAAACTCTCTAAAATATATTTTAATTCCTTAATCTTCATCCGGAAACCAGTCATCAACTATGTCTAATTCTGCGAAATAAATTCCTGAATTATTCTCTAAGCTTTATTATTGTCTTTCATCATCTCTTGGTAGGTTTAGGTACCACAATTCTTCACTGATTTCATTTTTATATACTATCGATTGTGCACAAAGTTTTCCATATTCTTCACATATCTTTGTTTTTATTTCTTTTGGTAGTTCTAATGACCATATATATTTTAATTTTTTATAAAAATCTTTATCTTCATTTTCTATTGCATCTATATGTAATATACTAAGTTTGTCATTTACTTTTATTTCTATCTCTATTGTTTTGTCCTTAATAAAAAAACTTAGCAGTATTCATCTTTTTTAGATCTTTCAAGATTTTCTATGAAAATTTTAATTTCATTTCTAACTACTTCTTTTCTTAATTCCAAACTATTCATATTCTATTTCTTACATACAAATCTAGTTCTTTTACCTGATTAGCTAATTTATTTATTTTGTTTTCTTCAATTTCTTCTGGTTCACAAGACCCAATAGGTTTTGGTATTAATAATCTTGGTTTTCTTATAAGTGTTCCTAGATCTGTTATTTCATTCTTTTTAGGATAATAAATCTTTCCTATATCTTCAAATAGACTTGGAATGTCTATCCTATCATTATTTCTAAAGGTAATATTATGAAGTGAATTTGTTAATGCATAACTAACACAATAAGTAACTGAAAAAATTTTATCTCCTGATTTCATTAAATTTTCTCTTAGGAATTTGTGTTCAAGAGTTAATGATTGATCTAACCCCTGAGTGCTTAAAGGTATTCCAATATTTGAATGAATCTCAAATTTTAATTTTACATAAGCTAAATTTCCTTCTATTACTCCTAATATTTTGTCTTTTGGATCAGTGATTCTATCATCCTTTAATACTAACTCTATTGGTGAATTTATTCCTTCCTGAAAAGTTGCTTTTATTAAAACTTGTATTGCTCCTATATGAATATATCCTATTTTATCACTATGTTCCTTTTTCTTTATATTCCTTTTTAATTCCATAAGTTTTTTCTTGTTTAATAACTGTATACAAGTATATGTCCTTGAACATCTGCTATGTCTGTTGGTGCTTCATTAATTATTTTTCCATAGTATATTATATTTTCTTTTTGGTTAAATTTTTTCACTAACTCCTTAAATCTTTCCTTTCCTTTAACTCCTTTCATGTTTGCATCTTTTGACAAATCTAAGTCTTCTAGTTGTATCTTTTGAAATAAAATTGGATCTATCAAAATACTTCCTTCATAGTTTCCATCCTCTTCAGTAATATGTAAGTGCTCAATATCATTATTATCAATTTTTTCTCTTTCCATTTTAGTTCTTATATATATCTTACTGAAGCATAAAATAATAATAACAATAATAATAATAACAATAATTAAATTATTCAAGAAAAGTTAAGTAAATATACCTGACTATGCTTTTGAATCTTTGATTAAGTAAGCTCACTGCTGCTTCCGCAGTTCTCCATTAATTGTTGAATATTTAACAAAGTTTTGAGTAGAGAAAATAAGTCAAGAAAGATAAGTGAAATAAGTAATTTTATTTATAATGAGTGGTAATTTTACAAGGGTGATTGGATGCACTCTCAAGTATCCGACTAGCTCCTAGAGAACTAGCACAAGTTTCCTAAGGGAAACACTTCTGATACTAGAGAATTTTCATACTGAAAAAATCTGCCTACAAACTGAAGGAAATGCCTTATTTATAGCCTAAATGGCCTTTTACTATTTACAATAGTATTATAGCACCACATTAGTGCTTTACATTGTGACCAAGAATTCTACATTTTCCTATTCACTAATTTGACCTTCGCGTGGGCACAAAATACTCCAGATTCTTCATTCCTTCACTATTGCTTCAAAGTCTTCTTTTTCATCCAATGCTTTGTCGGCAATAATTTTTTCCTTGACACATCTTTCACATGCGTGGTCCTTACTTTCCTTGATCATAGAGCATAAATTATTGAGGACAGATGACCTATATTCCATTTGGGGTCCTGATAGTGTGTGGAAAGCTGCCTCAAAGTTTGTCAGTAGACTCATGTCTTTTTCCTTTATTTCTTTATTGCTGGTCTTGCTCAAAAGCAAAGTGTAGGGTCATTTGTATAGTACTTTGATGTAAGAGCCTTTTCCAATGGCTTGACATTGAGTGAAAATACTTGCCAACTGATTACTTATTACTTGAGTCATTAATTCTTTCCCATAGACCGTTTCATTGGGTTCATCCTTCAGAGGAAATTATTATTGCTTATTCCAATAAAAACCAAATGCTTAGCTGGTTGTTTAGTAGTAAAATCTGGATAAGCTGATTAAAATTTTAGAAAAATATTTTTCTCTCCTGCAATATTTCTTCTGAAAGCTTGAACAGACTCTTTGAAATAATAAGGGAAAAAACTAATTTCTTCATGATTTGAGCTTAAATCAAGACAATCGATAAGTCCAAACTGGAACATATTGTATGTTAAATTTGAAGGTGCTCGAGGAAGAATAATTGCTTTAATCCCAAAAAGTTTTCGATCAACCATATAAAAACAGTATTTTTTCTTTTTCAGTCCAATTTTTTAATCTTTCAAAATTTTCCCAAAAATTCTTTTCTGAAAATTGTACTTGTAGTTCATGATCCTTTCTTGAAGTAATTTGAAAATCATCTAGAGAAAAAAGAATTTTTCCTAGTGTTTTAAATGTATATGATTTTATTGGTGGATTCTTTGTTGTTTCTGAATATGTTTTTGGGCCAAGATATATTTCTTTACCTTTCTTTTCCTTTTCTAGTTCAAGATGATTTTTTTAGTGCTTTTTCAGCTTCTTCTTTGGTTGCAAATCCTTGATGGTAGACTCCTGGGATCTTTTGACAGTGTGGTGCTGCTTTGAACCAGTCATCATAAATTCCTGGACATGGTCCATTAAAAATGGTGTACCATTTTTTAGGCTTTACTTCTTCTAGAACTGATTCCTTGGGAAAATATTCTTCTTCTCGTTGCAACCTCAAAAGCTTTAATTCTGCTTCAATCAATTCAAGTTCTTTTTCCTTCTGAGCCTTTTGTCCTTCCTTGATTGCTATTTGTTTATCTAACATTTCTGCTTTGCTTCGTTCCATTCTCTTGGAAGTATATATGCCAACACATTCTTTTCTCCCTTGATATGTGAGATTGAATAATTGTATTCAGCTACTTTAATTTGCCATCATATCAATCTACCTTGCTTGAATGTTCCTTTGTGGTTGATATTCTTGAAACCTGCAACATAAGTAGAGTCTGTTCTAATAATAAATTCTTTATCTAGCACATAAATTCGATGTTTTTCCAACATTCGAATTAGTGCTAATGTTTCCTTTTCATGTGTTGGATAATTGATTTCACAGTCTGAAAATGTTCCAGGCATGTATCTACATAGTAATTCTTCCTTTTGTCCAGGAGGCTTTGCCTTCATAACTCCTCCCCAATATTCATTTGACGCATCAGTTTCAATAATAATTAGATCATCATCTGATAGATGATATAATTTAGGAAGATTCTAACATAAGTGTTTTAATTTAATAATAATTGCTTCATCTTCTGCAGTCCAAAACCAGAGAGCATCTTTCTCTAATTTTTGGTGAAGTTGCTTTCTTTCTGCAGCCAGATTCTTTATAAAACCCTCAATAGAGATATAAGTTAATAATTCAAGAAATTTTTGTAAATCGTTTTTATCCTTTAACTTTGTTGGAAAGTTTTGAAGCTTTTCTAATACATGTTTCTGCATTACTATTTTTCCTTTTTCAGTTTCTAATCCTAAATAATTAATTTTATTTTGAGCTAAAACAACCTTTTTTCTACTTAAAACCACTTCATAATTCAGACATTTATTAAGTACTAGTTCTACCTTTTTGAAATGATCATTTAAATCTTTATTGGTAAAAACTAATATATCATCAATATAAATAAGATAAAAATCTTTAAATTCTTTGAGTATTGAATCCATTCTTCGTTGGAAAATTCCTGGTGATTGTTTCATTCCCATTGGAAGTACATTCCATTAGTATTGTCCTTGAGGACAACTAAATGCTATTAATGGTTTAGATTCTTCTGTTAATCTTATTTGGTAAAACCCTGACTTACAATCAAACGTATTAAACTAATTCATACCTCTTACTCTTTCAATAATTAGGTCTTTTCTAGGAAGAAAGTATGCATCTCCTTCCATTGCGTCATTCGTTTGTTTGTAATTTATCACCATCCTTCTTTTTCCTCTTTTTATTTCATTATGATTTTCAACATAAAAAGCTGGAGCTGAATGTTTACTTTTTGATGGTCTTATGAATCCTTTATCACACATTTGTTTAATATCTTCTGCAAACTCATCCCTATCTTGCTTTGTGTAAATCATGGGTTTACATTTAACTTCTTTCGTAGAATCTTTTAGTTTTAATTCTACTAATTCCATTTCTTTGTTATTAATTTTTGGATCTAAAGGATCTTCACTACATACTTTATCTGGAAGTTTTTCAATATAAGCTGGAATTTCTCTTCCTGGTTCTAAATTTATTAGTACATGACGAATTTTTCTACATGCTATTTCTATTATCTCACCACGTTTTAGCTTGCTAAACTCTGATTGTTTCTTAGAAAAAGTACTTTCTGAATAATGAACAATTGGAATATTTATTATTTCTCTTAATTGCTTTCCTCTAATATATGGAGTCTTTAGTGATATAAATTCTAAGTTTTGGCAAAAAGGTGCATATAATCTCAAGAAATTATTTCCTATTATCATATCTAACCCAGTTTCTTGTTGGTAAACTGTAGGTACTATAAATAATTTATTTTGAATATTTAATGTAATCCTATTGGCTACCCATAATAATGGATATATTGATCCATCTGCAATTTGAATCATTAATGGTTTTTCTAATCTTTCCCATTTACTAAATAACGTTCTTGTTGCTATCAAATGCTTGCCCCTGTATCTATGTATGCCTCTGTTTCTTCATTCTCTTTCTCAATTCTTATTTTAATATAAGTACTATTCGGATTCTGTTTCTTCTGAAGATAATTCATCCTCCGAATATTCATATATACTCTCATCGGAACTACTTAATTCTTCTTCTAATGGCTCTAAGTCATATATTCTATATATTCTTTTAATTAATTTTGATTTTTCTTTAGAGTCTTTTTCTTTCCTTTATGGACATTCATTTGCATAGTGACCTTCTACATTACATATCCAGCACACACATTTCTTTTTTCCTTTTGGACAATATTTTTTAGGTGTTTGTCTTTTTCTTCTAAAATATTTTTTATTAGACTCTTTATAAGCCTTTTTCTTTGGATATGTTTTTCTTAGTCTAGGTTTTTTTTTTATAATATCTTCGTTTTCCCTTTTGCTGATTACACCCATAATTTCCTGGTTTCTCTATTTCTAGTATGTCACAACAAATTACATTTCTTCCTCTATTTAATTGCCTAATTGTTTCTCTATTTAAACACTATTGTCTTAATTCATTACACAAGATTTGTATAATTCCTCCTAAGGTATTGCCAGTTTCAGCAGGTCATAATTGCCATATAGACCTTATCTTTTCATTAAGTGGATATGGTAATTTATCTATAAATATTTCTTTATATACTTCTTTTACCTCATCACTTAATTCATAATAGTATTTTTGATATTCGCAGATAAAACTTTCTACTTCACACATATAACAAATTTGTATTCCATTCAAATGTGCTTTTGCTTTTTCTTGTAAAAACTTATTTACTTTTTCTTTATGTTCAAGGATATTATACCCTATGAACTCTAAGTAAATCAAATTCATAATAAGTCTAGCAAATTCCTGATTATCTCTTACATATCTAGCATAATGTTGCCAATCTTGCTCACTTATACTTGTTAGATATTTTTGTACATTTCCTGCTGTTTTATAAATTATTAAGTTTCTAACACTTGGTAAGTCTAATTTTGTAAATCTTTCATCGGTTGCTATTAGTAACGTCATCTCATTAGTCCATTGTAACAACATTTCCTCTTTATTTCTTACACAGTCAATATTTAGTATATTTTCTTGTCTAATATTTTCATAATGTGGTTTATATTCTTCTTGAATTTAGTCCATTTACCACTCATTTTTGAATATCCCTTTTTATTCATTGTTTCAAATTCATGTTTTTCTCATGTACTTTCTGGATTCCAATGTTCTTCCCATTTTCTTTTTGATCTTGTATTGCTTGTTTCTCCTTTTTCCATAAATATTTCATTATATTCTGATTCTGATTCTGAAGAGCTATAATTTAATATTACTTCTTCAGTTTCCTATTTAGCTTCTATATATTCTACTTTTTGTATTTGTTTATTTTCTTCTTCAATTATTGTTAATTGTTCTAGTAATTGCTGAATTTCTTCAATATCATTTGACCTTTTTAGGGTCTACATATATATTCTTCTTTTATCCTCTCCATAAAAATACTGATCTTAATAAACTTGAAGATTCATATCTTATTATTTCTTTTATTTCTGATTTGTGATTTATTAATTCTTTTAAATCCTTTATTGTTATATTTCTATTATTTTCTTCATATTCTAAGAGATCTTCTAGTTGTTGGAGAATTTCTCTAATTTTATTAATATTTTGGTTCTCATCAACTTCTTTTGCCTTATTTATTTCATCTAATGTATTTCTTATATTATTTATTTCCTCTCGTTCATTTTTTATTTTATGACATGTATAATTTGCAATTCTATCAGTATTTTCTATCAATAAGTTAATATTTTTATTGATTTCTATAAGTGTTTTATTTAATTCTTTATACATAACTTCTATTTCTTCTGATAAAGTCATTTCCGTGGCTAAGTTCAACTTTTTCTAGTAGTGGAGGGAGAGGGAGATAGGGGAGAGAAAGAGGGGAGAGAGAGGGGAGAGATGGCAGAGAGAAGGGAGAGAGAGGAGAGAGAGGAGAGAGAAAGAGAGAGATATCGGGGTAGAGAGGGGAGTAAAATATTTTTTATTTTTATGATTAAAAATATTTTTTTGGTAATTAAAATATTTTTTATGATTAAAAAAAATTTGTGATTAAAAATATTTTTTGTGGGTGGATTGGATGTCCATCTATAAAAATTTGTTAATGGATGGATTGGATGGTTTTTTTTAAATGGATGATGAATGAATTGGATTTTCTTCATGAGATTTTAGTGGATGGTAAATGGATAAATGAATTTTTTCAATCCATCCATTAGGATCCATAAGGAAATCCATTAAATCTATCTATTTTGCCACTCCTAAGCTGATGCTAATATTTTATTAAAGGTAAACGCATTATGTTGGCGGTTATATTAGAGCATCTTTAGTGCAAAGCAACTAAATGAGTTGCTTAAATTGCTTTTTGTGGGCCCATATTGCCACATAAGATTTAAGCAACCCATAAGCAACCCAACCACAATTTGCTCCAATGGTAGTTTCTTAGAAACAACCCATCTTGACCCCACATGTTTATATTATTTTATTTCCACTTAATTTTTTATCCAAATTTAAATATTAATTCAATTATTTTAATTAATACATATAAAAATATTAAATATTAAAAAATAGAAATTTTGGTTTAATTAATTTTTAGCATAATAAATTTAAAACAATAAGAAATACATAATATTAAATAATAAAAAACGATGTGAAATACATAAAGATGAGAAGTACATAATATTACATTTTAACCGAAATACAAATATTACATAAAAATTTAATTTTAGTTATTTTCATATCCAAACTGCTCCCAAATATGCTCCACCAAGTCGGCTTGAAGTTGGCGGTGGTTTTGTCTTTCATGAACATGTGCTACTCTTTCAAACAATGTTGTAAAATTGGGATCAGGACCATGCGATACTTCAGCTGTTGAGATATCATTATCTGTGTGGTCGTAATCAAAATTATCAGCATACGTGTCTCGCTCGTCTTCAACAATCATATTATGCAATATGATGCATGCCAACATTATATGCTTCATTGTGTTCACGTGCCAAGCACGCGCTGGGCCACGTACAATCGCGAATCGAGATTGGAGCACTCCAAATGCCGGTTCCACGTCCTTTCTTGCTGATTCTTGTCGTTGGGCAAATAGTTTTCTTTTTTCTCCTTGCGGCATTGGGATGGTCTTGACAAATGTAGCCCACTCGGGATAAATACCATCAGCTAGGTAGTACCCCATATGATTTTCATAACTAGTACATAAACTTTCAAAGCATAAGCTACATAAGTCCTGCTAATTTCTTCTTAATAATTTCACAACAAAAATTATGATTTTCAAGTTGTGCATCATCCATCCCTGATACATCCTTCATGAGGATTTCATACAATGCTGGTATGCTCTCCGCCTCCTTTACCTTGCACTCTGCCTCCTTTACCTTGCTAGCTGCCATAATTGCCTCGCTCTCTACAAGCTTTGCCTCAGCTATTTTTGTCATGGCAATATTTTTTACAGATATAGCAGCTTCCATTCACTACAACAAATTCTAAAAAAGATGGCACTACTTTAAGCAGCGCTTAAAATAAAAAACGCTACTTTATGTCATACGTAAACAATAAACAGCGCTTACAACATTAAGCGCTACTGTTTAGTTTACACAATAAACAGCGCTTAGTCCTTTAAGCGCTGTTTTATCTTTAAATAATAAAAAATGAACTGGCACATTAATCAGCGCTTCAAACATGAAGCGCTGTTTTTGATCATACAAACAATAAACAGCGCTTTATAGTAGGAAGTGCTGTTTTTGGTGATACAATAAACAGCGCTTTTAGTCTTAAGCGCTGTTTTTGTGAAACAATAAACAGCGCTTTTTTATTAAGCGTTATTTTTGGTCAATTTATTAAATATATATATTTTCCTCCTCTCTCATTTCGCATGCAGAAGCACTGTTTCTCTCTCTGTCTCTCAACTCTCTCTTCGCAAACTCCTCCGTCGTCGTCCCTGTTTCTCTCTCTGTCTCTCAACTCTCTCTTCGCATACTCCTCCGTCGTCGCCTCCATCTCCCAAGTCCCGGCGTGCTTCTTCCTCAACGAGATCGTGTGCTTCCCCTCGCCTCCAAAAGCTGAAATCCAAGCTCGTCGTCCTCCAAAAGCTGCTGGCGGCGCTCGGCCTCCGTCCTCCCCCTCGCCTCCATCTCCCAACTCCTGTTTGCGTCCATTTCCAGGTATGGCCACTGTCTCCATTTTGTATCTCGATTCCACATTGGTTTCTGTTGGTGGTTCGTTAGTTTTTGGTCTCTGTTCGATTTTGTTTGATTTTGTTCCTTTGTTGTCGATTTGGAATCAGAAGGGTTTGATTTTGTTTGATTTTGTTCACTATTGTCCAGAGATAAATTAGAAGTGTTAAAGATGCTTGGAATCAGTTTGTTAAAATGTACAGTTAGTAAATATATATGCATATCAGATGGGAATCAATGGAAAAATGACCAATGAATTTTGTTGTGGAACCTGATTTTGGTTTTTTTGTTTTGAACAATGAATTTTGGAATGTTACAGGTATTGTATATATTTTGGAATGTCCATATTTTAGGGAGACTCGCCAAAATTTTGTTAGAATTTTGATCTAGTCTGTGTTGATTTTAAGAGCAGTGATAGTTTTAGTCTTGCTTTATTTAAATGGGGTTTTTACATTGTTTTACCTCTCAATCCATAGGTAAAATATGGATCGAAAGTGGATGTCTGCCAATCGTTTGTCGAAGGAATATAAGGATGGAGTGAAAGATTTTATTGGGTTTGTAGTTGGGCATACAACAGACCATAATACAATCATATGTCCTTGTTTAAGTTGTTGTTATACAAACAAAATTAGTGTTCTAATTGGAATGGCATTTAGTGAGCAATGGGATTGATCAAAGTTATACTGTTGCTCGAAGCACGGTCAGACAAGAGGTGAATCTTCTAATATGGGGAATAGTGGGAGATATGTGTCAGAGGACACCGCTACAAATACATATGATGGTGACCGTTTTGAAGATATGGCAAATGCGGTTGAAGAAGATCTTCGTGATTGTCCTCAAATGTTTGAGAAGTTGATGAGTGATGCGGAGAAGCCGTTATATGAGGGTTGTACTAAATTCACAAGATTGTCGGCAATGTTAAAGTTGTTTAACTTGAAGTCGGGCAATGGATGGACTGATAAGAGTTTTACGGACTTACTCACACTGTTGAAAGATATGTTGCCTAATCATAATGTGCTTCCTAGTAGGACATATGAGGCTAAACAAATGTTACGCTCTATTGGCATGAGCTATGAGAAGATACATTCTTGTCGTAACGACTGCATTTTATTTCGTAATGAATATGCATCGTTAAAGTCGTGTCCAAAATGTGAAGCCTCACGGTATAAGAAGGAAAATTCGGCTCCAGAGAAGGTATTGTGGTATTTTCCCATAATTCCCAGATTCAGGCGTATGTACCGTAGTTCAGAAGATGCAAAAAACCTGACATGACATGAGGATGAAAGGATTCAAGATGGCAAGCTACGGCACCCGGCAGATTCTCCTCAATGGAAAAAAATTGATATTGATTATCCGGATTTTGGGAATGAACCAAGAAACTTACGACTTGCATTGTCTACTGATGGATTTAACCCACATGGTGTTCAAAGTAGCTCTCTCACGATTACATGGCCTGTGATTTTGGTGATTTATAACCTACCTCCATGGCTATGCATGAAGCGAAAATATATGATGTTGTCTTTGTTAATTTACGGGCGAAACAACCAGGAAATGATATCGATGTATATTTGGCTCCTTTAATTGAAGATTTGAAGCAAATGTGGGAGACAGGTGTGGTGGTGTATGATAGGTATAGAGAAGAAAGTTTCACCTTGAGGGCTATGATTTTCGGCACAATTAATGATTTTCCAAAGATATGGTAATCTGTCGGGATATAGTACCAAAGGTCGGTGTGCATGCCCTATATGTGAAGATAGTACAGATTGGATTCGGTTGGAACATGGTAGGAAGAATGTCTTTCTTGGGCATCGCAGATTTTTGCATCCAAATCATCATTATCGGTCATGGAGAAAGGCATTCAATGGGAATACGTAAGAACGGAGAGCTCCTTTGCCTCTGGCGAATTTTACTGTTAGAAAAAGTAAAAGATTTGAATATTAAATTCGGTAAACCTTTGCAGAGACCTTGCCACGAGGGTGGAAGAAAAGGTCGATTTTCTTTGAGTTGCCATATTGGAAATCATTATACGTAAGACATTTCGTTGATGTGATGCATGTTGAAAAAATATTTTTGATAGTCTCGGTGGTACCTTACTTAATGTGCCCGGAAGACTAAAGATGGCATCAATGCAAGGTGGACTTGGTTAGTATGGGATTGAGACGAGAGTTGGGGACCGGTAAAGAAAGGGAAGCGTCGTACATATCTACCTCCTACGCTCATACTCTATCTAGAAAAAGAAAAGAGATTTTTGTAAGTTTCTTGATGGAGTTAAGGTTCCAGAGGGGTACTCTTCAAACATTAAGAACCTCGTATCGATGAAAGATCTCAAGTTAAAGGGTCTAAAGTCTCATGATTGTCATGTTCTTATGGAGAATTTGCTACCCATAGCTATACGATCTATTTTGCCTGACAAAGTGCGGAATACCTTAAGTAAACTTTGTTTCTTCTTTAAGGCAATTTGTAGTAAAGTGATTGACCCTGGAAAGTTGCCAGCCTTGCAAAAAGAAATTATTCGACTTTGTGTGAGCTTGAGATGTATTTCCGCCTTCATTCTTTGACATAATGATTCATCGACGATTCATCTAGTTAGGGAGACACAATTGTGTGGGCGGCTTACATGAGATGGATGTACCCGTTTGAGCTGTTACATGAAGATATTAAAAGGGTATGTGAAAAACCGATCACGACCAGAGGGTTGTATTGTTGAACGGTATATAGTCGAAGAATCTGCTGAATTGCACATCGAGTATGTATCGATATTGAACATTCTATAGGGCCGCGGTCTCGTCACACAGGAAGAAGTGCAGGGGAGGATTCTGGACTTGAAATATTGACTATATCAAGGAAAGAATGGGAACAAGCACACTTATATGTTTTACGCAACGCCGATGAAGTTGAGTCATATGTTATAAAACACAAGGACATACTCAAGAGCTTGTACCCAAATAAGAGTCAAAATTGGTTAACAATGTAACACAATCGGTGTTTTATAAAATGGTGAAAGAATACATTTCTGCGAGTTTATTGCAAATCCTAGCTCGGTTTGAGAAAGATTGAGATGGTTAGCTAAAGGTCCAGATATACATGTTAGTTCTTACAGGTTATCCGATGAATGGGTACACTTTTTATACAAAAGAACATGATGATCGGAGGAGAAAACAAAATAGTGGAGTGACTCTTGTAGCTGAAGCTAAGCAAATATCAAGGGCTAAAGATAGAAATCTCAAATATGCGAATATATCATACTTGAGTCCTTTGAGCATATGGGGGTTGGATTACAAGATGTTTCGAGTGCCTGTGTTCCAATGCAAGTGGGTTGATAATAACAACGGTGTACAAATGTATGAGTTGGGGTTCATGCGGGTGAATTTTAATAAGTTGGGATATAAGGATGAGCCCTTTATTTTAGCATCGCAAGCTCAACAAGTGTTCTATGTCACCGATCCAATTGATATGAATTGGTCCATTGTTCTATTGAATAACAAAAAAATTGTTAATGAGATTGATGATGAAGCACATGAATATGCTGACATTGAGGATGACCCTTTCTTCGGGACATCACAATCATTGTTTGGGGCAAGTACACCTATAGAGGATGATGTGTATATTAGAAATGATCATAATGAAGAGCTTGGATCAATCCATTATTTCATAAGGGATGCGCAAATCTGAATAAAACGAGAAAAAGGAAAAGAGTTGCTTAAATGTACATGTATGTAGTGAATGCTATTTAATTTTTATTAATTTATTGATCAATTAAATGTGTATACATTGATTTCTTTATTAATAACTTATGTGTATAATTTTTTTCAGGTAAATGGCATCTGAAGGTGATGATAGTGCTCCCGAGGCCCCCCAAAAGGGGACGGCGTCCCGTGGACCGACTTTTAAGAAGAAACTCATCCGTGAGAGGAGTAAAGGAGTTGCAAAACGTGTGGTAAGATACTTATCGATTAATCTAATTTTTTTTTAGTTGAGTATCTAAATTTGTACACTAATACTATTTTTTTATAGGTTATATAGAATGCTAAGGGTCAACCAATTGGTGAAAATGTTAATGACTTTATTCAATTCATTGGGGCCACAGTGCGGAAGACGGTCCCAATTAGCCGCGATAATTGGAAGGATAAGGATCCATATTTGAAGGAGCTAAAAGATGAGATATGGACTGAGATACAGGTATTTAAAAATGGGATTAATTAACATTGGTTAGTTGTATTGTTTTTTAATTTATCTAAACATACTTATAGTCTACCATTTTGTTTATAATGTTTTTGCAGAAGCATTTTGATGTTGATGAGACCTGAAATGATATTACACTTAGGTTAGCTGGAAGATCACACCGGAATTTCCGAACTGCGTTAGCGAACAAGTGGTTGAGAGACCAACACGGGAACATCAGACATCAGCCTCCAGCAAAATATGCATCGTTCATAGAATAGGATGATTGGAGCGCTTTTGTAAGAAGACGCACAGAAGATGAAGAATATATAGTATGTACAATAATATTTATAACTTTTATATATGACGTTAAACCATGCATTAATATATTCTTATGTTTTTATGTAGAGAATAAGCAATGAAAATTGGCAAAGAGCGTCAAATCCTCCATACCCTTACAGAGGAGAGGTTAAAGGGTATCCGCATTGAGGAAGAAATGGTATGTACAATATCTTTAATTATAACTTGTTTTAACGCATCTCTTGGTATGTACAATTTCTTTCTTACTTTCTCTCAATTTGTTTGTTCATATGTATATTGTTGGAGTCGAGAAGATGCAACTTCTCAATCCATTGATCGATCTTGTTTGTGGATAGAAGCCCGACGAAACAAGAAGGGTGACATTGAACATCTACCCACTAGAAGTGGTGACAAAATTGTAAGTATGATAACATTAATTAACGTTTAAATTAATGATATTATTTAATAATATTAAATAATATTTGTGCCTCGCAGAATGAACTGTCAATGTCTATGTCAGATTTGTCTGGTCAAGACATTCTTTCCTAAGACATACCCATCAAGGAGTATCCTGGTCGGGTAAGAGGCGTCGGATTTGGCGTCTCAGGCGCTATCTTTGGATCACGTAGCGTAAGACGCCATGCGATGCTAGTGAAACAGAAGAATTGAGGAGAATGGTAACTCACCTATACCAAAAAGTTCAGGAATTGGAAGATAGCAAGAAGGATAAAGATGAAGTGGAGAGGCAGAGCATCAGTCACCTATCCCTAACCCAAAGAGTGTTAGAGATAGTTGCACTATTGTGAGTCCCGAGGTAATAATCGTTACATTTCTTTTTATACTTTCTCACCTAAGTATTCAAAGATTTAACATATTAATATTTCGTTTATCATTGGTTTAGGGCATTTATGAGTGCAGCCTATATTTGACAAGTCCAACGCAACGAATGGTTGGTAAGGGAATGTTATATAATGAACCAGGTGTGTCACTACACAACCTACCCTTACCTCCTAATCATGTAAAGGTTAGAGTTGACGTTGCACTTGAGGGAGATGCACTATTGCCTGTACCATTGGAGGCGGCAGATGTGATGACAGTGGAACAGGCAATAGGAACCTATGTGGCATGGTCAAACCACCTCGTAGTTACAAGTGATATGGTACGTATATGTTAAAGTATATGCTTCACTATCATATACTGCATATATTTATTAAATTAGGTGATCACTCACTAACTAGTCAATATGTTGGAATGCAAAATATGTAGGTATCTCCAACATCCAAAGCCAAGGACAAAGGCAAGGGCAAGCTGCCTATAGCTAGTAAGAGTGTTGGCAAGCAGCCAACAAATGGGTCATTCACATCTCCAGTGAAGAAGGTCATGGTATCTCACCTCCTCTGACTCACACTCTGATTTTACAATTTCTCTTAGAGTCCATGTGGCAACAAAGATGGAGGCGACAGATACCATTAAAGTACCAATGGATGAATCAATTTTGGGTTATGAGCACGACCTGAGAGCTGGTGTTGATGGTGCACTTCAAGAAATTCTTAATGACAACCTATGGTTAAGTGAAAGCTGTTATTAGTGTATATCTCAGTAATCGCATTAAATTTTAAAGTATCCAATGTTTTTTTATTTTTTCAACTAAATATTTATGTTATTGTTAATGCATTAATTTGTATGCATGTTTTAATTTAAGGTACTTGTATCAAGAGATATTGATCCCACAAGAACAAACTCAAAGGTTTGTATTTTTGTGCCCACAACGGACACATATGGGATCATGGAATCTTTGACATGTCTGAGTATGTGATTCACCGCTTGACATTAGAAAATCCTGACTTTGAGACTCTGTTTTTGTCACCTTGCAACGTAGTGTAAGTCATTTAATTTAATCAATATTACTAAATTTATTAAAATGTGTTTATTTTCTTATATTTTTTTGTCCAACATTTTTGTAGGGATCATTGGTTATTGTTAGCGATTAACTTGAATCAAAACGTTGTGTACTATCTTGATCCATTGCGTGTACATATCAACATGCGCAAAACAATGAAAGAGAAGTACAATCAAGAAGTGTGTATAAATCATAGATATGTATATATATATATATGTATGCAATTTCTTAAACGTTTAAGTTACTTGTAATATTGAAGTGTTTATTTGTTTATGTTTGGCCTACGTGACATCTTGTACTGGCTGGTATGATATTTTCTGTTATTCTGGTGTTTTATAAATTTTGGAATGTCCATATTTTAGGGAGACTCTGCCAAAATTTTGTTAGAAATTTGATATAGTCTATGTGTTGATGTTAAGAGAAGTGGTTACCAATGTATTGGAATGATATTTTTTGGTAGGTAGAAATTATTATGAGTGTGGTTCTAGATATTGAATGATTTTGTTTGATTTTGCCCTTAGGGCAATCCTACTTTATCGAAGAAACAAGTCTCGATTTTCTAAATTTACTCCACCTAAATGGATACCGATAAAGGTATTTATATCAAATTTTTTATGCAATTATTCAAATTACCAAAAATAAAAACAATTAATTTCATATTTTTGGTTTTATAGTGTCCTCGCCAACCGAACTCTGATGATTGTGGCCGATATGTTTTGAAGTTTCTCAAGGATATTGTCGTTCATAATCAAACAGAAATTCCAACAGAGGTATGTATGTAATAATTTCAAAGTTTATATAAGTTTTTTTCTTTTACGCATACCATTTGAATGCTTATGTTCAATTCTAACTTCATTTAATTTTCATTTCGCAGTACTATCCTGATTGTCAATTCGACACATACACTGATCATACCGAACTCAAAGAAGAGTGGTGTCGATATTTTACTACAAATTTTATCATTTATAAGCAGATAGAAGAAGATTAATATTAATGTTTACGTGAGTTTTTGTTAAATTTGGTTTTTTTTTAGTTTAGCATACTTGAATTGGAAAGGTTCACATGAATTTAGGAATAAAATTCCTTTTTATGTTGGCTAATATTTTATATATTTTATGTTGGCTGGCTGGTATGGTATCTTATGTTGTTACAGGTATTTTATATATTTTGGAATGTCCATATTTTAAGGAAAACTCTGCCAAAATTTTGTTAGAATTTTGACCTTGTATGCATGTTTAGTTGCAGTGACAGAAGAAAAATTTTGCTTTATTATTGAGGCGCTGTTTATTGTCCAGACAATAAACATCGCTTCCTAATTGAAGCGCTGTTTATTGTCCATTTTCAGCAGCACTTCATAAATGCTGTTTTTATGAAATACAATCAGCAGCGGCTTAATTTTCAGCGCCTTTAAGCGCTGTTTTAGGCTAAAAATAAGCGCTGTTTATTGCCAAAACTTGTTATAGTGATTGCAGTCAAATCTACAACGGGTGTTGCTATTTCCTTGCTCTTCCTTTTTGCTGCCTTTTGTCCAATTGGGCGATCTGTTGGGATTGATGAGTCATATTCTTCACAACTAATTGGCGTTTCTGGATTTGATGATGATGAGTACGTCTGATCACCTGTCTTTGATCTCTTTGAAGAGTTGTTCATTGATTCTCCCTTCCATTTAGGCTCACTTCTCAATAACCTCCATGCATGCTCAAATTTGAAACGCTCCTTTGCTATTTGAGAATAAAGCTTAAACGCCTCCGCCATGACATCATTCTCTGATTTACCGCTTGTGTTGTCTCTAACAGCTATTTTGTAGCACCCGCAAAACTTTTGTACTGAAGCATTCATCTTATGCCATCGAGATTTCAGGGCACCTGCCTCCCTCTCTACAAGCCGCCCGCGATAGTTATTATAGTTATCTCTTATTCTTGCCCAAAAGCTATCTGCTTTTTGGTCAACTCCCACGATTGGATCTTTTGAAATGTTGAGCCATGTCTGAATAAGCAACTCGTCTTCTGGTGATTCGAACCTGATACGTTTGTTCTTCTTAGTAGTACCCTCTTCTTCTTCATTGAGCGTAATGTTTTCCAGTTGAGTGGAGAACTGTGGGACTTGAGACTCAGAAATGGATCCGATTGGTGATTCCGGTTCATTGTTAGGAGACTCCATGTTGCTGCTGGTACCCATTGGAGGCCTAAACCACATGGTGGGATTGGACGGCTGTTGTGGTGGATACATAAATCGGTGGGGATTTTGAGAATTGTCGCCGGTAGGGGGTTGATTTTGCAAGTAGTTCATATATGCTCGATATTGGGGATTTTGAGAATTGTCGCCAGAAGGGGGTTGGTTTTGCAAAAAATTCATGTAGGCCATATATTGAAGATGATTGGGATCCATTTGACAAAAAATAAACAAGATTGAGACTTGATAACAACAAAAAAAATAGAAGTGAAAGATGACAAAGTGGGTGCAAAATGAAGTAAATAACCCTACACATTTATATATTAGACCAAATTATGGCCATTAGATTTGTCCGTTGGAGATCACAAACGGCTCTTTTTTGTTTTGGAGATCACAAACGGCTCTTTTTTTGTGAAAAAATGGGATAAAAGTTGAAAGTTTTATTTTTATTTGTAATCCTGGCCAGGTCAGTTGTGTTCCAGACGCTTCGATTGTGTTCCAGACCTCCAGACCCTTCCATTGTGTTCCAGACCCTTCCACCCCCTCGCATCATCTCCTCAATCTCTCACCTCCCTCGCCCTACCTATCATCTCCCTCGCCTGTTCCTCGCATCATCTCCTCAATCTCTCATCTCCTCGCCTCTATCTCCTCGCCTACCTATCATCTCCTCGCCTGTTCCCTCGTGATCATCTCCTCAATCTCTCATCTCCTCGCCTCTACCTATCATCTCCCTCGCTTGATTTGCCTCAATCCCTGGTCTACCCCTCATCTCCCTCGTCCTACCCCTCTCGGCCTCACCCGTTTTGTTTTTCCTCCAGAATCTTCCTCACCCTCTTCTCTGCGATCTCACTCTCCTTCGTTGTCCACCGCTTCTCTCTCACACCACTACTTCTCATCACCGCCACCCTGGTCTACCCCTCATCTCCCTCGTTCTACCCTCTCTACCACCTCTCATCTCCACACCTCACCCGCTTTTTGTTTTCCTCCGACTTTTCCTCACCCTCTTCTCTGCGATCTCACTCTCGTTCGTCCAAGAAACGTCCAACACTCCCACGATGATTCTGCGATGGTGGTGGTTCCATTTCTGCAGATCTGTTTCTCTTCTCCCTTATGTTTCAGATTACTTTTTTTTTTCATTTTTTTTGTTCTTTTGTTTTTTAGGATCTGAAGCTTTTTATTTTTATTATTTTCAACCTTGTAATTTCTTTTTATTTTTTTGCTTCATTTTGTAATTATTGTAATTGTTTTTGCTTCTCATCTTGATCTGATTCTGGTTGCCGTTGCTGAGACCATTTTTTAATTTTAATTTTTAATTTTGGGAGATTCAGATGTGTTTTTGTTGTGCTGCTGTTCGTGTTTCTGTTCTCTGTTATTCAGATTCAGTTTTTCTTCCCTCCCTATCTTTAACCGTGAATGAGAAAAAAAAATGATATAATATGGATAGTTGCCGTTGTCAATAGAGTGAACGGCAACTAAATTTTGATGAATTTCTTTGCCACGTAGATCAACTACAATGGGAGATTTTTGGAGTTGCCGTTTCTTATAGTTTAGCAACGAGATAGTCTCTCCCGTTAAAGATGCTCTTAGAGGCAGACGTGCAGCGCAAGGTGTTTGAATTTTCAAAAGAGACACGCTGCTTTTCTCTTCATGGCTAAATAAAAGTCACCATCATGGAGATACCAACATCAAACTTCTCGATATTCATCTTACCAAAAAAAAAAGAACTTCTCAATATTCTTCAGTAAGATAAGATGAAGAACCTCAGGTCAAGGCTAAACTCTGAAGTCTGAACTGCTATTATCATAAACAGAAAGAGCCAGAAGCCCGTAGGGAAAGGACCTTATGCCAATCTTGGCAAGCATTTAATGCTTGTTCAAGGAAGAACCAACCTCATTAGCAAAAAAAGAAAACCATCATGTGATGTAAGCAAGGAAGGGAAAAATAAAAACGCAAAGAAGCTTCTACGAAGCTCCCTCACCTCACCCCAAACTCATTCTCCTCTCTCTATATATATGAACCAATTAACTTGCACATATTCCAAACGAGGGTCAAGAATGGGAGACCAACGAAGAGCTATCACAAAAGAAAAAGAGACAGTTGGGCGCGTGAAGCCAAACGGTCGCTGTGCCTGTAAGTGCGAGAAGCATCCGAAACCCAAAAAGCAAAAGGACGTAGTTGGGCGAGTGAAGCCAAACGGTCGTTGCAAGATGCACGCTGAACACCGTCAATCACCTGGCGTGTGTTCTGTTTGCTTGACGGAAAAGCTTGCTCAACTAACGGCTCCGTTTAGCTCATGTAGAAGAAACTTTGCTGCTTGTGTATCTGCATTAATGTCATCCTCCTCCTCTACATCCTGTTGCTGTTTATCTTCCGCTTCTTCTTTGTCTGCTTCTCCAGTGCGTTGTTTTCGTGTTACTAGTAGTGAGGGAGAGAGTAGCTCCTTATCGATCCCTCTGCTGAGTCAGCACCATAAAACAAGTGGAGATCGTGAAGGTTTTCTGAGCATGGAAATAGAACACAGTCAACACACAAGTGTCAAAAAAAAGCGGATTTTGGGTCAACTTGTTTCGTCCTTTATACAAGAGAAGAATTTAGCGAGGATGATCTGATCACTGAGGAATTTGAAGACGGTTCGTTCATTCTACTTCTATATCTATACTCTACTATAAGAGAATCGATCACCGTAGCAAGCAGAAGCAGAATCGATCACCGTATGTTTAGAACTTGATTATAATTTTATCTAATTTTAGGGTTATATTTTAGTTTTCTAATGGATATACATTTTCAAGAAAAAAGAAATTGATTAACTAATCTTCTTAAAATGTTATTACGAACATATGTACTACTGTACGTTTCTTTTAGTTTTTTCTCCTACTATCCTGGATCATATATATATATAGTGGCTGATTATTAGTTAGTTTTGAATTTCCAGTTTCTTTTCTGCAGATGGAAGGAAATTACTTCATGAATTTATGTACTTGATTTGGATCATATATGAAACGGAAAATAAAAAATTATATGAGCATTGCTATAAATCACGAGAAAAATCTTTCACGAAGCTTACTAATAAACGCATGTCAAAATTTAAGAAAAAACTGGAAACGGTTGAGTTGTTTTGTTGGCAAAAATCACAGAGTCCGTAGTCAATGACGTAGCTTTGTGTCCCTCTCGTGATCTACAGTTTCGTGAGATCTAACATTTTCCAAATTATATTTAATACTCGTTGCAAAATCTGAAATAATATTTAATTTGGTTTTCTTATTTACAACTTGGTATTCAAACGCATTATGAGGCTGTTCTCATAATCGAATTTCAAATCTGTACCGTGCCTGATCGACTGGCCTAGTTGATAGAGCGCCTTCGCCTTACAAACTCAGCGCTCGAAGGACTGTATACCGTATTGGACTGATCACTAGACGCAGAAGAACTCAGAAATATGACCGGACACCAGACTCAGGGTGACGATTGGAAGTCAGGCATATGACTGATCGAACACGGAGATAAACATTGACTCCCGGGGTCTTTGTAATTGTGTAACATCCCAAGTTTCCTAAGATAGGTGATTGGAGATGTGCATAAGAAATAAAAATGAACTTATGAGTTAAAAGCAAAGTATTAGAACTTGGGAGTTGTATATAGTTATTGAGTAGGTGTTAAGAATATATCCCAAGATGAGAAGAGGGGGTGTAACCTTAAAAGGTGGGGGTGCACCTAGTAAGTGAGTAAGAGAGTGTGTGTGTGTATGACTATTCAAATAGAAAAAAAAGAGAAGAAGAGAGGGAGGGAGACGTAGAAGAAGAGAAGAGAAAGAAAAGAAAGAAGAAAGAAGAAGGAGAAGAGAGAAGAGCGAAGGAAGGAGGTAGAACCTGAAGTAATTTGGCGTCACAGAGAAGGGGTTGAACTGTGACCTTTTTAAAATTTTCTCCTGAAAAACTAAACAGCTTGCTCTCAAGTAAATAAATTAGAGATGAGTAGATCAGAATATCAGAGAGAGTATGGTTCCTTTTATAAGTTTCAATTAAAAGAAAAATATAAAGACTTATGAAGGATGATTTTAGTTAATGAATGAAAGTGAGATCATCAATAAGATGGTTTGAAAAGGTTTTTGTTTTAAGATACTGTTGATGTGATTTCAGATATATATGCTCAAGAGAAGGTATAGTTACTCCGAACTTTCTCTAGTGTGCAGATATCAATAAAATAGTAACTAAAAGAGTAAAGAGTAAGAAATGACATAAAAGTGTTATAATGGTTCACCCAACTTAGGCTATCTCCACTCCCCACTTCCAGTGAGTATTTCCGCTATTTCTCCAAATAATTACAGAGCTTTTCAAACCTCTTCAAGGCTAAAATATTTACAAGGTAGTTTTCTTCTACAGATCTATCAAACTGTCTCACTTTAAAAACTTACACAAGTTTGAAAAGTCAATCCTTCAGACTTCTCACCAACACTCACCTATCTAGGTAGTTTGGTAGAAGAGTAACAAGGTTACAGATTACAAAAAGGCTTTTGGGATAAAGATAGCTTGAAAATAAGATTACAAACAAGTAATAGGCAAGCTACAAGATCACTCAGCAAAGATTATCTCAGAGAATGTTGCGCAGATACTGAGTGAGGATGAGAGAAAGTTTGATGCTGGCTTTGATTTGATTTAAGTTCTTCCAATAAGCTCTCATATATTTCAAAGGTTCATTTGACACCCTTTTATAGCTTTGGGGAGCTTTATGACTATTGAGAGGCTTTCTCTTTCTTCTGTAGTCAATTCTGCTAATTTTGTGTCAAAAAGTACACTGTTGCGCAGTCTTGACGTGTTAGTTCTTTAACGGCTACATCATTCTTTCTCATTCCTTCAACTTTCTCGGAATTGACTCAGAATTGGTCACATTGCATGTTCTTCACTGAATATGCCTTTTGTCATTGTAAGAAATAATTTTCCCATAATTTCTTCATGATTGTTAGAGTGGGTTAACTTTTAGCAATGCATTTAATCTAATTATCCTAAGTAGTTGGTTTCTGCCTATTGAGAGAATATATCTTCAACTTTCTCTCATGCTATGGATCTTTCTCAATGTTGCTTGATGGTTATTTTCTTTGCCAACAAGCTCTTCATTTCACATCCTCGAACTTTCTCTTGCTTCAAGTCATTATTCATCTTTCTCAAATATTCAAACTCAAGTAGAGATATTAGTTATCGTAAGGTTAGAAAACATAAACTTTAATCAAGAAGTTTGATCTTCATCAAAACAATAATTTAAGGGATTTTGCCTAACAATCTCTCCCTTTTTTATGATGACAAACTTTTGAGAAAATGTTAGGTTTTTTGATTTTGCAATAAAGATATTTATATCAGCGATAAGATTTCATGCTCCCCCTGAGTTTATGCATTCATACACTTCATGAAATTTTTAACTAGAGAAAGTATATGTAAATGAGATTATCTGAACTTCTAGTGATTCATTCAGCAAATAGAGCATAAGCTCATATGAATGATACATATTTAATCCAAGAGCCGATAAAAGAAGCCTAAGATATGGCCAACACACAAAGGGATCAAAGATCACTTGGCCAAACATTTTGCACACTTAGGCTACCAAGCAAAAGTAAAACAGAAATTTGAAAACTTAAAAATAACTTAAGTTTACTACTACTCCCTTTTTGTCATCGGCAAATCAGGGAAGGGGGATGCAAAAAACGAAAAGATGGTCCACGAGTCTACTTATATGGAGAGAAATCATCAGAAGAAGTTGATGGAGCAGGTACAGGAACATCAGGAACAGGCTGAGTGTAACACCCAAATTTTTATGAAAAATTGTTTTATAAATATAGTTCTGAATACTTGAAGGTAAGTGTAGAGACTGATCACCTCAATGACTTGCTGAGAGTACGAAGATCTATGTCGATTTATTTTAAACGATTCCTATTTCGGTGTCAATTCAGATTAATAGACAGCGTAGACGTATGCTGCTTTTAATGTGAAATCACCAATAGATTTTTCTGTGAGTTTTCTATTTGACTGTGTGACATGTACTTTTGTTATTAATCAAGTGAATGAAATTCATCAGGATGAAATTTTATTTGAGAATTAAAATTTATCTTTAATTCATGGTTCAAATCTCGTCGAAAAATTCTAACGAAGTTTCGTCACGTTTTTTCGTCGCGTTTTGAGCCGTCGGGTAGATTTTACCTGAGAGAAAATTCTAACGAATTCCGATTTCGACAAAATTTGAATCGTAACTTGCTATGATTATGTCTGATTTTATTAGAGCGAGTTTATAATTTATCGGTAAAGAAATTGTTCGCGGATAATTTCTTAGTCACGCGTTGAATTAATTTCTCGTTAATTAATTTACGCGATTAATCGGCAAACGAGCAATCGGTAACACGATCACTCGACGCCGCAATATTGCTATGCTGAGACCTATTTGACCTAGAGTCAAAAAGAGAATCTAGAGGGTGGGAGAGTGGTTGGTGGGGGCATGGTGGAAGCATGGTTTAAGGCATGGTGGTGATACTTTAAGTATGGTGAAACATGGTGTGTCATGGTATTAGATAAGCCTTGTCATAAAATTATTTTGGGAGCAAAATTTTCTTCTCCTCCTTCTTCTTCAAGGCCACGGCCTACCACCTCCCTTTTCCTCCATTTTATTTGCTTACCTTTTTCTAAAAACTAGTGAGAACTTAGTGAAGAATCAAGAGAGTTTTGGAGAGAAAGTTGATGTGTTCTTCTTCCATTTTTCTTCTTCCCTAAGCCGTGACCTATGTGTTGTTTTTGGGTAAGACTTTCTAACTTGTTTTCTTCTATTTATTTCTTGTATGATTAGTTAGATCAAGTAGCAAAGATTTGAAGTTTTTCCTCCCTATCATTTTTATTCAAAACCATATGTGCTGCACTTAGGGGAAAAAGGGAGATGATTTCAAAAAATTTATACTTGGATTCTTTATGTTTTTGTTATTGTTGTTTGTAGAGAAAGTTTGAATCCAAAAGATTTCCCAAAAGAAATGATTTTGTCGATTTAGTGGTAGATCTAAGTTTTGATTTTTTGTTCAAAATGTGTTTTGATGTTTATAAGACAATGAACACCTAACTCTTGATGTAATCCTTGTATTCCTATAGAAGGTAGAGTCTTGAGAAAATTTTATGTTTATCATCATCAAGTCTTTTTCATTTGCCTTACTTTTGTTCTTAGAAGGTTTGAATGATGTAAAATTTTTGGGTTGATCTTTCTTGTTCAAAATCGTCGGGGTGTGTGGTGGTGATGTTTTTAACAAATTTTTCTTGCTAAAAATGTTTGGATTCAAAGGTTTTAAGAAGTATAAGTTTAGATCTTGGGGTTTCAAAGAAAAGAAGTGGTTTTGGTGATTTAGAGATTATAGTTCTAAGATTTAAAGGTTTTTGATGGTAAGGTTTCAAATTTGTATTGGAAACAAGATTTGATCTTTAGCATTAAAGACATGATGATCTTGAAGTTTGTTAAATGAATCTTTAGTAATTTGTTATTTTGAAAGTGAACTAAGAGAAATCCTAATGATCCTTTGTGTTTGATCCTTTAGAAAGCTAGATCCAAAAGAAAGAAAAATGAAAATCTTTTCCCTTCCTTTTTAAGGACTAGGCCGTGAGGCCTATGTGTTTGTGGGAAGCCGAAATTCATTTCTTTAATTGTGTTCTAGTGCTTGACGATGAGATATAAACCTAGAGTTTATAATCTTTGAAAGTTAGAAAGAAAGTTAGCATCTTTTTGTGAGATTCGTGGTTTATTTTCTTAACTTAGTGGCTTATGGTCTTGGGCTATGAATTCCGTAATGGATGAGCCTAGTATGTGTTAAAAGAATTTGAAACAAAGACTTGTCCAAAAAGATCAAGTTGTGAGCTTTCCAATTAGTGGGATTGACAAGTTTCAATTCTTTACATACTAACCTATGTGATTGAGTACTCTAAGTGAAGTTTTTATGTTATGTGTTGAGTAGGAGAAGAAAATAGATTTTTCCTTGTGTTGTAGAGCCGAAACCTATGGCCAAACTAGGGTTTAGGATTACTAGTCTTGGCTCAAGAGCTGTGGCTCTAATAAGTGGCTTAAAGTTGTTTCTAAACCTTAGTGTTTGTTGATTAAGGTTCTAGTGAACGTGTTGTGGGCGAGACCGTGATTTGTTCGTTCACAATACCGGTAGACAAGCTTGTGCGCAAAGTGCCTAAGGTCAGGGCATCTTCCAATACATTGTCTTAAGTGTGTTATGTTGTCTGAATGCTTGAGATGATGATGTGGTATTCTTGAAATTTGAGATGGTGATTTGATTGTGTTTTCCTATGCGGATATGCTTTAATGGATTGATTGATTGTTGGTATGTTGTGGTTATTGAATATACTATGTGTATGTATGTTCGATAAACGGTGGGTGATGAACTATGTCGTCGAGATGGTTAAGTGTTTTTCGAACAAAACCTAAGGGAATTTTTATTTAAAATCAATGAGACCCATTTAATGTGGATTTTTCTAAAAACCTCAATTAGTATAAGTTTAACCACTTTTTCTTAAAAGGAAAAAAGTGAGTGTTAGACTAATTAAAAATAATTATTTTTGAACTAATAGTGGAATTTCTAAATACCGACATTTTTACAACTGGTAGGAATTTTCAAAGAAAGAGGACTTAGGGATACCAAGTGAGGTTTCGAGATGACAGTGTGGGATTCTAAACAGAGGAAGTTTAGAACATAAGTTGAATATCTCGGACACTCTGTGGGAGTGATCCAGTTGCAGTGACTAACTATGGTGGTGCATTTCCATGCATACATCGATGCCGACCTGAAGCAATCTGGTAAGACCAGTGTCGAGCTATCGTGCAGTGAGCCTAGACCTAGATACGAGTAGATATCGGCAGTCAATAGGAGAAACTGACGGCATGTCTCAGGTAAATCCGGTGTGGTACTGAATAGTATCCCTGCGGGGAGATTAAGGAGATGCCGATCTGATGCAATCCGACATGGACCAGCGCCGATGATACCCTTGCTAGGGTGGTGTGGTGATATTCCAGAACCATGTGCATTGGCATATAGACTAACCAATAGGGATTTGTGGTGCATCCTTATTATGCTGATTATTTGAGTGTTCTTCCGCCATGTTATACTCTGTGTTTAATTATACTTTGTTAGTATAATATGATTTACATATATGTTGTTGCTATTATATGATTGTTTTGGGAAGATGACCCTTTCTTTATTGAGGCATTCTCATGGATGTCACCCCAGACGATGGTGCAATTTGGAGAGAAGTTGTCACTCGAGGTCGGTGAGCGATGCGGAGGAGGACTCCATCCGATTTCTTTCTTTGAAGTCATGGTTTATGAGACTTGCTGTGGGACTCAGTAAGCTTTGTAGGGCTGACCAGCTATAGGTGTCTTTAATGTATTCTTTAAGCTGTATTATGCATCATGTATGTTCAAAAACATGGATCGCCTTTGTGCGAATGTTTATGTTTATATATGTATTTTGTTGCATGGTTATTGTGTTGTTAGCTGCACATCATGTTTTCGAAAAATACTGTGATAATTTGATTGCTATTATGAAAAAGGTTTAAAAAGAAAAAAATAATAATAGATTCATATTTTTGCAAAAACCATGCAAGAGTAGTATTTTCACCAAAATCATTTCAACATTTAGAGGTTATAATAGATCAGTAGCGCTCTGAAAATCGGGGTGCTATATTATGGTATAGAGCAGTTCGGTCCTAACCGGACTATGAGTTAGATAGCTATAGCTGGTCAAGTTGTCGGGTTTGGTCGGGAGTAGATTTGTTATGTGTCAAGTTGTGCTTGTGTTGGGCTTGTTTGTTGAGTGAAGCAACTCTGTTTATAATTGTTTGGATTGTTTCTTAACTGAAACAATGTGTGCTGACACATCAATTGTGTGGGGTTCTGACTGGGTTATGGACATTGTAGGAACCCAATGCCTCTGAGACAAGCGATTCTTTCTACAGGAGTTGGAAATCTAGAGGTGAATCAAATGACCCAAGTTATGGCCGGTGTAACACCCTGCAGTCCTATTTATGCTTTATTCTATATAATTAGCCTAATTCGTGTAATTAGCAGAAATAAAAATACGAAGGAATTAAAACTAAAACATAAATAAGACTACGACACATTACGGTGAAGTAAACTAGTGTCACACATGCGTACATATACATATATATAAAATATCATCAGAGTGCATCAGTGTACGTAGTGTATAAAGTGTGGGTACAGTCATCCAACAGAAACCATACACCTCAGCGAGGGGGAAACTGAGAGCTCCCACTCTGTGACCCCGCCCGCCTAGGAAACAAAAGCCGATAATCATGTGCGTTCATATGACGAGAAGGACCAGATGTCGCTCCTCTCCCGTGTCTCTACCTCCCTCGATGATTGGACTCACTGTGGATGGCAGGTGGCACTGGCCTCGGCTGCGGAGGCATCAGAGGATAACCTCCATATCCAAAGCCAGGCGGAAAACCTTGAGCCTGCCACATCTGAGGAAAGGGAAGCCTCTGGCGGAGGCATCGGAGGATAACCTCCATAACCAAAGCTAGGCTACCCAACGTTCCGACAGGATAGTCGCGAGTCATCCGTCACCTGTGGACTTGTCGGACCCAGACTATCCCCAAGGACCAACGTGTCTTGTACTGACTGCATCATACTCGCACTCTGGTACCAGACCTCGTACACAGCCTATGCATATGATGGTGGATTACAGCTATGCGCATGATTCTTTTATTAATTTGAGCACTTATTAGCTTATTGTTAATTATCATCTTCTGGGAGACTCCATACTCAACAACTCTGATAGGTTTTATCATATTATCTTGTTCTTTCTTTATTATCGTAGGTTTCATTATACTGATCATACCCACACACATATACCTAGAGTATCGGCATAACATGTATTTAGAACACCCACAACACACAGACATACATAACAACATAATACCATTTATTAGCACGTAGAACATACACAAACAATCACAACACACAAGAATATTTACCTAGCGTCGCTGAAGCAACTTACTACCAATTATCAACACATGCTCTAATCTATATGGCCTATGGGTTGACAGACTAGCGGTGATCCCCATCAATCATCACAGGTCACAACCCCTCTCCTAAGGTGTTGTTATTATCAACCCTCTAGTAGGGCTAAGGGCACCCTACACCTATTCTACAGTAATCCTAATACAATTATTCCCTAGTGGATAGGGTTCTATCTCCCTTACCTGACTAGAAGACCGCTCTCCCCTTCACGCTCTTTTCTGCTTCGGTCGTTCTGCTACTCGTAATGCTAGAAGGCTAGTACTATAGTATGGAAAATGATTATGAGGTTTTGGTTGCTTAAATTGGGTGGTAGGACCACATATTTATAGTTGTGGAAAAAGGCCCATCGCGTCGCGAGGCACTAACTACCTTTACACCTATCAAATGCGCGTGTGGGAGTTCTATCAGGGCACGCTCGTGTCGCGAGCTCCCCTAGTTATATCTTCGTCGCTTCGCGACAGTACTAATATTTTTATTTTATTTTATTTTATTTGGGTTCCAGATTTCTCTAAAGATTTCTATACCCAAATTTTTAATGTTATTATTGTTATTATCTGATTTATTTGTTTATTTATTAAATACTTATTTTTATAATACTTATTTATTTTCTTTACTTTATTTCTTTTGATTTACTTATTACTTATTATTTCTTTTATTTCATTTTCTTATACATATTTTATTTATTCTTTAACTATTATATTTTTTTCTCATAAATTTTATTTTATTTTATTTATTCTTATCAAAATTTATGATTTAAAATTATTATCTATTTTATTTGAAAATTTAAAAATTCTTGAGATGTCACATTACCATCCTCCTTAAAATAATTTTCGTCCTCGAAAATTGGAGGGTTGGTGGTTGACTGGTTGGTGTAGATCTTTTCTATTTCTTTACTCTCTTGATTATTTCCATCACCTCTTTTCTCAAGTATTTTGATTTATTAACCTCTAAATTTTATGATGATAAATTTTCAAGTAATATGTATTTAATGTAATTCCGGGCACGTAGTCATATTAAATAAGAAAAATTGTCTAACAGAGGTGTTTTTATTTTGCCTAATTGTTAGATTATTTTAGGATTCTTAGGGTCCTAAGTTTTTAGCCTTTTCATTAATTTTAAAACAAAAATTAAAATTTTTCTAAATTCAGGTACAATCGCGTCGCGACGGTCCATTTCCAGGAACAATAAAACACGCCCAGGGACGCGGTTTCCGCCATTGTTGCGGTTTTTGGAGCTTTTCTCTTCCCTTTTTGAGTACTATTTCGCATAAAGAGACTAAAGGTTCATCCTATTTTACTTCCTTGTCATCCAACTTGCATTAAGGTAAGCCTAGATCTTATTCTATTCAAATCTTAATTATACAATGGGTTTTGAGTTTTTTATGATGGAATCCGAAAATTAACGGGCTCTTTTTGAATTCTTGTTGATTGATTGTGGTTGTAGATTGCTTGTAGTTGCTAGGTTTGAATCATTGTTGATTCTTGGTTTGATTTGGGTTGATTTGGATTTGTGATTGAAATGGTATGTTAGTATTTAGGTAGTGCCTTGAAGGTGTTTGTTAAATGTTCCAAATGAATTTAGATTTGCTCTTACAGGTTTATTTTAAGTTGTAAGCATTCTCTTATAGCTTAATCACTAAATTATTGTTTTAGATTGTCCTAATACTAATTCTAGGGATGAAGTTTACTTAATATTTTTATTCCCGGATGGTTACACTCTAGAATTTATCTTTAAAATTTGTTCTCTAATTGTTTTGATATGAGGAAGGGAATGTTAATATCTTGTTTTATTTTTAGTTATTTAGAAAACAATTCTTCTTAAATTAGTGTTCTCATTGTTTAATTTTAGATTTGAAAGATTAGTTTTTAGGGAGATCCTAAAATTTTACAGGATAGGAATAATTATACGCAGCATTATAGAGTTTACACAAAAATTCCTTCTCAAGATTCTTAGAATAGTAAGGATGTTTAAGTTTTTAGGTATATGTCCTATATTTATTTAGGATTCAAAAAAATCTTTAACTTTTATGGATTTATGTTGAATATTGAAAATTTTAAGGATATTATCTCTTTTTAAATTTTTTGATATTAGGGGATTTAGTTTGTAAAAAAAATTAAGAGATAAATATTTTAAGGCATTTTGTACAAAGTTAGAATCTTACGTATGAGACTTTTTGGAAATATTTTATTTCTAGGGATAAGTTGAATTTTCTGGGAATTTAGTAGGGGTTGAGTATGTATAAAATTTTTTAGAATATTGCAAAAAATTTCTTTTAAATTAGTGTATAAGGATTTCTATTACTCTTATTATCTCTCATAAAATTTGTGAAATATAGAATTTAATGATTAAGACTAAGTTTCTAAATCTTACCAAATTTATATTCCTGCAGGATGCCTTGTCATAGTTCCAAAAGAGTTCGTACCGGATCATCATCCAAGGAAAGACTAGAGGAGCACCGTTTCAGATATTTGGATCACCAGAGGGTGTACTACTCTTGCTTTTAGCCTCGTGACATTTTCAGCGAGAGGGTATTTGTACTGGAGACGGAAGAGTATAGTATCTAGAGATTATTGCAGAGTTTCAGGAGAGGTAATGGCAGAGTTTGCTAGAGCTTATAGGAAAATTCAGTGTGGAGGCAGTTTGCGAGTTCTATGTGAATGCCTACCTTCCTGCTGGTACGGCCGTGACCTATAGAAGCTATCTGAGGGGAGTGGAAATTGATTTTAGTCCAGGTGCCATTAGCACCTTGTTGGAGATTCCTCTAGTGGAAGGTTGCTGCTTTATGTAGAGGTTGAGCCATCCTACTGACCCTACTACCATGGCTCAAGCATTGTGCAGACCTGGAGGTGATTGGTTTAGGTCTGCGGAGGGAGTCCCGCTTAGGTTTAACGTTAAGAACCTTACGCGGCTGGCTCGAGCTTGGGCTCTGTTTATGCGCTACTCCCTTCTTGCCTGCTCTAACAAAAATGACCTGACGGTTAAGAGGGCAGAGTTAGTTTACTCCATCTTGGAGCATGACCCTATTAACATCTGCAGGGTGATTGCAGATGACATAGGTCGTTCTGCCAAGAACAAAAATTGGCTGAGTCACCCTGTTCTGATTTGCCGACTCTGTCAGTCCTAGGGAGTGGATATGCAGGCTATAGATTCGATGGGTCGGGTCTGAAGCCAATCACTAGAGCCACCATTGATGAATTTCCTGATGGCCTAGTAGTAGTGGAGCAGTAGTAGTAGTCGCAACCATAGCAGGTTGAGGGTATTCCTCCAGTAGGATCGGGGGCTAACCAGCTATTGGTTCAGCTACTGGAGAACCAGGCTAGACTGGAGGCACTGTTTCTACAGGGCAAGGATGAGGTTAGGGCAGACATAGCTCGGCTGCAGGAGAAGGTTGGCAAGCTGGAGGAGGATATGGGTGTCCGGGTATCTCCTCCGGATTTTGATATTTGATCTTTCTAGTTTTATGGACTTTTTCTTTATTTTTCGTGTTTTAGATTTAGGTTCTAGGATAGATTCTCCCCCTGGTTTGTATGACATTATTTATTTTATTTTATGTTTTTAAGTTTTCTTTATTTTCTTGTTTTAGTACATGATCACACATAATCAAAGTATTCACAATCGTAGTACGTTAAAAACATAATTTACTTAACACAAATCCTAAAGTTCAAACACGCTTCCAAACATATACAAAAAGCATAGGGATAAAACATATGAAAACATATATTTTACATATCACTCATCATCAAACATATTGACAAACATATATATATACAGAGCAATTCACATATCACCACACATTCCCACACATTACTCTATTCCGAGGAAGTCCGTCAGTTGTTCTCCCATCCGTTCGATTTTTTCTTGAAGTGGGGAGGCTTTAGCAGTTGGTGGGATGGTGGATGGTAACGGGGTGGCGGAGGCGGGGTGATTTATTACTAGGTTTTGGTTCCGTGTCTTCTCTGTCTAGAGGGAATGGTAGGATCACACTCACCAGGCTCTTGGGTGGGGTCTCCACACATATAACAACCATTGCCAGTTTCCTTATAGTTAACAGGATAGTGGTTTCCACCGCAATTAAAACAATAATGGTAGGTTGGATAAGGACAGTTTCGAACAAGGTGTGGTCCGGAGCAGTTATAACATCTTCCTCTTTTAGCAACTTTTAATGATTTGTTCCATAGTTTTCTTTGGTAGCAGAGCGGGGGCACAACCTGAAGTCTTTCTCGGCTAGAGGATGCCATCAATCTCTGAAAAGAATAAACATGTTAGAATACACACACAAACAAGTGGAATGCTATGCTCCTAAGTTACTAACTCTAGTCTAGATGAATTATTTATCAAACACCCAACCCAGTGAGACTTCTGTAGTTGAATTCGGTAGGAATCCAACATTTGTCAGCCGATGAGGATGATATGTGTAACACCCCGTTTTTAGGAAGCTACTGTCATCACCCGGATTAACTAACGTGGAAGAATCATTTTCAAAAATGTTTTCTAAAAATAACAGTAAATTTTTTTCTTACAACCATAAGGGTAATAAATTCAAAACGAGGAATAGTACAATCGGATGACAACCACTTCCAAACAAAGCTTAACCATCATTATAAATATATGCTTCGTAACCATTGTCATATCTCAGAGTGAGTCGCACGCAGGCAAGGTTCAAAATACAAAATCAATACAGACTCAAAATAAAATACATCAACCACATGAAAAACCCTAAACATCTAGAGTTGACTCATATCTGTGATGTATCCTGGCAGCTCCTATCAAAGGACATAGGCACAAAAGTTCATACTAAACAAAATATTAAATTAGATTCTAACCAACTGACTCTATCTATTGTATGTTGGCCCAAAAATAAACCTAATGCGCTTACGAGGGGGAAGCTCCGTAAGATAAGCTGCAGACTCCGAACTATCAGGATCAGTAGCTTCAGAGGGATCCTCCTCCTCCTCCTCCGCATCAATCTCAATGACTACTGTATCTCTCGGCAACCACTCCCGGGTGGTCCTACGCCCGTCAATAGGGTCTCCGACTGTTGGGATTGGTGGCAAGGGATACGAGCAATGAGGGCAATGGGCACAGAAGGGAGAAGGAGTAGCCTCTGACATAGCAGCAGTAATGGCAGCAATGGGAGGAGTGATAGGAACTCCGGTTGCAGGGGAAATCGAACTCGAACTCAGAATCATAGTAGGTTGATGAACATCAGCTCCAACAAACACCGGGGTCGAACCATCAAAACTAAGGGAAGGATCCATGAAAGGAGAAGTCTCGACAGTTGCAGTCGTCGGAAGTGTAGTAAGTAAACTGGGTGGAATGTAGAACTGAACTCTCTTACTGCTGAAACGAACAGCAGTAGAGAATTCCCCATCATCGTCGGTCTCTATCACCATACCAGAGTGTGTTAAACGTCCGATGATGGGGACCAGAACGTAACCATGAAACAAGGTAAATACAAGGGTAAATTCTTTGTCCACGAGTTTATCATAGGCTATGCCGCATGCAAACAATATATATATATATATATATATATATATATAATACAACAACATGCCTTTATATAAATATACATACTTAATAGACCGCATACATCATCATGGTATATCAAGCAATTGCATGTGGGCAGACAATTCAATTAACAGATCAACAAATCAAGTCATCACATATTATTATGCGGTTAATCATGCATGCCAATGCATTATGAACAATTTTGTGTATACACTTGCAGCCTGAAACAAGGACAGCAATAGGAACAAGGAAAGCCTTTTCCAGGTCCGAACAAATTCCCCTACCAAGGGTATAGCCACACATTAGGCCGTGTTGCCAACTACTACCTCTGGTCCAATGGGTACCTTGGGTAGCTGGCAATGAAGTGACAACCCGCCCTTTTGAAGTCCTTAAGACAATCAAACGCTACGAGTGTCGATGCTCAATGGTCAGTATGCATCCAAACAATTTTTTTTTATACAGCCCATTTATCTTTAAGGAGCGTCTGAGACATAATTTATTTTAATCAATGCGGATCGACGAGTCCTCACTTTCTTAGTGAATTTTTAAATCTCAGTTTTGGTGTCACATCTAAGTGACATTGTGCCAGAAATAGCTTTTGAGCTTAGGTCGTTGGAACCCTAGTTGTGCTAAATAAGGCATTAGGGAAATTCTCAGGAAAGAGAGGCGGTGCGAACACTCTTAATTACCAAGTCTTTCCTAGCCAGAATTTTCCCAAACGCATCATTCAACTCAACCATTTTCGCAAATTTTACTTAAGTTCTTTTTCTACTATGGTTCCATTGAAAAATTCTTCGCAAGCTTTGGCTAGTTTTACTAAAATTCTCACGCTTACTTTTAAGTCAAAATGCCCCTTAATATTTCTTTTGTGAAATCTTTTCTCGGCTTATGGAATCGCATCGGATTTACCGTTTGTAAATCGTCAAACCAATAATAGTAGATCGTCGCATTATTAATTAACCCATCATCATTGACCTTATTTATGCATACTTTAATCAATTCCAAGTTCAAATCAAAACATTCATAATTGATTTAAGACATAAAATCCAAATCATTGTTGCAACACGGGGCCAAAAACATGCTACAATATCTCTACAACACATAGTAATACTACAAGTACTACCACACAATTAACAATCAATCAAACCACTCAACAACCAAGGCGAAAAGCCCAAACTCATTATGTAAGAATTTCCCTTACCTGGAATGCGTTCCAAAGAGGGTAAATCCAAAGGGTCGTTGAGTCGTTCGTCGCACGAACCTTAACAATCATAAGTTAAATCAATTAGAACTAAAAAACTCATGTGGTAAACCCCTAAGGCAGCCACGGTTTTTAGTACTTAAATGCCTAGAAATTTTTCAACTTAATCCTATTTAAATCACAACTAGTCATATATCATGAAACTAGTCTAAGTTATGCAAGTTTTGAAACTTTTACAAACACTACACACTTAGAAAAATACCAAAACCAAAATTTACCACTTTGAATAGTGTTTTTACCACTTCGAATAGTGTCTTCCCAACTTTGAACAACATTTTAAATCACTAAAACATGTCATAAGATTGTAGAAACAAATTCTTTATAAGTTTAAGATAATTCTTAAAACGTCAATCAAAACTTTTTCACAAAATCAAACCTCTTTGAAAGACTTTGCAAAACTAACTTACTAGCCACTTTTTACAACACATTTTAGGCATAAAAACAAACTAAGAACATGTCAAAAAACCTTATGAAGGCCATGGTTTTCAGCCCCCAAGATCCACCAAAAAATTTCTCAAAACCTTGCTTAACATGCATATATGACTAGATCTTAACATACTTAGCCAAAACCCTCAAAGATCTAACTCCAAAACCACAAAATCAAGCCAAGATCAAACCCCCAACACCCCTATAAATTTCCGCCAGAACCAAGAGCTTGAGTTTTCAAATTTTAAAAACACTAAACAAGCTTAATCATGGAGGAAAAGGATGGATCTAAAGGTTAATCATGCTAATACATCAAGATCTAACAATTTCTAAACAAAACAACACTAAAACCTTGAGGAACACTTCCATGGCAGCCAAGAGGAAAATAACATGGGTTAGGAGGCTTACCAAGAATTCTAGGGATGGTTGATCAAGAATCAAGAACAAAGGAAGGAAGATTGCACTCAAAAACACTAAGTTTTTCAAGATTTCTCACACTTTCTCTCTCTAGAATTTTCCCTACTAAGCATAAATGGAAAAATTATGAAGGGGCTGATCTTCTATTTGCAGAGATGTCAAGGGGCAAGAAGGGAATAAAATTTGTTCATTTAGTTGGATCTTAACTATCTAGTTACAAACTAACTAAGTAAACTAACTACCAATTACACGTAAGCCAATCAAAACATTCTATTTGCCCAAGGTGGGTCCCAAGCATGTGTCTTGGCTCCCATTGGTCTAAAGTGGTCGACATCCCCCTAAAAATATCAAAGGGTTTCGCTTCGGCGCGTTATCGATCAACCGGGTGCGCGACGTTCCACATCTATTAGGGTTTTTGTACCAAAAACTCCAAAAATAAATCTAACAAATTACTCCATAATTAAAAATTATTAATCAACCAAAATGTCCCTAAAAATATTAGAAGTATTTTTATGAATGTCAGTTTCTCGATTTACGAGCTAAAAAGTTACCGTTCGGTAGTTTCTAGGCGTATAAAATACCCTATATTTTTCTACTTTCCCAAAAATTCCCAAAAAATTTCATAAAATTTGGATCACGTTTGGGTATATTTCAGTTAAAAACTTACCTGATAGTCTAATTACGACAAAATTACTACAACGTAGTAAAACTATAAATTTAGTAATACTTACCAATCAAAATTTCCCTATTTATCTAGAATAAATTCTATCAATCAAAATGTCAACAGAAAATATTTAACAGAAAATAGATAATTAGTAAGTAACTAAACGTCAAAAATTAGGGTGTTGCATTATCACCCTCCTTAAAAAAATTTCATCCCCGAAAATTATACAACTAGAGTAGTTCTGGATACTCTGCCCTCATTTTGTCTTCCAATTCCGAAGCCGTGTCGCCTGTCGCTTGATTCCAGATTACTTTGACCAATGGTATTTGCTTATCCCTCAGTTGCTTAATTCTTCGGCCTTCGATTTTCATAGGAGGAACCTCAAAAGACAGGTTTTCCTTTAATTGAATCACGTCCGATTCAATGACATGAGATGGATCAGAAATGTATTTACGCAACTGCGAGACATGGAATACATCATGGATATTTGAAAGAAACGGCGGCAGAGCGATCTGATAAGCTACTGGACCTATACGACGAATAATCTGATAAGGTCCAATGAATTTAGGAGTCAACTTCCTTGATTTTATCGCTCGGCCTATTCCCGTAGTAGGTGTCACCCAGAGAAAAACATGTTCACCTTCTTCGAATTCAAGCGGTCGTCTCCTCTTGTCAGTGTAACTTTTCTGTCTGCTCTGAGAGGTCTTCATCTTTTCTCTGATTTGCTTAACCTTCTCAGTTGTTTGTTGTACCATTTCTGGGCCAACAATCAAGTTCTCTCCATCTTGATACCAACACAAAGGCGTTTGGCACTTTCGTCCATACAAGGCTTCGTAAGGTGCCATTCCAATACTTGTGTGAAAACTGTTGTTGTATGTAAACTCGATCAATGGTAGTAGATCGTCCCAGCTTCCACGGTTATCAAGTACACATGCTCTCAGTAAATCTTCCAGACTTTGAATCGTGCGTTCGGTCTGTCCATCACCAGGATGATAAGCGTAACTCAATCTCGCCTGCTCCAAGAGCTTCTTGCAAACTTTTCAAAAAATGTGACATAAACTTTGGATCACGATCTGAAACTATACACGATGGTATACCATGCAGCCGAATAATCTCTCTGACATATAGTTCTGTCAGCTTTTCCATGTTGTCGGTGGTCTTTACTGGTAAGAAATGTGCCGACTTAGTTAAACGATCCACGATCACCCAAATAGCATCGTACTTCTTCTGGGTTCTTGGCAGTCCTACAACGAAGTCCATAAAAATGCTGTCCCATTTCCATACGGGTACATCAAGCGATTGAACCATTCCAGCAGGTCTCTAGTGCTCCACTTTGGCTTTCTGACAGGTTAAACACGAAGCAACATAGTCAGCTACTCGTCTCTTCAGTCCAGGCCACCAAAATCTTTGCTTCAAGTCCTGGTACATCTTCGTTGTTCCGGGGTGAAGACTAAGTTTACTCTTGTGTGCTTCGTCCAAGATTGTCTTTCTCAGCTCATCGTTATCTGGCACGCAAATTCTCCCTTTGATCCTGATGATGTCATCTTGCCCTATGGTAAACTCACCTCCTATACCTTGATTAATTAGTTCTCTCTTCTCCTTCAATAGTTCATCTGAAACTTGTAGTTCCTTAATCTCTTCCAATAGTCCACTGGATACAGTAATCCTTCCACAGCTCATCTTCCCTGGCGAAAATTCCATAGTCAAGTCCAAATCACGAAAAGCTTCGAGTAATTCCAATTCTTTTACCATTAGTCCGGCAATGTGAATACTCTTTCTACTCAGTGCATCAGCTACGACATTCGCCTTTCCTGGGTGATATTGCAACGTGAAGTCATAGTCCTTCAAAAATTCCATCCAACGTCTTTGTCTCATGTTTAGCTCCTTTTGGTCGAACATATACTTCAGACTTTTGTGGTCGCTGAATATGTTGAATGTGCATCCATAGAGGTGGTGTCTCCAAATCTTCAGTGCAAAAACTACTGCAGCAAGCTCCAAGTCATGGGTTGGGTAGTTCCTTTCGTGATTCTTCAGCTGTCGTGAAGCATAAGCTACGACTTTTCGATGTTGCATCAACACGCATCCTAAACCCTGGTAAGAAGCATCACAATAGACCTCATAAGGTTCGTCTGGTTGTGGTAAAACTAAGACTGGCGATGTTGTCAGACGTTCCTTCAATAGTTGAAAACTTGCCTCGCACTTCTCGGTCCAAGCAAAGGGTTGATCTTTCTTTGTCAGTTGTGTCAACGGTGCTACGATTCGAGTAAAACCTTCGATGAATCTTCGATAATAACCAGCCAATCCTACGAAACTACGAATCTCAGTCACGGTTCGTTGTTGTTCCCATGCTAATACTGTCTCCACTTTGGCAGGATCTACAGTAATTCCTTCTTTCGAGATCACATGTCCCAAAAACTTTACTTCCTCTAACCAAAACTCACATTTGGATAGGTTGGCATACAATTTCTTCTCGCGCAGAATCTCTAAAACATGGTGTACGTGCTCCCAATGATCTTCCTGGCTCTTCGAATATATAAGAATATCATCGATGAACACAACGACAAATCGATCTAGGAATGGGTTGAAGATTCTATTCATATAATCCATGAATATAGCAGGTGCGTTGGTTACTCCGAATGGCATTACAAGATATTCATAATGTCCATATCTAGTTCTAAACGCTGTCTTGGGTATGTCTTCAGTCCTAACCCTAATATGGTGATAACCAGACTTCAAATCAATCTTTGAGAAAACAGCAGCTCCTCGCAATTGGTCCATCAAATCGTCAATGCGCGGCAGAGGATATCGATTCTTGACAGTCACTTTGTTGAGTTGTCGATAGTCCACGCAAAGCCTCGAGCGTCCGTCTTTCTTTTTCACTAGCAACACTGGTGCTCCCCAAGGAGATACGCTTGGTCGAATAAACTGTTTGGACATTAAGTCATCAATCTGGCTCTTCAGCTCAATCATCTCTGAAGGAGACATTCGGTAAGGTGCGATAGAGATCGGGCCGATTCTAGGAATTAAATCAATAGAGAATTCAATGTCCCGTACTGGAGGTAGACCTGGTACGTCTTCTGGAAATACATCAGGGAAGTCTTTCACGACAGGTACACTGCTCACCTCAATCTCCATCTTGGCCTCTACGTTAGCTAACGAGATGTATTCTTGAGTTCCCTCTTTCAAGGTTACTCTGAGATGGTTCGCAGACAAATACTTCGAGATATTTGGCTCTGGAAAAACTAAAACCTTACGAGCACAGTCTAACAAGATATGATGGTGAGACAACCAATCCATCCCGAGGATCACATCAATATTTTTCAAAGGCAGACAAATCAAGTTAACAAAGAATTTCCTATCTTGAACAATCATAGGACAATGCAAGCAGGCAGTATTAGCAGTCAAAGTTTTATCAGCAGGAGTGGAAACAACCAAATTAAACGGTAATGCAGAAACAGGAAGATTCAGATGCTTCACACAATCCACAGAGATGAATGAATGTGTCGTGCCAGAATCGAAAAGTACTGACAGATGGTTACCTGCGATGTCGCAAGTTCCATTGACGAGGTCATGTGAGGTCTCTTCGCCGGTTATCGAAAACACTCGTCCTTTTGCTGAAGGTCGTGCAACTCTTACAACATTTGCAGATGGTTCAGCTTTCGGCAGACGACAATCCTTTGCAAAGTGCCCTGGCTTTTTGCAGTTGTAGCACGCTTTCTCCTTTGAGCATCTGTCAGCAAAATGATCCTTACTCCCACAATTGTAGCAACGCAGTTCATTCCTCTGGCTACTCCCGACACCTTGTGCCACAGGGCGGTATTGATTGCGATTATTCCCCTGAGGATGGGAATATGGCTTATTTTGTTGTTGTTTCCCTTTATTCCCACGACCCTGGTTCCCAGGCCTAGATGGTCCCCCAGCTCTCCTCAGCCTGTTGTTCTTCATCACTTCAACTTCTCTGCTTTTCTCCACCAGTTGTTGGAAACGACGAATTCCTAACGGTAACACTGAATCATGAATATCGCCTCTCAAACCGCTCACAAAGCGCTCACACATGTACTCTTCATCTACGCGTTGTTAGAAGAAGCGAAAATGCTTAGCCAGTGATTCAAACTTTGCAGCATATTCCCCAATACTCCAGTTCCCCTGGTAAACCCTCAAAAATTCCTGTTCTTTTTCAATACGAGCACTTTTAGGAAAATATTTTTCCAAAAACTTGGTACGAAATGCCTCCCAAGTCACTTCCTGATGGTCAGCCTCCATCATCAGTCTTGTCCCTCTCCACCAATATTCTGCGTCACCGAGCAACAGGTATGTGGCATAGTTCACCTTGACATCCGCGGGGCTATGAAGTACTTCAAATATATTCTCGATCTCTTGCAGCCATAGATCTACCTTTTCTGGATCGGAATCCCCATAGAATTTTGGCGGGTCATGGTGGCGAAAATCAATCAATCCTTTCGCCTCAGCAGTTCATTCCTTGCGTTGTTGCTTTTGCAGGTCACGTTGTTGTTTCGCAGTCACCTGTTGTGCTACTGCAGCGGCCATGTCAGCCATTGCTCCCACAACTTGGTCCATATTCTGGTTTCCAGTTTTCGGAACAGAGGTATCACGTCTAGGAGGTGCCATATGTTCCTACAGGTCGAAAACCAGTCAGAACCCCTCAACAAAATCGATCATTTTAGATGATCGCACACAATTTCACACAATGTCACACATGTTTCAACTTGGAAACATTTTAGATAATCAAGCATAGAGTTCACACAATCCTAGGCATGTCAGACTCCTACCCGACAATTCCCGACACTCTAGGCCAGCTTACATCAAGCGATCTGGTTAGAACCGAACTGCTCTGATACTACTATTGTAACACCTCATTTTTACGAAGCTACTGTCATCACCCGGATTAACTAATGCGGAAGAATCATTTTCAAAAATGTTTTCTAAAAATAACAGTAAATTTTTTTCTTACAACCATAAGGGTAATAAATTCAAAACGAGGAATAGTACGATCGGATGACAACCACTTCCAAACAAAGCTTAACCATCATTATAAATATATGCTTCGTAACCATTGTCATATCTCAGAGTGAGTCGCACGTAGGCGAGGTTCAAAATACAAAATCAATACAGACTCAAAATAAAATACATCAACCACATGAAAAACCCTAAACATCTAGAGTTGACTCATATCTGTGATGTATCCTGGCAGCTCCTATCAAAGGACATAGGCACAAAAGTTCATACTAAACAAAATATTAAATTAGATTCTAACCAACTGACTCTATCTATTGTATGCTGGCCCAAAAATAAACCCAATGCGCTTACGAGGGGGAAGCTCCGTAAGATAAGTTGCAGACTCCGAACTATCAGGATCAGTAGCTTCAGAGGGATCCTCCTCCTCCTCCTCCGCATCACTCTCAATGACTACTGTATCTCTTGGCAACCACTCCCGGGTGGTCCTACGTCCGTCAATAAAGTCTCCGACTGTTGGGATTGGTGGCAAGGGATACGAGCAATGAGGGCAATGGGCACAGAAGGGAGAAGGAGTAGCCTCTGACATAGCAGCAGTAGTGGCAGCAATGGGAGGAGTGATAGGAACTCCGGTCGCAGGGGAAATCGAACTCGAACTCGGAATCATAGTAGGTTGATGAACATCAGCTCCAACAAACACCGGGGTCGAACCATCAAAACCAAGGGAAGGATCCATGAAAGGAGAAGTCTCGACAGTTGCAGTCGTCGGAAGTGTAGTAAGTAAACTGGGTGGAACGTAGAACTGAACTCTCTTACTGCTGAAACGAACAGCAGTAGAGTATTCCCCATCGTCGTCGGTCTCTATCACCATACCGGAGTGTGTTAACCCCATCGTCGTCGGTCTCTATCACCATACCGGAGTGTGTTAAACGTCCGATGATGGGATCAAGGGCCCACGCCGTGGGTGTTTTCCCTTGGGGGAATTCATACGTTGTACTCCCCGTGAACCTCATTGGGACCGGCATCATCTAAGTAACGGGACCAGAACGCAACCATGAAATAAGGTAAATGCAAGGGTAAATTCTTTGTCCACGAGTTTATCATAGGCTATGCCGCATGTAAACAAGATATATATATATATATATATATATATATATATATATATATATATATAATACAACAACATGCCTTTATATAAATATACATACTTAATAGACCGCATACATCATCATGGTATATCAAGCAATTGCATGTGGGCAGACAATTCAATTAGCAGATCAACAAATCAAGTCATCACATATTATTATGTGGTTAATCATGCATGCCAATGCATTATGAACAATTTTGTGTATACACTTGCAGCCTTAAACAAGGACAGCAATAGGAACAAGGAAAGCCTTTTCCAGGTCCGAACAAATTTCCCTACCAAGGGTATAGCCACACATTAGGCCGTGTTGCCAACTACTACCTCTGGTCCAATGGGTACCTTGGGTAGCTGGCAATGAAGTGACAACCCGCCCTTTTGAAGTCCTTAAGACAATCAAACGCTACGAGTGTCGATGCTCAATGGTCAGTATGCATCCAAAAAAAAAAAATTTATACAGCCCACTTATCTTTAAGGAGCGTCTGAGACATAATTTATTTTAATCAATGCGGATCGACGAGTCCTCACTTTCTTAGCGAATTTTTAAATCTCAGTTTTGGTGTCACATCTAAGTGATATTGTGCCAAAAATAGCTTTTGAGCTTAGGTCGTTGGAACCCTAGTTGTGCTAAATAAGGCATTAGGGAAATTCCCAGGAAAGAGAGGCGGTACGAACACTCTTAATTACCAAGTCTTTCCTAGCCAGAATTTTCCCAGACGCATCATTCAACTCAACCATTTTCGCAAATTTTACTTTAGTTCTTTTTCTACTATGGTTCCATTGAAAAATTCTTCGCAAGCTTTGGCTAGTTTTACTAAAATCCTCACGCTTACTTTTAAGTCAAAATACCCCTTAATATTTCTTTTATGAAATCTTTTCTCGGCTTGTGGAATCGCATCGGATTTACCGTTTGTAAATCGTCAAACCAATAACAGTAGATCGTCGCATTATTAATTAACCCATCATCATTGACCTTATTTATGCATACTTTAATCAATTCCAAGTTCAAATCAAAACATTCCTAAATGATTTAAGACATAAAATTCAAATCATTGTTGCCACACGGGGCCAAAAACATGCTACAATATCTCTACAACACATAGTAATGCTACAAGTACTACCACACAATTAACAATCAATCAAACCACTCAGCAAACAAAGCGAAAAGCCCAAACTCATTATGTAAGAATTTCCCTTACCTGGAATGCGTTCCAAAGAGGGTAAATCCAAAGGGTCGTCGAGTCGTTCGTCGCACGAACTTAACAATCATAAGTTAAATCAATTAGAACTAAAAAACTCATGTGGTAAACCCCTAAGGCAGCCACGGTTTTTAGTACTTAAAGGCCTAGAAATTTTTCAACTTAATCCTATTTAAATCACACCTAGTCATATATCATGAAACTAGTCTAAGTTATGCAAGTTTTGAAACTTTTACAAACACTACACACTTAGAAAAATACCAAAACCAAAATTTACCACTTTGAATAGTGTTTTTACCACTTCGCATAGTGTCTTCCCAACTTTGAACAACATTTTAAATCACTAAAACATGTCATAAGATTGTAGAAACAAATTCTTTATAAGTTTAAGATAATTCTTAAAATGTCAATCAAAACTTTTTCACAAAATCAAACCTCTTTGAAAGACTTTGCAAAACTAACTTACTAGCCACTTTTTACAACACATTTTAGGCATAAAAACAAACTAAGAACATGTCAAAAAACCTTATGAAGGCCATGGTTTTCAGCCCCCAAGATCCACCAAAAATTTTCTCAAAACCTTGTTTAACATGCATATATGACTAGATCTAAACATACTTAGCCAAAACCCTCAAAGATCTAACTCCAAAACCACAAAATCAAGCCAAGATCAAACCCCCAACACCCCTATAAATTTCGGCCAGAACCAAGAGCTTGAGTTTTCAAATTTTAAAAACACTAAACAAGCTTAATCATGGAGGAAAAGGATGGATCTAAAGGTTAATCATGCTAATACATCAAGATCTAACAATTTCTAAACAAAACAACACTAAAACCTTGAAGAACACTTCCATGGCAGCCAAGAGGAAAATAACATGGGTTAGGAGGCTTACCAAGAATTCTAGGGATGGTTGATCAAGAATCAAGAACAAAGGAAGGAAGATTGCACTCAAAAATACTATGTTTTTCAAGATTTCTCACACTTTCTCTCTCTAGAATTTTCCCTACCAAGCATAAATGGAAAAATTATGAAGGGGCTGATCTTCTATTTATAAAGATCTCAAGGGGCAAGAAGGGAATAAAATTTGTTCATTTAGTTGGATCTTAACTATCTAGTTACAAACTAACTAAGTAAACTAACTACCAATTACACCTAAGCCAATCAAAACATTCTATTTGCCCAAGGTGGGTCCCAAGCATGTGTCTTGCCTCCCATTGGTCTAAAGTGGTCGACATCCCCCTAAAAATATCAAAGGGTTTCGCTCTGCCAAGCATCGATCAACCAAGGCTGCTCCATTATCTATTGTGTTTTTGTACCAAAACTCCAAAAATAAATCTAACAAATTACTCCATAATTAAAAATTATTAATCAACCAAAATGTCCCTAAAAATATTAGAAGTATTTCTATGAATATCGCTTTCTCGATTTACGAGCTACAAAGTTACCGTTCGGTAGTTTCTAGGCATATAAAATACCCTATATTTTTCTACTTGCCCAAAAATTCCCAAAATTTTTTAATAAATCATAAATATTGTAAAATGCTTAAATCTCAAATTTCATAAAATTTGGATCACTTTTGGGTACGTTTCAGTTAAAAACTTACCCAATAGTCTAATTACGGCAGAATTACTCCAACGTAATAAAACTATAAATTTAGTAATACTTACCAATCAAAATTTCCCTATTTATCTAGAATAAATTCTATCAATCAAAATATCAACAGAAAATATTTAACAGAAAATAGATAATTAGTAAGTAATTAAACGTCGAAAATTAGGGTGTTACAATATGGATCTCACAGTCCGGATAGGACTGAACTGCTCTGATACCACCCAAATGAGATGACCCCGTCCCCCTATGAGATGACCCAATCCCATTATGAGACGAAGACGACCCATTATTATATATTTACCTAAATACTTATATGCATGCTTATATACATTAACAAATATACATATAGTTTGAGAGTGCGCAGTGCGTGAGTGAGTAAGTGACCACCGGTTGACTCCTACTTCTGGTCTGGCTTTCCTGTGTAAAGTGATAGTGTGATTATGCAAAAATAAAATAGGAGATTAGAACACACTATTCGCCCTAATAAACAAAAATAATAGTAATTAGAACTCATGTATGAATAGGCTGAATTGTTATTATATTCTTTCTTTTAGATTATGTATGAGATGCACCCTAGAATTCTATATGCCTACGTGGCCACACAGCTAGCACGGCAGAAGCGGCCCCACCTTAACCTTTGTAGTTACAGCGTCCATCCCCATATCCCACTTATCGTACCCCTAAAAGTGCATCCTTGTTCCCAAACATCAGCGATAGGAACAGGTGTCGGGACGACACTCGGGATCGGCACTATAGACAGTGATACAATAGGTCAGGATGACCAGGCTACCCGACATCTCGACAGGATGGTCCCGAGTCATCCGTCACCTGTGGACTTGTCGGACCCAGACTATCCCCAAGGACCAGCGTGTCCTCAGATCGACCGCATCGCACTGCACTGCACTGACCTGCATACACCTATGCGCATTTACTTGGATTACAGCTATACACATGATTACAGCTATGCACATGATTCTTTTATTAATCTCAGCAATTATCAGCTTATTGTTACTTATCATCTTCTGGGAGACTCCATATTCAACGACTCTGATAGGTTTTATCATATTATCTTATTCTTTCTTTATTATCGTAGGTTTCATTATACTGATCATACCCACACACATATACCTAGAGTATCGGCACAACATGTATTTAGAAAACCCACAACATACAGACATACATAACAACATAATACCATTTATTAGCACGTAGAACATACACAAACAATCACAACACACAAGTATATTAAAAGGACATTCGTTTCGTTATTTATTTACCTAGCGTCGCTAAAGCGACTTACTACCAATTATCAACACATGCTCTAATCTATATGGCCTATGCGTTGACAGACTAGCGGTGATCCCCATCAATCATCGCAGGTCACAACCCCTCTCCTGAGGTGTTGTTATTATCAACCCTCTAGAAGGGCTAAGGGCACCCTATACCTATTCTATACTTATCTTAATACTATTATTCCTTAGTAGATAGGGTTCTGTTTCCCTTACCTGACTAGAAGACTGCTCTCTCCCTCACGCCCCTTCTGCTTCGGTCGTTTTGCTACTCGTAACCGTAGAAGGCTAGTACTATAGTAGGGAAAAGGATTATGAGGTTTTGATTGGTTAAATTGGATGGCAGGACCACCTATTTATAATTGTGGAAAAAGGCCCATCGCGTCGCGCTGGGTCCATCGCATTGCGAGGCACTGACTACCTTTACGCATGTCAACGCACGTGTGGGAGTTCTGTTAGGGCACGCTCGCGTCGCGAGCTCCCCTAGTGGTATCTTCGTCGCATCGCGACAATACTAATATTTTTATTTTATTTTATTTGGGTTCTAGATTTCTCTAAAGATTTCTAGACCCAAATTTTTAATATTATTATTATTATCTGATTTATTTATTTAATACTTATTTTTATAATACTTATTTATTTTCTTTACTTTATTTCTTTTGATTTACTTATTACTTATTATTTCTTTTATTTCATTTTCTTATATATATTTTATTTATTCTTTAACTATTATATTTTTTTTTCTCATAAAATTTTTCTTTATTTTATTTATTCTTATCAAAATTTATGATTTAAAATTATTATCTATTTTATTTGAAAATTTAAAAATTCTTGGGATGTCACACACCACGGCGCTTCATATGGGATACTTAACCTTCTTATTTGATTTTCCTTTGATCATCGCACCATGCTGCAGGAAATTAGGTACAACCTCCCTATGCCATACACCATTCATTCCCAACCAGGAATAAATGGAACTCCACACGTGATAAGCAAATGAAAATGAGAAGAACAAGTGACTAACCTTTTCTGGTGCACAAAAATAGAAAACACAGCAATGATGATGAGTAGCATTGATAATACCTCACTGCACCAGAGCATCCCTTGTGGGTAGACGATCTAAAAATAGGCGCCACAAAAATATTGCCACTTTAGAGGGAATTGATGATCGCCAACTTGCATTAAGAGCCTTAGATAGATTCTGGTCAATTTCAGTACTGATTTCACGCACCAACAATTATTGATATGCTGATTTAACAGTGAATGTTTTTGAAGGATGCAAATTCCAGATCCATTTGTCAGGTTCAGTTACTGCAGGGGCATGTTCGGATATGAGCGAATTAAATTATGCAAGTAAATCTTCCTCCCAAGCAAACAAATGACGTCTCTAATTCCACTGCCAAACCCATTTTCCAGCCACCCATTCTCCAGAGTTTGCCACTGTGAGATCATGAGACGTAGCCAGTTGATACAGTCTAGGATACAATTCCATAAAGGTGTTTGATCCCAACCACCTATCCTCCCAGAATCTAATATTCTCTCCATTTCCCAATTTTAATTTAACTGATTCATTAAACCACGTAGGGGATACAACAAGCAAATCTCTCCACCATAATGAGGCATGTCGTGTTAAAGGACACGTTTCAATAACCTGACAAGGTAATGGCCCATATTTATGCATTAAAAGCTTATACCAAACGGCCCCAAAGTCAGTCAGGCATCTCCACTTCCATTTAGTCAAGAGGCTATTATTAAACACAACAAGATTTTTCACTCCCAAACCTCCTATAGCCCTCGGTTTACATACTTGCTCCCAACCCACCCAACAGGTTTTGCTATTATCATCAGAACCACCCCACAGAAAATTCCTTTGAAGTGCAACAAGGGTCTTAATGACCTTTTTAGGTGCTTTAAAAAATGAGAAATAGTAAAGGGGCAAGCTGGTCATTACCGAATTTATAAGGGTGAGCCTACCTCCAATTGACAGTTGCGACCGTTTCCAAGAGGAGAGACGTTTCTGCATTAAGCCCACCATGGGCTACCACGTAGATTGCCTTCTAGGATTGGCGCCAATAGGAATGCCAAGAAATTTAAAGGGGACCTTGCTCACATAATAAGAGAGAAAAGACGCCGCAGGCCTTAACAAATTTTCCTTAGTATTAATGCCAAACAGATTGCTTCTGGAGAAAATGACTCGAGGACCAGATGCAAGCTTAAAACTGCGCAATATTGATTTGATGCACCAAAGGTTCTCCTAGGTTGGTTGACACATGATGATGGTGCCATCCGCGTATTGTAAAATTGGAAAAGAGACATCAGGGAAAGCCATATACTCTATTAATTGGCCTAAATGAACTGCTCTGTTTACCAACCCCGTTAGCCCCTCGGCAGCAATGAGAAACAAAAAAGGAGCTAGCAGGTCACCTTGTTTTAGTCCCTTAAATACTACAAAATCCTTCGTGGGGCTACCATTGACAAGTACAGACATCAAACTAGAGCATATGCATGCCCTAATCCACCTTCTCCTATTAAAACAAAAACCCATCCTAGTCATCATATAATCCAAGTAAGACCAAGAGTCATATGCCTTTGCGAAGTCGACTTTCAAGAGGTGGCAACTATCTCTTCTCCTTTTTGCCAGGTTAATCAACTCATTTGCAATAAAAACGCCATCTAAAATCTGTCTATTAGGTAGAAATGATGTTTGACAGGAGGAGATAATTCTACCCAAAACCCTTTTCAACCTTGTGGCAAGCAACTTAGAGATGATCTTATACAAGCAACCGATGAATGATATTGGTCTATAATCATGCAAGGACTGTGGCTGAGCATTTTTAGGGATAAGAGCCAAAAATGAATCGGTGATAGCCTTAGGCAAACATGCATTCAATTGGAACTCTTGTACATATGCCAATACATCATCTTTTAGCAGCTCCCAATTGGCTCTAATAAAGTTGAAGTTGAACCCATCCGGACCCGGACTTTTGTTGCCATCGCAACTCCAGACAATTTCTCTTAATTCTTCATATGAAACTATTGCGGTGAGCATGGAGTTTTCTTCCTCTGAAACCTGGTCGAAAGAAATGCCATCCAAAGTGGGCCTTATAAAGTCTGATGATGCCAAAAATTGAGCCTGAAAAAATCTCTTCACTTCAGACTATACATTTGCCACATTCTCTACCCATGTGTCCCCCACCTTCAACGCTGTTACTTGATTTTTCCTTCTTCTTCCTTTTAGGCAAGTGTGAAAATATTTGCGATGGAGTTAGCCTCATGGAAACCATGAGAGATGTGGACATCCCAATCTCTGTTCAATAGCTCAGTGATATCCTCCAACAAGGTAGCATACTTGTGAGACTCATGTGTTGCTCTGTCCTCAATAAGCCACAACGCATCCAACGAATCTGTTTACAAAGAACGCTCCGGTAACCACCTTCAAAAGCCATAGACAAGCCGTGCTTGATGCCTTAGAGCTCAGCTAAAAAAAACTCCCCATGACCATCACAACTAACAAAACCGCAAATCCACTCTCCATTTGGGGTTTTGAGAAGACCACCCGACCCAATGCTTAAAGAGTCCGAGTCCCAATTGCCATCTGTATTCACCTTGACATAACCCTCTGGAGGTGCAATCCAATTGACCAACATTCTGTTCGCCTGGTCTAAATGCCTATTGTTCGGAGAGCAGAAATTTAGGAATTCATCATGCGACAGATGCACATTTCGGATAACATCCTCAATCCTCCACTTATGATCATCGAAAATGTCGTTGTTCCTCCAACGCCAAATCCACCAAACGCCGGCTAGAAAAGTTGTGGCCACCGTCCCTTGAGCCATAGCTATGATCCACTCAAGTGGGTCGGTTATGCCACATCATTTAATGAGTTTAAAAATATGACTTATCTATATTCATTAAATACATGTGTGGAAATTTTTTACAACAGTATATAAATTAAATTCTAATAAAATAGTACAAGTGAAATCTTCATATTAATTAATAGAATGCATGCACCAGCAAATTAATTGAGTCAATGTATTTTGATAACCTATTTTAGCATTAAAACGAAATATCCCTCTAATTATTTATAAATTATAAATACGTTTTATTTTTGGTATTCATATAAATTAAATACGTTACCTTACTAATTTATGCGTTGTGCTATTAGAGTCAGTGTAAGGCAAGGGAACACGTTATAAATGACTTTAAGAAAAAAATTAATACAACGTATCGTTTTCTGTTTATTGTTTGTTCTGATTAAAGAAGAAAATAAAGAAGAGATTTGCATTCTATTATTAGTAAAAAAAATATTTCAAATCTCACGAGATTTTTTGGCAATATAATTGAAAGCAGAAAGATTGCACGAACACAAAAAATGAACGCAGTTCGACAGTGTTGGATCGGGAAAATAATGTGGCATGCCCATGTGGGTTTCTGAGTTGGAACATGTGAGTATGCTAAAAAAGAAAATATTATATATTATAATAATTTTAGAGCCCTGAGGCAGCTTCTGTATATGTTTCCATCGTTTTGCCGATTCTCCATCATATGTCACTTGGTAAAGAAAAAATATAGAAGAAACTAGAAACGTGGATGTGATTTGTTTTGTTTTGTAGTAGTAGGATAATAATAGAAAAACGAAAATCTACATAAAAAAGTCGTGGCTGCAATTTGCCTATCAATTCGCCCCACTCAGTTAACCAATCCTCTTCAATTCTCTCTCCTTGGACCCTGTTTCAGTGTCTCTTCCCTCTTGTTGCAATATTGCAACTTGGGTGTGAAAGGACCAAAATACGAATTTTATCGAGAAGAAATCCACCCCCAAAAGTAATGCTAAATAATGGGAGAAAGAGAATTTAAAAGAAGATAAAATACCAAAGCTCAAACTTGTCAACTCAAATATCAAATTGTGCTTTTCAGCTCTTTATGACTTAAAATCGGAAATAGATTAGATCCAGTCACGCAGATGCGAATCTAGACCGTCTGATTTGATTAAACGGTTTACATTTTAATCTTTTTGTTTTTGATTTGTTTTTATAAAGATTGTCTGATTTTGATTTATACGGTTGTCATCGCATAATTGCGTGATTGCGTAGTTTTTGCAGGGAATCCAGGTACTCTACCAAAAAAGAAAAAAGTGGGAGAGAGAGAAAAAGAGAGGAGTAGAATAAGACTAATTCTGCATAATTTCTTGGTGTTGTTCAGCACTTCAGCACTCATAAGAAAAAGGAACTTAAGGAAGGAAAGAGAAGAAGATCTAGTATATGGTTAACAGAGAGGTTGTATGTGCAGATGTCAGGGGGTGGACGCAGCATAGTTTGGTTCAGGAGAGATCTGAGGGTAGAGGATAACCCTGCCTTAGCAGCAGGAGTGAGAGCAGGAGCTGTGGTTGCTGTTTTCATATGGGCACCTGAAGAAGAGGGTCAATACTATCCTGGTAGAGTCTCTAGGTGGTGGCTTAAACACAGTTTGGCTCATCTTGATTCCTCTTTGAGAAGCCTTGGCACTCCTCTCATCACCAAAAGATCAACTGATAGTGTTTCTTCTCTTCTTGATGTTGTCAAGTCCACTGGAGCCACTCAAATCTTTTTCAACCATTTATATGGTCAGTCAGTTTATATATATATATATATATATATATTCCTCTTAATTCTTAATTTCTTATCATATATCTGAATCTGAATTAATGTCTGTTACTTCATACTTTTTTTTTTTTATGATTCTAGTGTTTGCTGGTTCTTCTTCTTGTTTTCTATAATTTGATTATCATGCTACTTTTTTTGGTTTTTTACAATACATCTTTTGATGTCATAAACATGATACCAAGGTTTTGCTAGGTTTTCATTGCATAGTAATAGATAAAATCATTTATCAATTATAGTTGTTCCCATTATTATTATTATTATCAATAATTAATTGGCAAACAGTATAATCCTTCTTTTAATTATAATTTCTTCTTTTTCTTACAAGTTTGTAATAAGCTGCTTTATCAAGTAAGATTTTCTTTCTCATAATCTTAAAAAAAAAAAAAAAGGGAAATTCGTTTGTTCTGCTACTTGATGCTATTTTACTTTGTTTTTTCTGGTTGCAAAATTGGGTCTTATTGTTTAATCGTAAATTTGTGTGTTTACACAGATCCATTGTCACTGGTGAGGGATCACAGAGCAAAGGAGGTTCTAACGGCACAAGGAATTAACGTACGTTCCTTCAACTCAGATTTATTGTATGAACCATGGGATGTGAATGATGATGATGGACAACCATTCACAACTTTTGATGCTTTTTGGGAAAGATGCCTCAGCATGCCTTATGACCCACAAGCACCTCTTCTCCCACCTAAAAGAATTATTCCAGGTCCATCTCTTTTCTTAGCCTCATGTTTAGTTCAACTTTTTTTTTTTTTATAATGATTATTGTTTGATTGGTAGCCAGCTGCATAATTAAGTCACTGACCGACCTTTCTTTGGTTCTAGTTTTGATTCGGGAATACTGAACAAACTATCCACTTTGGGAAAAGGATCACATACCCTTTAATCGGTCAAAAAGTTGCTGTATAAGTATAACACAGCAAAAAAGGTTCAGAAGTAATATTATTTAACAAGATGGGGTTGATTTTAAAATTTAAATATAATGTAATAATTATAAATTTATAGATCATTCTCGTTCTCCCTAATCAATTATTGGCATCAACAAATAGGCTATTGAGTTGTCATGGCTTGCTTCCTATGTCAAAATTGGCCTAGTGTACAGATTTTGTATTTGATAAATTTCAGACTATACGCCTACTTTTCACTTTTTCAGTATGTAAATATACAAGAGCTGTTATTACTTTAGTCCTTGAAAAAATAATTCATCATTTTAGTTCTTCGATTATGCAAAGTGTCATTCAATTAAATGAGCGCAACAGAGTTCTAACTTAGGAACTAATTTCATGACACTTGCATGATACATGGACTAATTTAATGTCAAAAATCTATGAAAGACAAAGACTGTTTTTTATATTATTAAGAAACTGAATTGATGACAAAAAATTTCAAGGGCCAAAATAATGACTCTTGTACAGTTCTTAACAAGTGTGCTACTGTGCTTTACTACTTGGCAGTTGGCACATGCTTTTTTTCTCTGTGGTATTGTTATTTTTCATAAACCAAGGTTTTAAATCGCAGTCGTCATCGCAGCCGCGGTCGCGTATCCTTGATATCACGGAGAATTGCAGCCTAAATCACAGAGACCAAAAACCTTTATCTCGCAGTTCATAAAACCTTGGTCTTGACTTCAATTTGGACTCTATTAACATTTCTTGCCATGTTTCAGGTGATGTATCAAGGTGCCCTTGTGATACATTGGTGTTCGAAGATGAATCAGAGAAAGCAAGCAATGCACTTCTTGCTAGAGGATGGTCACCAGGGTGGAGCAATGCAGACAAGGCTTTAACAACATTCATAAACGGTCCATTGATCGAGTACTCAAAGAATCGCAGGAAAGCTGACAGTGCCACAACCTCATTCCTCTCTCCACATTTACACTTTGGTGAAGTGAGTGTGAAAAAAGTCTTCCACCTTGTCCGCATTAAGCAAGTGTTTTGGGCCAATGAAGGAAACAAAGCTGGTGAAGAAAGTGTGAACTTGTTTCTCAAATCTATTGGTCTTAGAGAGTATTCAAGGTACATTAGTTTCAACCACCCTTATAGTCATGAAAGGCCACTTTTAGGACACCTTAAGTTTTTCCCTTGGGTGGTAAATGAAGGTCATTTTAAGGCATGGAGACAAGGGAGGACAGGGTACCCTTTGGTGGATGCTGGAATGAGAGAATTGTGGGCTACTGGTTGGCTTCATGATAGGATACGTGTCGTGGTTTCGAGTTTCTTTGTTAAGGTTTTGCAGCTTCCTTGGAGATGGGGAATGAAGTATTTCTGGGATACACTTTTGGATGCTGATCTTGAGAGTGATGCTCTTGGTTGGCAGTACATTTCTGGTACTCTACCTGATGGTCGCGAATTTGATCGAATCGATAATCCACAGGTGCAATTGCTTCTGTACTTAATCTAGCTGTTTATTGACTATTTTGGATGTTTGATCATTTCTATGGATGTTATTTTTCCACATTATGAGTTGCATGATCTTGTTATAAATACATTTTTTTGTTTCTGAGTGAAATAAAACAAAAAGAGTCATGATTTTGGGGCGTCCCCACTTAATTTTACCTCCTCCTCCTCTTCCTAAAAAGTCTAAAATACCCATTGCTTAACCTTTACCTTTCCCGGTACTCTTTTTTTTTTTTTTTTTTTTTTTTCTAGATTTGAATTTCCCGGGTTCTAAATTTCGAAATGTCCCGACAATAAGAATCCAGGAGTGTTTTGAACAACTTAACGTTACTTCGCCTCCCTTTTTTTTTTGTTAGATTTGAATTTTCCAGATTCTAAATTCCGGAATGTCCCGGCAATAAGAATTCGGGAGTGTTTCGAAAATTTATAACTACCGGATTCTTGTTGACAAACGTTCCCTTTCTGGAAAACTTGAAATCGCGGAAAAAAAAATGTGTGAATGCCAAATGGGAGGGGCAAAATTGTCTTTTTCAAAAGATAGGGAAGTGTTAAAATTAAGGGGGAAGCCCCCAAAATCATGGCCCAACAAAAAATGTTTCTAGTTTCTACCCTTCTCTCTTAGTAAGAGCCTCAAATATTGCAATGTATGTACAACTCACAAGCCAATGTTTGTGTTTCTATTGGAGTCCCACATATTGGATACTAATACGACCTGATAGTGGTTATAAGTGGGGGACAATCCTCACCCTATGAACAAACTTTGGGGTTGAGTTAGGCCTAAGACCAAATTTCTAACTATTTCAATTCCTTATTCCTTATTTGAATATCAAGTTAGACAAGTTAGATGAACCCAAAAAGGCCTACTTAGATGAAACCTCAATAGTCTGGATTGATGCCAACTTAAAATTCTCAGGATAGCAAATGAAATAAATTTAATTTTGTTTAGATTGATATCTTAGTTCCTTCAATTTTAGTGGCAACTGGAATGAATTTGAGACTGTGGTTATGAACTTTGAATCATGTTGACATTTTGAGTTATATTCTACTGTCAGCTATATGAATGCTTAAAGATGATATATTTCCAGTTATAGATGCACTCATTTCAGTTATTGGATTTTCAGTTTGAGGGCTACAAATGTGATCCACATGGAGAATACGTGCGGCGCTGGCTTCCTGAACTTGCCAGATTACCAACTGAATGGATACACCATCCATGGAATGCACCGGAATCAGTACTCCAAGCTGCTGGAATTGAACTTGGTTCAAACTACCCTCTTCCAATAGTTGAAATAGATGCAGCAAAAGAAAGACTGGAGGAAGCACTTCTACAAATGTGGCAACAAGAAGCAGCTTCAAGAGCTGCAATGGAAAATGGAACAGAAGAAGGGCTTGGAGACTCATCTGAATCAACTCCTATTGATTTTCCTCAAGACATACAAATGGAGGAAAGACATGAACCTGTTAGGAACAATTTTCCTCACGGTACTCGACGCTACGAGGATCAAATGGTACCGAGTATCACTTCTTCACACGCGAGAGTGGAAGATGAAGTAACTTCTTCAGTTCGAAACTCAGCAGAAGACAGCAGAGCTGAAGTGCCAATAAATGCAAATACACAGCAAAATGCAAGAGAGACAATGAACCAAGGAGTGTTGCCAATGCAGACTGTAAATAGAAACACTCTACTACAGAATAATGCTACAACAACAATGTGGCTGAGAAATGCAGCTGAAGATTCCACAGCAGAGTCTTCAAGTAGTACTAGGAGAGAAAGGGATGGAGGTGTGGTTCCGGTTTGGTCTCCCTCGGCTTCTAACTTCTCAGATCAATTTGTAGATGATGAAAATGGTTTAGGAGCCAGTTCACCTTACTTGCAGAGGCATCCACAAGTGATGAATTGGACAAGGTTACCTCAGACTGGGTGAGATTTCCCAAATCACTGAAAACATTCATAATAAATATGTACTTTATAAAGTTTATACTTTCTGCTAAGCTAAACAATTTCATTACAAGATCTTATTGTCCACCCATGTGAGGATCTTAAAACATAGTATGGTTAACCTGTCTATGTCATTAGATAAGTTTACATATTTATGATAGGACATTATGACGTCGTCTAATTCATATAAATGTAATTGATCACGCCTAACGGAAAAAGGTTTCAGTTGTCCCAAGTTTCCCCAGACATCTTTTTTTGGTCTAGTACAGATGATTGGGGGAGGGGGGAAGTGGAGCATTGCGGGTTCGAACTCGCGCTCCCAATGTCCACACAGCACATACATATGGAATTATGGATTACCACTTGGTTATGTCTTTCAGGACTAAGTTTTCTGAGGCTTCTTTGAGATCCATAAAACTCTCTTTTATCAAACTTTTTTTTTTCTCTCTTTTATTCATTTGAAGAGTGTACTAAAGTAATTTCAAATTTCGAGTAGTATTAATAATTTATCAGGATTTTCATCAAACGAACGCTAATGTTCTTATGATGATGTTTCTAGTCTAATTCTACAATATTGTTGTTACCTTACTACATTTAAATTTTTCGATCGCAGATGATTCACAACTAAAACATGCCAACTTGAAGCAGGGAGGTGGAAAATGCAATCTCACATCTTCTTTTGGGAAAGTGGGACGGAGAACCTTGCATTGGACATATACATGTGATCATTTTCTACTTGTTGTACCAATGTTGAGAAATGATTAACGGCTGACCTCAATGTGTATGAAAATTTCAGTTCATTCTATAGTTTCATCTGCAGTCCCTTTTGCTTCTTGTACAAAATGTGTAGGCCTACTACTGTATAGTACTATATTTTGTGTAGTGAGGGGAGAAAGAGCAACTTTTGTATCTTTTGGTCCACTGTTAAACTCGGGTTTGTGCTTATGATTTAAGGCAGATATATTTCTTTTATGATCCCCTCTTATTTACATTTTTTGTCCTGTAATCTTGTGCTTACCTGAAAACCACTGTAAATTGCACTCATTGGTACTCACATTTCTATAACTTTTCTATTAGTGCGTTTTGTTTGGAAGGAGGTTTGGGAGCAGTGGCGGACCTACACTTAATTGAGGGTGTACACTTGCACTCTCTTATATTTTAAAACTCACATACACTCCTATAAAATTTTTATTTTCACCATTCTCACTCTACCATTTTGCACTCACTACCCATATTCTCTCTCAACCGAGTCAACTTACAGCTTACCCCCACACCAAACCCTCGTCACCAGAGGCGGACCTACTTGTTTTTTACGGTGTGCACTTACACTATCTGAAAAACTAAAAATACTATTTACTCCTATAAAATTTATATTTTGACATATCTCAGTTTAATAATTTGCACCTAATCCCCCATCTATTCATTTCTTTTATCTCATTCAGTTAAAACCAGTCATCTCTCTCTCAAAATTCAAAACACAACTTATCTCACTGTCTCATATCTCGACCCACTCTCCCTCCTGTTGGTGAGTGTCATTTTCGGTCTCTATTTCCCCTTTTTACTATATTCAGATTTCCTCTAATTTAGACTAAAACCCTAATCTGATCCCCCGTTAATTTTCTCCTGTACTTTTTTTTGTTGTAGTCGAGCCCCTGTTAATTCGGTCTATGTTGTTTTGTTATTTTGTCTTGTAATTTTTTTTTAAACCTTTCTATTTTTTTAAGTCCGAAAACTTGTTTTGTGTTATCAGAAATCATACTCTTGTTATTTTGCAAGAAGAGCAAACATTTGCTCTTGTTATTTATTTTGCAAAAAAAAATGTGTTGACGTTCTTGTTATAATTCGGTGATTTTAAAATTTTATACATCTGCTGTCCCAGAGTCCTAGGTTCGCCATTATTTGGGAGGGTTAGAAAGGCTTATGGCTAGCTTTTACCTGGTTAAGAGATTTATATAATGAAGGGAAGGGATTGGAGAATTTTTAAAAATGAAATTGCTAAATGTCACGAAAAAAAGAATCACAAAACGGAGCACGAAAGTGACGAAACACATGGCCGAATTTCAGCGATTTTCTTTTCAGTTTCTAGCCAACCATGTATGGTCATGAAGGTCTCTGATTGGTTCAAATTAGGGACAAATATGTATGGTTATGCATATTTTTGGGATAAATAGCAGTGCTCTTTTAAAAAAAAAACCTAAGACTCAGCTCCCCCCCCCCCCCGAAGTTCTCTCAAATCGAGGGTTTTTGACTTGCAAACAAGGGAGTCTATGCTACATTTTCCATTCTTTCCCTTTCCTTCACCTCCAAACCCTTTCCTTTTCTTTCCCTTATAACTCCTAAACAAACTCTAAAGGGCAATGCCGAAACACTTTGTTTTTTAATTTCTATTTCACCATTCCAGAAATTTCCTATCCTTGAGTGAAGACGTGCAAAATACTTGCAATGCAACAACTTACCTAGACTTTCTAGAAATTTCTAATGAATCACCCATATCACTAGCGGCGTGATTGGTTTGTGGGAAGTTGAGACGAGAGATAAAGCAAAGAGAGAGAGAGAGAGAGAGAAGAGAAATACCATTTCGGTTGATTGGTTCATCCGAGAAATATAGAAGAATGACTAAAATTAGTGGGTCCCACCCACTTTTTATTTCTCTTCATTAGTGCGAAGAAAGGGAGAAGAGAGCCTTCTACGCTTTTTTTTTTTTTTTGCTTTTTCCAATTCTACCCATATTTTCTTCTTATATCTCAAATTATTTAAATTTTCAGTCAAGGATATTGATGTCTTTTAAAAAATAACCAACATTTCTCTCTTCGCTTTTTCTCTTATACCAATTAATACCCCAAATCTACCCTATTTCTCACATTTTTCTCTCTTTTCATACTCTGTCTTCATATTTTCTCTCTTTACAATTTCTCTCGTGATGAGGGCTAGATGTCAAAGAATTTGTGCTTTGTAAAGATGCATATCTCATCAAATGATTGTATGAGAATCTGGGTCATCTATTTGCCAACAAAAGGATAATAGTTGTCCATGATCCAAAAGCTATAAGCGCCTCATGGGTAGTGGAGAAACTCGGCCTCCAATCACCTAGTTGTGACTTACCCACATCCAAGCAAAACTGAATTATATGGAGGTTCTATATCTCCCCAAGGATGTGCATTATTCGTACATTGTTACTTTTTTGGATAATTCACTAATTTTGGTATAGAATGCCTCTGCAAGTACCTACTATGCGCTCTATCGAGCTTAGCGGTGCAAAGTAGCAATTCAACCACTTGAGTGATGAAGTCCCAAACCATGCCCATATCTTGAATGATGATATGACTTATTCCGCAATAGGCAATTCTACCAACATACTCACATACTTTTTAATACACTTTTTCATACATTCACAATTCTTCGTAATTGTTAAAAAGTTAATTTAGTTATTTCGTAAACAAGTGGGGATTTCAAAATGTATTTTATCAGTTATTCCGCTTAATAAATTTTCATAGACATTTAATTTTAAAAATCAAACAGTTGAATTTTGTGATATTAATTCAGTCGTCATACACATGATATTATATATATAATATATAATCCTTTTTAGGATAATGTTAAACTATATTTTTCCGGCTAATAGGACAAAGCCTACTACAAAAAATACAGCAAGACAATAGCAATAACACAATTATACAAAAACAATATCTCAGATAATGCTATTGAGAGTTTTTATATTTAATATTTGCTTACGTTTTAAAAACATATTATACGTTAATTCAAAAATATAGGAGGAAATATCAAAGAGTTTTTAAATTTTATGACAATTTATATATTTAATTAAAACATACAATATAACAGTTGGTTTTGATAAAATTCATTGTTTACAAAACAACGAATATGGTGATATTCTTATAAACATTTAATAAACGCTTTTTTTTTTTTGGTGAATCAAAGGGGTTGAAGTCCCAAAAATTAAAAAAAAAAAAAAAAACACAAGTGATAGCAAATGGAGATCAATTCTGCATAAGCTTCATATAACTAACTGTCTATAAGCTATTTAGGTTAAAAAATATTTATGAGTATATCATAAACTATTTTTATAAGCTCTTGCTAATACTAATACAAATGTTCATGTCACTAAATTTCAAATAAGTACTTCCACAATGCTACTAACTATAAAGTTATTTATGGAACGAGTGCAATCTCAGTCTTGATAAATATTTTCTCAGTTCTCACTGTGCAACTGCTATACTTAAGAAGCACAGGGAACAAACAGTACACTACTGCATTTCTTTTCTAAACTAGTGAATAATTAAGCTGCTACGAAATTAAGCATGTCCAATCTGCTGTCAAAGAAGTTTATCATTTGACGGATCAGATCAGAAAGTTAAATGATTATGATTGCACACGGGACATGGTTCTGGTTTAGCTGGTTCGGTTACTCTTAGGAATGTGTAAAGCATGCTTGCAAAGACTGCTCCCATAGTAGGGCCTATGATATAAACCCAAATGTTTTTGTAATCGCCAGATGCGATGGCAGGGCCTACACTCCTTGCAGGATTCATGGAAGCTCCAGTAATAGGCCTGAAAAAAAAAATATATATATATACCTGGTTCAGTTACAACACCATTAGGATTTTGAGTCCTACTCATCCTTACAAAACCGGGCCTTGCCTATGTGGGGACTTGGGTTTTTCCCAATACACCTGGGTGGCCCAATGAACGTAGAATAAACTTTGATAGCCTATTAGGACTAAGATTTTGGGCCTAACTCATCCTTACAAAAACCGACTTGTAAATTGAGGGGTGTTTTTTACTTATAAACTCTTTTAAGGCCTTACCTCTGGTCTATGTGGGACCTGTGTTTTTCACAATAAGCCCTTAAAGATTGCACATTAATATATTGTCTGATATAAAATCCACATTAACGAGAATTATGATAAGATGACCATGTAAGCTGTTTATTTACCCGGCAATGACGATGTTAATCAGAACTGAAATGCCTATTGCAACTCCAGCGAGTTCTTTGCTCTGCTTCAATCAGTGAAGGTGCCAAATTAGTTCCTTTATCAAACAAAATATAACAAAATGCTTAAGTAAAGAAGCTATAAAGTTATTCATTCAGCTATAAAATTGTTCCCATAGCATGTAAGGTGCATAAAGAGGGTGCTATTAATAATTAAACATATACATAAATAAAGATCAAATTTTTGAACTTTATATTAATATTTTTTAAAAAGTCCGCGACCGCGATTTAGGCCGTGACATCATAGTTTTTTATGTTTTTGCGACTGCGATTAACGCCTCATCAGCCACAATTGACCACGATTTTCGGCAATATCAAAGATCACAACACGACCCCGATCACGATCGAGATTTAAAACCTTAATTAATATTGTGGTTGATAAGCAGAGAAATAGAAAGATTGAACATAACTACTGCTATGATAAATTATGGCAAATCATTATAACAAACGGTACCCCTCTGTGATCAGTGGCAACACCACAAATAGTGAGCATCAGTATGGAAGTGATTATGGATTCCCACACCAGTGCTTCAAGATCAGATGTTGAGTTGGAGTATTGAGTCAAAGTTACTCCAATATCCACCTTGCCATGATACAACACTTTTAGTGTGAGAGCTGCCAGCGTGGCACCCATCAACTGGCACAACACATAAGCAGGCACCTAGAAAACAATAGGTAAGAAAATAAAAAAGCTTGAGCAACTAATCAAAATCCATGTTGCAAGATTAATGTATGGCTAGAATTTAATTTAGAACAAGTGACTTACAAGTTTCAATTGAATTTTTCGGACAGTTGCCAAAGCAATTGTAACTGCAGGATTGAAATGACCACCAGAGACATGACCAACTGAATATATAGCTACTGTTAAAGCTAAGCCTGAAGCGATTGCTATGCCTACTATTGTGAGTGGCATCTTCTCGTTGACAAGAGCAGCCCCACAACCCACAAATATAAGAATGTATGTACCCACGAACTCAGCAATAGCCTACACTAGGAAAGTTGGAGACGTCAAACACACGAATGCCCATTAGAAATTATAAATTAACAAGTTCTTTAAACCATTTAAACCAATGTTTTTAAAATCAAACCGGAGATTCAACCGACGAGTCATGATTCATTTGGTTCACCCACGGTTGAATTGGATGGCTAATTAATGAATAAATAAATAAAAAATATTAAATTTGAGGAAAAAGTAAATAAAAAAATCAACCCAATGTAATAGCGGTTCAACCGCACTTCAAATTCGACTAGTTGAACCGGCAGGTTCGGTCCAATTTGTAAAATATTGCTTTAAACACATACACATTAGAAATTATAAAGATCTAACTTGGTATTGAAGTTGGAGATGATTCTTATGACAATAATTATGGTACAACTTAGATTCCATCTTATATAAAATCAATTGGTATTAAGTGAAATTGTCCAACAGGTATATACACCACATCCCAGGATTTGAATTTAGCAATGTGGGACTTTCAACAAACTTTATTATTTTAATGTATAGATTACCTACCTTTTGGATGCTAGATGGAGAGTGTTGTTCAGCCTCATGGGTGGTTCTAAGTGTTTGTTTAGCATACAATTCAAGCTTAGGTGGAGAATCAACATTAACTGAAAGTGAATCAGCCATGTTATAGCTTTTGAATGCCAAACCGTAGCTGGAAGTACAGGTGCAGATTCGTATTCTTATAGGCAGACAGCAGGGTCTATTGCAGCTAAATACACCATTTTCACAGTGAGGTTTACTTGATTATAAAATAAAGTGTTACATATTAAAAAATTTATCTTGATAAATGAGTTTTGTCTTTTGTGCACTTATCTACAAAAATTGAAGGCTTAAACCATTTGGAGGTTATATGCAGCAAATTATGGGGTATCATGCAACGGCATCTATATGATCTATGGTTGGTTCATCGGTTAAAGTAAAATGTGAGTTCCATTTGTAATGCTACTGGGGAAAGTATGTTAAAATAATATTGTGGCATAAGGTTAGATATTACCCAATGGGAAGAAAAGAGAGAATTTCACTCTCGTGTTCCAAACCCTTGGCCGGCAAATTATTATTATAATTGTTCACCTTTTTTGGGGAGGGGTAGTTAGTTTATAACCATATATTGTTGGTTGTTTACTAATCAGTACATTGTTAATTGTTGACTTGAGCGGAAAACATTCCACGTGCCGGCAAGTTGTTACCTTCATTATTGAGCAGAAAACACTCCATAGGGACCATACATACACAACCAAACAATTTTGGAGGGAAAAAAAATTATGATGGATGGTTTGTTGGAAATTTATGTTTCCAATTTATTATATGGCTCATACTAATCTCCGGTAACAATCATTTTAGTACCTCTTTTTTACTTGCCCATTTTCCTACAGTGTATGGCGTGATATCTATAATTGGTTGGGATTCTCTGGAGCGTTTTGAAACGATGGAGTCAGCCATTTTTTGCAGTTTGGGGCTGTTTTGAGGGGACGGAAGCTTAAAAAGGTAAAGTATGTTGTATGGCTAGCAGTGGCGTGGTCTCTTTGGTTATTAAGGAATCACATAATTTTCAATGGGGGCATAGCTGATTTCAAGGCAGTTGTTCCACAAATTAAAATAATGTCTTGGGGTTGGTTTATCAATAAAGTAGGAAGACATTCTAAACTGTTATTTTCAAATTGGTGAAATAACCCACTAAGTTGTATGCAATCTGTATGATGTAATGGGTTGGAGTACCCCCTGTACTTCTTTTAATTTATGCGTTGCTTATAAAAAAAGTGTCAGATTTACTTTGACACAAACCTGGATAAACTGAAACACTGGTTGTTGGTTTGTCAGTTAGGAAGTTTGTCTTGTAATTTGTACACCTGTTGGTTTGTGTGTATGACCAGTAATGTCATTAGACAAGTAATTACCATTGAAAGGGTAGATAAAGATGAGTGAGAAAGAAGAGAGAGAGAAGGAGAGAGAAGGAGGGAGAGAGAAGAAGAGAAAGATGAGGAGGTTCAGAAGGGTAGGTGGGTGGAGGTTAAGAGGAGATTGGAGAAAGGAAAGTGGGTGGAGAAGGTAAGACCATCAGGTGGAACTCATGGCAGCCCAATCAACGATAAAGGTGGGAAGAATGCTTCGTTGCCACTAAGAAAGAATCACGGCCTTGCTGTGCAAGGAGATGTCAAAAGGGATGGGCCTGCTCGCCGTAACCCTCCTAGTGGATTCATTAGAAGACTCACAATCAATGCAGTGTCCTTTTTCTTCACTAATTTTCCTAGTGGAATGCTCTGCTCTGCATTCTGGAAGATCTTCATCCGCTATGGGAAAGTTGGTGATGTTTTTCTACCAAATAAGGTTGACAAATATGGTAGGGATTTTGGGTTTGTTCGGTTTCAAGATGTTGTAGATAAATTTGTGTTGGAGCAAAGACTTGATAACATTTACATTGAGGAAAAAAGCTTTAGGTTAATCTGACTAGATTCTCAAGGGATATGGGGCCATAGGTGGATGAGGGTCGATTCAAGAAAGGTAACTTAGCTACAAGAAGGATGGACAAAGATGTTTCTTTTAAGGATTTGCTAAGGACCACTGGTAAGGTGGAACAGGGGAATCATAATGTAACACCCGTATTTTTACGATACGATTATTAGCGTTATTATAGTATTAACTGTCGTATTTATGCTATAATAAGCAGTTGCTTGTTCTCTAAGTAAGTGATTTAAATAAATCAAGAGCTAAATATAATTGAGAATTAATATTTTATATTAGTTCATGATTCGGATATCGTCGAAAAATTGTAAACGAAGTTTAAATCGCAATCGAATCATCTGACGATTTCTTATGAACAAAAATTCAAATGAACCTCGAACTCGATAAGAATTGAATCGTAACTTGCTGTGAATTTTTTTTAGTGTTTGATATGATTTTAATTATTTATAATTAAATATAATCACGCGGTGAATTAATTTCTCGTTAAATTAATTTCCGGGAATTTATCGGCGGGAAAAATTAATCGGTAACACGATTATTTGACGCCGTATTTTAAGTAAACCTTAGACTCTAGAACTAGAGGGTAATCATAAGAGATGAGAGATTAAATGGGTAGAATAGTTGATGGGACTAATAGTTGGCCTTATGAGTGGTGTCACATTTGTGTGACTAGTTTTTACTAATTAGTAGTATTTTTGCTTAATTCCTATTGGCTAGACCTTTTGGTAAGAAAATATATGAACCTAACCCCACCCCCATCAGCCCATAACTCACGACCCCTCTCTCTCTAACCTTCATCATCTTCTTCACCCAAAAAAGAAGTTCTCCATGACCTCCATGGAAGCTTCACCAAAAGCTTGAACTACACCTCCATTCTTCTCCATTTTTGTGAGCTACTTCTTATTCTCTTCATCATCATCATCACCATCAACAAGAAAGCAAGAGGAGGAGCAATTTCTTTCCCCACCAACAGCCCAAAACCGTGAGCTCTAGGGGGAAGGAAAGGTTGTGATTTTTGTTTGCATGTCTTACTTTTTAGCTTGTTTAAGGTCTAGGCTATGTTAGTTTGTGATTAAGCAAGGTTGATAATTATTTGGAGCCATTGAACAGCCCTAAGGCCGTGAGCTTGAGGGAAGGGAGTGGTGATAGTTTCTCTTGATGCATGTCTTATTTTGTTGCTTGATTTGCATGTTCTTGTGTTGGTGTTGTTGTTATTGTTGATAGTTTTGAATTAGAAGCATGATTAGGTTGTTAATGATGAAATTGAAGCTCTTTAAAATGGAATTTGGTGGCTGGAATTTCTGTTTGAAGGCTGGAAAATATGTGTTTGAAGGTTTAAGAACTATTAGACTTAATGCATGTGATTAAAAATAAGAACTAGTAGGCTAATTTTGAAAGAATTGTCATGAGGGACTAAAAGAGCATGCTGAAATTGATTTAGGTTTATTTTTCAAGTGTTAATGATGCCATGATCATAGTTTAATTGTTTTGGATTTAAGTATTAAAATCAATCAATGGTAGTGTTGTTATTAATTTTGTGAAAATTGAAAGATTTTTGGGGAAAAAACTATGTGGTGCCCGAGAGGCTTAAGGAAAGAATTAGAGGAGAAAAATTGTATTTTGTAACTTTACTTTAATTGCTATTGGTGTGTGTTTTGGTATTGAAAATTATTTGATGAAAGGATTTGAAATAAAGAGATGAATGTGAAGAGTTTTGAAAATCTTTTGACTTTGAGTATTAAGGAAATAGGTTGATGTTTGATATGAATTTTCCTAAGTGTACCAAGTTGTTACTTGATACTTGATGTCTTGGAGTGTAAGTAATTGATTTGTAGTTAGTTGCATTGAAATTGGCTTGATTAAAATGGCTTGAAACAAATGGGAATTTGAAGTTTTTCTTGAAAACCTAATTCTTGAAGTTTTGGGAAATGATTTTAGAACATGTTTTAAAATGTGTTGAAACTATATTTTGGTGAATGACTTGACGTTTTGGTATCTTGGAATGTAATTGAATGATTTAGAAATGGTTGATAGTTTGAAAGAAGTTTTGCAAAAAAAATTTTAAGAAGGAAGGAGGGTGTGGCCGAGAGCCTAGGAGGTGTAAAGAGCAAAAGAATTTTGTTGGTGAACTTACTTAAAAGGTTTGAATAAGTATGCTTTAGAACCTTTGATAAATGGAAAATGATTTTGGTGTCCAAAACCTTATTCTTTCAAAAGTTTGATGAATAAAAATGTTAAGTGTTTTTGTTTGGGTAGGAAAGGGATACGCTTTGAGGACCTAAGGATGTGGAGTATAGTTATGGCAGTGTACTAAGTTTCCTTGTGTAATAGGAATTGCTAATTCCGAGACCGTGCGACAAGGATTCGAAGCAAGCGGAAGTACGCTAGTGAGCAAACTTGGTAAGGGCAACTTTTAGATACGATAGGAATTTAATTTCAAGTATTTAACCAAAGAAGTCTGAAAACCTCAGGGTTCGAAGTGAGGATCTTGTACCCCTTCGTTTTTTTTTTGATATACTGATTATTTAGTGGGCTTGTCTGTAAGCGGTTGGCAGCTGTCTCCAACCCCCCACACTTGTTGTACCTCTCTGTCAACTCCATCGAGTTACAGAGGGATGGATTCCGTGATGTGAGTGTCGATGTTGTGGAGTTATGCATTTATTTAAAATGTGATTGAATAACTGCCGTGAATTGCTTATGTTTGTTGAATTACGTTTCACTTAATAAGCTTGCTATAATTTATCTGATATGCGGTCGAATGATTATGCGAATTGCTCTTTGAATTTCGTATGCAGCGAGTTGTTCATCGAGTCTGAGAGCTTTGTCGAGTCGTCGAGACGTTTTTGAGCTGTGAGCCAGATAACTGAGGGTGCTAGGTCCCCTTCGTTCATGGTGGATTAGCTAAGCGTCGCAGCGTTAAGGAACCGGAGCTGAATGTCCTAGGGAGAGCGAAGATCCCAAAGCTACGGCTGGTATTCAGTGGATGGATCGGCGTCTGCTTTCCGAAAAAAAAAATTGTCGAGTCGAGAGAAAATGAGTCGTGAGTCGAGTCTTGAGCGAGAATTTGAGTTGAGCCTTGTGAACTGTATACAATGTTGTTTGCTTATTGCTTTATGAATTGTTATATCTTGATTTGTTAAGAAGTTGACCCTTTCCCGTGGTACATTCGATTCATGATGGCTACCCAGGTGATGGCGAAGAACATACTGATTCCGACGATACGGATGTCGCCGGAGATCATCTTTGACTTCCCCGACATCGAGCAGCCCGCGGCGATGGAGTTTGACCACATCTCTCGCTGTGTTGTATATACAGGGGGTATTGTACAGACTTTCAGAGAGGACGATGTTACTGTGAGACAGGAGGTGTCGCGATGTACAGTGAGTTTCCCTATACGGACTATGCAGGTGGTTGATGCTTGGAGGACTACCCAGTGTGAGGGAGCTATGTCTGCCTCTTCTTCGTCTCCAGAGGGACCGATTGAGATTCTTAGAGCTACTATTTCCAGGATTTTGTCACGAGGACGTGGTCGAGGACCGAGAGTGAGATGGACCGCTCATAAGAGCATGATTAGACAAGGATCTGCAGGAGCATCTACCTCGAGGGCAGCTGCTGTTCAGAGTTTTTCATTAGGACCAGGTTCTCCTTCTGTTGTTAGGATCCCCACCCCACCAGTGGATCCACCCCCTGTTTGTGCGGTGTACGGAGAGGCGGATTGTCTAGGTGCACGGCCTGATGATGATGTATTTGCGAGGAGAATGCGTGCGAGTGGCGTGCGGAAGGATGTGCCAGTTGCGGCACCTTTCATCGATTTGACAGGCGAGGATCCGATGGAGGACGAGGAGGAGGAGGATCCATCGGAGGATCTGGGTAGTGATTTGTAGATGCTGTGTTATCTGACTGCTGTTATGTTTCCTTTTGAGATGACTGTAGTATATATCTTTTGTGTACAGTTAGTCGGTGACCAGTCGGGCTAGTGATGTTTTGCTGATGCAGGGTAGACTGGTGGTTCTACTTTTGGAGCAGCCCCCTGCGTGGGTGTCTGCCAGGAGTACCCCCAGGGTATGATCACTCTCACAAGGGTATTCATATCATAGGTGTATTCTCTCATACATTACTACTCTGTTTTATTTTGTACATACTGTGTATGTTGTTTGTATAAGTTTATGAGTGTATGTATTTCCAGTACGTAACTTGTGTCCTAGTTGCACCATATTTTGAAACGCTGTAAGTACTCTATGTGTGCTTTGCGGGCATTATTGTTTAAAAAAAAATATACCGCATTTTTCTGAGGGACACAAGAGTACCATTTTAAAAAAATTCATCGCATACAGGTTTAGTTTTAGTTTAGTAGCGGTCTGGAAACGGGTCGTTACACATAATATGGGTCAAGCTTGGGGTACGAGGCATGTTCGACTCACAAATGGGGGCACAGTAATGGAGTTGGATCCATCTGAGGAGAGAATCAAAGTGCTTGGGAAATGCTTGGTGGGTAAAGCAATGGATAGGGTTGCAGCCATGGGGTTCCAGAATCAACTCTTCATTGAGGGGTATCATTATATCAAAGCAACTCACATGGGAGGGGACCTTGTTCTTCTTTGTGCAGAAAAAGGAAGGGACCTGGTGGATGCTATTTCTTCCAATCAGAGTTAGTAGGCACTGTGGTTTAAGACAATCTCACCATGGGAGCCACACCTGTTTGCTAAGGATCAATTGGCTTGGCTGAACTGTACTGGGGTACCCCTTCATATGTGGTGTACAAATTTTTTTCATGACCTTGCTTCAACATTTGGTAAATTTATCTCTGTTGATGAGGCAACCCGAAATATGGCTACTTTTGATGTTGCTAGGATATAGGTTCTTCTCTCAACCAAGTCTACCATTGATTTTGTTGTGAGGATCCAGGTGCAGGGGGATGTTTTGAGGTAAAGGTGGTGGAGGTATTTTCTGTTGGTGATGGTAGAAATCTAAATTCGGTCCCAGGGTGCTCTAAAAATGATGACGTTCGGTCTTCTATATGCTCCAGCGACACCTCTCCGGCGGATAAGTTCTTGGGGGATGTGCATGACCATTGGCAAGATGAAGTTGTCTTTGAGGGGGTGTGCAACAGTCACATGCATCCTGCTATGCTCTCTGTGCCTCTCGATCAGAACATCGCCAACTTTGGTGAATTTGGGAGACCACTTTTGGCTTACAGTGAGATAGACCCTCTATGTGATACACAAAAGAAGAAAAGGCTTATGGATCAGGGTGTAGGGAGCTCTTTCTCGAATAAAACTTTGGCAAGTGGTGGGTGCAACGTCTCTGTTACACAGCTACCTGACACATCTGTTGTACCCATTTCCCTTGCCACCTATCTGCACAACGGTGTAGTGGTCTTAAGAGACACAGATGAAGTTTTGGAGGGTCAACGTGCCATCTGTGGGGCGCCCGCGGGTCCTAGTTTGAATTCATGTGGGGACAGTGGGCCCCACCACTGTGATGTTAGTCATGTGGGAGACTCTTTGGATGGTGTATGTCTTTCCTCTGGACTTAGGGGGCCCAACAATATATTTGTTAATTTATCTTCCCGTGCTTCTTTGGACCCGGTTGTGCCTTTGCTGGGCCGGGATTCTAATACACGTTTTGGGCCTCCCTTAGGCTTTCTTTGTTCTAATAGTTGCTCTCCTGTGGCCACACCACTTAGGCCTATTTTGAGGTCCTCTCTCCTTACCTCTCCTGATTCTAACCAGTCACTGGGCCCACTTGTTGACGCTGGTGTTATTGGGACAGTTTTGGTGTTCCTCAAAAGGGCTTGCAGGGGTAAGAAGGGTGGGGGGAGCTCTCGTAGAAGACATCCAAGGGGTTCTAGAAGAAGTGCCAAATCTATAATAAGGGGAGGTTTTCACTCTAAGGCTCATCGCTTCATGCTTATGGCTAAATTGAATAAATATGAAGGGGTGGCCTCAAGGCATAATAAGGGTGTAGTGTTGGAAGGGTCCTCTTGGGTTGATTCTTTGGAGGTTGTGGGTCAACCGGGCTCGGGCATGCTTCCAGTAAATATAGAATTGAACCAGAGATCGTGGGGGACTCTCCTCCAACTCCATTACGTTCTTCAGTTGGGGGTGTGGCTGCGGGTTTACCTCGCTCTTCGGGGCAGGTGGGTGATCCTCAGGCTGTGGACTTAGGCTCTCAATCGTTTGTTGGGAATGGTAGTCCTAAGGGGACTATTGTATTATCTGCTTGAAGGGTTCTTAGTATGGGGATGGTGATGGGTATGTCAGTGAGGGGACATGATGCGAGTGTGCTTGAAAAAATGGTTGAGATAGATTCGTGGGAAGAAGTAGGAAATATGGAAAGGGAGATGCAAGAGGTGGACCAATGATAGTGGGGACCTTAAATATAAGGGGTTGGGGGAGAGGGTGAAGAAAAGGAAGGTGCGAGATTTTGTGCGACAACAACAACTAGACTTTGTTGCTATCCAAGAGACTAAAATGGAGTCTGTTGATGAATCACTTTGCCACCGGCTGTGGGGTAACATTGATTGTGATTGGTGCTTTTTCCCATCGGTTGGAAATAGTGGTGGCATCCTCTCTATTTGGAATAAAATAAAGGGGAAGTGCATTTTCTCTTTTATGGGTTCGAGTTTTGTCGGGGTGTGCCTTGACTAGGAAATGGAGGCTTCGTGATGTTATGTCGTAAATGTGTACTCGTAATGTAACATGTTGGATAAGCGTCAGTAATGGGAGAATCTGGTGATGTCTAGGCGTGGCTTTGGGAGTGGAAATTGGTGTGTTTTTGGCGACTTTAATGCTATGAAATCCTCAGATGTACGGAGGGGTTCCCGAGTAGTGGATTCACTAGTAGATGCGGCTGAGGTTCGTGAATTTGGGAGATTTATTGAGGAGATGGGACTGATAGATCTATCACTTTTGGGTAGGAGGTTTTCCTGGTTTCAACCGATGGGCTTGCTATGAGCCATCTGGATAGGATTCTCAATTCTCAGGACTGGCTGGGCTGCTGGGGCGATGTTAGCCAATGGGCATTGGAGAGGGATGTATCTGATCACTGTCCGGTGGTCCTCAGGTGTTCTTCTTACTGTTGGGGTCCCAAACCTTTTAGATTTAATAATTATTGGCTGCATCATAGGGATTTTGATGGGGTGGTCTCCAACACATGGTCTAACTCCACCTTCTCTGGATGGATGGGGTATATTCTAAAAGAAAAATTGATGGTGTTGAAGAAAGAATTAAAAAGGTGGAATAAGGATGTGTTTGGGGATGCCGATGTGAGAATTCAGATGTTAGTGGAGGATATCAGAGCGGCTGACCTGAAGTGTGAGGCTGTGGGACTATCTTCAGAGGAGGTGGCTAGCCGGAAGAAGAACTTCTCAGATCTTTGGCTGTTACTGAAGGCTAAAGATGGACTCATATTCTAGAGATCTAGGAGTAGGTGGCTAAGGGAGGGGGATGCTAATACCGGGTACTTCCATTCTTGTGTCAAAGTAAGGGGTAATGTTAATAAAATCTCTGCCATGAGAGTAGGGATGGATGGGTGGAAGTGTTGCAGATATTCGGGCAGAGGTGTGCAGGTACTTTTCTCATCACTTCTCTGAGGTCGACTGGGAGCACCCCCAACTGGATGGTATTGTTTTCCCTTCCCTCTCGCATGATTGTTTGGGTTTGACATCTCATTTTTCCATGGAGGAAATAGAGGGTGTGGTGGCATCCTGCGAAGGTAACAAGAGCCCCGGGCCAGATGGGTTTAATTTTACATTTATCAAATCCTTCTGGGGGCTGCTAAAAGGGGAGGTAGGGATCTTGTTCCAGGAATTCCATTCTAATACTTGTCTTCCAAGATGCTTCACTTCATATTTTTTGACCTTGATTCCTAAATTGGATTACCCCCTCTCTTTGGGGGACTTTCAGCCAATCTCACTTCTTGGATGCATGTATAAACTGGTTGCTAAGGTCTTGGCCTCGAGATTGGGTAAGGCCATGGATTCATTAATCTCCCTTGTCCAATCAGCATTTATTAAGGGTAGCACTACTAGAAAAATCAGTAATAGAGACGGAAAAAATCCGTCTCTAAAATGGGAAAATTCCGTCTCTAAGCGTGTTAGCGACGGACTTAGAGACGGAGCACGTTCCGTGGCAGAATATGCGGTCGCAAAACGTTTAGCGATGGAATTTTCTAGTCCGTCTCTAATTAGCGACGGAATATATCCGTCTCTAATTATAAAATTTTGTCGCTGATACCTATACTAATATATTCGGTCTCAACTGTATTCTGTCTCTAATGGAGACGGAAAAATTCCGTCTCTAACAGTGAAATTCCGTCTCTAACAGAGACAACCTAAAAATTCCGTCTCTAAACAGTGAAGATGTTATTTTCCGTCTCTAACAGTGAAATTCCGTCTCTAACAGAGACAACCTAAAAATTCCGTCTCTATACAGTGAAGATGTTATTTAGAGACCAATTTATTATTCCGTCTCTAATCATTTTTTTAATTTTTCAAATTTCCCTATAATTTTAATCTTTCCTGTAATTTTGGTCTTTTTCAAAACTAAAATCAATCTAATGACTGCATTATCAAGTAATTTACATAATAAACACTTTTGAACTAAGGATCCATTCATACATAAAAAACATTAACAAGTACTGAACAAGTACACCACAAAATAACAAGTACACCATAAAAAACACTGTTCTGAACAAGTACACGTCAAAAAACCAAGTACATGTAACTAAATCTAATCAAACAAAGAGTCACCATCAAGACCATCTTCACTCATCTCCTCATTGCAATTGCCAGCCTCTTCTTCAGGTTCAATAAGTAAAGCCTTTAAATTTTTATTGAGCATAAGCCTCTCAAACATCCGCTCATATCGGTCCACCTTTTGTTTTATACCTTCTTGTTCAAGATTCTTCTGTTGAAGTTCAGTTGTTAATGCTTGAACTTTATCTTTCAATATTGCAACCTCTTCTGCTGATGTTCCATCTGTAGAAATAGAATCTTTCATCAATGCTTTGATACTAGCAGCTTAAGATCCTAATCCAAATATGCGTCCCTTTTTGTTGATGCCTCCAACAACTTCCAAGTATATATCATTATCAGACTGTTGGGTAGAATTATTGCTACTACCCTCACCACTCTGAGGCTGTCTCTCAGTCATTTGTGTTTGAAATATTTCCTGAAATTAGAGTTATTAATCTATATGTAAATTTATATTTTAAAAAAAAAAAACTTAACTTCAAGAATAGAATATACATACAGCTATTTTTGCTTGTTTTTCGTTCAGCCATTCATTTGGTCTCCCCTTTAGCCTATGAAGTCGCTCGTAATGCTCGTACAATGTTGGCTCCCTATTTAGATCCACCTTCTACAGAATAACAAACATTACATTACCACAAATTTAATTAAATAGTCCCACTTTCAATAAGAATTACTAACCATTTTCTTCGCATGTTCTCTTGCAGATATGGAACCTCCAGAGTGCACATTGTGTCCATCTTGGGCCTGCCTATTTTGCTTATTAATCAGAGAAAGCTTTTGCCAATCCTCAGCTTGCCATTTAACCCTCAATTCTTGTAAATTATTTTCACCAATCCACCCACGTTCATCCTTACCGCTACGTACCTTGAACAAAGCATTTTTCAGTGCTAAAGATCCCCGACTGTTAAAACTCTTTTTAATGGCATCTTCATCTTTATCAAGCCATTTGTACTTTGCCTACAAAAAAAATATGTAAGGCATAAGTTCATGCAACATAAGTTCAAGAAACAGAAGAAACAGATGCTAAAGTGGTTCTTGAGACTTCTCAGTTTGTTCTCATACAAAACTTTTTCACTTTTTCACCATATATCACGAATTTATGGCAGAAAAAGAGTGCGTTTAGGTGAAAACGTAAGAGGAATTCATGGAAGCAAAGACTTAAGGGTGTGTTGAAGAATCTTGGTCACATCGTGTACAAAGATGACCCATAAGCATAACTTAGCATAGCCAATATTGTATAAAATAGAGCATGAATCTATATATCTGTTTTACAGGCCCAATATAATAACTATATTGCAGAAACTACTTATGTATTCCCTAATGTAACAGTTTACAGTACAAAAGCATAAGTGGGATCATATAATGATTTGCAATAAGAAAAAGATAGCTGAACACACAATTTGCAATTAAAAAAACTGCATTGATTCATTGGTACAGGTCAATGTCAGTGTTAATATGGCAAGTAGCAGCAGAACAGGTGAGTCATGTTTTGCAGTGAATAGTGATCGACATTTTCCTCTCTTTTTATCGGGTGTTATATGTCTGAGAGAACCTAAATAGTGATTATGTTTTGTGGACAGTGAAGAATTTAAGAAAGGGGAGTTGTGTTGCAAACCTAGCAATGAAAGGGGAGAGGGTCTTGGCAATTATCTTACTGTGCAGAACAATGTATTATCAATTAAGTGTTTTAACTAGTGCAAAATAATTCAGGATCTGGATGGTACGAAAATGTGAGGGAAAAAAATTGAACATTCATAAATTAATAATAAAGACCTCATATGCTTCTCTTATATTTTGAAATTTTCTCTTTGCAGATGGATTATTCTTATTTGCATCTGGATGGTACTTTTTAGCAAAATTTGCAGGCGAAAATTGTGCCATAATATAGTATTAGCTAAAGGAACACCTTCAATTTTCAAATATTAATGTCAAAGGAGTGTGATGACAGAATACATCAAGACTGCAAAACAAGATGCTTGGACAAAAAAAGTGAAGTCGAAGAGAAATAATGACTACAAATTTGGAGGACGAGGGATTTACTTAGAATGAAGGGGAAAAAACAAAAAGCAAAACATCAGTGGAGCAAATCTGCCTAATCCCTCAGCTGCATATGTTGGGGAAAGGGAAACACCAAAGAGACAATGAGCTTTACACAAACAGAGGCCAACCACCTAATCTTATCCCACAAATAAGCATTTGTGACTTTACTAATACAGAACAATGTATTATCAATTAAGTGTTTTAACTAGTGCAAAATAATTCAGGATCAGCAACCACATCTTAACCAAAGGCTGAAGAAATCAAACAAGCTAAACATATCCATTATAATTCTCTCAACTTCCTCTACAAACCAATACTAGGGCGAACTATCTCCCTAGTATTAGTATCTCAAAATCCAATGCTCAAAAAGTAATAATTTCTATATGTAGGGAATGTCATACAATACCTTAAAGTCATCAAACCATGAATCAAGCCACGTTTCATCCACATTACACCAAGATGTCCACGCCCCTTCAAACTTTTCCTTGAAGATTTTTGTGATAGCACCCCTCACTCTGAATTCTGGCTGAAAGCTGAAAGGACAAAAAAAATAATTGTGTAAGGTGCAACTTTAAACATGCGCATTATATGTTTTACATTAAAAAATTTAAAATTACTTATTCCCAGGTGCCGGTCTAATCCAAATCGTCCATCTTTATCCCTTGACCCCCACTTAATGTTCTCTGGTATTAAAGAAGTCTCAGTGTGTGGATTTGCATCTAAACCAAGGGAAGGATCATGTGATGTATCTACAGATGTCCCAGTTTGGGAATGTGGAGATGGGGCAGATGTAGGGACAAACTGTAGGGGAGGTGATATGGTTTGTGTTGGCCTAGTTTAGGAATTTGGAGATGAGGATGATGTGGGGACAGTTTGGGAATGTGGAGATGGGGCAGATGTAGGGGCAGACTGTAGGGGAGGTGATATGGTTTGTGTTGGCCTAGTTTGGGAATTTGGAGATGAGGATGATGTAGGGACAGATCTAGTGGTAGTCTGTAGGGGCGGTGATATGATTGGTGTAGGCCTAGATTGGGATTTACGAGATGAGGATGATGTAGGGAGAGATCTAGCAGTAGTCAGTAGGGGCGGTGATATGATTGGTGTAGGCCTAGATTGGGAATGTGAATGAGGGTATTGGGCAGATGTATGAGGACTTTGTAAAGGTTGAGAAGATGGGACATGGGATGAGATAGGTTGAGAAGATGGGATATGCAAGGATGGGACAGGTGGTTGAGATGGATGAGAGGTAACTATACCTCTACCTCTACCTCTACCTTTAACTCTTCCTCTACCTGTACTTGTCATCTATATAAAATAAACAATAATGAAATTTTGTTAAGTTTAATTAAAGTAACATAACAATAACAAACATACAATTACTAAAATACGAAAAGTTAACGAAATTCCAACCATGTCAGCATAGATATATAACTAACTCAAAAAATACACAATTCATGATTTAATCAATGCTTGCATACAAAAAAGAAACAATCTATTTTTTCCTAGTCAGAATATGTGTCTTCTTCTTCTTCTTCTTCTTCTTCTTCTTCTTCTTCCAATTCATTGTGTTGGTACCTAAACGATTTACTAGGACTCTAGGCGGTTTCGACATACTATAAAGAAGTCCCACACAATCATCATGCTATGAATTCACATGTGACATGATTAGACCACACACACAAGTCTTAATAATTCCCATAATAGATTTACCCATCATGAAAACTCATACAATTTGTTGAGAGTCACAAGCATTCAAAGCTAACATGTAAATAGGAGAAGTTAGCATAAGAATATTTATAAGAATATTAGTAGCATATTTATAAGAACATGTAAATTGTATGTTTCAAAACTCATACAATTTTTTCCACTAATTTTGTGTCTGCAATCATGTTCATGTAGATGCATACCATACAGATTTAAAATAGGGGAAAAAACTTCCTTGGAGGTTTCAGATGAATTGGAAGTGCTGGTTATAAGTTCTCATAAAGGCAAAGGGATGCTATTTCCAAAGGTAACAAACATACCATTCAATAATCAATACTCAAATCACACATTATTTCTATTCATTTTCCTTCATTTTCTCACAATTTTCTGGTTGACCAAACACCAGGGAGGCTGGGAATTAGACGAATCCCAAAAAGAAGCAGCTTTGAGTGAGACCATAGAGGAAGCTGGGGTTCGTGGCATTGTTGAGGTGAGACATTCAAAGAGTAAATCACTAATTTAGTGGTGAAATTATATAGCAACTCTATATGTTCTATAATATTAATCCTTTTTAGGACGGTTAATTTAGCTCTGGAATTGTCAATGGGTGATTAATGTAATATTTTAAATGACCAAATTATTTGAACCTACAATTTCAATCTTTCCTCAAAATACTCTTGTGCTAAAAAAAAAGTGACCAAAAAGAAAAAAGAAAAAAATTGCTTATTTGTGTTTTTTTATGCTGTTGCAGGGTAAATTGGGTAAATGGAGTTTCAAGAGCAAGACACATGATACTTTATATGATGGCTACATGTTCTCTTTACTTGTTCAAGAGCAATTGGAGTTCTGGCCAGAGAAGAACGTGCGTCAAAGAACATGGGTAAGTAATAATTAACCTCTTCAAAAAAAGCATTTTATGTTGATGGGGGTTCTTCTTCTTCTTCTGAAAAGGTCGCCAAAATTTTGTTTGAAATGTTCCAATTTTGGGGTTGTGTAGATGAGCGTAACTGAGGCAAGGGATGTTTGTCAACACTGGTGGATGAAGGAGGCTTTGGACAGACTAGTAAATCGTCTCGCTGCTCAAAAACTCGGTGGCGAGAAACAAGTTTTGTGTTCTTTAAATTGCATTGGAGATGCCAAATCTGACTTGTTAATAGTGTAACTTAGTGGAGTTGAAGAGAAGAGTTGGACGATCTAATGAATTGAGCCAAGTGATAGTATATATAATATAAATAATAGGTAGTAGATCACTTGAAGAAAGAAAGAAAGTAAGTAATTATGCAAAATGAATCATTAAAAAGAAGCAAAAGTGGTGGAGGGACACTTGCAGCCGAGTTGGTTACTTAATTCCGCGTGGAGATTGTGGAATTTTCAAGCAGAAAGACCATAGAAATGAGAAAGGCATTTGGGGAAGGGGAGAGAGAGAGAGAGAGTCTTGTGTGTGTGTGTGTATGTGTGGGGGTGTGTGCAGTGCAAAAAGTAATACTACTAGTAGTAATTAACCTCATTAAATTAAATAAATAATAAAAGGAAAGGAAAATAAATTAAAAGATTAGTACTTATCTATAATCAATCAAATTACAATGTAATTACCTTTCACTGAAAAACAATGTGTGTCTGTCAAAAAAAAAAAACAATACGTGTCGGTGTTGTCTTGTTTTATTCCCCCTCTACTACACCAATAATCTCTTGATGTCTTGAAATTTCATGAGCCATATTTTGGTAAACCAATATGTCAAAACAAATCTGAATCATCAAACATAACTCGCCTGCTTCAAGCGATTATCATTTATCAATAGCATTATGCTAATTTACTACACCAATAATCCTAGACTCACAGTAACATACTCACAGTGACATTTATAAGAATATTTAGTTAAAGAAAGACAACCAACTTCCATAATAAAATTACCTTACTGTTGTATTGGTACTAGATTAGTAGCATTAACTTAATAAATTTAATAAAACCTAAGTAATGCTTATATTAGTATCTTTAGTATCTTTCATTAAACAAGGACAAAGAACAATGTGTAAAGGAATTTTCATTTTTTTAGCAATGAACCAACAAGAAAAGTTCAAGCAGATTGATTCATTTATTAACATATAGAAAATCAACTTGCACTAGGTACCTGGCTCACAACATCAACCTCCAAAGCATTATGATGTCCTGGTTTTGACAAGGAGACTAAAACTTCCCTAAATTATTACATCAAACAGGAAGTAAGGAACAAAAATATTAGTTCAAAGCCAAGAAAAACAAGCAAGAATCACATGTGGAACTTGAAGGTTAAATAAATGCAGAGATACTGACCAAATTAACACACATAAATATCATGAGATCACAGAGCTAAGGTACTAGAGAACTAAGATGCATAGTGATCGAAATTTGTGAAGCCATCTCTCATTCAATGTACACTGTCAGTAATAGTGATATTCAATCAACAAATAACACAAATTCAAACAAACAAAACTCCCAAGAGCCAATCAATACTGCACTTGGAATTAGGTGAATTAAGCAGATCAGGCAGGTTTGGCAAAATCAATATCACAATCAAATTGCCCTCCAAAATGAAAGGAAAAAGAAGGGGAAAAAATGGAAGCATTCTGAAAAGCAGATGGTGAAATGAAACGTTACCTTGAAAGCTACATAACTGTCGAGCTTATTTGACAATTGAAGAGAACACGAGATTTGCTTCTTTAGCTAAACTGAAACAGGGGAACAATCATGCAAAATAAAAATCAAGCACACAACAGACCCTAGAAAAAGATGAAGAGATCCACAGAAAAGAATAACATAATAGGAACATAATTTTTTTAAAGAAAAATAAAAAGGAAAAAACGTATAGGATGAAGATGAGTCGCTGCTCGCGTAGCATTTAACGAGCTCACCACCTACTTTTATGTTAATTTCTATAATTTTTGGGTTTCTATAATTTGGGGATCTAGATTTTAACGTTGGGGAAAAGCTCAGAGAAAGATAAATCTGAGTGAAACTCACCACAAAAGCAATATTTCACGGCGGCGTGGGGATCTTCTGGTGCGACGGTCGAACTCTAGTGCGACGGTCGAACTCTGGTCAGCAGTTGCAATTTGAAGTCCTCCTTGTTAGAGATGGGGAACTGATTCGAGAAGAGAAGAAGCAGCCTCGGCCTCGATCCCTTATTTTTTTCCCAACTTCTAATTTCTGAAGGGTGGATACGGAGAGGGAGAGGGAGAGGGAAAGGGAAATAACGGGAGGGAAACAAAAAATTGGGAGGGATCGTGCAATTTTTTGTTTTTTTTTCGCTACTTGTTAGAGACGGAATTAATCCGTGTCTGACAATATTTTAATTTAAGTTATATGAATTAACAACGTAGAGACGGAATTAGAGACGGAAGAAATTAGAGACGGAAATAATTTGTCTCTAAATTCCGTCTCTAATAATAAAGTTTTTTTTTTAAAATTTTATTCGCTTTTTAGAGACGGGATTAGACACGGAAATTAATAGAGACGGAAAATTCCGTCTCTAAATTCCGTCTCTAACATGCAAAACTTAAAATCCGTCTCTAACTATTTTTTTTGGTCTCCAGTTCCGTCTCTATTAGAGACGGATAAAAATTCGTCTCTAAAATCCGTCGGTAATGAGGATTTTTCTAGTAGTGTAGGCAATTGGTGGATTTTGCTAAGAAGTCTGGGAAAGAGTGCCTAATATTTAAGGTTGACTTTAAAAAAGCCTATGACTCTGTCAGTTGGGACTTCTTAGACTATATGTTGAGGAGGTTTGGGTTTGGTGTCAAGTGGAGAGACTAGCTTCGTGCTTGTGTATTCTCAGGTAACCTATCGGTCCTTGTGAATGGTAGTCTGATAGAGGAGAAAAATATTCACAGAGGGCTCAAGCAAGGTGATCCTCTAGCCCCCTTCCTATTCCTCTTGGTAGTGGAAGGCCTCAGTGGTCTGGTGCGGAATGCGGTCTCACTGGGCTTATTTAGAGGTTTTTCTGTAGGGGACCTGGGGGTTATGGTTACCCATCTTCAGTATGCGGATGATACCTTTTTTGTGGGTGAGGCGTGTGTGGAAAACATGTGGGCAATGAAGGCTATTCTGAGGAGCTTTGAACTGGTCTCAGGTTTGAAGGTAAACTTTCACAAAGGAAGTCTTACCGGGGTGAATGTGGGTGAGGTGTTCATGTCTCGTGCAATGGCCTTTCTTAAGTGTAAGTTGGGGTCAATACCTTTGGGTATCTACCGGTAGGTGCTAATCCTAAGAAGTTGAGTATGTGGGAGCCTATGCTCAACGTCCTCCATGCTAGACTTGGAGTGTGGAGCAACAGGTTCGTTAGCCTCTGTGGAAGGGTTGTGTTGTTAAATTTGGTGCTTAATAGTATTCCTATCTTCTTTCTCTCCCTCCTTAAGATGCCTTTGAAGGTATGTCGACTCATTGTCAAATTGTAGAGGGGATTCTTATGGGGGGCAGTAAGAGGGGAAACAAAATTGCTTGGGTAAAACAGTCAGAGGTTTGTAAGCCTAAAAGTGGGGGCGTCCTGGGAGTAAGAGATCTTAAACTCTTCAATATGAATCTGTTGGGAAAGTGGAGGTGGAGGTTATTAGATGGCACGGGTGCCTTCTGGAAGGATGTCCTTGTTGCTCGGTATGGTGAGTCTATGTTAGGTGCTCCCTCCTTGGTTTCAGTGAGGATCCCTCAGGTTGTCTCGACCTGGTGGACCAATATCTGCTTAGTGGGGGTCAGTGGTTGGGAAGATGGCGATTGGTTCTCAGATAGCGTGGTGAGGCGAGTTGGCGATGGGAGCTCGACCTTGTTTTGGCAAGATACTTGGCTGTGACACACTCCTCTATCTCAGCTGTTCCCGAGGCTTTTCTCGATATCCACACATCAATTTGGTCGGATTGAGGATGTGCGGAGATGGGAGGGGTCCACTTGGGTTTGGGACCTCTCTTGGAAGAGGCACTTTTTTGTTTGGGAGGAGGCAGTTGTGATTGAATTGATGGGTCTTCTGGCCACGTCTTCTCTGAGTCATGCGGAAGACAGGTGGGTTTGGTCGGGGGAGCCTAGTGGGTTGTTCTCAGTACAGTCAGCTTATGACTTTTTGACAGCCGAATCATCCCGGATTACATGATACTCGGACGTGGAGATTGAGGTGTTTAGGAAGATTTGGAAGAGTTTTGCCCTATCTAAGATAATTGTCTTATCTTGGCAGTTGCTATTGGATAGGATCCCAATCCGAGAGAACTTGTTTAGGAGGAGGATCATTGTGAATACCCCTGGGTCCTTCTGTGCCTTATGTGGGGACCAAGTGGAGTCCAGCTTGCATCTGTTTGTTTTATGTCAGTTTTTCAGCTACGGTGTGGTACTCTATTGTTAGATGGCTGGGTTGTGAGCTTGTGTTTTCGAAGAACCTCTTCCAGATATTCCTTTTGTTCTACTCTTTTGCGCGTGGTTCGCGACGGAAACAAGGTCTGGCTCTAATTTGATTCAGTGTTGTGGGCAATTTGGCCGGCGCGTGATAATTATATTTTTTTCGGTACGGTAACAAATCCTGACGAGTTGGTGGATAGGATACAACTTTTGTCTTGGCGATGGTTTCTAGCTAGGGGGAAGTCAGGTTCTTGTCTGTTGTATGAGTGGGTGGTTGATCCCTTGGGAAGTATTAGTAGGTAGCCTATGGCTTGGGTGTATCCCTCTTTGTAGTGTGTCTCTTGTTTTGGTGTGACTATATTTAGTCATGGTTGGCCTTGTTGTACGGGTTGGAATAACCCTTGTACTCCCTCATGTGTCGGTGCTAATAAAAACGTATCTTTTGCTCTTAAAAAAAAAAGTAATGTCATTGTGTTAACTGTTTTCAAGATTTCCTATTGTCGCTGAGATAATATCACTCTTAGAGTTTCTGACATTTCTGAGTCTTTGTTGTTGTGATACTTGGGAATTACTTGTGGTAATTCCAAATTTGTGAAGGTGCCAGTAATTCCAAAACTTGTGGAAATTCTAAGTTTGAGTCAAGTCGGATCATGATCTTTTAGGCGATTCCCTTGGTGATTTTCTTGTATATATGTATTATATTGCAAAATTTGTAAATTTTAGTGTTGTCTTAATGTCTTACGTTAATTTAGGAATGCATGTTGCTGGGTATGCATGTATTATGTGTTTAATAGTAAAATGGTTATATATGTTTCTTACAAGTTTTCAATTAAAACTTTAGAAAATTTGCAAGGTTTTCAGTTACATTTCTGTGGCCATGTTTCTGGAATAAGGTTTTGTTCTTATATTTCATTTAAAAATACAGTTAAAAATGTCTTTTTTTTTACCAGAGTTAAAAGTGTCTTCAAGTTAAGAAATATCTACTGTATAGGTTGGTGTTACAAATCACATTGCAATATATTAAAGTACTACCTCCTTCCCATATTCTTTTTTATGTTTTGGTCTTATTTTTTTTCCTTCTCAAAAACTATTGTTGTTTTACAAATTCTAAGTCTAATTTTTCTCTCTCAAATATACCTTTATTTTTTTTGATGAAAATATACCTTTATTTAATAACTACTACAATTTGTATAGAAATGTGTAAAACAATTTATCCCAATAAATAAGAATATTTTAGTCAAAGTAAAACAATAATATTTCACATCCATCGACTATTCTTTAGTCTCTGTGCAATAATCTTAAACATCAATAGATTTAAGAAGGAGGTAGTATACAAAATGGGCTTAAGTTTCGCAAGCATACTTGAACACAGTAACTGAAAGAGCTAGTTTAATTTATTGAAAAGCCAGTGCAGCTTGAAGCACTTCTAAATTAACTAATTGATTATTTGGAATCTAGCAAAATTATCAATAAGAGACGCAAATATTTTAATTAGATTGTTAAAATAATACAGATGAAACCAAGGATCTGATCATTGATTTTATTTTCAAAAACTATTATTTGTTTTATAAAACTTAATAAATAACAAATTTTATTCTTCTTAAATTTTTAAAAATAAAAAACTGTTTTTAAAAGGTATAATTAAACAGACTCTAAATCTTCCTAAATCTCTCTAATGGCCTGATTGGCAGGCAGGAAAATGCAGCGAGAATGAAGAGAAAGAAAAAGCACCACAAAAAATGAAGAGAGAATACATTTTTATCCTGATTGTTTTGATCAAAAAATGCCAAGAAAGAAAAAAATATGCTGGGGCCCACTGTTTTTTATTTTCTTCGCAGGTTAGGCGTGAAAATGGGAAACGGAGCGCTTTTTATTTCCTTTAGTCAAGGATATTAATATCTTTTCAAAAATAATCAATACTTCTCGGTTATCTTTTTTTCTTCTTTTTTATTTATTCTAATCAATACCCAAAATCTACCAAATTTCTCACCATTTTCTCTCTTTTTATTCTCTCTCTTCATATTTTCTCTCGTAAACCAATCACACCTAAATCTTCCTATCCCCATCCAAATCATGAGGGGAAAGTAAACTTTGCAAAATAAAAGTTACGCAATTAATTAATTAAATAAGAGAAAGAGAAACTAAAGAAAAGATAAGCCAGCTTTTGACTCGTTCTCTGCTTTTGAATTGTAAAATCAGATTTCAAAACTGTCCTTTTCCTTTTTGTGAGCAAAATATAATGTTGTTCTGTTCAATTTTTACATCATTTTTGCACACCCAAATACGACACCGTATATTCATACGGTACGAATATATACGGATATATACAGAACCGTACAGATTTCGTACAGATTTTTTTTAAAATTTTTTTAACTGATTAACGCAGTTCATGTAAGTAATTAACACATCCACTAGCTGATTAATACAGACACAGATTGTTTTAATTGGTTAACGCAGTTCATGTAAGTGGTTAACGCAGTCCAGTAACTAGTTAATACACAGATTTTTTTAACTGGTTAACACATTTCACGTAAGTGGTTAACGCAGTTTATGTAAGTGGTTAACGCAGTCCACTATCTAGTTAATAGATACAAAGTAATCGTTAATCAGTTAGTGAACTGGATTAACCACTTATTTGTACTGCGTTAACCACTTTTATAATTATTTTTTTGGAAAAAAAATTATTTTTCTAAAGGAATTTTTTTTTTAAAAAAGTTTGAAAAAAAAATCTTGTTCATACATATACAGATATACGGTCCGTACACGTACGGACTACGGTATCACGGGACATGATGTCCATTTAGCGCGACCCTTATTTTTATTAGGCAAAATAGTATTTCTGTTGTTTTTTTAAGAGTAGTAAAATGCAGCATAAAAATCTTGTTTCGACCAACTACATTGTATTGAATGGCACGCTAGCCATCTCATACAAGAATCGCCAATTGGTAAGTTATAGTATAATCAGAGGGTCAACAGTTTGGACCAGCACAATTTATTGGTCAATGATCCCATATTTGATGGACACAATGAAAAATCAGCAAAATCTTAAGCCAACTACTTCGTGAAGGCAAAAGAAAATTTGAGCCATTTCCAATTAAACTGCAATTGATTTGGATTATAATTTTTGAACAAATAGAAGGTCCGTGGCGTGTAATCGCATAACTTCATTTGCATTTGAAATGTCAATGACTCACATAATGAGTTCCCAAATAACTTACGTAAAATTGACGTTCTACTCTTGATGTATAATTTACCAATAAAAGCCTACCAAGCTATTGAATTTCAAAACTTTTTATCAACGTTGCTTCGATCTTATCGGTTAGTCTTTTTCTTTTTTCTAATGATTTGACTGCACACAATTACACACACACACACACACATGGTACTAGTATACAAAATCCATTAACACTAAATCAAAATTTAACTCATCATGCAATGATTTATCGTATAGCTTGTAGTTTAATTAAACACACGGTGTGCACATACAACTAGATGTAAATGAAGTGATGCTACCGCCAGCGATGACTAAGCCAAGTCTAAGAGTATCAAAGAAGGATTATGAACATGTAAAGATTGTAATAATCGTCTCAAGTTTGGCTTGTTAAGTGTTTAATCAAAATTGTTTATCAACTATATTATATAAAAACGAGTTTTGCCACGTATAACCATGTCACGTGGCAAAACCACAGACATTTTTTTTCCGCTTAAAGTTATTTATTTTTATTTTGTTTTTTTATTATTTTAATCAACTATTATTAAAGCATATCAATCATGAATTTGAGTTATTAATTATTTATTTTAATTGATATGGTAAGAAAGGAATAATTTCTATAATGATGTTGATATTATTTCAAATCTTTTAATTTTGAATTAATACATTTAATACCTTTTATTATATTATTAATGAATTTTAACTCTCTCTCTTTCCCCTCTCTCTCCCCCCTCCCTCCTTTTATTGTCCAAACTTTCTTCTCTTAAGTGTATGTCTTCTATATTTTCGATTGCAATTTCAATTCAATATGATATTATTCAACTATGGAGGTTTGTTTGATAACCTCTTAGATTACTTTATTATTTTCTCTGTAGTTCAATTCATTTTTTCTTTCTAGAAATTTCTCTTTTAAGTCTTTTGCACTATCTAAAAACATATAAGCTGAAATAAAACAAATTTCAAATGTAATATATATTAAAAAAATTAACAAATACTTTCATAAGATAAATCTAAGCTTGCTTTGAGAAAAAAATGAAAAAAATAAAACTTAAAATTGGAAAGATTGATTTTGTTGAGCATTATTGAGCAAATATTACAACTGATGACATCTTTTTTTTACCAGGAATAATGACATCTTGATAATCTAATTCTGATCAATCACAAATTTAAAGTATAGACTCTTTCAAATTAATTTTATTTTTTACCGTATTACTTAATAACTTGGCATATATAGATTATGAAGAAAAATTGAGTAAACATAGTTCGTCCAACATTTTTATTTAATATTAGCACATAGTATAAAATAAACATATGCTAAAATGTTTATAAACTTAGCTGTGTGAGAATTCAAATTCACAAAATAATCATTTAAGTGTTATATAAAAAAAGTAATAATCATTTAAGTGATATCTTTTGAAAACCACATTGTGTTTACATATAATGTTAAAAAAGTAACATATTTAATATTACAATGTAATTTTATACATAAACTAATTTAATGATATTTTTTTTAGATATTTTTATGTAGAGAAAATGTTAAATTGTACTCCCTCCGTCCCATTATAAGTGTCATATTTGTAAAAAAAAAATAGTCCAAAATAAGTGTCATGTTAAGTATTCAATGTAATATTAATTACTTTTAAAAATTACTTATTAATATTCTTTCTCATTTATTTAATACACTAAATAAAATTATATTCATGAAGTCTTATATATTTTAAAATTTTATATCATCATATAATTTAACTTTTTAATATTCTTAATTCTTACTAGAGTTTTTTGACGAATTAATTCCTACGATAGCTAATTAATTTTTTTTAACTTTTCAGTGGATTTTCTTTTTTTTTATTTGTTATAGTTTCATTTATTTGGTCTGATCTATTTATTTTACTACAACTCTAAGAATAATTATATATTAATTATGATCATCCTAACATCATTACCTTCATCATTGGTAGACATATTCTAAATCCATATATTGTTTACAAAATATGTGGTGAAATATAACATTTTATTACATAAAATATTTTTTCAAAGCGTATTAAGATTTGAAGGCAAATACTTACGATGTATAGAAATGAGAAATTTACAAAAAGTTTATTAATATGTCAGTCATAAAAGTAATTATAAATAAAAATATGATACACTAAGGATAAAAATATATTATAAGAATATGAGTATTTTAAACAAAAACATATTAATCACTATGTAAAGATTTATTAATATTAGAATTAAAGAGTAAAAAAATAAATTGTTAGGAAATTTAATATTTTATATGAATGAATATTAGTATATAAATTACTATTGATGACTATTTTATTATAAATACATAAATATAATTTTTGAATATATACTTTTCTGAAATATAGTGTACATATATTGTTTTTATTAGTTTCTACTTTTGATATACTTAACTCTTTTTATATTTATATTGTAATTCTTAAGGGTGATTTATATGATTTTAATTTAACATGTTTATAACTATTAATGGTGTTATACAAAATCTTTTTTTTTATTTTTTTATTTTAAAACTGGGTAGCATGTGTGTGTGTAGTACTTCATAGTAATTTTTTGAAAAATCCAGATGTTCTAATATCTTTTATAATTTTTTTTTGTCAAACTTATATTTACACATTAAAGACGTTCAAACCAATATTGATAACCCGTGCAAAGCACGGGTCAATACACTAGTTTAGGTAGATAAGCAAGTATTAAGATGGAATTTGATTCAATTATTTAAAGAAGTAGAGATCAAATCTTGTAGATTTGATATTAATAACTCTCGGACAACTCGAATGTGTATTATTAAGACTTATGGTTATATTTTTTACATTTACCTAAAGAATTTAATTTAATCTCTTATCTCATATGTATTCTTTACCTTGCTAATTTCATATTTCAAAAGTCAAATTTAAAATGAGAGATTCAGATTTTTCTTATAAAAATATTCTATCATTTGTATCATTAAAAATTTCATCTCCTAGTTTAAAGTCATTTTGATGAATACATTTCTTAGTTTATCTTTTACAATAAAGATACCTATTAATACTAAATTATTAAACTTTAATATATAATAATTCAAGGGAAATTTACTTGAAGGGAAAAATAATAAATTGATAAACACTGAGCTCAAAGTTTCATATATTTAAACAAGCAAATTGTAATTTTAAAAATATATCATTTAAATAAAGAGTAAATTATACTCACCTCCCCTCAAAGGTACTCCTAATATCACTCCCCTTACCTTGAAATATCTAGTTTAGTCCATTTAACTTAAAATATATTTTTCAATGAAATTATATTTAATTTACTATATTACCCTTGTCATTGTCTAGTGTTTATTATAAAGTCTATCCTTAATTCCTTATGCATTGCAAGCAAAACTTCTTAACGGATAAACTCAACTTGCCGACCAAATATAATACTAGCTTTTATTATTTTATAATATATTTTCATTATAGGGATAGGATCAAAGTGTCAAACTTTAATATATATATATAAAAAAAAGTGTCAAACTTTAACATTTGTCAATTTCTTTGAAAATACAAGCATCTAAAAACAGAAAGCTACCCTCCATATAACTTTCTTTACCATCAAAGTCAATACAACCACCCAAAAATTTCTTTTATAAAACTTTTTTTTTAATATTTTTTCACACGTATTCTCCATAAAAAATAATCTTGTTTGAAGCACAGTCGGATACTAAATATAAACACCTCGGCCAATGAGAACTTGAGCTGTGGTTTGCCACATGTGGGGAACTAACCCTATTCATTTGACCCAACCCATTGTTCCTAAAAGATTATTTGATGAATTAATTAATTACTTTTATAAAAAATAACATCTAGTCAAAAAGAAAAGCTATATAGAAAAAGAAACTTCTAAACAGTGTGAAACAGTAGAACCTAGAACAGAAAATGTTAACCGAAAACGAATTTTCTGCATTCTGTAATGACACCCTTTTCCTTTTCTTTTTATTCCATTCCATTTATTTATCTATATTATATTCTTTGGTAAGTCCCATGATTCAAGGCCCCCAAACAGTTAACCGGTGTCACAACAGAGAAACACCAACACAAAACAAAACCCAAATTTCCATTTCCTCCTCTCACAATCTGTATTAATTATCATTTTTTTGTTTTTAGGAAATTATGACATGGTTTTAACACACAATTTTTTGTTGCTTCTTTGTTATAATTATTGTTTCAGTACATCAAGAGTCTTAGGGCCCGTTTGGTGGCCAAGATATGATAGAGACATGATATGATAGAGCGGTGGTTAAGGAAATGATATGAAATAGACAGGATAAGCTTTTATCATATCATGTGTTTGGTGCGCACCTGATAGCATGCTGGATAGCATTGTATTATCCTATCATGTGTTTGGTATGGACCAGATAACGGCATGATAGGATATGTATCATTATCAAATGACAAAATTACCCTTATACAAGAATTACATGTATTTTCTTAAAAAAAAAATCAACATGTAATCTATTTTTTGAATTTTATAAATTGGTGAAAATTATTAAAAAATTAAATAAGTAATGAAATAATGTTTTATAATTTTAATAAAATTATTCATCTCTATAATTCTGGGAACAATGTCATTAACGAAAATAACACGAGAAAATATATCAATAACGAAAATAACATGAGGAACAATGTCATTAACAAAGTTTTCAGTCATTGTCATACACAAGTTTCATCAAATTATCCAAAAAATTCAGCCAACAAAAATATAGTTCATCAAAATATAACTAGAGAAATAAAGTCATGTGCTTAAAAATGATAACTTCTATCAAGGCTACTAGATTAACGACTTAACAAATGCAAGACGGTCAACATCATCACAACCCCAAAATATGTGCAATCGATGTGGCACAGATAATATTTTGTCTGCTGCAGCAAAACGCTCTTGTTCTGTTAACTCCATTTTTTTGAGCTCATTCATAATGCTCCTGGAATCATCAAACACATCTTTACCAACTCCAAGACGATTTGCAGCTGCACCCAATCTTTCTGAGCTTTTTTCAAGCCAATTTCCAAAAGTCTTTCCTAATTCAGATATACTATTGGCAATTACATTTGCTCCTCTGTTTCTTTTCCTTGATTGACCTTCCACATGGTCATGTTTTCTTCTAGATTGTGATTGATTAACAGATGGTGATCCAGTAAGTTCTACTTCAAGCTCCTCATCATTATTTTGTTCTTGCTCTTCTCTATCTACCTCCTCAACAACATCAGCAGGTGAAGAAGATCCTTTTTCCAGTTGCACGGTCTTTTCCGAAAGCATGAGCAAGCTTATCAAAAAGTGGGATTGGAGTGTTCCTATAATCTCTTGCATTTGGATGACTCTATATAAGAATAGAAAATGAAATATCTATTAGATAATCATAAATAGCAAGTGAAACAAAAGAATTTACTAAAGAGAAAAAAACAAAAGAACACTAACCTTTACATACTCATTCCACACTTCATCACTGTCCACATGAATCATTTTTTTCTCATCATTCCAGCCAAATCCACTTTGATTAATCATATCATAAATTATTCCGTAAACTGTCCTTAGTCTTTTCCCTGCCGATTCAATGTGTGGTTTTACCTTAATTCCATATCCTGGGAACTTCTCACTCAATTTTGTCTCAGCCATTCTTAAGGTGTGTGCTTTGAATTGTCCACTGTCACATCTTTGACCATTGTTCACAGCTTCAATCAATATATCAAGAAAGGCTTCATCCTCCTTATCTGACCATTGTCTACGATCTCTTTTTCTCTTGTTATTTTGTTGCACGTTGCTCTCAGATTCCATTCCTATTGTATAACCAAATATAATTTACAGAATCTCTTATACAATATATTCCAGAAAAACATATGGAAATAACAAAACATAATCCAACAGAAAGAGAAAATAAGTTGTTAAAACTCCTTCTGGAAATTACATAAACTGAGTAAAGACCAAACAATGTAAAATTACTAGGAAATTAACTAATAAAAACCAATCAATTCATTTGCCTATTAACAAGCCATTCATTCCACATTTTCGTTGCTAAGTTTTCCTTCCAAGCAGACCATGCATCACTACTCTCAATCGTGTTAATATGATCAGCATAAGTAATCTCTTCATTGTGTAGTTGCCTATCCATTTCTGAATCTAACTCATCTTCCATTGGATCAATAGACATTTCTCTTCGAATGAAATTGTGTAACAGACAACAAGCAATTATAATGCGATTTTGGGTTTTGATTGGGTAGAAAGATCGACTTCTAAGAATAGCCCAACGCATTTTTAACAATCCAAAAGTTCTCTCTATCACATTTCTTGCCATAGAGTGTCTCATGTTAAAAAGCTCTTGCTTATTCGATGGTGTGTATCCACGTCTCCATTCACTGCGATGATAACAGCACCCTCTATATGGTGTAAGGAATCCTTCACAATTTGTATAACCAGCATCCACAAGATAATAATAACCTATAATAAAATAGAGTTGTCAAATTAAAATGTAGCTATTACTTTTTTTACTACTATAACTTCTATGTCATGTGATTATTGTTACCTGTCGGAACATTTAAACCATTCCTCCTAGAAATGGCATCACGCAGTACCCTCGAGTCTGATGCTGATCCTTCCCATCCAGGTAACACAAAAATAAATTTCATATCCCTAGAACATACACCTAGGACATTGGTAGATATATCCCCTTTTCTATTACGATATCGAGGTTTGTCAATTGCCGATACATTAACTGGGATATGTGTTCCATCTAATGCCCCAAGACAACTCTATAAGCAAAGATCCAAATAAAAAGTGAATGTTTAGAGAGAAAAATATAATGATAAAATTTCTAAAATATATTCTATCACCATACCTTAAAACATTTCCATCTTTCATCTAAGCAATCTTCTGGGACAGGATCTGGTGCACTAAGAAGTGTTTCATGCAACCACAAGACACCATTCAACACTAAGTTAAAATACCTACTAACTGTTTCTCCTGATCGATTAAAGTGAAACTTAATAATACTATTCTTAAAATGATGTGCCAACACGTGTAAGAACATAGCCACTTGTTCTTCAATTCTTACTAGTCCATCTTCTTTCAATTTACCTTCAGTACGGAGGAGAGCACATAATAAATGAAAGGATCTAATATTCATGCGAAGTTGATTAATACATGTGACATCATCTCCATTGATCAATCTCTCTAAAAATTCTCCCCTTAATCCTTCTCTAACCATTCCTTGTTCCCTAAGGCTATGATTTTCATAAACCATATTGCAGAATGACTTACTGCCATAAAAATTGCAAAACAAAGTCCAGCCATCTCTAAAAACATTTGCTCCCACTACAACAAATTCTAAAAAAGATGGCGCTCCTTTAAGCAGCGCTTAAAATAAAAAACGCTACTTTATGTCATACGTAAACAATAAACAGCGCTTACTAATTAAGCGCTACTGTTTAGTTCATATAATAAACAGCGCTTAGTCCTTTAAGCGCTGTTTTATCTTTAAATAATAAAAAGCGGCGGCACATTAATCGGCGCTTCAAACATGAAGCGCTTTTGATCATAGGAACAATAAGCGGCTTCATAGTAGGAAGCGCTGTTTGTGTTACAATAAACAGCGCTTTTAGACTTAAGCGCTGTTTTTGCGAAATAATAAACAGCGCATTCTTATTAAGAACTGTTTTTGGTCTTATTAAATATATGGATTTCCCTCCTCTCTCATTTCGCATGCGTAAGCACTTTGTTCTCTGTCTGTCAACTCTCTCTTCGCAAACTCCACCGTCATCGCCTCCATCTCTACCGTCGTCGTCCCCCTCAACGAGATCGTGTGCTTCAAAAGCCGGAGATCGTGAGCTCGTCCAAAAGCCTGAAACCGAGCTCATCCAAAAGCCGGAAACCGAGCTCGTCCGTCGTCCTCCAAAAGCTGAAATCCGAGGTCGTCCAAAAGCCGGAAACCGAGCTCGTCCATCGTCCTCCAAAACCTGAAATCCGAGCTCGTCCAAAACTCGTCTGTCATCCTCCATCCGAGCTCGTCCGTCGTCCTCCATCCGAGCTCGTCCGTCGTCCTCCAAAAGCTGCTGGCGGCGCTCGGCCTCCGTCCTCCCCCTCGCCTCCATCTCCAAACTCCTGTTTGCGTCCATTTCCAGGTATGGCCACTGTCTCCATTTTGTATCTCGATTCCACATTGGTTTCTGTTGGTGGTTCGTTAGTTTTTGGTCTCTGTTCGATTTTGTTTGATTTTGTTCACTGTTGACCAGTTTGGAATCAGAAGGGTTTGATTTTGTTTGATTTTGTTCACTGTTGTCCAGAGATAAATTAGAAGTGTTAAAGATGCTTGGAATCAGTTTGTTAAAATGTACAGTTAGTAAATATATATGCATATCAGATGGGAATCAATGAAAAAATGACCAATGAATTTTGTTGTGGAACCTGATTTTGGTTTTTTTGTTTTGAACAATGAATTTTGGAATGTTACAGGTATTGTATATATTTTGGAATGTCCATATTTTAGGGAAGACTCTGCCAAAATTTTGTTAGAATTTTGATCTAGTCTGTGTGTTGATTTTAAGAGCAGTGATAGTTTTAGTCTTGCTTTATTTAAATGGGGTTTTTCTGTTGTTTTACCTCTCAATCCATAGGTAAAATATGGATCGAAAGTGGATGTCTGCCAATCGTTTGTCGAAGGAATATAAGGATGGAGTGAAAGATTTTATTGGGTTTGTAGTTGGGCATACAACAGACCATAGTAGAATCATATGTCCTTGTTTAAGTTGTTGTTATACAAACAAAATTAGTGTTCGGGAATTGGAATGGCATTTAGTGAGCAATGGGATTGATCAAACTTATACCTGTTGGACAAAGCACGGTGAGACAAGAGGTGAATCTTCTAATATGGGGAATAGTGGGAGATATGCGTCAGAGGACACCGCTACAAATACATATGATGGTGACCGCTTTGAAGATATGGCAAATGCGGTTGAAGAAGATCTTCGTGATTGTCCTCAAATGTTTTATTAATAACTTATGTGTATAATTTTTTTCAGGTAAATGGCATCTGAAGGTGATGATAGTGCTCCCGAGGCCCCCCAAAAGGGGACGGCGTCCCGTGGACCGACTTTTAAGAAGAAACTCATCCGTGAGAGGAGTAAAGGAGTTGCAAAACGTGTGGTAAGATACTTGTCGATTAAATTTGTACACTAATACTATTTTTTTTAGTTGAGTATCTAAATTTGTACACTAATACTATTTTTTTTATAGGTTATATGGAATGCTAAGGGTCAACCAATTGGTGAAAATGTTAATGACTTTATTCAATTCATTTGGGCCACAGTCACGGAAGACGGTCCCAATTAGCCGCGATAATTGGAAGGATAAGGATCCATATTTGAAGGAGCTAAAAGATGAGATATGGACTGAGATACGTATATAAAAATGGGATTAATTAACATTGGTTAGTTGTATTGTTTTTTAATTTATCTAAACATACTTATAGTCTACCATTTTGTTTATAATGTTCTTGCAGAAGCATTTTGATGTTGATGAGACCCGAAAGGATATTACACTTAGGTTAGCTGGAAGATCACACCGGAATTTCCGAACTGCGTTAGCGAACAAGTGGTTGAGAGACCAACACGGGAACATCAGACATCAGCCTCCAGCAAATATATGCATCGTTCATAGAACAGGATGATTGGAGCGCTTTTGTAAGAAGACGCACAGAAGATGAAGAATATATAGTATGTACAATAATATTTATAACTTTTATATATGACATTAAACCATGCATTAATATATTCTTATGTTTTTATGTAGAGAATAAGCAATGAAAATCGGCAAAGAGCGTCAAATCCTCCATACCCTTACAGAGGAGGGGTTAAAGGGTATCCCCGCATTGAGGAAGAAATGGTATGTACAATATCTTTAATTATAACTTGTTTTAACGCATCTCTTGGTATGTACAATTTCTTTCTTACTTTCTCTCAATTTGTTTGTTCACATGTACAATTTGTTGGAGTCGGGAGAAGATGCAACTTCTCAATCCATTGATCGATCTTGTTTGTGGATAGAAGCCCGTGAAACAAGAAGGGTGACATTGAACATCTACCCACTAGAGAAGTGGTCGATAAAATTGTAAGTATGATAACATTAATTAACGTTTAAATTAATGATATTATTTAATAATATTTAATAATATTTGTGTCTCGCAGAATGAACTGTCAATGTCTATGTCGGATTTGTCCGTCAAGACATCCTTTTCCAAGCCATCCCCATCAAGGAGTATCCTGGTCGGGTAAGAGGCGTGGGATTTGGCGTCTCCCGTATGCTATCTTTGGATCACAGAAGCGCGTAAGACGCCATGCTGATGCTAGTGAAACAGAAGAATTGAGGAGAATGGTAACTCAGCTATACCAAAAAGTTCAGGAATTGGAAGATAGTAAGAAGGATAAAGATGAAGTGGAGAGGAACGAGCATCAGTCACCTATCCCTAACCCAAAGAGTGTTAGAGATAGTTGCACTATTGTGAGTCCCGAGGTAATAATCGTTACATTTCTTTTTATACTTTCTCACCTAAGTATTCAAAGATTTAACATATTAATATTTCGTTTATCATTGGTTTAGGGCATTTATGAGTGCAGTCTATATTTGACAAGTCCAGCATAGCGAATGGTTGGTAAGGGAATGTTGTATAATGAACCAGGTGTGTCACTACACAACCTTCCTTTACCTCCTAATCATGTAAAGGTTAGAGTTGACGTTGCACTTGAGGGAGATGCACTATTGCCTGTACCATTGGAGGCGGCAGATGTGATGACAGTGGAACAGGCAATAGGAACCTATGTGGCATGGCCAAACCACCTCGTAGTTACAAGTGATATGGTACGTATATGTTAAAGTATATGCTTCACTATCATATACTGCATATATTTATTAAATTAGGTGATCACTCACTAACTAGTCAATATGTTGGAATGCAAAATATGTAGGTATCTCCAACATCCAAAGCCAAGGACAAAGGCAAGGGCAAGCTGCCTATAGCTAGCAAGAGTGTTGGCAAGCAGCCAACAAATGGGTCATTCACATCTCCAGTGAAGAAGGTCATGGTATCTCAGCCTCCTACAGCTCCTGCTATAGATTTTACAATTTATCTTAGAGTCCATGTGGCAACAAAGATGGAGGCAGCAGATACCATTAAAGTACCAATGGATGAATCAATTTTGGGTTATGAGCACGACCTAAGAGCTGGTGTTGATGGTGCACTTCAAGAAATTCTTAATGACAACCTATGGTTAAGTGAAATTGTTATTAGTGTATATCTCAGGTACTGCATTAAATTTTAAAGTATCCAATGATTTTTATTTTTTTACACTAAATATTTATGTTATTGTTAATGCATTAATTTGTATGCATGTTTTAATTTAAGGTACTTGTATCAAGAGATATTGATCCCACAAGAACAAACTCAAAGGTTTGTATTTTTGTGCCCACAACGGACACATATGGGATCATGGAATCTTTGACATGTCTGAAGTATGTCATTCACCGCTTGACATTAGCAAATCGACTTTGAGACTTTGTTTTTGTCACCTTGCAACGTAGTGTAAGTCATTTAATTTAATCAATATTACTAAATTTATTGAAATGTGTTTACTTTCTTATATTTTTTTGTCCAACATTTTTGTAGGGATCATTGGTTATTGTTAGCGATTAACTTGAATCAAAACGTTGTGTACTATCTTGATCCATTGCGTGTACATATCAACATGCGCAAAACAATGAAAGAGAAGTACAATCAGTAAGTGTGTATAAATCATAGATATGTATATATATATATATATATATATATATATATATATATGTATGCAATTTCTTAAACGTTTAAGTTACTTGTAATATTGAAGTGTTTATTTGTTTATGTTTGGCCTACGTGACATCTTGTGCTGGCTGGCTGGTATTTGTTTAAGTTACAGGTGTTTTATAAATTTTGGAATGTCCATATTTTAGATGTCCAAAGAAGGTTTTCCAGTACGTTCATTACAAAAGATTTCTAGATCCCAATAGACCCAATGCCAGATAGCCGCCAAAAAGCACAAGCCCGAAAACACAATATGTGCCCCGGCCACACCTTCGTAACTCCAAATACCCGGATTCGTTATAGTCCCTCCTGTGATATTCCAACCACCCCAAGAATTGGTTATTCCTAAACGAGTCATGAAGGGTATAACGAACATACCCTGTCTCCACATTGGGTCAAGAACAGGTCGAGGGATCAAAAGCGCTAATTCATATAGAGCCATCGAACCGCCCAACCAAAGAACTGTGAGTCAGATGCATTATATGCACAGAAAGTAAACGGCCGGGATCATTTAATACAACGGTATGAACACGATACCAAGGCAAACCCATGAAAATACCTCTTATATCAACAAAAAATAGACACTATGTAACTTTATTGCACTGTAAAAAACGAGAGACTCTGCCAAAATTTTGTTAGAAATTTGATATATATAGTCTATGTGTCCATATTGAATGATTTTGTTTGATTTTGCACTTAGGGCAATCCTACTTTATCGAAGAAACAAGTCTCGATTTTCTAAATTTACTCCACCTAAATGGATACCGATAAAGGTATTTATATCAATTTTTTTATGCAATTATTCAAATTACCAAAAATAAAAACAATTAATTTCATATTTTTGGTTTTATAGTGTCCTCGCCAACCGAACTCTGATGATTGTGGCCGATATGTTTTAAAGTTTCTCAAGGATATTGTCGTTCATAATCAAACAGAAATTCCAACAGAGGTATGTTTGTAACAATTTCAAAGTTTATATAATTTTTTCTTTTACGCATACCATTTGAATGCTTATGTTCAATTCTAACTTCATTTAATTTTTATTTCAGCGATCTTATCACGATTGTCAATTCGACACATACACCGATCATACCGAACTCAAAGAAGAGTGGTGTCGATATTTTACTACAAATTTTATCATTTATAAGCGGATAGAAGAAGATTAATATTAATGTTTACGTGAGTTTTTGTTAAATTTGGTTTTTTTAGTTTATCATCCTTGAATTGAAAAGGTTCAGATGAAATTAGGAATAAATTTCTTTTTTATGTTGGCTAATATTTTATATATTTTATGTTGGCTATTTGGTATGATATGTTATGTTGTTACAATGTATTTTTATATTTTGGAATGTCCATATTTTAAGGAAAACTCGCCAAAATTTTGTTAGAATTTTGACTTTGTATGCATGTTTAGTTGCAAAGTGATGTAAGAAAAAGATATTACTATTTAGGTAGGATTTGTAGCATGACATGTGCAATATTTTAGTGATCTATTCTGTATAATTGTAAATTTGACTATGAAATAAATTGTACTTTATTTATGTTAATGTAAGGATATGTAGGAATCTATGAAAAAATTACATTATAATGTTAAATTTTGATGTTGGGGAATGTTGATGACAATTTTGATTGCATTTTGTGTTATCATATTATGCAACAAATATAATGTAAATGTGAGAGAACTAAATTTAATAAAAAAAAAGGAGAATAAACAGCGCTTCAATAATGAAGCGCTGCTTATTGTATAAAAAGACAGCGCTTCTAAAAGGAAGCGCTGCTAATTATTCAAAATAAACAGCAAGATGGAAGCTGCTTATTGTCTATACAATAACCAGCGCTTCATTATTGAAGCGCTGTTTATTGTCAGACAATAAACAGCGCTTCCTAATTGAAGCGCTGTTTATTGTCCATTTTCAGCAGCGCTTCATAAACGCTGTTTTTTTGAAATACAATCAGCAGTGGCTTAATTTTCAGCTTTTTAAGCGCTGTTTTAGGCTAAAAATAAGCGCTGTTTATTGCCAAAACTTGTTGTAGTGTCCAAAATTAGATACAACATAATATCATGTTGTTCCTCTGGATTCATATCTACCTATAAAAAATCAAATATCTCATCACCATTTCTATTTATAAGAGTTACACAAAGCTCTAATTAGTAAGTGAATTACACAGCAAAAAATGGCAATTGGGACAACAGTAACCCCACTAACAAGAGCATCACTAATATCAATGGCGTTCTTCAAAAAAATTGAGATAGCAATGGCAAATATCGTGAAAGCAAACGGGGGAACATATAGCAACATGAGGAAAAATCAATGGCGTTCTTCAAAAAATCAATGGCGTTCTTCAATAGCAATATAATCGATTTTTAATCAGCAAAACGATGAACCAAGAATTTACGAGATGCATTCTTCAAGAAATTTTCGAGAAACAAAAGAAGGAATTCGCAAATCGCTCTTTACAGATTACAACATCAGATTAGCAAGATTAGTTATACAAATGACCAGAGGGATATAGAGAAACATGAACACACCTTTGCAGTGGAAGAGAGACGATATGTTTCCGATGAGAGGACGCCGTGAGAAGATGGAGTAGACGCCGGTGGGAGAAGAAAAACAGAACGCTTCGTGAAGGTAGATTGAGAGACAGAGAGGTGGGAAAAGGGGGTAGACGGCGGTGGGAGAAGAAAAACAAAACGGTTTGTGAAGGTCGATCAAGAGACAGAGAGGTGGGAAAAGGGGGTAGACGCCGGTGGGAGAAGGAAAAAAAATCGCTTTGTGAAGGTATATCGAGAGACAGAGAGGTGGGAAAAGGGGCAAGTGAGGAAATTTATTTTTAATCCTATCCTACTTATTTTTAACCCAGCCTCTACCCTAGGATAAAAAATACAAAGAGATAATAGGATATGATAAGTGATAAGATAACCTTATCATATCATATTGGCTCACCAAACAATAGATAATGACAGGATAAGATAGCTTATCATATCCTGTCTCCCTTATCCTGGCCACCAAATGGGCCCTTATATTGCTTAGAAATCGAAACTAAGGATAGCTTATAAATATCCACCTACCTCAACCAATTGAAATGCTTTGTAAGAACAAAACCGTGAAGATGTGAGCTAAAGCCGATAATACCTCGAAAAACGGAGGTTGGAACATTTATAATTATAATTATAATTCATATAATTGGTAGTAATACTACTAACTAATTAGAAGAGGGAAGAAGTAGAATGGAGGAACAAAAATAGCATGAACTATCCAACCAAAGAAGACCAAGTTAAATTATTTCTTAATTCTAATTGGACCGGTAAGGTGGCGCTCTTTAATAACCAAGTTAGCATATTCCATGCTTTTCGGCTTTTCTTATGTCGCTGGTGTGCTTTGTGAAGGGGTTTTAGGGTTTTTTTTTTGACTATAGCCTTTGTGTTTTTTTATCACACAGTTTGTGATTCTGGATAAGGCCTGTGATTTTGGGAGATAGGTTTCTTTCCAAATCTCACATCAAGTTATCTTCTATGTTGAGAATTAGTTGATCAAGTTTCTCAAGTGCTCAACCTTATTTTTATGATGGATAAATTATGTTGTTGGAAATCTTCTTTCTCTAAGGTAAGAATGTAACAACACCTCTTCCTGTTGTCTTCTTTTCTTATGCTTTTACGTAAAGGTTGTGTTTTTCCTATCTATTGAGCTTGAAGGAAATTCAATTTTTTTGGGGAGTTTTTCTGTTTCTTGATGATTGGCTTGTGTATCCATGTATGTATTGTCACCTGTTGTTGGTCACTGCTTTGGGGAAAACTTTAATTCTGTCTCTGAGATTCATATTTCTGTATGAAATCATCAATATTATTATTCCCTGTATAATTTATCATCTTGGTATCCATTATCATTATCTTGGGATGGCGATTTGGCTTCCTCATCCTGAAGTGTGCCCTTTCTATTTCTTAAACTCTAATGTGTTATACGTGCTTGGTTAGTAATTCTAATTTCTTGCATAATGCTTATGTTTTGTCTTGATCCTAATGTTTGTTGGATATTTTAGATATTAGTAAGGGGAAATAAACTGTTTTAGTGACTACTGCTATAAATTTACCAGTATGTGTTTTAAGATCTACCACCATGAAGTTTATAAGTTGCTAGTACAAAGCTTTAGCTTTTTATATATAATAAGTAAAACGTTTTTGTTTTTTGACTTTTTGGGAATCCGTGATCATCTTTGTTTGATCGGGGATTGTAGTTGAAATAACTGTAGGTTTTGGGAGTGTATTTGTCCTTTCATTTTGGATGAGTTGAGAAATCATTACTTTATCTGACTTCCTTGTATGCTACCCTAAACTGGCTTAACTATCCTTTTACTTTGTTTTTGCTTGCTTTTATAGCTTGTATCCACGCGTTCTTCATCCAGTACTGGCAAAGGGAAAAATCATGAAGGTTCAATAAAGTATGGTTTCACCCTAGTGAAAGGGAGAGCTAATCATCCAATGGAGGATTACCATGTTGCCAAGTTTGTACAGATACAGGGAAAAGAATTGGGTTTGTTTGCTATTTATGATGGCCACCTGGGAGATCGCGTGCCTTCCTACCTACAGAAACATTTGTTTTCCAACATTTTGAAGGAGGTGTTTACTCTGAAAATTGTGAAAATTAATTATAAATCTTCTATGCTAGTTTGATCAGAATTCAGATTGGAAAATTTACATTTTTATGCTTACATTTTTATCATAGGAGGAATTTTGGGATGACCCTGCTGCATCTATATCAAAAGCATATCTGAGCACAGATCAGACAATTCTTTCACGTAGTTCTGATTTGGGGCATGGTGGATCAACAGCTGTAACTGCAATATTAATCAATGGACAAATATTATGGACGGCTAATGTAGGAGATTCACGAGCTGTCCTTTCAAGAAAAGGTCAAGCAGTGCAATTGACTACAGATCATGAGCCCAACACAGAACGAGGCAGCATTGAGAATAAAGGTGGTTTTGTCTCCAACATGCCAGGTACTTAAAATGTTCCTGTTATTCGTGTTTCTAATATGTATGCTTTCATATTCTACTTTTTCGTGTGAATCTTTTTTTTTTTGTTTGTTTAGTATGTAGTTACGATTTTGTGGAAATTGACTATATTATAGTTTCCTTTGTGAATTTCGCGGTTATGATTCCCTTGAAGCAGCTGGAAGTTTTTGTATTCACACCAAAATATGACCAGGCAAATTAAATGAAGCATATGTCTAACTTGATTATATAAGCTTGGACAAGCAATATTTTATTTTTAGTTGGCATGCTGCTGTATAATGAGTTCAAATGTACTTGTATGAATTCTTGTACTTGTTTTGTAAATCGTAACTGAATTGAAATGCTGAATTTTCTTCCAATTTAATACTTTAGGAACGAAAGCATCAGAGAAAAAGTTGAGATAGCACCTATTGTGGAAAATATGGTAGTGTCTCACCTTAGGTGTTTGGGAATGTGTGGAATATGTAAAAGCACTGGTAGAGAGGATAGAGGTACAGAGAGACCAAGAAAAATTATTGATTAGACAATTAAGAAGGATTGAAATTCGATGCTTTCCCATTAGACATTATTCATGATAGGATATTATAGTGTTGTTTGATCCATATAGGTCACCCTACCAAGTGGGAAAAAGGTTTGGTTGTTGTTTTTGCCGTTTAGTGCATTACAAACTGCTGTGGTTATGGTTTTATCTTTGCTTGGAAAAACCATGGGACTTTAGCTTAGTCTAGAGCATGAAGGTGCATAATATGGTTGTGACTTGTGAGCAGTCCATGAAATTAAGTTGAAGAGAAAATATCCTTTTCTCATTTTGGGAAAACCATATTTTCCATAAAATCATTGATACTTGGCAGGAACTCAATTGTATCCATTTACTGATGATTTCAAAGAGTTTCAACCAGAACTATGAGCTGCAGTTGATTTTATAGAGATCACATGTGTTAACCTAAATGAGTAAAGAAGAAACAATTGATGCATATTGCAATCTTGTTTATTGCATGCTTATGGTGTAAGCGATATTTTTTATTTTAATGCTACGAAGTTGCACTGCATTGCTGCTAACATTAATATTACTGATGGTCTCTGATACATCTCAGGTGATGTCCCTAGAGTCAATGGGCAACTGGCTGTTTCTCGAGCATTTGGAGACAAGAGCCTCAAGTCACATTTGCGATCAGACCCCGATGTACAAAGTACTGATGTAGATGTTGATATTGATATTCTAATCCTTGCAAGTGATGGACTTTGGAAGGTGAATCATTGCAACCCAAAATGTTGTTCCCTTAAGTAAAATTTCAAAGCATATATGGTTATTTTTATGGTACTTGTTTTTAAAGGTATTATAAAAAGGGAAAACATTTTTCCTTTGCATGTGCTAAATCAGGTAATGCCTAATCAAGAGGCAGTGGACATTGCTAGAAGGATGAGAGATCCACTGAAAGCAGCTAAGCAATTAACAGCTGAAGCATTAAAAAGAGACAGTAAAGATGATATATCTTGTGTTGTGGTTAGATTTAGGTGTTGATATCTTTTAAACCAGGTTTCTTGCCGAATGAAGTTTATAGCACCAATAAGGATATATCTCTACATGATATACCAATATACTACATATATACTTGGTGGGGTTAGTTCTGACTGAATTCATTTAAGGTAATTTGCCAAAGAAAAAGGAAAGGGTATGTCAACCTTTTACAGATTAGGTTTTTGTTGTTTTGAGATTGTTTGATTTGTTTATTTCAAGTGTGAATATTAGGAATCTGCTGTCTATTATATCATTTTATTCTGCATAAGAGTAAAGGCAGCTATATGTAGATGGAGAGTATGCATCTAATTAGTGGTTGGAGAATTGTTATTGTTTTGATGAAGATTAGTCCCATCCACCTTTGTATGCAAATTTATCAAGCACCCTCTTTAGTCTTTTCTTTTTTCCAATTTCTAAATGGGAGGGGCGTCTAAGTTCCATGAGAAAGCTAGGACTCCATTTAAAAGACGCGACATGAAAATCATGGACAAGCAGAAAAACAGAAATCGGAATCTGCAAAGAAGATGGAAGAACTCAGGGAACTCGTATGCGGAATTTTTCTACTGATACCATAACAGATTTTAAATGGCAAAAGTTGCTATTCTCATTGATGATATATATATACACACAACAAGATGTGACTAACTTGACTAAAGGCATAACTAACTAACTACTGGTAGTTAAATAACAACCATGATTAGTTAGTTAACTAACTAATCTGATAATATCCATCCACACGGACAAGCAAACATGGTTGGAATTATGCTGGTTAGACAATGTGAGCAAAACAAAAAAAATCAACAATGTGCATTAATTCCATTTGTAATGAATTTATGAAACATTTTTTTTAAAGAAAAATTGTTAATAATTGGCTTTGCAAAGGCTTAAAACTAATCATTTGGGACAGAGCATACATGATACACGAGGGTTAATTTATGTTGTCAAACTCCTTTTTTTTTTATTTTTATTTAGAAGGATCCCGCGATGAGATAGAAGTCTTGTTTATTTAACGAGGTTGGTAAATGGTTTTACATTTAATTAGCCTTAAAAGATTGTATACCCTTTAATTTGTTTTTGGGTGCAATATAGGGGGAAGAAACCCCTCAATCAATTAAAAACCACGAGGAAAGCGTACAAGTCAGGGCGAGCGCCATAGAGAATTAGGAGCAATGTCAAACAATTTACACGAAATAGCTTAGATTAACTCCCGACTTTGACAAAGCATAAGCTAGTTGGTTTGCTTCTCCCAAAACATGGACCAATAGTGGATTAATCTCGTTTCCGTGGATGTTGTGAATCCTTTCCACCAAGCTAGAGCAAGGATGACTCCTAGTGCATTCTTTTTACAAATACCCTAAAGTTCAGCTTGAATCACAAAGCACGATCTTTAAATTTGTTTAAGATCATGTTAGTTGCACATACGAAGAAACAATTAATGTCTCATTTATATTAAAATTATCTTTTGACTTTTAATATGTTTTTTCGTCTTGACAATACGTTATCTTTATATAATTAATTTTTAATTAATTAATTAAGTAAAAAAAAGAATTTGTTTAACACAGAATGAAAATGAATGATAACTTTTAAAATGAAAGAACAAAAACATTCTTCTAAAATATCAATTAAAATGAAATGGAAAAGTAGTATTCGTTGTAGGACACTGACTGCTCGCGTATAATAAAGTTGAGTCCCTCATTCTTGAACACGAGATCACCTCACTTTGCATTATCTTTATCTTGAAATAGTGAAATCACGTCCAACGATGATAATGGATAAGATTTCCAAGTTGCTTGACTCATATATTTGTACCACAGCTAAACTTGCATAGAATGATACCCTAAAATAAATTTATTAATGATGATTAAACAAAATCAAATCCTGTAAATCAAAATTGCAAAAAAAGTTTTATAAAAAAGTTATAAAAAAAAGTTTAATAAAATGTAAAATATTATTCTTGTTAATTTCCTGTATTATTTTCTTTTGGTCCTTTTTTTTATGTGAAATCAACGGGTCACGCATATCATCTTGCCCCAATGATTGGAAGAGCCTAAAACTGCAACGGACCACGATGCTGGCCCATGATGGCCCGGAATTCTCGGGTTTAACTAGCCTCCTGCAATATAAAATGGAGAGAGAGTACCAAATTATAAGATCGCTATTTCGCCAATACTCCCTCCAGTATCATTTATAAACAAAAAAGTACTCATATTTGGTAGACTCAAATATAAGTGAATTTTAACTATCTCAGCCTTATTTAATGTCATTAGTCCAAAAATACCCTTATTTAATTCTACTTTTGTTTTCTAAAAACATTGCACACCCAAAAAAAATAAGGGTATATTAATAAATTTAGTATATATTTTATATGAAATCAAGAATATTAAATGATATAACTAACTTTATTAATCTGTGTGAAATTAGGTCATTTTACTTATAAATGAGTCCGGAGGAAGTACACTCGTTCAATTTCATTTATTTATTGATTGCTGTTTTAATTGCACAACTATTCATATTGATTGCTTGTGTGTGTGTGTAATGTGTTCACATTTGAAGTGTGAATTGCCTATTCTTTCGGTTGCAAGAGCTATCTGTGGATCGGTTTCTTGACGACCTTGTTCTCGGGACATGCATCTATTTTCCGACCAAAATCTTTTGGGGACTCGATTTTCCAGATTTAGGGTTCCCCGTACATCTAGATCCCCTATTATGGTTACGTTTACTACTCCATTTAGCATCTAGAAAAAAGAAAATAGAATCACTGGAAAACTAATATTGGAGTTAGATTTAAGTGCATAAGTGTGACTAACTAGGCATTACAAATCGGACTAATGGGGTTAATGAAACAATGGACTACTATATCATTGAATTATCAATTGCTACCTCAATGTACGCTTATTAGCATATTTTTGTATTTGTTCTTTGAATTTTTCTCACAAATTTTTCACGTCACTTTATCTTTTTACGCGAATATCAACATTTGTGATAGTTACTCAATTACTCAACAAAGCAACTCTTTTTTTTATGCTACCATGTCTGTTTACGCGAATAACAACATTTGTGATGAAGTTACCCGGTTACTCAACAAAGTAACATTTTATTCCTAGCTTTTCTTTATTTTTTTATAACTGTGTGCAATATTACATATTTTCAGCAGCAATTTACAATATTTTTGGTCCATCCCAAACTTATTTTGTGTTTACCCCTTCTTATTCTTCAAATTTGGTAGCAAGTGTTGGTCAATTCCAAGTTTTCATTTTCACTTCACTCCCTAAACTGCCTAAATTCTTTTACAAGTGCAGAGTATGTGTCAAAAAGAGTGGGTATCACATCAATCCCAAGGTTCAAGGGTTCCTAACAGATCATGCATTTATTCCACATTGGTTTCACTTCACTCAACAAGCCATATTAATTGAGTAAAGACACAATACAAACATGGCCAAATTAATCCCCTTTTCCAAACTTTAGAATGTGCAGTGTCCCCACTGCATCATCCCAAGAGTTTGCAAGAGGATTTGGTCACAACAGACAACACAAGACAACCAACAGACTTAACAATTCTAGCAATAACAAAATGCAACAACATACTATACTATGACAGTAAACCAACAAACAGACTCATCTAACAAAACAAGTGAAAAAAGAAAATCAATAAAGTGGCTGTAGAGAGAACATCCCTGTCATAGTGTAGCATCCAGAAGGCAGAAGCTTCTCAAGTACTGGTTAAGTGCAGATGGCTCCTCCTTTTGAAAAATTGGGAAGAAATGTCAAGTCTTTCCAGCATTCAACTCACCCCCCCGATCCCAATTTTTTTTTCACACAAAAATCATTTTTTTCTCTCTAATTTGTGCCTCTGCTTCATCTTTTTGGCCTCTATTCTTTTCTTTTCTTGACCACCACCACTAGGTACTCTCTTTTTTTCTTCTTTTTTTCATTCATTTTTAAAAGGAAAAATAAATAAAGATAAAAACAAAAAACTGAAATAAAAAACTGGGCTGCCTCCCAGTAATGTTTAATTTATCATCTTTACTAACTGATACTGAGTTAACCGATCTTAGTTTAGCTGATCTGGATTCAACTGATTAGGACTTAGCTAATTGATAGATTCTTGCACTTCAACTGAGTGGCCCATTACATGATCCGACCAACTATTTTTTTGATGTAAACAAAATTTAACAATAGTATAAGAGAAAGGAAAAAATGTTTGTGGGACCCACTAAAATGCAATCTTCGCAGAATGGGAGGAAAGCTGAAACAGACATTGTAAATCATGCGAAAGGACAAAATGTTTTTCCTTTTTCCAATTTTACCTCTTATTTTTATTATATTTAAGGGTATTTATGTCATTTTATTTTTATGTTTCTTTCTTTACTCTCACTTTCCACCCATTCAAACAACTTTCCTTTCATTTTCTCTTTTACAAAATGTCTTTTTCTTCTTTCACTTTCATCCCTTTCACTTTCTTTCCATAAACAAACGGAGCCTAAGAGATCAATTTATTTTTTTAACACAGATATTATAATTTACTCTGTAGGACTTGTATTATTTTAAAAAATATATATTTTGAGAGCAAGTTCGATAAATTGCACTCTCATTCCCTTATGTAGTGTTGGTTGGAGGGAAGGGGAGGGAGATTAAATCATTTAAAATAAAATTACTTAAATATCCTTATATATCTATATCTATATATATATATATATATATATATATATATATATATATATATATAAGGCTATAAGAATATATAAGTAAATTAATCACTCTTCTCTATTAAAATCTCTCACTTTCCCTCCTGAACCAAACACGCAAAGGTTTCCCTCCCCTCTCCTCTATTCCTCTCAACCAAACACAAAATCAAATTAAATCTCTCACTTCCCTTCCCTTCCCTCTCCCCCCTCCATTAAAATATCTCCCCTCATTTGAATCAATGATATACATTCCCATCCACTCTTATGTTAAAAATCTACACTCTCATCCTTTGAAAAGTAAATATATAGAGTAAATTATACTCTCGTTCCTTCAGAAAAACTTGAATTACACTCCCCTCATTTAATCCATTTTAACGTAAATAAATATTTTATTGATGACAAATATCTTCAATTTCCCCTTTTTTATAACTTTCATTGTTAATATTTTGAACAGTTATTGTTAATTTTATGACTTTAGAAGATAAAGTTTTGATTTAAATGGCAGTTTTATCAGCTTAGTAATTTGCCCAAAATTTTTGTTTTATCTTTTATTGCTCCATAGTTGATAATAGGGTTTAAGAATATATGCTAATGATATTGTGAATAAAAAATAGAGAAAAAAAATATCCATAAGAAGTTTGATTATATTAAAATAAACTAAAGTGTAATACATATTTACTTCTCAAGGAAAAAGATAGTAGATTTTAACATAAGAGAGGACAGAAATGTAATTCAAACATCTTTTAGGGGAAAAGAGTGTAATTTTCTTTAATATATATTACATAAGATGATAGATGAATGTATATTTTGACACAAGAGGAGGAATGTGTAATCTAAACATCTCTTTGGAAAGGGAGCATAATTTTTTCTTCTTTTTAAGAAAAAATGGAGTTTAATGGAGTTAATATTAAAATAATAAAATAATAGTTGTTATAAAATAAAAAAACAGTTAAATTTTTTTGGACCCAAAAAAACAGTTAAATTAAAAATAATTAAAACTGATATATTTATTGCTCACTCTGGTCTCTTTTATAAGAGACAAAATGACATTTTTTCTTGGTTCTAAATATAAGAAACAAGCATAAATTTTCAGATATATTAAATAATGAATTCTATTTATACCCTTATTTAAGTCTCATGTTAGATGAAATAATTAAAGAATTATCATTAATTAGAATTATGAGCCATTATTTTTAATAAGAATAGTTTTAAAGAGAAATTTATGATTTGAATATATTAATTAAAAAGTTATAATTTCTATGATATTTTTTAACCCGTGTGAATTAGAATATGAGTATTTTATTGTTAGCTGGGGAAGCAAGAAGCAACCAAGAGATGCCTAGCTAACAGTGAGTGAGAGAGAGACAACATTTATAATGATAGTCATAGTAGATAATACTAATAAAGAAACAACAATAATTGATTTAGACAAATCACGATTGACCACGTGACAAAATTTGTGATCCATATTGTGTCCCACGATTTTAATTTTTCTCATTAAACAATTTCTTTCGCTCCTCATGATTATGTCCTTTTATTTCATTTTTCCCTATCATTCTCTCCCACATAATTTCCTAATTTCCTTCGCCAATCTCTCTCACACACAAACAAACACCTATATTCTCGTTGGCAGCTCAGGCACACAACAAATTTCTCCAACCCAGGACATCACATATTGTCCTAACCAAATTCCAAAATTTAAACGTCGTCGTTGAATCTTCCGTATACTCTTCTTCTTATCAAAGTGATCGCATATCCATTCTAGTATTTTATTTTTATTTTTTTATATTAATTCTAGTGAGTTCTAGAAACTTGTAACTACCACAATACCATGACAAAGTGCTTCAGCCTAACCGAAACCAGAAACCGTTGCTACATATCGACGTTCACCGGTTCGGGTCTCCGGTCCACGATAACGGACCTAAAGGACGGTACCGTGATGCATTGCTGGGTACCGAAGACCCGAACCGAATCAAAACCGAACCTACTCCTGATCCACGGGCTCGGAGCGAACGCGCTGTGGCAGTGGGGGGACTTCATCCGAAACCTAACGCAGTTCTTCAACGTGTACGTGCCGGACCTCGTGTTCTTCGGCGGGTCGTACACGACCCGACCCGAGAGGAGTGAGGGGTTTCAAGCGGAGTGCGTGATGAGAGTGGTGATGGATGGGAAGTGCTTGAAGAAGGTGAGTGTTGTGGGGCTGAGTTATGGAGGGTTTGTGGCGTATAGTATGGCGGTGAAGTATGGGGAAGTGGTGGAGAGAGTGGTGGTGTGTGGGTCAGGGGTGTCTATGGAAGAGAAGGATATTAAGGAAGGGCTTTTTCCTGTTTCTGATTTGGAAGAAGCTGTTAGCATTTTGGTGCCCCAAACGCCTCATAGGCTTAGGGAGCTTGTTGGTTACGCTTTTTTCAAGCCACCTCCTGTTGCTTGGTTTCCCTCTTGCTTCCTCCTTGATTTCATTGATGTAAGTCAGTCTTTTACTCTCTGCCTTTTTTTTTTAATTTGTAAAACAATTGTATGATAAATATTGACAGGGAACATGATTAAGAAAATTAAAACATTTTTTTATTGAAAATTGTTACATTTCATGTTATTAATGCAAAATGTTAATTGACGTATTTTTTAATAAAAAATGTATTTCTTGATTTTTTTTTTTTATACCCATGGGATAGCAGGAGTTTTTTTATTTCTCAGTTATTATTATTATTTTTTTCTCAATCGTGCCCGGATTTATTTGAGACTAGAGGGCATTGGGTGATATGGTAATTAGTGGTTGGGGAGGTGTTTGGAGGAGCATTTGCATACTTAAATTTTCAATTATAAAATTAATTTGCATTAAAATTTTATTTTGAAGAGAAATGAGTTGTTTGAAAATGTTACCTCAAAGGTAAATGTTGAGTACGATTTACTATAAATTTATCAATTCAACATACTAATTCTATTTTTTCGTTTTTAGTCAAGTGTAGTTTTATGAGCAGACTTGATTATAGGAAACTAAACATGATTATTTTTTGTTAAATAATGTTTTGGAAGCATATATGACTCTGCAAACATGCTATTAATCCACTTCTGGAAGTAACATTGTCTGTAGGACTTGAAACTTTGTCCCCGTTTACTATTTGTGTGATTGTTCATTACTTCATTCTTGAGCTGGATATGGATAACAAACATTGTTGTTGACTTGGTTTTTTTCTGGCCTTGCATGAAACATGTTTGTAGGAGAAAAAGAAGAGTGTGTTGTGTCTATAATGGTGTGTGATGGTTGAATTAGATTTGTTTTAGTTGCAATTTTAACTAACTAGGCCTATGATATTATGGTGGATATGCATGAATGTAAAGGGGACAGAGTGGGCTAAAATTGGTGAATTTGGGTAGGCAATGTGCAGGGACTATGTAAAAGAAAAACGAGAATTGATCCGAGCCATTGCAAAGGACAGAAAACTTTCTGACCTTCCCAAGATATCTCAGGTTCATTTCTACATTCCTCTTATTAGTTGGATGATGTTTTCACTTTTCCCCGTTGCCAGTTTGTAATAGTTTAAGAGGCTTCATTTCATCTTCCATGCAGCCTACATTAATCATCTGGGGAGAACATGATCAAGTATTCCCTTTAGAACTTGGCCACAGATTGAAAAGGTTAATAGTAATCTTATTGTACATGTTAGTTGTTGACTTGTTGTTACCATCACATTTGAATTGAGAACTCATTGGATTTTGAACACAGGCATTTAGGGGACACTGCTCAAATAGTGGTCATTAAGAATGCAGGGCATGCTTTCAGTGTGGAAAAGGCTAAGGAATTCTACAGTATCTTGAAATCCTTTCTCGTACCTGCAGAGAGCTCACCTCGCAAGTTGCATAATATCCATTCATTGTGAGTTCAAACGCCTAAAAAAAAAAAAAAAAAAAACAAAGGAAACTTACTCTGGTGGCAGAAGAAACAGGAAACAATAAAATGAATGATATTGTTGAAACTTGAAACACATTCTTTTTACATTAAAACAGTTCAATGCAAAGGAACTCAATGGCATGTTGGATCACTAGACTTTTGTCTCATAGTATTGAATCAAAGCATCTTGAATTTGTTGTGGTTAATAGAGTGGAATGAAATAAAAGACGACAATACATTTGAGATATAGAATTGTTGACAAGCCAAATTTTTCATACACTGACTACATTGGTCTTACTATACATTACTTTTTCTGTATAGATAGATGGTATGAGACTGAAATTGCTCACATTTAATGCCTCCACAAGCATCATGCAGTATAAAATGATTTACTGTGTCAGACACAGTACTTGAACTTGTTCTCAAACTAACAATTTAGGCTTGTCAAAATGAATATACAGTAACAGGAAATAGTTGAAGTTTCAGAAAGCTGGTAACCGTCTAACAGGTAGCGTAATGCAACACTTACCAAATTGTACTATCTTCTCTTTGCTTGAGATTCCCTACCTTTTGATTTCTCGGGCCAGTTTGATGCATATTGTTGAAAGATTCAGAATGTGTGTGTTTTTCGTGAAGTTTTTAAATAGGAAAATAAATAACCATGTTAAAAGGAAGATATCACTCCACAACTGCTAGCATAAAACAAATGAACGGGTATTTGAAATAAGAAAAACAGTGTATGAGAACTCAATCTGTAATTTTATTTTAGATTGAACTTAGAATTACAAATACAGAGCTTATAGTTTTATACAAAATGGTAATGTTGATATTAAGGAAACTAACTTCTAGAATTTGGCCAAAAATCAAGTGACAGAAGATTCTGCTAATATGTTGCAACAACAACTTATTCAAATTGCATAAATCACAGTTCAAATATCAAGTCATAGAAGCATCAGCCGCATAATCATAATCTCTGTTGTTGACGTATGCACTATTTGTCACACCCCCTTTTTAGTGCATGCTCCTTCACAAGTCCAAGTCCTTCTCTAAACTTCTCAAATAATGGTTCTCCAGTGTCTTTGTGAAAATATTAGCAAGCTATCCTTTGGTGCAAGAATGCTGCCATGTATTCTGCCTCCATGCTTTTTTTTTTGTTGACAAAAGACAATCACTGCATTTCATTAAGAATCAAGGAAGCAATACAAGTTGGAATATCAATAAAAGATTGAGAACAAGCATAAAATATGGCCGCCTTAGCAATACTATGAGTAATCACATTGGCTTGTCTCCTAGCAAATTCTACTTGGGAGTTTTTACAAAAAGAAAAAAGAGACTCCCTACACTCATGAATAATAGATCCGAACTCCGTAGGGTCTTCACGATGGGAAAGGAAACTGTCAACAACCAACTTTGAATCAAGTTCGAATACCACATTCTCCATCTGAATCTCACACGTCCAATTCACTACAAGCAAGAGACCATAAGCTTCACCCAAACGAACATCTAGAAGGGGGAAAACCATTGAGTTTTGGCACCCATAAACAGACCAAACTCATCTTTTAAGCACATACCTATCCCCACCCTATTGTGTTGAATAGAGAAACAAGCATCAACATTACATTTAACGAAGCCCAAAGGAGGTTTTTGCCAACAAACCTGTGATAAGTCATTGTTACTCTTATCCGGCGAACCATCTATGACACGATCTCGCAACCAATCATCAAGTAGAGCATGGCCACGGTGAAGTACAGCCGATGAGCTCTCCTCTAAGCCCTCCCAAACTTTTTGATTCCTACTCCTCCACAAGGTCATAGCCCACTGACTCTTTTCTACCTTTGGCAATTGTTGAAGGACTAAGAAAAAAAGTTCTTTAAAGCAATCAGTCATATGCATACACCTATCTAAGGTTCCCCACATATTCAACTTCTTCCGGCAAAGAGTGCCACGGGTACATGTAAGGAAGGTGTGCCAAACCATCTCAACCTCATCGCACCATGGACTACACGCAACACACGCCATTTCGCGCTCATGTAAGCGAGCTCTGGGAGATAATGTGTCTTTATAGATTCGCCACAAAAATTGCTTTGCTTTTGGAGGGATTTTGAGTCTCCAAAGATCCTTCTAGTTTCTACTTGTCGCAGGTGACTTGTATCCAGGGCCTCTACAAACACAACTTATAAACTGATCGCACCGTTTAACAACCATTACAATCAGGCCACCAATATCTTCTGTCCTCATGCACAACCTCAAATAAAGGGGTATGTATAACACCCTAGTTTTTCTGACATCCGCTACCCCTTGTAATTAAAGTAACGATGAAGCATGTAACACCCCGGTTTTCAGAGCGCTACTGATTTATCATTTCTTTTAAAAGTTGAAATACTTTTGAAAATATAATACTCACCTTGCATGGTTTTCGCAAAAATGTGGGTCTATATTTTTTTTCTTTTTCAAACTTCCTCAAAACAACAATCGGAGTATCACAGTTCCGAAACATGATGTACAAATAAAACACAATGACCAAAATCACAACAACCATGCAAATAAATATGTATAAACAGTTATACGAAGATGATACGAGTTTTCGAAAGATACATTACACAAAATACAACATCGAAAGAATTACACCAAAGATACCTATAGCTGGTCAGCCCTACAATGCTTACTGTGTCCTACAGCAAGTGTAGTCAACCATGACTTCACAACAAGAAATCGGATGGAGTCCTCCTATGCACCACTCGTCGACCTCGAGTGACTACAACTCTTCAACTTACACCATCATCTGGGGTTGACATCCATGAGAATGCCCGAATAGAAAGGGTCATCTTCCGAAAATAAACATATCATAGCAATAACATATTATGCTAACAGAGTATAATTAACACAGAGCATCATGGTATAAAGCATCCAAAAACAATCAACACAATAAGGATATGCCACATATCTCTATTGATTAGTCTACATGCCAATGCAGATGATTTCGGAACAACGCTTACCCATACTAATGGGCTTAATGACATTGGTCCTACTCCGGATTCCTAGGTTAGACACTGGTCCTACACTAGATTCTCAGGTCACGACTCTGGTCCTACAATGGATTCTCAGATCATAACGCCTCATTTTCCCATGCCAATGGGAATTCAATCACTCGATATTATTCCTACACTTGATTCCTAAGTCGGTGTCAACGTATCCATGACAATGCATTACCAACTGATCAATTCATAACCACATAAGGATCAAAATCAACATCAGTATCACAAATCGTAACCACATAAGGATCAAAATCAACATCGGTATCAAATTCTCAAGAACATCAACTCCAAACAATCAACCACACAAACATAACCACATATAAAACAATCAATTGGAAGATGCCATGACCTTAGATGCTTCTGCGCACAAGCTTTACTACCAGTATAGTCAACGAATAGATCACGCCTCACCCACAACACGATCACTTAAACCCTAAATCAATAGACACTAAAGTTAAGAAACAACTCTAAGCCTCCAATATCACTTATTAGGGCCACGACTCAAAAGTCCTAAACTCGGGTAACACCACTCTAAAATCTCTAACTTACTACCCACACTCTAACTAATTAAACAATGTTTAAAACAAAGGTTTTAGAAACTCAACACCTAACACAAAAACATCAATTAAAATACTCAATTACATAGGTTAGTATGTAAAGAATTGAAACTTGTCGATCCCACAAATGGAAAGCTCACAACTTGATCCTTTTCGGACAAGTCTTTTTTTCAAATTCTTTTAACACATACTAGGCTCATCCATTAAGGAATTCATAGCCCAAAACCTTACGTCACTAATATAAAAATAAACTTTGAATATTATAAAAATGCTAACCATCTAATGGATTAAAAACAAAGGATCACTAAGATTTCTCTTAGTTCACTTCCAAAACAACAAATCAAGTTTCAAACAAAATTTTATAAACTCAACACCTTTCACAAAAATCTGCACTGCTTCAACATCAAGAAAACTTTTAACTTTTAAATCAACCAAAACCATTTCTTTTTCAACAAATTCGTGGATCTAACTTTCAAAACATATAGTTCTTACGCTATTAACATTTGATCAAATAAAAGTGTTAAAATCAACATCAAAACCCTAATTACCTCATGGTTTTCAACATCAACATCAACCCCAAATTTTCTCATTTTTCAAACCTTTCCAACAACAAAAGTAAAACCAAAACTAAGGATTTGATCACAACATTTTCTTAAGGCTCTACTTCTTTAGAAATACAAAGATTTCTTCAAGATTTAGTGTTCATTATCTTAAATCATCAAAACACATTTTGAATCAAAGATTAAACTACATCAAACTTCCTCCAAAAATCCTAAACAACAACAACAAAATCACAAGGAAAACAAAGTTTTAAAAGGTTGAAATCTTTCCCCTTTTTCCTTTTTATGTCACGACCTTTAGGGCTACCAAGGAGGAGAAAAATTTCATTTTCTTCTTAGATCATCATCATCAAAATCATCAACAACAACAAAAACAACAACAAATTAACAAGTGAATCAAAATAAAATTTTTCCCAAAATTCTCTCTAGGTCACGGCTTTGAAGCTCTTGAGGAGAGGGAAAAATCCAACATTTGATCACTCAAAATCATCATCAACAAACCATAAGAAAAATAGAAGCAAAAGAGTTAAAAATCTCACCCACACAACTCCAAAAAGGCCATGGTTTTGGCAAGAAAATGGGGGGAGAAAAACTTGATCATCCACTCAATGCTCACCCAAACTCTAGCACAAGATTTTGGCTCAAAATCAAGCAAAGAAAATGAGCTCAAAAAGGGAGGTAGCTCACAGTTTTCACAAGGAAAGGAAGAAGAAGAAAACTCAAGTTTTCAAGCACCAACACTTACTACCACCAAAACAAAGCAAGACTTCTTTTCTCCCCCTTCTAATAGATAGGTGGCCGGCCAAGGAAGAGAGAAAAAGAAGAAAAAATGAGTCATCACATAGTCATACTTAAACCATGTCATTAGGTAAGATTTTTACCATTTAAGCGCTAAACTAATGACACCTCATCACTAACCCATGCTTCCTCTCAACAACCCTAAGTCAAAGCTTAACTCTTTAGCCAAATGAGTCTCGACATCGCAAAATCACGACGTTGGGTGATCGCATTACCAGTTCGCTCACCGATTAATCGCGTAAATTAATTTACCGAGAAATTAATTTAACGTGTGACTAAGAAATTATCCGCGAATAATTTCGTTACTAGTAAATCATAAATCTACTTTTAAACAATCATATACTATCACAACAAGCTACAATTCGATTTTTGTCGAAATCAAAATTCATTAGAATTGTCTCTCAGATAACAATTACCCGACGATTCAAAATACGACGAAACTTTGTTAAGATTTTTCGATGAGTCTTGAACCATGAATTAATATTAAATATTAATTCTCAATTATAATTTTATCTCGATGAATTTCACTCACTTTATTAACAACAAAAATGCGCGTCGCCGCGTTAAACAGAAAAATCTGTCGGTGATTTCACATTAAAAGTAGCATACGTCTATGTTATCTATTAATTTGAATTATCACCAAAATAGAAATCATTAAAAATAAATCTACACAGTTTCTCGTAATCTTAGTAAGTCATTGAGATGATCAGTCTCTATGACTTACCTTCAAGTACTCAGGACTTTATTGATAAAACAATTTTTCTTAAAAATTGGGGTGTTATATTACCACCCTCCTTAAAATAGTTTCGTCCTCGAAACTACGCTCATATACTAAATCAAAATACTGAAATCTTATCTCAATCAAATCTATAAAATAGTAACATAGAATATATTATATTCTCAAAATCACGGCACAAGTTTGATTTTACAACAGCGAAAATAGACCAAAGATCCAAAATACTTATGTGGTCTATACTTAGAACCACTTACACACCAAAATATATACTGACGATAATAATAGCGTCTTTTACAGACGATCTTGCTTCTTATTCTTCTCCCACTGTGTTGCATCATCCCTTGCTTGAATCCACTCCAACCTCTTTCGTGCTGCGTCCCTAGGGATAAAATCTTTAGGTAGTGAGCTCCCTTCTCCACTCACGGTGTAGACACCTCCTTTAATGGCCGGTCTTGCAACCTCAATATTGTTAACAGTAGGCTCAGTCTTAGGTACTCGGCAATCTTTAGCAAGGTGTCCTGGCTTCTTGCAGTTGAAACAGAGCGCCTCCCTGGAAGAACACTGGTCCGCCTTGTGTCCTTCCCCACAACAGAAACAATGATTTTCCAGACTCCAGGGTTGTTTGCCCCCACCTCCACTTCCTGAAGCTTAAGCCACAGGCCAGTACTAGTCTCGGTGGTCTTCTTGAGGACGGTGGTAGGGCTTCTCCTGTTGCTTCCTATGTTGTCCTTGATCCTGATGACTTGACCGAATAGGTCCCCCATCACCTCCTTTCTTTACTTCCTATTCTTCATGTTCTCTACCTGGATGCATTTCTCGACTAACTGTTGAAACTGTCGGATGCCCAACGGTAGCACCGACTTCTTAACATCATAACGCAGCCCATGCTCGAACTTCTCACTCATCCAACGCTCATCCACTTGGTCTCGGAAGAATAAAAAGTATTTGGCCAGTGATTCAAACTTGGCCGCATACTCAGCTACTGTCTTGGTACAACCGCAGGAACTCCTGCTCCTTCTCAGTCCTGACACTTTCTGGGAAATACTTATCCATAAATCTACCCCGAAAGATCTCTCAGTTAACTTCACGATGCTCAGTAGCAAGCATCTGCTTGACTCCCTTCCACCAGTACTCTTCATCGCCAAGCAGCAGATACGATGCATAGTTGACGTTGGCGTGATTTGAACAATGGATCACTTCAAAGATCTTTTCTATTTCCTAAAGCCACAAACCATCCTTCTCTGGGTCAGGTTCTCCGTGAAATTTTGGTGGGTCATGCTTGCGAAAGTCTACTAGTCCTCTCGCTTCGGCATCTTGGTCAGCCCGTTGCTGCTGTTGCAGGTCACATTGAGTTAACACTGCTGTCTGTTGTGTCACGGCAGCCGCCATGTCAGCCATGACTTGAATCACTCAATCCATCTCGGGGTTCCCGATTCCAGTAGTCGCATGCTCTCGTCTAGGAGGCATTGGGTTCCTACAATGTTCAAAACCCGTCAGAACCCCACAACAAATTTGGGTGTCAACACACATTGCTTCAATTAAGAAGCAATTCAAACAGTCATAAGCAAGGTTGCTTCACTCAAGAAATAAGCCAAACACACAAGCACAACCTGACACCCAACAAATTTACTCCCGATAAAACCCGACAACTTGACCAACTTTACCGAGAAATTAAATCAACGCGTGACTAAGAAATTATTCGCGAATAATTTCTTTACTAGTAAATCATAAATCTACTTTTAAACAATCATATACTATCACAATAAGCCACGATTCGATTTTCGTCGAAATCAGTATTCATTAGAATTTTCTCTCGGATAACAATTACCCGACGATTCAAAATACGACGAAACTTCGTTACAATTTTTCGACGAGTCTTAAACCATGAATTAATATTAAATATTAATTCTCAATTATAATTTTATCTCGTTGAATTTCACTCACTTTATTAACAACAAATACGTGTCGCCGTGTCAAACAGAAAACTCACAAAAAAGTTTGTCGGTGATTTCACATTAAAAGCAACATACGTCTACGCTGTCTATTAATCTGAATTATCACAAAAATAGAAATAATTGAAAATAAATTTACACAGTTTCTCGTACTCTTAGCAACTCATTGAGGTGATCAGTCTCTATGACTTACCTTCAAGTACTCAGGGCTATATTGATAAAATAATTTTTCTTAAAAATTGGGGTGTTACAAAGCATGCAGAAAATCGTAAAATTTTAAAACTAAAAGAAAAGTAGCGAATATCACTTAAAAATTCAAATGACACATTGCAGAAAAATAGTTCGAAAAAGAAAACCAAATCGAGGTAAAACCCAATATCATGATGTCACATGTAATCAGAGCTTTACCCAACTATTACATAGTTTTTAATCATAACAAGAGTAAAACATAACAAGCTAAAGCTAAGCTGTGGCATGTGGACTACTACTCGACATCCACGTCCACTCGATCATCATCACCTGCAAGCTCACCTTCTACCCGTACATAAGGGTGCACGAATAGCCACAAGGGAAGAAGATTTAAGTAATCACATTCATATAAAAATCACACGATAGGGGAAATAACAAACATGATGCACATACAACTAACACGTGATCCTACCAATCATCTCACGTAATCACAACCAAGTAACAACATCCAACTACGTCAACAACAACAGAGCATCATCTGTTACTAACTCATAACTATCTAAATACAAGACTCATCTATCAACTACTCCATCACGCATACCTCATACAATGCCAGCAGACAAGACCCTTACGGATTTCTCATCATAAATAGTGGAGTACTCAAGAACGGGCTCCCTAGAGGTTGGGTCTCATCTACGGGCTGTTCAAAGCTGGATCCCATAAATAGACCAATCATCGGCTGGGTCTATAAATTGGCCTTTTTGAGCTAAGTCCCATAAGTGGATCTTATAGAGTTAAGCATCACACAAACATTCGAGAATGAGTACCCATAAACGGGCTCCTTAGAGTTGGGTCTCACACAACATTCATCAACGAGTGCCCATGAACGGGCTCCTTAGAGCGGGTCCTCTATAACGATTGTAATATGCGACCATTATCAACAACAAAGTACTTCTCGTCCATATTGCGACGAGTTCTTGTCCATATTGCGATAAGCTTTCCCCAAATGCGGACAAGTCTGCTTAACGATTCGTAACTAGCAGTAACATTAATTACTAACAACTAACATCCTTTAACCATTCTAATTACTAATAACTTATCCCATACCAAGTCATAAATAGATACCTTTAATCCAACTATAACGTTTCCTAGTTTTTCATTAGCAAGTTAACTTCTATTGTTTAACTTAGATCACTTACGAATCTAATTAAATTAATTATCCCTAAGACTAACCACTGATCCATACTCTTAATCAATATTAGAACCCCGCTGTGTTGGTACGAGACTGGGGAAAGACTCATTCTTGGATCGAAATTGGTGTAAGAGACTACTAAGAAGGTGAATTAATTCAGGAAAAGATGAAGACAACACATATTAGGCAGAAGAGCTATTATGATAAGAGAACGAAGGACTTAGTGTTTGAAGAAGAAGACCACATATTTCTACGTGTCATGCCTACTAAAGGAGTTGGCAGAGTGATGAAGGCTAAGAAGCTGACGCCTAGATTCATTGGTCCTTATGAGATTTTGAAGAGGATAGGTGAAGTGGCTTACTAGATTGCGTTGCCGCCATTTTTGGCAAACCTTCACAATGTATTCAATGTATCGCAACTTCAAAAGTACATTCATGACCCTAGTCATGTGATATAACCCGATACGGTACAGTTGAAGGACAACCTAACCTTTGAAGCACTGTCGAAGCGCATTGAGGACCGAAAGGTGAAGCAACTACCTGGAAAAGAGATTCCATTGGTGGAAGTCATTTAGAGCGGAGCATCGGAAGAAAGCGCTACGTGGAAGCTGGAAAGCAAAATGAAGGAGTTAATGAAGGAGTTATATTCGCAACTATTTACCACAAGTTAATAGAAATTTCGAGGATGGAATTTTTATAAGGGGTGGAATTGTAACACCCTGAATTCCTATGATCTTTAAGTGTTAAAAATGGTAAGGCTATTGTGGGTTTTAATAAGAAGGGAGACCCTTAGGAGGCACTACATGGCCTTAGAATGGGAAAAATCACTTTTTAGGCAATTTTGAGTCTATGAATCGATTCATTGATTCACTCACATGAATGAATCGATTCAAGGCAGCTAACAACAATTTTTTCATTAGCAAATCGCCCCTTTTTGGCCCGTTTCGCTTCTAAACATGACAAGACTTGTTGATAACAGCCTAGGCCTAATTATAAACCTAAAAGGACTCTAAACCTAATTTTTAAACATTCCTTAACAGTTCTCATAAACCTTAAAACTCCAAGAGCTCTCATTTTGTCGTTCTCGCCATTTCAAGCCATTCTCTCTCGTCTTTCCACCGATTTGAACGCCTTCTTCAAGGCTACAATAAGAGAAATGTCTTCTGCCTCTTTTTCTCCTTTATTCTTTCTATTTCTGAGAAAGGGAATTTCATTGGTATCCTTGACCCTTTCAATTCCTTCTTTTTAATTTCTCTTGTGATTCATAGTCTAATTTACATTTGAGTTCCTTGAAAATTTCGTTATGATAGGAACCGGGAAGGGAATTGAATTCAAAGCTTTCTGGGACCCTCATTGGTGGTTGTGATTTCATAAGGCATGTGGGTGGATGATCCAATGAAAAGAGGCCTAGGGCTTCAATTTACATGCTAGTAGTGTCCCATGACCCCTATGCCATGTGGGGCAAGTAATTTGTTGTTAATCATTGCAAGAGCAATGGTTTTGGTTGAATTTAGTTTACGAGGCCCTTGTAGGAGCAAGGAGCCCAAAATATTGTTATTTAACATAAATAGATAACTTGATGCATGATTAGTGATGTTTTGATAGTATTGAACAAGAATAGTTAGTTTGATATATGATCTATGATGTTTTGATGATATTTGAATGAATTGAAAAATTATATAAGCATGATTTGTAATTGATACTCACTGTTTTGGGGCATTATTGTAGGATTTTAAGTTTGGACTTATTGTAAAGATGTTATCTTTGATTTAGGATAAAATTGGTTATGTGTTGTTTGACTTAGAGTAATATGTGTGAAAGTCTTGATAAATAGGATAAATATAATTAATGAATTGGATGCAAAACCTTTAATGAAATAAATATTGGAGTTAGGGGTTGTCAGTGGTAATTATTAAACTTGGTTTACTTAGATGAGTTAAGGATTACTGGAATTTAAAGAGAAGATTGATGCATGGCCATAGTTTTAACGGTAATAACTAAAGAACAAGGATTAAATTAAGGGTTGGATATAAAACAAGTGATTAAAGACCTTAGGGACAATTTAGTAATTGATCTAAATGCTGGACTAGACGTGGGACCATAATTACGAGGGGTCCCCAACTCGCTTAAGTGTAGAAAACAGCTTTACTGCACTTCTGCATGTCCAGTGAATCGATTCACACTAGCATGAATTGATTAACACCTGCTGTTTACAGAACTGATGAACTGAAGTCATGAATCGATTCATGACTACATGCTTTGATTCACAGGATGTGTTTTCAACTCTGAATTGATTCACAAGGGCTATGAATCGATTCATACCCCTGATGTTTGTTTAATAATTAGTTTAAATGACTTGTAAGGGTTGGTTAAGGGTAGTAACTAACTAGGCTTAGTGTATACTTGGTGTATGACTTCTTTTAAGAGGGTAAGCAATTATTACCCTCGTTGTTTGATTATTGGTCACGCATTTGTGACCAATGTGTGAATTGTGTTGAGAGGTATGGGCTTTTATCCTCGTTGCTTGTTTATTGGTCGTGGGTTTGTGGCCAATGTGCGATGACGACTTCGATTGTATACCCAACGCGTTTGTTGGGTATTGGTTTTTGGGAAACTCGTCGACGGGTTTGTTGACGCAGTGGATCACATGACTGTTGATCACGAAAATATGATTAGATGATGACTCCAGATTTGAGTTACGTATGCTGATGGACGCTTAGGCCAGTTGCTATGCATCGAGGGTGTAGTGTCGCTGGGGTGGTGAGCAAACGAATTCATGGGGAATAGTTCGGAGACGGCCACGAGGAGCTTTGCTCGGCCTTGCGGATAGTTTCCAGAAGGGGGTCTTACGTAAAGACGACGCACTGCTGGGCGTCCCATGCATACACTGGATCATCCTGACTAGACTCAGTTTGTATCTCTATATGTTGAGGGCACTCTCAACTGCTCACCCGGAGAGGAAAAGGAGACCGATGAGACTTATATTGTGACTTAAGGATTCGCAAAATAAAACTTTGATAAGATAATTTTTTGGACACAATCTAAATCAACTCATTTATAATTAAGGATAATATCAATAATACAACTAGGAATATAATAAAAGTCACTTCGAATAGCATAAGAGATAGAAGTTTTTGCTAAAGCATGAGCACTACTATTAGCTTGTTGCCCAGTAAAAACAACCTTAAAGTTGTTATAAAAAAAATTAAGGCTCTTCACTCCTTAAGAATGGAACTATATTCTAATCTATCATATTTAGCTTTGAGAACATCTTCTACCATTTGTTTACAATCTATCTCAAAAATAACATTGTGTAAACCAGCTGCTATTATCCATTTGATTGCTTGAAGTAGACCCCATGCCTCACCCTCAGATGCCTTCATCTATGCCTTACACCAGTGGCGGCTCATTGTCATGAGGTAGCCATGACTACCCCAAAAATAAAAATAAACCGAAACCGAATACTAGGTATATATATATACACACATTGATTATGGATGTATATACATAGATTGTCACATATTTTACAATTGTTGAAACTAGTGTAGTGGTGATGCTGGTTTTTGCAAGTTTCAGAACCTGGGATGAAATCCCATATTAGTATTGTTTAGCTTTTTACATGTCTATTTTAGATTTATGCACAAAAATTACCACAAAATAAAACTCCAGTAAGATTCAAACATCATGGTTAAATATTTATATATTCCTTAACAATTCCTTAGCAATTTACCCCTTCAAAGAATTAAGTCTAGCTCAGCCACTGCCTTACACCAATATGTTTGTGCCATGATGAATTGTCCATCCTCATCTCTCATACATAAACCAATTCCGATCCTACACATTGTTCTTGCTTGAAAATTGCTGCATCAACATTGCATTTCACATATCCTCTTGTTGGTGGCATCCATATCATGATTTGTTGTTGTAAAAATGGAAGTTGTTGCTCAACTTTTCTCCTAGCATACTGCCACGCCGCCAAGACTTCATCAGCCCGTGACACAACCTGCTGCACAGTGTCTACTTTGGACTCCCAATAATGTGAGTTACACTTCTTTCATATGCTGCAGGATGTCATAGCAAACATTGCTAATTGTTGCTTATTTAAATGTTTCTAAATCTGCAAAACAAAATATCATGATATCATTCTGTGTTATGCATCAATTGTTCAAGACTTGGCCATAATTTTTGTTTCTTCCAACACTCTATGCTAGTCGAACATGGGCGCTATGAGTGCGATTGAGATAGCCCAGAATAAAGGTTGGACAAACCTCTGGCTGGATTGCGACTCTAAATTGGTTGTCGCAGCCTATCAGTCTCCATCTTTAGTTCCTTGGAAGCTCAGAAATAGGTGGTTAAATTGTATAGCAATCACATGTAGCATGAATTTTATAATTTCTCATATTTACCATGAGGGGAATAATTATGCAGATAGGCTTGCCTCTTATGGTACTAGCAATATTGGATTTATTTGGTGAGATTTAATTCCTAGTTTCATAAGGTAGGATTTTTACCGCAATAGGTACTCACTTCCAAGTTTTAGATTCAAATAATTTCCTCATGGGTTTTTGTTTATGTCCCCCTATGGCTCTGTATTCTTTCTCTTTTTTCAATAAAATTTAGGTGTGCTGCAAATGATAGATGAAGTCTAGGTGCCAACCTAGTTAGGATCATAGTCTTTATTGTGATGCTTTTGTATGCCTGTTTTGCTTAAAAAAAAGTTGGTCATGATTTGACTATGCTAGCCGAACAAGCAAATAAAATATGTCAGTTAGATTCTGGTGCATTCTCACAGCAAACACACATCGATGAGTAATCAACTCCGTTACTCCTCAGTTTTTGCCTATTTGGGAGACAATCCCAACAAAACGCCACATAATTATCTTATTTAGGGTGGACAACGACCATAAACTCAACCAATCACCATCTACTTTTAAGGCATCTCTATTTATCAATTAGTTTACACAAATAAGGTAGGCAGACTTCACAGTGTACTCTCATTTCTTACCAAACATCCAAACAATTTCATCACTCTTTGTCCTACATAACAATGGAATTTTTAAAATTTCATCCGCATCCCTTTGCACAAAGAGATCCCGAATGAAATGCTCCTTCCACTGCACAGTAGAATCATCAATCAAATGCTTAACTGTTAAAAATTGTGAACCTGTCAATGGGGGTGTTTGTAACCGAGGTTGTGTCTCACATCTAAGCCAAGGAGTATTCCAGACATTTATCAAGGAACCATCACCATCTTCCAATGGTATCCTTCCTCTAACAATATCTGGGAAGACCAGATACTACGCCATACATAATTAGGATTAAGCCCGATGGCAGCTCCCAAAAAATTCCCAAAAAATATATTTTTCCCTTGAGGAAAAAATATTGTTACTATAGCATCTGGATTGGTCAACAATTTCCTTGCTTCCCAACATAGCTAGATTACAACCATGAAGATCTTGAAACCCCATACCTCTCCACTCCTTCCTCATAGTAAGCTTATTCCAAGAAAGCCAATTAATTCCCCTCTTGCCTCCCTTATTTGAACCCTACCAAAATGAATTCATCATTTTTTGAATTTCATCCCCTATAGAATCAGGAAAAAGAAAAACACTCATACAATAAAAAAGGATAACATGTGCCACTAATTTTATTAGAACCTCATGACGTGCCTGAGAAAGAGATTTACTACTCCAACTTTAATATTATTAAAAATAGACTTTTTACTTCTCCCAACCATTGAATGCAGTCTAAGATATTTATCTGTACCAATGCAAGACTCAATCTCCAAGATATTAGCAAGAAGATTCTTCACAGTTTCAGTGACATTTCTACTAAATAAGTTTCGGACTTTTGCATATTAATAAATTTCCCTGAAGCACTTGCATAAGTACCAAGAATATTTTTGACAACTCTAATCTCATTTTCTTCCGCCCTAAATAACAAGAAACTCTCATCGGCAAATAATAAATGACTAATAATAGGGGTTCGTCTACACACCTGAACACCATGGATAAGGTCTCTACCTTCTGCTTGCTTTAGGAGAGTCGTGAGTCGCTCAGCACAAAGATTGAAAAGATAAGGAGATAAAGGATCCCCTTATCTTAAGCCTCTTTATGGAAAAAAAACTCTATCTTCATTAATAAGGATAGAGTAATTAACAGTAGTAACACATATTTTAATCCACCTAATCCACTTATGATAAAGCCCCAATTTATTCAAAATAGCCAACAGATAGCCCCAGTCAACTCTATCATATGTTTTGCTAATGTCAATTTTTAGAGCTACCTCCCCTCTCTTCCCACTAGTCTTACACTTCAAATGGTGAATAATTTCCGAAGCAATCGACACATTATCAATAATAGATATTCCAGCCACAAAACCTAATCGCTCTTCAGAAATACACTTAGGAAGAATTTTTTACAATCTATTCGCTAAGACTTTTGCAAGAATTTTATAAACAATATTACATAAAGAAATTGGTCTTAAATCCCTCATAGTGTTAGGAGACACTACAAGAAAAATCGTCATTACCGACGGCCATTTTCCGTCGGTAATACAATAAGGCCGTCGGTAAATAATGATTACCGACGGATTACCGACGGCCTCGGGGCCGTTGGACAATGCCTCGTTGGAAATGTATTACCGACGGCCAATTGAATCCGTCGATATTACCGACGGCTAAGCCGTCGGTAATATTTAAAAAAGCCGTCGGTAATCCGTCGGGAGTTTTAAAAATCAGTGAGATTTTACCGACAGAAAAGCCGCTTGCAATACGCCGCGGCACGGTGGCGTATTACCGACGGCTTTTCCGTCGGTAAAATCTCACTGAATTATCATAAATTTTACCGACGGCTAAGCCGTCAGTTTATCGACGGCTTAGCCGTCGGTAATTCACGTGAATATTACCGGCGGCTAAGTTGCCGGTAATATAGACGGCTAAGCCGTCGGTAATTCACGTGAATATTACCGACGGCTAAGCCGTCGGTAAATTACAGACGGCTTAGCCATCGGTAATTCACGTGAATATTACCGACGGCTAAGCCGTCGGTAATTTAAAATGTGGCCGTCGGTAATGTCAAATTTATAAGCCGTCTGAAGATTAGTTACCGGCGGCTTAGCCGTCGGTAATGTCAAAAAAAATTTCAATGTAAATTTTGTTTTTAAACAGCCCCAAAATTGTACAGTACCTGCAATGCAGCGGCTTCAATGACCATCAACATACATTAACAAAAAAAACAATCAACATACATTTTTAATAATCACAACAACAAATCCATAATGAACAAATCAAGTTACAACAAGTTCTAAGCAAATCAATAACAATACATAATGTAAAAGACCACAAATCCATAATGTCATAACCCAGAAATCCATGTCAAAACAAGTCAATAAAAAAAAGTCAAATCCCTAGCCTAACGACAACACTAATCATCCTCCTCTGACTCGTCATAGTCCGGATGGCGACGACGGGATTTCTGGGCCTGAATGGCAGCAACACTGGCAGACAACTCCCTCAACTGCTGCTGAAATTGCTCTCGTGCCTCCTGAGCCTCCTCCTCTGCCTTTCTCCTTGCCTCCCGTGCTTCCTCTCGTGCCTCCCGAGCCTCTTCCTCTGCTTTTCTTGTGCGCTCCTCAAAAGCCGCACCAGGCGAGCCACCTCGGCCAGAGTAACCGAAGCCTGGGATCGGGCATCGGGTGCCGATGCATGAGACTCGGTCAAAGAGGAGACACCAGGCCTAAACGCCCAGACAAGCCTCCGACACCGTACAGCCGTCCCCGAGTCCTACCCCCAGCAGATTGGGCCCATAACTGCAACTGAGTCGAGGGGTCAACATCGCCAGCTGCCTCCTCCATCGTAAGGCCGAGAGGCGCTACTTGCACCTTCTCTTGATAGGCTTTCGCCAAAACAAAACAGAGTAAAGACACTCATTACAGTATTGTTTATGAAACAAAATAAAATTAGTTAAATAAAAAATGCAATGATCTGACTTACATATGTCTCTCTGGATCTGTTGTCCACCCAAGACTTGTCCTTTTTTTTTGTGTGAGTCTTCAAGAAGATCTCATCCACCATGGGCTCTCTACCCAACTCATCAGACTGAAACATAATTAAAAACGTTAAGAACATATATATGTAAGTATGGTGAAACTCAAAGAGTATAAATGCACCAATATGCCATCTATGGAAATACTAGTGTGCATTACTCGATTATTAAATGAGATCCACTTAGATCTTTAATCATAAAGTTAGCTTGCACACGAACTCTAGACTAATCTAAGCAGTTGAAGGAGAGCGAGGCATTATCTTATAGACACCATGTAAATATCCTACTTATTTTCATCCTTCTAATGATGAATGATTTTTCAAAGGCAAAAAAATGAGAAGAGTGAAAAGGCCTTATTTGTTTTCATTTCTTTGGTGCTCCTAGGCCTAATGCATCATCCTCCAACAGAAATGAGTTAATCAAACACCGCCAATCTTCTAGGAGATGCAAACTTCTAGCATGTTATAATGACCATTATCAAAATCATTGTGATGATCCTGCATGTTATGAAGGTTTTTCAAAGCTCGATTCTTTGGTTTTTAAGTTGGCGATCTTGAATGACGACACCGCACTTTGCATAGACTAGTTTTTTTCTTTTTCTTTCTGGTAACTGGACGTATAGTAATAGTTTTTTTTTTTGTTACTTTTTTTGATTGAAGTAGTATGTAATAGCAAACATTTTTCGCTTTCCTCAAAACATACTTGCATATTTTCTCTATATTTTAATCCCAAATATCAGCTTGCATTGATTTAATGTTAATTGACATGAAAATTCTGAGACTTGCACTTAAAAAGTTTAGATAATCTCTTCTTTGCCTGCCAGCTCCCATTTTTCTTTGGACCTTCAGCTTTCTCTTTCTTTGAGCCCTTCAATTTCTTAGAATTTATGTCAGTGACATCCTAAATAAAACAACAAGTTGTAGGAGAAGAGATAATTTTTGAAGAATTAAAAATGTTGAAAATAGCTTGTTCAATCCTCTAGATGCAACTTCAATTCCCTTTTCGGACATCAATGATTGCTCCACTTGTGCCCAGGGATGGTCTTCCCCAAAAACAGAGGCATATTCTCATCCTCTTCCATGTGAGGCACTAAAAAGTCAGCTGGAAATATAAATTTCCCAACTTTGACGGGAACATCCTCCACTACCCCTCTGAGATAGGCAATGGTCTTGACGGCAAGCACTAGTTGGACTGTTGTGGGAAGATCTCCACTCATCCTCCCAAACAAAAAAATTCTTCTCCAATTCCATTGCCAACTCCAGACCTCTCCACTCTAAGAACCCATCTCAAATAAAAGGCGCAAGTTGTCTTTAGACAAAGAGAATAACCTAGGATATACCTCCTTTAAACATTTATCACCCAATCACATATCGTGCAAACTTGTTTGGTTCCGTGAATTTATGATGAAATGTTAAAGTCACTTTCGTAAATTCAAACTCCGTTTTAACCATCAATCAACTAGGACCTCCATAGCTAGTTGGGGCATCTTCACCACCGAAGGTTTCTTGTTAATCGTAGAACGTGGGTCACTATAAATATCATACCAACGTTTATCTAACTTCATATTTATTAACTTCTATATATTATTGTTTTGTAGAATGTGAAATCAGATTTGACAAAAGCAAGATATGGCCTTCACAACAAAGTAAATATAACCTACTCATATACTGTGTTTAAAAAACATACCAGCGCAAGGCATGCTCAGTGATGGATATAGATCCACCAAGTATGCATAGAACCACCCTTAGAAGAAGCGCGATTACGCTTGGCCTTGCTGCAATCCTCCTTATAGTCTGGAGCCTTCCACTTGGCAGTAAGTTCTGCATAAGCCGCCTCGCCTATCCAGGTTGGGCATTTACCGTTCTTCCTCACCTCCATAAGCATCTCAGAAAGACGCTTTGAGCCTTTGCTTTTGAAGAGTTTCTCAACCAGATAATGGTCTTTAGGATCCCACGAAACATGCTCCTGCAATATTATGTAACGTACAATTCCAAACATCCATTATTAATATCAACACACAATAACGAAAACTCTTAAATAAGAAAAGTAACATAATCTAACTTGAAATTTCTTAAGCCATTTCTCCACCGTCTTTCTGGAATCTCTCCCAAGTATGATATGGTTCCTGAATCGTGATTGAATGATCATGGTGATGGCCTTAGAGGCTACTTTACCCGGATGAACCTATAAATAAGTTATAAACACAATATCAAACGAGATTGTATATTTTTAAGTATACTGAAGTTTCAAATCCAAAAATGAGACTATAAAGTGACGTCTAATTGCCAAGAACCCTAATGATGGGTTTCCCATCGTGTCACCTCGATCCCGACCACATGGGAGTGTCGTGACCACTGCCTTTGTCGGACCACTACGTGCGGTTTGCGAAGGTCCTGCACTGCATCATCTTGCCTCGGAGGAGTGTCACGCTTTCGTAAATGGATGTTGCCTGTGGTAGAGGGAAACATGCTCCTACAATACAAATCAATTTGTTACAACAAAGGGAAAGCAATAAAAAAATCCAACAACTAGTTAAATACATACCAGATAGGAGGAGATACAAATCCTGATTAGGGATCATCACTATAAAGGCGGGGAGGTGGTATCACTCCGGTAGCCACGAGCACGAGGTTGTGGAATAGCCTCACGGAGTGGTGTGCTAGCGTCGTCCTCTAGTGGTGATCGCCAATCGCCGTGGCAAAGTCGCTTTAGCCTTCTTCGTAGGCGACTTAGACCTACGATGCTCTTTCTCTTTAGGAGGCATCTGTCAAAAAAAATGATTCACATATATGTTACCATAATGATTTCTATCTTTGGAACATTTGAAGGAATAAAAACCATAAAATTCGATATTCAAAAACAAGCGAGAAATTTAGGAGGCCACCAGACTATACAACGTGACTACAAGTCAATGAGTGAAATTGATAGCCTGCAATGTCAATTACGTAAAACGAGGCACAATATAATTGTCTCAAATTTTTCCTCCAACCTAACAATCTTATAAGTAGTGTCATTTACATAGCAAATGCACGATGACCAAGTGTGAAATTAAATAGATACAATACATATAGTAAACTAGTGGCTACAAATAAGTACCACCAAAAACTGAAACACGATGACTTCACTAACTTTTAAAATAAACAAGTACACTAACTTTAGTCAATGTCATCATCTTGATCATCCACATCCATATCAGCATCTCCCTCATTAGAGTCAAGCTCAGACTCACAATTATCATCATCGTCGACATCCATGTCAACTTCATTATCAATATCAATGTTTGGAATTGACGTAACATCAACCTCTTCATCACTATGTGTTTGATCACGCAAGCAATCCATTTCTTCAATTTCAGTTATCTGCTCTATGTGTGTCATCTCTTCATCTTGATAAGGAATGTCATCGTCAATTTCATTCACCTCTATACGGCCTCTGGGCTTTGTTTTTATCACTGCACACCAACCGCGTTTGTCTCTCCTCATATCTGGGTAAGGTACATAATACACTTGTCTAGCCTTTTGTGCAATTATGAATGGATCGTAACGATCATAATGCCTGTTCATCTTGATATCTACAATGCCATATTGCGGATGAACTTTGGTTCCTCTATTCCGTCTTGGATCAAACCATTGACAATAAAACATGGCAACCCTGTGAGACAACATGTGATACGTTAACTCGTAGATATGTTGTATGATACCATAGAAATCATCTTCTCCTCCTTCTGTAACCCCTTTGACATAAACCCCACTGTTTATGGTCTTTTTACCCTGAGCCCATGCTTGTGTGTGGTATTTGTACCCATTAATGAAGTATTTGTGCCAACTTATGGCCTTTGACTCTGGACCCCAAGCTAATGATATCAAGTTTGTGCCACACACACCATTTGGTTCATTAGTACCCTATACAAACAAGACATCCACAATGAGGATAGGAAGACAATTTATTTGCAATAGGCTTTTGGTCAAATGCTTACATAGGACCGAAACCATTCTCGGGAATTCAAAGAAAATACGAGTTTGGTAGAAGGATCACCTTCATTGATGGAGTTATATTGCAAAAGTTACCGCCAACAAAGACGTAATTGTTGTAAGTATATACTAGTAAATACATTGAGTGTGGGTTTAATGGTGTATTACTTACTCAATATATGGCTTAACCTCGATGCAAATGATGAGGATGTGTACATGTGCGCACCTCCATTCAAAGATCGATCAACCAAAGTGAGCTTTGGATTGCCCACTAGGGCGCCCTAGTCCATTGCTAATTGGCAAGTGTTGATGTGACATCGTCATTCAATCTTCTTTGCTTCATTACGTTGACTTTTAGCATACAAGTCAATCGTTATGAAATAATGTGAACAAAAATATGTTGTGTCCCGTTGTTAGTAAGACATACATATTGAGCCTTCTACTCTAACCTTGTTTTTCATCGTCCGCTTAAAATCACCCATCATTCTACAAAGAAATGAGAATAAAATGGCTTATAATAAAGATATGACAATATAGACGGAGATAATTGCGGATATCAACGAATACCTTTCAAATGGATACATCCATCGGTATTGAATCGACCCCCAAGCATTGCCTCCTGTGGGAGGTGAATTGGAAGATGCTCCATTGAATCAAAGAATCCTGGTGGGAAGATTCTTTCAAGTTTGCATAAGATTAATGGAATGTTTTCATTCAATTTGATCAAATCATTTTGGCTCAAATTATTACTGCACAATCCCTTAAAGAATTGACTTAACTCTGTAAGTGGTCTCCACACAAGGTCAGGCAATGAACTAAATGCAAATGGGAGCAAACACTCCATAAATACGTGATACATGACTCTTCATCCCGTACATTTGCCCTCTATTAACATCCGCACATCTTGCCAAATTTGAAGCATACCCATCCGCATCTTAACCTCCTTCATCCACTTCATCACATTCTTTGCCTCATTTGAAGAAAGACAATAATTTGCCTTTGGTTTTGTCATTTTTCCATTGGCTTTTGGAATCAACTCCAAGTCACTACGTTGGCATATGAGAGCCAAGTCCATTCTTGCTTTTTCATTATCCTTTGTTCTCGCCGCAACATTCATGATCAGTATTAAACACATTATCAAATACATTTTTCTCTATGTGCATGACATCTAGATTGTGCCTTAGTAAATTGTCTTTCCAGTATGGAAGATCCCAGAATATGCTTCGCTTTGTCCAATTGTGACTACGTCCATACTCAGGTAACTTATCAACTTTTCCATCTTCTACCACACTTGGAACCCCACTGACCTAATTCCATATGATATCACCTGTCAGTATTACAGGAGGCCCATGTTTCTCAACCCTGTTTTTTGTAAACCTCTTTTTACTTCTTTTGAATTTGTGTTCACGTGGTAAAAATCGACGGTGGCAATCGAACCAAGAGTTTTTTCTCCCATATTTTAGTCTAAACGACTTTGTATCATCCATACATACGGGACAAGCCAATTTACATTGTGTACCCCACCCAGACAGCATACCATATGCGGGAAAATCATTAATTGTCCACATCAAGGATGCTCTCATTTGAAAGTTTTGCTTTTTAGAGATATCATAAGTCAAAACACCCTCACTCCACAACTGCTGGTACTGCCTATTAAAGGTTGTAAGAACACATCTATTTTTTCTTTCGGATTTGATGGTCCTGCACGAGGCAAGTCAAAAACATAAATGGTCTAGTCATACACATTTCAGGGGAGATTATATGGGGTCACAACAACCGCCAACATGAATATGGGGTTGTAGATGCTGAATGTATGGTGTGAACCCATCGGAACATAAACCGAGCCTTACATTTCTTGGTTCATTTGCGAAGTCTGGATACACCGCATCAAAATGCTTCCAAGCTTCACCATCAGATGGATGACGTAAAATGTCTGACCCAGATCTATTGTGAGAATGCCATCTCATTTCAGCTGCAGTCTCCGTTGATGCATACAGTCTTTTCAACCTAGGAGTGATTGGAAAATAGAACATCCTCTTTCTTTGGAACATCGTTGTACTTACCCATCCCAGTCTTACTGGAACATACCGTGGTTCTTGACAAAACTTACATTGTCGCTCAAGACTGTAATCCTTGTAGTACAACATACACCCATTAACACAACAATCAATTTTTGAGATTCCAAACCTAGCATCGACACCAATCTTTTTGCTTGGTAAAATTTTTTTGGCAATTTCTCCTTTGAAGGACACACGTCTCCCAACATACTTGCAATGAAATCAAGACACTTTTGAGGAATGTTCCAATTTGTCTTGCATGCCAACAATTTCACGCACACTGAAAGCTTTGACTCAGAAGCACCCTCATATATGGGCTCGTTTGCGTGATTAGCAAATCATAAAAGTCTTGAGCGTCAGCATTTGGGGGCTCTTCATGAATATCTTCCTCGACTTCATGAATATCTTCCACGTCTTCCTCATTACCCACATCACCCATACTTTGGAAGTCATACCTAGGCCTAAACGCATCGTCGACCATTTGTTGCATTAGCGTGAACGGATCATCATTATCCATTTGTCCACTACTACTAGGCACATTTACTGGGTGAACATGTGGCGCTTCTTCACCGTGCTCAGTCCAATACCAATAATTTGGTTTGAACCCAACACGATACAGATGGACCTTGACTTCTCCTTCGCATAATATGCTCCTAAACTTGCAAATGTCACAAGGACATCCGATTCCACCATTACTTGCAACTTCAGGTTGTACTCTAGCTTTCAAGATAAACTCTTCAACACCTTTTGCAAAGCCTGGTTTCACCCTCCTCTACCAGGATAAAGCCTATCATATACCCAACTCCGATCCGAGGGTAACCATCCATTTCAAATGTGTCACTTTTAGTAAGGCGACCAAAAATTCTGCTTATAATGTTACAAACAATATACTACATCAATTTAAATTAAATAAATAAACAAATGCACCTCTCCTTGTACTCATCTTCCAAGGAAGGTAATTCAACACTATACTACTATTGTCATTAAACCAATCATGCATCTAAGCTCTTTGAAAACATTCAACAACATCCAATCATGTTCATATCTAGAAGAATAATAAAATCTAATTATATTACATATATAGAGTATATAGATACATTACATTGATTGGGAGAAAGTACATATATGGAGGATATACATACATATGGGGGCGTTTACACACAAAATAACACAAAGAAGATACTTGCACCAAGAATTACATATATAGAGTATATAGATACATTACATTGATTGGGAGAAAGTACAATGTAATTCCAGAACCTAATAATAGCCTCGTATATCCATTAGCTTGATAACATGTTAACAATATTTTCAAACCAAAAAACAATAGATATTTGAAATGCAGGTAAATTAGATGGTAGAACACAGCAACAATAATATCAAACACTAAAGACATGACACAAGACGATATGATACTTTTATGGATAATGCTGAAGATATGAATGAAACTTAGAATCTAGTTGGTATTACTTCATTACCATTAGTATAAAAAGAGACAATATGTAACAGTGATTAATCAATAACCAAGTGAATTATATTTGGCAAGTGAATTTCGAAAACCCCTTAAAAAAAGTGAATTTCGAAAATGATCAATATATTATTGTTTGTGCTGTGTTTGGTGAATACGAGTGCTAGCCATAACGTTGACGATGGTATACGAATTAAAAAAGATTTGCAGTCGGAAAAACTCATCAACAATTCTTCTCCAGTCAAGAGTATTCATGTATTCTATACCCTTCACATGTGTAACCATATGCTTATTTTCTTTGTATTAATTCATCCATCTGGTTGCATGATTTAATGTTTTTCTTTTTTTTGTTGAATTCCGATTTCTATAGACAAAGTCTGGATACATTGTTGACTGCATTGATATTTATAAGCAACCAGCCTTTGACCATCCTCTACTAAAGAATCATAAGTTGCAGGTATACACTTAATTGAAACAAAGATAAAAATGGTTAAATTTTAGTCTTTTTCTCTCACTTTATTTCATCTTTCAATGTTTGTTTTTCCTTTGCGCACTTTAGAGAAAACCAAGCTTTCAAGCAATACTTGGAAAAACTAGGGTGAACATATACAAGACCATGAAAGGAAATAATAGTTCAAATCTATATTTACAAGGTAGATGCATATACCAATCTTCCTATCATTTAGCTGAGTCATGGAAATGAACACCACGAGTAAACTATATTGTTTTCCATAAAAAAAATATTGCAAAGAATGAAATGAAATGAAATGTAGAATTTTATGACATTTCATTTTATTTCTATAAAAGAAAAATTGCAAATGCTTGACAAGTTATATAAGAAGAATTTTATGACAGGATACAAAACACCGTCACCTAAACAAACTGCAGAGAAGTCTCACCTAGCAGATGAAGCAACAGCACACCAATCACGATTGCATTAGAAATAGAATGCATAGAAAACTAAAAAGTATCATTCTATTGTTTAAAAATAGAATGCATAAAGACAGGTAGAGATGACAAATTAAATTTGTCATTCACCAAGAGCATTAGCTTACATAAATATTTGATATAGATTCTGACCTTATTGGTTTCAGGATTAGAAACCATATTTACCTCATTTTCATCATCATGCTAGCAGCCAATAGTTTCTTATCCTAATAATGATTCAAAAGAAATGATACAGAATCATGTTTAACCATTTAAACACCCTCCCAATCCTGGTTCAAAAATAAGAACCATGTGGCAAGACTGTTTCTACACTTTACACTTATATTTTTTTATAGTTAAAACTCCAAGTGGCACTTCCCAACAGAATCCCAAAAAAAAACATATCTTATAATATTTGTTCATTAAATATAATTTGACTGAATCGTTTCTAGTTTGGAATGTCAAGTCTTATGCATTTAGATTCAAGAAAAACTGGAAGACTTGTTAGATTATAATTCCCTCCTCTTTTTCTTTCCCCTTTAAAATTATGATCCTAAAATTCTCATGTAGGAAAATGAGCATGATACAGCTGGTAGAAATGTATCTGATTATCTCATAAAATTATGATCCTAATTAAATCCTAAGATTATGTAGCTCAAGAGTGATTATGTCTCTAATTAGGGATTTTTATTATCTTTTGGTATCCGATTAGGATTTTATGTATCTAAATCTGATTAAGATTATGTATCTAATACCCGATTAGGAATGATATTCACCTATTTGCCTATGAAGACACTAAGCCTAAATTCATGAATGAACTATTATAAATAAAATCATGGCCATGTAACCTTCTAATATAGATTTTTGTACCGCCACATCACCAGGAAACATACATTTTGTGTGCTCTTCTGTTTTACGCATAATACCAACACACAGGCAAGAAAAATCTCACATTAAGAAATCATGAAGCACAGCTAAGTACAGAACAAAGACAAATGACAAACATAATGATGTGTCAATCAGAGCTATTTAAAAGCATAAAATAAGAAACCTCCTAATGAAAAGCTCTTCTGTTTATGCATAACACCAACACATAGAGGCAAAAAACATAGAGTTACTAACACATAGGGAGGAAGGAAGAAGAGAGCTTACGGGAGGGATGTGTTGATTTGTATTCCAACGCTCTCCTTCCTCCTTTTGGTACTGCTGCTCAAGCAACGAACACCATAATATGTCCAAAGTAGAAAGGGAGTTGGGTAGACCCTCCTCTGGTAAGCGCTCAAGACAAGGGCAGTCTTGTATAGATAGAGATTCGAGAGATTCGAGATGGAGAAGACCCTTGTAGTTCAGTATTCTTAGCTTTGAACATCGTACCAACTTCAGAGAGTTAAGAGTTGGTGGCAGCAGACTCTCCTCCTCCTCTTCGATTCTGATTAAGCGTAGCGTCGATTAAATCTGTGGATAGTGGGATGGTTGGAGGGTTGAGGGATCTGAGGTGCAAGGGGAGCAGGAAGGGTTACGCAATTCAATCCCGCGGACCGGTCGACCGAATAACCGCCGGTTGTGGCGGTTGCCTCATTGGTTTTCCTCGGCGTGTTCATTTGTTCTTCTACTTCTCTGCCTCGGGGCGACGAGATTCCCACCTCCGAGAACGTGTTGCCGCACCGATTTTCAACGCAGTGGCGCTCTACTTCGTCCAAAAACAAAGGCCTCATCAACCACGCCGTTTCGCTCCTCAAACACTCGTGGGACGGGAATGTGAAGCGGATCTGCTTTTTCCAAGACTCAAAGTAAACCGGTTCGATGGTTCGACGACAACGACGAAGAAGAAGAAGGAAAAGTGTGTGAGGGAAGGCGTGGAGTTTTACGAAGGGGAGGAGGAAGGGATGCAGATCTGTAGGGTTGTGAGAATTAGGAGGAGGGGGAATAAAAGTTAGCGAAAATCTGTGTGAACATGACCGACGGCTTAGCCGTCGGTAAGGCTAAACCATCCGTCGATATAAATAACAAAAAATTTTGGCGCCCAACCTAACTAGTTACCGACGGCTTAGCCGTCGGTAATTACAGACGGCCGATAAACCCTCTGTAATTACCGACGGCTTAGCCGTCGAAAATTTGCAAAAAAAAATTTCGCGACCACGTTTTTTTTGCGACGGCTTACCGACGGTTTAGCCGTCGGAAATTAAAAATTTAGCGACGGAATCGTGGCCGTCGGTATTGTTCCGTCTGTAATTTACACTTTTCTTGTAGTGAGAATCACATTTAGGCACAAGAACAATATTAGTATCCCCAAAAAACACTAGAAAGAATATCATTTTGGAGCCACCGCTTATAAGCTTGAATAATCTCCTCACCACATAAAGACCATATCTTTTGTAAAATGTTGGATTTAGACCATCAAGTCCTGGTGCCTTATCAGAGTGCATTTGGAAAGTTGCATGCTTAAATTCATCATCACGTACAAAAAGGAGCAGTAAGCAACCAATTATCCTCTCCATTTAAGTAAGGCTTAATAGCATCAAGAATCGACCCATAATCACGTTGAGTTGATGTAAATAAATCAACAAAGTAGTTGCGGCTAAGAGTACAAAGGCCCTCCTGGGTATTAACCACAATATGATCATCTCGCATAAGCTTCCCTATACAGTTACGGTTTTTTATGAACATTGATAAGATAATGTTACTTACAATGTTAAAGATAAAAGTTCAATAAAGTTTTGATACTTTGTGATGGAGATTAATCATTCACTTTAAAGGTGAGGAGTTTTATTGTGATATCAACACACTTTCTAACACATTCTTTTCAACACTCTCTACATGTAGGGGTAGAAATGGGTCAAGCCGCCCGACGAGGCCTATAGCGTAGCCTACATCAGACTTAGGCCAGATCAGGTTTATTTTTAAATAGACAATGCTAAGGATTTTTGAAAAGTCTATTTAGCTAAAAAGGTCAGACTTTTGACCTTATAAAAAACCTTTTTTGCCTAACAGACCAATCTATTTAAACAAATATAAATAATACAATATATTTGTTATTGTTATTATTATAAAAAATATTTTCTACAATTTGTTAATATTATATATTTAACCACACTTCTAAAGATTTAGGCATATTGACCTACATAAAAGACTTGAATAAACAAGATAGTCTTAATCTTAGAAGACTAATTGTAGCCTAGTTTATTTTCACTCTTATGTTTCATGCCCTTGGGTAGTAGTGGTTTAGTTTTATTATAATTTATAATTTATCTTGCATAAAGTTTATCCTTGTTAGTGAACGTGGCAAAAACACAAGAAAGGGGGTTTGAATTGGGTTTTGGAAATCTTTTCGCAAAACTTGTGTATTTTTTAAAACCTGTTCAAAACAACTCTTTAACAAAATAGTAATGAAAACAAGTAAAGAGAAGATAAGAGAATGACACAGTGATTTATATTAGTTTACAATCGCTTGATAGCTACGTCTAGTCCCTTCACACACTTGAAGGATTTCTCCACTATAATCAACCCGATTACACTTGAGAGTATACTACTGCCAAACTGGCTATACTCACAACTTCTTAAAACGACTTAGTACAGTCAAACCTCTAAGGAATGCAGCCACTACTGGGCTAAATACAGTGTTCAAAAGTAGTTTGAAACAATATCAAATAACTCTCAGCAGAGAGGATATACAATGAAAAACTCAAGCACAAAGAATAACTTTCAAACTGAAAGAATAAAATATTTAAGTGCTTGTTCAATGAGATCTCAGAGACTTGGAATGATCCTTGGTTGCTCACTTGTATCACAGTGTTTTTGTTTCGCTTTTCTTAACCTACTTCAGTGAGAGAAGTAATGTATATATAGCTAGGGTTGTGAATAGTGCCATTGTGTCCTAACAACTCTTTCACCAATGGACAAAACTTTAGATCCTCTTTTTATGGCTTTAGCAAGTCACATCGTTTTCCACTTTGCTCTTGCATACTAACGCAGCAGATAAAATTAGGATCTTTGTCCCTTGTGAGCTTTTTGAATATTAGACACTTCTTGAGCAAGTTTTCTGATGATTATATCCGTTGACATTCCCTTTGGCCTTTGATTCCTCGTACATTAAAATACTCATCAATGAGGTCTCTTTAATACATGAAGTAGCCTTTAATGAATACTCAGTTTGATTTCCAATCAGAGCATCTGTCAAATAGACGATGCTTGTTACTGAGATATTTTGTTCACCAGAGTGAGCTTGAAACAGAGGCAAGTTCTTCAGTACAGAATTTGTTGACCTTTCATATAATAGAGTCTTGTAGAAACAGATGAAGGCTTCCATGAGTAGTCTATTCATAGTATGTTGAGCGTTGACCAAAAACAGAGCATTGACCAAGACAGAGCATGGTCTATCAGAGTGTTGACTAATAATAGAGCGTTGACCAAGACAGAGTGAGGCTATCAGATGATGACATCAGCAATTTTTAGAGGATTAATGCCAGACTCAGATTTATGAAACTGAGAATGAAATACACATTTTCACTTAGTCTTCTAAGATAATTTCTTCTGATAAATAGTGACTTCTGCATAGTAACAAACACATCAGAGAATAAATTGTTCTATTAACTATTTGTTATCATCAAAATAATTAAGGGTCATTGTTTCTGAATCCATTTGATTCCAACAGTTAGCTTATTAATTCTTTAGCTTATTTAGACGTAGGTCAGATAACATGCTTTTAAAAGGCTAATAGGCCAGAGCAGACTTTTAAACAAGTCACAGGCCTAAAAAAGCCTATGACAGACAACAGGCCAGGCTTGGGCCTTGAATTTTTGGAACTTGACAGACCTATTTAAGCAAAGTCTTGCTTGGCCCAACCTACTTCCACTCCTATCTACATGTTTGATTGAAATTTATATAGGTCCTATTGTAAAATTTGGTGACTAATGCAGTAAAATCACTAAAATATTTTTGTTCATTGTTTAAAACTTTTCAAATAAAATAAATATCCAACCATTTGTCACATATTTCAAAAGTTTTAAGAAACTTTGAAACAATAGTTTTCTTGAGTTAACAACATGAGTGTAAATGTGTCGAATCTGGTGTCTTTTGGACTATGAATCAGATCTAGACTAATAAGACTTAACACACAGTAAATTGGTGAAACAAACTTTATAACCAAAACCATTTTATATATGTTAGAGGTCTACCAATCACACCACACCTCCACAATTCTCATTGTTGTCATATTGTTGCGCAAATAGGTCGTGCACGTACCTAGTATTCATGAGTGCTCTAGAGATTATACCACGATCTAATAAAAGCTGCCTCATTTAACACTTATATAGGTGATTTCATCAAGTGTATGTTGCAATGCTTACACCACCCATAAGGGATATGAAAATCATTAAAAGATTTTAAGCTTATCCCTTCAATAATGTAGTCTAGCACTTCTCACACCATAAGAAGGGACAAAATTTATAATGCTAGCAAAACTAATAATTGACTTGTTTTTACCCATATGAACCTTCTTCATGGGATCACAAAATACAAAGGTTAGATTACCATCACTATTAATTACAAATTGGCTTTAAGTCTCTCATTCCCTTTGAGAAAATTAGTCAAAATCATTTTTCACTTTATAATAGTTAGGCCTTATCAATTTGTAGCTACATAATTATAAAAGATACATATGTCTCAATTTTCAATATAAAATGTATTATTCATTCATGTTATTGCTGCTTAGCGATCACAATATAAAGATAAGGAAGGCGTAATTTTCTTCCATCAAAGAATATTGGCTATAGATTTCTGTTGGGCAGTTTGGGAGCACCTGAGAGCAACAACGGGCTAAAGACTAGGACCACTAAGAAACCCTGACACCACATCTCCACCCAAAATCTTAAGGCATTGGGTATATGAGTCACCTTTCTTATATAAGCAGGATTATCCCCCAACCCGCCAGAAAGTGTGAGAAATACTGTTATCTTCTAAGGGGCTCAATATTCGCCAACAGATGGCTCATATTGTTACTCGAGCATCTGCCCTTTGTGCTTGGCCCATAGGAGCACCTGAGAGCAACAATGATCTAATAACCAGGACCACTAAGAGATCTTGACACCACATCTCCACCCAAAACCTTAAGGCATTGGGTATATGAGTCACCTCTCTTATATAAGCAGGATTATCCCTCAACCCGCCAGAAAGTGTGAGAAATACTGTTATCTTCTAAGGGGCTCGGTATTCGCCAAGGTGGAGATTGTTGCCTATGGCTCATATTGTTACTGAAAGGTGGACAGACGCTCGAGCGGAGCGGAGCGTCTGCCCTTTGTGCTTGGCCCATGGGAGCACCTGAGAGAAACAATGAGCTAACGACCAGGACCATTGAGAGACCTTGACACCACATCTCTACCCAAAACCTTAAGGCATTGGGTATATGGGTCACATCTCTGATATATCCTTTACTACCAATGTGGGACTAACCACTCACACTTGAATTCTAACAATCTCCACCAAGTGTGAGTCTCCCACATTTGATAGAATCGGCAGGATCCACTTTCGCTTCCCCTTCAAGCCGAACCATGGCTTTGATACCAACTGTTGGGGAGTCTGGGGAGCACCTGATAGCAACAACGGGCTAAGGACCAGGACCACTAAGAGACCCTGACACATCTCTATCCAAAACCTTAAAGCATTGGGTATATGGGTCACCTCTCTTATATATCCTTTACTTAGCCCAATCCTAGCTAATATAAGACTAACCACTCACGCTTGAATTCTAAGAATAGCCAACATAGGAGCGCTTTTGCTCCCCCATCAGGCCGAACTACGACTTTGATACTAATTGTTGAGGAGTTCGGGGAGCATTTGAGAGTAACAACGTGCAAAGGACCAGGACCACTAAGAGATCCTGACACCACATCTCCACCCAAAACTTTAAGGCATTGGGTATATGGGTCACCTCTATTATATATGCTTTACTTAGCCCAATCCTAGCCAATATGGGACTAACCACTCACACTTGAAATCTAACAATTTCTACGTCAATAAATCTCGTCCATGGGGTGCTAGCTTAATGATAGGAGCTTGGCCTTGTAACCCCAAGGGACATGGTTTAAATCCTCTCGGGGATAGTTGTAACATGGCCATTAGTTTCACTGAAATAATAATATATCCCCTTTCCCATCTCCTTTGAGAAAAAAAAATCGATAAATCTCATATATTACCAAGTTTAGAATAATAAAATCAGTCTTCATAATAGATTTATAGATGTATGCTTTGATTACTACTAAGCGATAACATTTCTATTGAGGATAAAAAATAAATATATTTGTAGACTTATTCTCAATTGAATTAATTCTGATATAACATAGTATTTACAGTGGGTAACCCACTACATACAATATCATAACTTATGATACCTCTCAACCATTTGATGGGTCTAACGAGCACATATCGCCAAACATAAACAAGTTTTAGTGCAAATCCTTAGAAAGACTTAGAAACCAAATAAAGTTTTGAGATTGTTTTAAAATTTGGTGACTAGTGCAAATTTGGCGACTAATGCAGCAAAATCATTAAAATATTCTTGTTTATTTTTTAAAACTTTTGAAATAAAATAAAATATTCAATAGGTCCTACTAAATCATGTGAGTCCCATTTCTTAAGTGGTGATACCCACATGAATTTCAACAAATCATAGATAGAGTGTATTACCAGTTGTACAGTTAGAACTAACTAGAGTTAGTTAGTTTGTTATTTAACTACATTAGTTAGTTAACAGTTAGTTGAGTTAGCATTAGTTAGTTAGATGACTTAACTCTTGTATAAATGCTAGCTTTTACTGCTTTGTAATCAGATTGGAAATCATTCAATGAAGACGATTCTTCTTGCAATACTTTCTCTGTTCTTCGATACCAAGATGGTATTAGAGCTCATTCATTGAGCTCTGGTTCCTTGCATTTTCGTTCGAAGTTTCAATTTCTTCAACCTTCGTTCGTTTACATTTCTTCTTTTCAATCAGATCACGATTCGTGAATCTGTGATTCCTTCTATTTCTTCAAGAATCGTTGGTTCTTCTTCAGAAATTAAGTTTTTCAACAATTTTTCTTCAGATCTTTCAAGATGTCGAACCAGAGCTTTGAATCTTATGCAGATTTTGTAACAAACGTGTCAAATCCATATTATCTTCATCCAAGTGAAACTCCAGCGATCGTTCTGGTGACTCCGGTGTCCAATCTTGGATTCGCTTAATGCCACTTATTTCCAAAAACAAAATGCCTTTCGTTGATAGAAGTTTTGCAATTCCGGCGAAAATTGATCCTCTGTATAATCAGTGGGTTCGATGCAACAACATTAAGTTAGCGTGGATACAACGCTCGGTTAGTGCTAATGTCCTAAAATCAATTGTGTTATTTGACAAAGCATATGATGCTTGGAAAGATCTCCATGACCGCTTCGATCAAGGAGATATGTTTCGTGTTGCTAATATTCAAGAAGATATCTACCGTTTACCATAAGGAACTCACAATGTGTCAGATTACTACACCGAATTGAAGGCTTTATGGGATGAATTGGAGAATTTCAGGCCCTTACCTGTATATAAGTGTGCCATTCAATGCACTTGCGGTGCCTTGCAATCAATGAGGTTGTTTCGTGATCAAGATCACACTATACAATTTCTGAAACGGTTTAATGAGTGATATGCATATGTTAGGTGTCAAATTATGATGATGGATCCATTTCCACAAATTGCTAAGGCATTTTCCATTGTTACTCAACAACAAAGACAGTTTAATGTCTCTGTTGTTACTGATGTTGATAATAATGTACGACCTTCTGAAACCAATAACAGTCAAGTCTTTATTGTGAATGGTAATCAGTATATGAACAAAGGTCAAGAAAAGAGAGGAGGTTACTATCCCAGAGGATGTGGCAGATATGGTGGAGCTGGTAGAGGTCAAAACTCGAACAGGATTTGTACAAATTGTGGCAAAATGAATCATAAAGTAGACACTTGTAATTTTCTACATGGTTTTCCACCATGATATCAATCAAGGAATAATAGAAATGGAAATGGAACCTCTACAAATGCTGCATACAATCAACAGGCCTCTGAGGAAGAAAATCAGTCTATGGCAAATACATCACATTCAACATCCAATGTTTCTCTGACATAGGAGCAATATAAAGGACTTATGGATTTGCTTAAAGCTTGAAAACTGCAAGCTTCCTCTACATCTCATTATGCAAACATTGTTGTTTCCCACACAAACACTGCTAATTCTGTTACCACCAATCTTGTAGTCCTAAATACTAATTCCAATTTTAACTCTGGTAAAGTCTCCAACTCTTCGATTGTTGTACAAATCATATCACTCATAATTTGGAATTTCTTTCTAATTCTCATTCCATTAAGCCCATCTGAATTAGTATGCCTAATGATACTTTTGCCACTGCAACCCTAGCAGGAACAGTGTGCATTTCTGATGATTTACATTTACATCATGTCCTTTTTGTTCCTACTTTTCATGCCAACTTAATTTCAGTTCCACAACTCACCACACAAAACAATTGTTCTGCTATTTTTAATGCCAATACATGTTCTTTTATGAAGGACAATACCAAGAGGATGATTGGTGTAGCTAAGGCTGCCCATACAATGCCTACTGCTTATAGTCACAATTCTGATTTCATCTCCACTTGTAATTTAAGTTCTATTTCTGTTTGTAATTCATACTAAATCTGTTGAGGACTCTATTCTTTGGCATACAAGATTAGGACACGTTTCTTTTGATAGACATCAATGTATGGCTACACAATTTCTTTTCATCAATTTTCATCATGCCAAAATTCCTTGTGATATTTGTCATTTTTCAAAACAAATAAAATTGCCACATTTTAGTAGTTATACCAAAATAACCAGTGCCTTTGAGTTTTTGCATGCTGACATTTGGGGACCATACTCCCATACTTCTATCCTTGGTCATAGATAATTTTTGACCCTTGTTGGTGACTTTAGTAGATTCACTTGGGTGATCTTAATAAAGTCTAAAGATGAGTCTAGAAAACACATTGTCAATTTCCTTTCCTTTATTGAAACTTAGTTTCAAACCATACTTAAATGTTTAAGAAGTGACAATGGTCTAGAATTTCTTATGACTGAATTTTTCTCTAGCAAAGGCATTTTACATCAAAGATCATGTGTTGAGACTCTTCAACAGAATGACATTGTTGAAAGGAAGAATCAACACATTCTTAATATAGCTAGAGCCCTTTCATTTCAAGCTAATCTTCCTAAGAACCTTTGGAATTTTGCTAGTCAGCATTCTGTCCATCTCATAAACATGATTTTCACACCTTTACTTCAAAATCTATCTTCATATGAGAAACTTTACAACCAACCTCCTTATTTGATACACCTCAAAACTTTCAGTTGTTTATGTTATGCATCCACTTTACACTCACATAGAACAAAGTTTGATCCTAGAGCTAGATAAACAGCTTTCCTTGGTTTTAAAGAGGGTATCAAAGGTTTCATTCTTTATGACCTTACCTTTCAACAACTTTCTACTTCCCATAATGTCGTGTTCCATGAAAAAAACTTTCCCTTTCATTCCCTACAATCCAATTCCACTAGCCCTGCATTCATTTCCTTACCTTCTTTTGATAACTCAACCAATTCCTTTGATTTTCAATCTTCTGTCCCTCCTGCTTCCACTGCTCTGCCTCATGTTTCTCAGTCCACTCTTGATAATGCATCTTCTCTTTCTCCTAGTATGTCTTCCCCTATCATTTCTGATAGTGTTCCTTCACATATCAATCCTGCTCCTGCTAATACAGTTTATGCTCCTATTGTTTAGCCAGTTAGACAATCGAGCAGAATTAGGCATATACCTAGTTACTTGGAAGATTTTCATTGTAGCTTATCTAGCTAGACCAATCACTCCTCAGGTATTTCTTCTCTTATTTTTCATCCTTTATCTTCGGTTTTATCTTACAAAAAATATTATCCTTCATATAAAAGTTTTTGTTTAGCATTTAATACTAATCTTGAACCCAAAACCTTTCTTCTAGCCTCTAAGCATCATTGTTGGCAGAAATCTATGCAGGCTGAGATTGCAGCTCTTGAATGAACAAAACCAGGTCCATTGTACAACTTCCTGCAGGAAAAATACCAATTGGATGTAAATGGGTATACAAAACTAAGTACCATGCTGATGGTACCATAGAGAGATATAAGGCATGATTGTTGCAAAAGGGTATACTCAAGTGGAAGTGTTGCTTACTTTGAGACTTTTAGCCCAATTGCTAAACTTGCTTTTGTGCAATTGCTTTTAGCTCTTGTTGCTGCTCAGAGTTGGCACTTGGAGCAATTGGATGTAAATAATGCTTTTCTCCATAGTGATTTGGATGAAGAGGTCTACATGACCATTCCCCCTGGTTTTCTATCTACTGATCCTGCTATGTCCAATAAAGTGTGTCGGTTGCATAAGTCCTTGTATGGTCTAAAACAGGCCAGTAGGCAATGGAATCACAAGCTTACTTCCACTCTTTTGTCTCTTGGTTATTCACAATCTGTGGCTGATCATTCGTTGTTTGTGAAGACATCGAGTTCCCACATTATAGCATTGCTAGTCTATGTAGATGACGTTGTTTTGGCAGGTAATTATATGGAGGAGATCAATTTTGTCAAAGCAATTCTTGACAACAAATTTAAGATCAAGGATCTGTGTCCTTTAAGGTACTTTCTTGGCGTTGAAGTCGTGAGGTCCAAGAGTGGCATTGCTCTCAATCAGTGAAAGTATATATTAGAGCTTCTTGAAGATAGTGGTGTCTTGGCTGCCAAGCCTGTTTCCACACTTTGTGATCCTTCAATTAAGCTCAGCAGTGAAGATTCTAGTGCTTACCCTAATGAATCCGCTTATAGGCTTTTGATTGGCCGCCTCCTTTATTTAACCACCACTAGGCCCGACATTGCCTTTGACGTGCAACAACTTAGTCAACTTGTCTCCAAGCCTCTTGAATCCCATTTCCAAGCTACCACTAGAGTGTTGCGATACCTTAAATCAGCCCCTGCTCAGGGCTTGTTTTTCTCTGCCTCCAACTCTCAGACTCTCTCGGGCTTTGCTGACTTTGATTGGGCTTGTTGCCCTGACATTAGGAGATCTATTACAGACTACTGTGTTTTCCATGTCTCGTCTTTGATTTCATGGAAGTCCAAAAAACAGAATATTGTTTTCAGGTCGTCATCAGAAGCTGAGTACTGTGGTCAGCAGGAGAAAGACAACCAGAAAAAAAGCTCAACAAGCCAAAATTTACAAAGTAGAGACTAACACAGCAATTGAAGCTAAGTTGGAAGCAATGACTAAAAATATAGAGACTTTAATGACAACTCAGTCTAATCTAGTGGCAACTAGTAATGATTGAGGATGCATGGCCATTGAGAGCCAATTGGAAGAAGTCAATGCTGTAGGCCAAAGGGACTTAGATCCAAAAGCCGGAATGCAAAAGACTATGCTAAAATATATGCAGAGACACAGACATCGTTGTATGGGAGTTTTGTCTAGCTTCATGGAAAAGACTGCAAGGCCATTGAAACCAGATCAACTAGACCTTTCTGTAATTTCTGTGGAGTAACAGGACATAATTCTAAGGACTATACTGAAGAAGTCAACTTCGTAGGAAGTAAGCAACAGAATGACCCGTACTGCAACACCTAAAATCCTGGATGGAGAAACCACCCCAATTTCTCATGGGGAGGTCAACAGAAATCATAAGGCAAAAACCAGAATGTCTACAAACCACTGCATTTACAAAATCAAGCCCAAGGAGAGAGGAGACTCAACTAGAATGAGATGAATAATTTCCTGGGACAAGTGGATGAGAGATTCAAGGCTATAGAAAAAGCAATGAGCACTACTACAGAGAACCAGAACTTCCTGAAAAACCAAGTCTCAACGTTGGTGAATTTGATGACTCAAAGGGAGAAAGGAGCACTTTCAAGTCAAGTAGAGCCAAACCCAAATGAGAAGTGCAATGCTATCTTTTACCGCAAGGGAGGAACCAATCCTTACAATTAAGGACAATTCTGAGGGAAGTGAAGAAAAGAAGGCAAAAATTAAGCCCCAGCAGGTAAGTAACGCTTCCCCTCAATGTTCTAAAAATTCTTATAATGATAAGTAAGCAATTAAGCTCTTAGAAAAACTTAGAAAATTTTATATCAATATTCCCTTTGCTGAAATTGTCTCTGAAGTGCCTAAATATATTAAGTTCTTAAAGGAAATAATTTTTAATAAAAATAAATTAGAGGAAGTAGAGACAATTAAATTGAATGAAGATTGCTCTGCTATGCTTGTGAATAAATTACCACCTAAGCTTAAAGATCCGAGAACTTTTACCGTTCCTTGTTCAATTGGTAATATTACTTTTAATGCATTACGTTATTTGGGCTCAAGTGTGAATTTAATGCCTTTATATGTTTTTAGAAAGCTCAACTTGCAGGAACCACAGCTCTGTAACATCTCTTTGCAGTTAGCCGATACTCTTGTTTACTCAAGAGGAATAATAGAGGACGTGCTAGTTAAAGTGGAAAAATTTTATTTTTCCAGTGGATTTCGTGGTTCTTGATATGGATGAAGACCGAGACGTTCCTATCATATTGAGACGACCATTCTTGGCAACAGGAGATGCTATCATTCAAGTAAAGAAATGGACTTTAACTCTGAGGATTGAATATGAGGAGGAAATATTTAAAATTTATAATGCTAACATAAATTCTTCCTTTAGTGCATCTTATTGTTTCCATTATCATCCCGAAGATTAAAGAAAAAGAGAATGTGCATCCTCTTGAAGTGGACAATTCTAGAAGCAATATTGAGCCACAAGAGAATCTTGAAATAGACCCTCACCTTATTTAAGAAGTGGCACCATTGGACTTCAATGGGACCTCTGGAGAAGACCCAATTGAACACCTGAGAAAATTTTGCAAAATGATAAGGAGTGCTCAATACAGGAACATCTTAGCAGACCCTGCAAAACTAGAACTTTACCCTTACTCACTTAATGAAGAAGCAAAGATTTGGTTTTACCTATTGCTAGAAACTTGGAACAGCCCAGTGAGAAAGTTCATATGGACCTTTTCAACAATTACAAAGGAACCCACTTCCATTTGTCTTTATTGTGGTCTAGCAGAGCTCCTGGAGAAGAGCTTCCAAAAAGGGCCAGTGCCTACTGAGGACTAATTTCAAAGCCCTTCGACCCGTCAGGCTCGGGACGTTAAACAAGTGTTGACCAGGAGGCAACCTATGTTTTTAAACCTTTTCTTTTATTTTTGTTTATTTTTATTTATTTTATTTTTGATTTATTAATTTTTATTTTTATTAAAAATACATAAAAAATTTGAAAAATGTCAAATTTTTTTTTCTTTGAAAAATCAGTATGTATGTGCGTACACACCATTAGGCATTGTTGTACCTAACGGCCTCAACATGAACAACATGGAAAAAGGGGCGGTACGGCTGCACATATAACAAGGTACGACCGTACCCCATGTCCAGAGGTAGAAAATAAAAGGTACAGTGAGAGGTAAGGGCGTACCTTTGCCTTGTACTCCCAGAACCTATCTGCTCAAGCACCCTCTACACCCAATCTCTTAGTATCTTCATTCCAAGACTATCCAGGTATTAATTCTCATCTTATTTATTGGATTGGATGCTTAATTTACTGTTTATTTGAGTTTTTAGGTTTTTCAATTAGTTTAATCTTAATTTTAGCAATTTAAGAGTAGAATGGGCTAGGTTTTGCATGCTTAGAGACCTTGAAAATGATTAGAGACCTAAATATTTGGCTAAAACTAAGAAATTTTGATCACATTGTAGATTTTTAAGAAAACTGTAGCGCAATACGGCCGTATCTATCAAGAACAGGTCGTACTAAAGGCTATATTGGCGGCCTTAGGGTTCACGCATTAACACAGGTACGAGCGTACCTGTTGTGCAGTACAGCCGTGCATAACCCATAGGTCAGGCCGTACATACTTGCCAACTAGGCGTACAGAGACCGCTGGTACGGCTGTACCTCACGAAGTCAGGCCGTACCTAACGCTGAATTATGCAAAAATTTACTAATTTTTCCAAACTTCCTATTTTTGTTGGCATCATGTCTAAATGCTAGAGAAGCCTTACTTCAGCAGCAGCACTGCATGCATCACGCCCAGTCCCGGTATACATTCCACAGCAACATAAGGACAGATACCAGCAGCTGCGTGACTTTCACATGTATGCGCAGTGCCACCTGGATTTAGAGATCTTAGCACATGTAGGACTGCGAGAGGAGGTGAAGGACCTGCTACAACGCATAGGCTGGCACCAGGAAACACTATTGATACAACCCACCTATGTGGAGGCTGTCTTGGTCTTCTTAGCCATATGTGGCTTCTACACCAGGGACCGGGAGCCCGAGAGTCCCGATAGCGATGACGAGGCAGAGCAAGAGGTTGTCATGCACTTCATTCTCCACGGGACGAGACATGATATGACCCTAGCCGAGTTTAACATCGCGCTAGGATTTGAGACAGCGGAGACAATTCGGAGCCCAGAGTACCTAGCGGCACTCTTGGACGTGCCACAAGGATGGTAGGATAGCCAAAGCTGGCAGGCTCTCACTGGGGACGCTCACTATATCCCTAGCAGAGCTAAGGCTAGTAGGATCAGAGACCCAGTTGTGCTGACAGCTCATAGATGGCTCGCCCGCTTCATTAATGGGCGAGTCCTTAGCGATGGGACGGTCACCCGGGCCAATTTACTTCTTCTATGGGCCATGACTAATGGCCAGGGGCACCGATGCGATGTATGGATGTTCTTCCTATGCACTTGCACTCAGATTGGTATTCACCTGCAGTCCCAGAACATCGAGCATATTGTGATGGGCTCAATCATTTCCCAACTCACCGCCCACCTAGGAGTTCGCCCAAGAGCGGGAGCCACTATCATCCAGATGGAGCCCATCAGACTTTCCACCCTTTGCAACATCGATGTTCTGTGGAGAGTTGGCTTCGGAGGCTACGAGCTTGTGAGTCCAGAGGAGCAGCAGTAACATGAGGATCAGGCTACAGATATGGAGCTACTTGCGGAAGAGCATCCCGCACTACCGCCACCACATGAAGGGCCAACACCGCAGGTTTCCTCCTACCAAAACATCATGGCGTGTCTGGACGAGATGCAGATCAGCTTCCAGGAGCATCGAGCCCATGTAGACCGGCGTTTTGACTCCCAGGGGAAGCATCTCGCAGCCATCATGGGACTCCTCCAGCAGCTCCAGCCACACTCACCTGCGGAGTGATGCGGGACTTCCTTATTTTTCTTCTTTTAGTACTTAGGCATTTTATTTGCTTTTGTATTAAAAAGAGGAATGTATATATTGGCACACTCGCAGGGATCTATTTTTATTTTATTTTGCAGTTTTATTTTATTATTATTTCTGTTTCTTTTGATTCTAAAGTTTTTAGTTATTTTGATGCACAGTTCTACGCGCGCTTGCCAGCTCTATCGGTAATGGGAAAGGCAACAAAAATTTTGACTCATATCTCCATTCAATTTGCTCGTAAATTTTTTCAGAGGGGAGTCTATTTCCAACTTTTTTTTATTTTTAGCACATCTATCTCTTTGTCTTTATTCTTTAAGTGGTTGATCTATCACAGTAGCAGTGAGGACACTACTAAAAAAATAAGTGTGGGGAGGAATTTTACATTTTTTATTATTACTTGGCTATGCTCATAATTGCTTATAATTGTAGAGAACTTCAAATAAACTTTGCTGAATTAGGGGTTATTTAAATTTTTTTCTGACAACTTGTGATTGATTTGAGATTGTTACTAGATTTAGAATTTGCTGAAAATTAGCATTGAAGTTTTTTGAGTTCCAATTCTCTGTGTAAGGTACTAAATGCAAGGTTTAAGCCTGAATGAGAGGTCAAATCATACTTTTTGCCTCTTTTTCTTGTTTGAGTGATATTTTTCCTTGTTGTGCATTCTAGAACTTGTGCTGAGACAATTACAACGCGAATAAAAGTATATTTTCATGTGAATTTGGTAAGGGCAATTTTTAGGAATTTTTCAGGCCACTAAAATTTTGAAATATTTTACCACTAGTTGCTCAACTTTGTGCCTATTATTATGTTTCTTTGATACCCCTTCTCTTTATTATTGATTATTATTTTATGGTGGTAACCTTGAAAAATGTTGTTGCTAGAGCAATTAGTGGCAAAAATTCAAAAGAATAATGTTATGGATCTCTCATATATGTTTGGGAAGAAGAAGGCTTAGTCTCTATTTCACCTCCTATTTTATTAAAAGTGTTATTTGTTGCATAAAAAGCACCAAAGGAGGAAAGGAAAGAAAAAGAAAAAAAAAAGAATAGAAAAATTATGTTATTGCCTTCAGAAAATACAAGAATAATTTATTAATAAAAAATCAGAAGGATTCTTGCCTAGTCTTTAAAGTGAAGAAGAAAAAAGTTATTTGTTTTGGTTGATTTATTTTTGACCCCTTTGCATGACATTTTCTTTCTTTTATTCCACCTAACATTATTATCATGGTTCCATTACAACCTAGGAAAAACCATTTTTCCTCTTTTACATGACAAGTAGACTTTAATAGTAGAGCTTTGGTCAATGTATAAGCCTACGGCAATGTACTTCTTTGGAAAAATCTGAGCATTCATGACTATACCTGTAAACACTTTGAGAGTGGTGAGAAGTGTGACTTGTGAATCACATATTGTTGACTTATTGAACTTACACCTCTAATTGTGCATTCTATATCTTGGCACTTCTTATGATATCACTTTGTTGTCATACACTCGTTTTTGTCCCTATTCAGTGAAATATAGTTTCTCTTATAATCACCCAAGTAATTTGCTTGAGAGCAAGCAAAGCTCAAGCGTAGAGATGTGTTGACACTCCAATTTGTCTATTTTTATGGGGTATTTTTAGTACTAAAACATGTCAATTTACGCCATTGAGAGTATAAAAGTACTCACTTATGTCCCATTTTACAGAAATATCACAAAGACAATACTTGGAGCAAATGATACAAAAAACAGACCAAAAACTGGCAAGTTTTAGAGATTTTTGGGCATTTCTGGACAAGCAGTACGACATGATATACACAGTACGACTGTACCTATTCACGCACAGCAGTAGGGGCATACCTCATGGTCAGTACAACCTGGCGTCGAAGAAAAGTCCAGTACAACCGTACCAAAGGCAGTACGATTGTACACAATTGCTGTTAGGTGGTGCTAAATGCACAAGTACGGGCTAGCATCGCAACTCAAGTGTGGTACGACCGTATATAAGCACAGTACAGCCGTACCTAGTCCCAGATCCCCTAGATTTGAAGCCAGTTGACCTAATTCACTGCCTAGCCTATAAATAGGCATTCTTAGCCCTCTATTTAGAACTTTTGGCAGACTTTTGATCCTGGAACCTTAGGCTTTCTTTGGATCATAGAAGAAAGTAAAAGGAAAGAAAAAAAGAAAAAGATTGTTAAAAGAATGAAAATAAGTAGAAAGTGAGATGATTTTTTGGCTGCTTGGTAGGAGTAAAAATGAACGGAAAGCGAGAGGAAAGAAAATTGTATATTTGTAAAATGACAAAAATAACCTTACATAAAAGTTAAATATGTATAATTTATTTAAATTTAATTAGTATATTTTTATTTAATATATATAATTTAATTTTATTTAATTTATCAAATATATATAATTAATTTTTTATTTAATATATATAATGCGAAAGAAAAATAAATTAACGTTTTTGTCCAAAAAAATAGAAAAGTAAATTAATGTAAAAAAAGAGCAAATGAGCTTGGAAACTGTTGTGAAATTATATATGCTGCATACAAACATGCACATCTCCCAAAGCAAGGGTATAAACGTCTTTTTGGAAAATTCCAACTCTTTTTCAAGTTTTTTGGCCGATTTGTGCGGAAAGCTTTTTAAACGTGGGTCCCAAAAAAAATCAATATTTCCTTCCCATTATTATGAGGTCCAAACAGAGGAAGCACGTATTCCACAAAACTTTCTATCCTATGGGGTTTTCTTCCCTCCACTTTCAGCTAAACAATGCGTTAGAGGCTCTTGTCCAGGCTTGTTTTACCGCCGGAGCTCGTGAGGAACGTGAAGGATGTGCTTAAGGACCATCGTCATACCGAAAGAGTGTCTCGGTTTAGATTTAATTCTTTCTATCATGGGTTTTTATTGTTTTTTAGATGATTGTATGCTATTTACACTTACCATGAGTAGCTAAATCCATCACTAGGGGTGATGGGGGATCTTTTTTATGTTTTTGATATTTATTTAGTTAGTTCTATGAGTTTCCTATTATCCTGGTGATTATATTGTTCTTAGCATCTTAATCTTATAAGGCTTGATCACTCTTTAACAAGTTAATTTAATTGGAGGCGATCATACCACAATTAGTTAACGAAACTCTAGGAATAGTTGAACTCGCGTATTATGCCGGATCAAGGATAATTGCTTGTTTCTAATCGATTATTAAATTAACAATTCCACTATTGCTTAATGCTCTTCCTTCTATTTATCTTGTATGATTATTGGGGGTATTAGTTATGAAGAAGACTGTTAATATTGCATGATCATTGGGTATTAATAGTATTAGAGTAGGAGATTAGCTTTCAACCAGGAAATATAACTCATAGTTATTAACTAATAAATTTAGGAATTAAATATTGGTGAATCCGGTTCCCCTAGGCTTCCCATAATTGTCTTATTTCGTTCTTGCGCACTCTTTTATCTTTATTTTGTTTGAGTTAATTATTGCAATTCTTCAAACCATAACATTCGTTAGTCTAAATAACATAGGATCTCTACTATGTTAGTACTTGTGTATTCCCTATGAGTTTGATATTCAAAGTCTTAAATATACTCCAATTTATTACGAGTTACGATCAGATGCACTTGTCTGAGCCGTAACAGTTAACAGTTAGTTGAGTTAGCATGTATAAATATGGCTTTTACTGCTTTGTAATCAGATTGAAAACCTTTCGATGAAGATGATTCTTCTCGCAATACTTCCTCTGTTCTTCGATACCAAGAGAGTGTTAAAAATAGTGTGTTAGAAAGTGTGTTGCTAGCATTTTTAAATGCATATTAATCGGGGCATTCATCATATAATATTGAGTTGATAATCCAGTCCAAATTAATTGATTGATCAATTCACTTTAAACTCAAAGCAAACTTACAATCAGTTTGTTGGTCGAATTTATATTTTTAACTAAACTAATTACAATCGGTTTGATTTTGCGAATTATATTTTTAACCTAAACTAACCAAAACACCTTATTAATTTTTTTCATTTCTGAAGTTTTAAAAGTATGCATGTTAAACTTCAATACTTGGAATTTCGCTAGTTTTTATTTTTTCCATTTATCTTAACTTACCCAACTAGTGCTACAAGTGTTTTTGGTTCACTTTTTTTATCCAACTTTATTATTATAGGCAAAGAAATTAATAAGATATAGGAAGTTGTAATTACAAAATATATATGTTAAATATTAATTAAAAGTTACATTAACATTTATATAATTTGTTCAATTCACTTTAAACTCAAAGCAAACTAATTACAATCAGTTTGGTCGTCGAATTTATATTTTTAACTAAACTAATTACAATCGGTTCGATTTTGTGAATTATATTTTTAACCTAAACTATAACCAAAACATCTTATTAATTTTTTTTTTCCATTTCTGAAGTTTTAAATTTGTGCATGTTAAACTTCAATACTTGGAATTTCCTCTAGTTTTTTTTTTTCCATTTGTTTTAACTTACTCTACTAGTGCTACAAGTGTTTTTGGTTATTTTTTTATCCAACTTTATTATTATAGGCAAAGAAATTAATAAGATATAGGAAGTTGTAATTACAAAATATATATGTTAAATATTAATTAAAAGTTACATTAACAATTGTAATTGAATTAATTATTGTATAAATATATTGAAGGATAATGAATTTATTTAGGTTATAGTAATATAAATCTTAAACTTTGTATCTATAAAAAATAATATTTGAAGGAAAAAAAAAGTAAAAAAGGTAACAATTTATATTTTTCTTATCTTAACCCAGTTTTAATTTGATTGGTTTGATTTGAACTGATTAAAAAGATTTAAAACAAAATTTAGCAAAAAAAAAAAAAAACTTAAAACAGTGAATCAAACCAACTTGTGGACATCCCTATCATAAAATATATTTTTAGAAATATTTTTTAATGTGAAATGCAAACTTCTTTTAATAGTACGTATATCAGTAGAATAGTCTTTATAATATAATATTTTATGCGCAATATTTAACTTTTTTAATCCTAAAATCATTTTTAAATTTTTATATACCAAATAATCCTCATACTAAAAAGTAAGTTTACTTAGTTAAAAGGTTCTTTTTGAAACTAATAGGTTTTTTTATTTTAGATACATCGTTCTGCACAATGTGCGCATTCATGCATTTCATATTTTGTGATATATATATAGTTTCAAAACTTTCTTATTTAGCTTTTCTTTTCTTTCCTAATAATTTATCTTAACTACTTGAGAAAGAAAGAAAAGAACTAAAAAAAAAAAAAAGAATCTATCATTACATGTATTCTTGTATATATCTGATACATTCTTTTTCGGCGGTCATTATTTTTTTGGTCTTAATACAGGTGATATGAGAAAGGAGAAAGTGGAACGCCGGGGAAAGTCGTTAATTGCTGTCGTTATTTAATAGTAATAAGGTCAATCAATTAAATAATTATAGAAGCCTAAAGCTAAACATTGAATTAAGGCCTTTTATTAAAATTAATAAAAAGTTATTGAAATTAATATAAGAAATGAAATACTACTTCAAAAATCTCATATTTTTTGGTATAAAATATAAACAAATTTTAATTAACTTCACTTTATTTAATAATATTATTTCTAAAATACCCTTAAATTAATTTATGTTTTATTTTTTAATAACCATATATTTTTCTGTAACAAGTTCTCATTAAGGGTAATTTAAGAAATATAATTATATTAAAAAATTTAAAGGAAATTAACTAATTTTATTAAGGAATATAAGATATATTTTTTTTCTTTAGAGACGGACCGAGTAATACATAGATGTCTCTAATTTATTATTTATGATACATGCATGTTGTTCCGCGATCACAAAATAGACCGAGTGTGTTGCGCGTGTCATCTATTCTCTGTTCTCTCTTTCTTTCCGATTCCAAACAAGAACTACCTCTGCCTCTCTCTAATCCTTTCTTTACAGCACAACACATTCAAACACACAACCTTAACCTCTCCAAATTGGCTTGTTCCTCGCACACTGCACTTTCGTTCCCTCACACCCCAAAGCTTTCGGAGAATTCCAGCGCAAACCACACAGAAACTGTCTCGAAGTTTTAATTGTCCTAGCTAGCTGGCACGGTTCCGCCTCAAAAGATTCGCCTTTTCCCCATCATTGTTCACACAATTCACGCCGTGATTTGCGTTAGAATTACGAGGCATTTGGGTTAGCTACTGTCATCCTTTGGACTATTGTAACAATTATTATTCATGTCTTCTGTTAATTAAAGTGTTTCAAATTGTTGTGCTTTATTGATAAAGATCGTTTTTTTTTTTTGGTACATTGAATACCTAGAAACATTCCTCAAAAGTTGTTGATCTGAGAGGGTTTTTAGAAATTTTGTTTTTTGTTATGAATTTTAATAAATGAAATAATTCTGACTTTAGTTTGGATTTTATTCGTAGGGGTGCTTTTGGGGGTTCTTGAATTTTCCTTGATGAATATGTTGCATTTTTTTTTTGGTAGAGAATATTTTGCATATTTGCTTATTTGATCAGTGGTCTTCAACTGGGTAGGTGTTATTCCTTGAGACAAATATTTGTGGAGCTTTGAGAAGGACAACAAAGGGCTGCTGCATATACAACTCTGGCTAATTTTCTAGAGATAGCTACTCCAACTAGAGCAGGCTTTGGTCTTTTGTTTTCCGGTTTCGAGTTTTGTTCAGACAGGTTTCGATCTCTTGTTCTGCGCCTTCCCACTGATTATGGCTAACATCTGATTCAATGGGATAGCTTTGGAGATGTAAGTGGCAATAGGATTGCATAGAAACTGCAAAGGAATCAAAAGCAGCAAAGAAGGTTGAATTAAAAAAAGGATTAGAACAAGTTTCATCTACTACAATGGCAATGTTCAGGTGCTTTTCTGTTTTGACTGAAAGGAAGGTGAAAAACAAGGTAAGAGTCAATTAGATGTTGTGTCTTATTTAGTTTTGTGGGGTTTTTTAAATTCATATGATTAACCTGTTTTAGTCTCTATCTTGGTTGCTTCTTTAGGGGAATGAGAAATCTTCAAAAGAGAGGTTTGATACTCTACTTGCCAGACTACAACACCAAAGAGTATCATCAGAGACGAGGGATTTGGAGCCAACGACTTTTGATGTTGCAGTACCCCATGGTATCCAGAAAAATTCAAGGTTCAATGTGAGGCTTATGAGTCTTGAGAGCCCTGTGAAGGCTGAAGTGGAAGAAGCTTATGAAGGGGAAGATGAGAATGGCGATTCACCCTCGATCAAGAGGGAACTCCCAGATTTCGATCTCGCTGTTGCAAGCAAAGAAGGATGTGATCCAACAGATAAAAAGATGAAGTATCCCATTTTATATGGAACCCAAGCCAACGATGAATTGGAAGACCAAATCGATAGGTACAGCGAAAAGAGTGCTGATATAATCCATAGTGGACATGTTAGTGATCCTGGGATTGGCAAGGCTGATTTCTTGGCTTCTCCAAAGCTCAAGCGATCCTGCTCTAACGTTGAAAATAGGGATGTTCTTAGGCAGATAACTCAATACTTGTCTCATTCAAAGTCACAGTCTTTTGAGGACTTTCAAGAATTATCATCCAATCCGGTGGTTAATCTTGAGAGGTCTAGGTCTCTTATGAGCCACTGCAGTGCTGATAGAGTTATGTTGAAAAGGCATTCTTCAAGTCAAGTACTCCCTTCTGGAAGTAAAAAATTGTGGTGGAAGTTGTTCCTGTGGAGCCACAGGAATATACATAGAACGTTCTCTAGAAAATCGAAACTAGTTCCTGCTAGTGCTTCTTTAAGCAGTCATTGTGGATACACTTCAGACACCTTTGAACCAAAACAAAGCAAGGCATTGAGACATGTGGAATCGTCTGAGTCAATTGCTACGCAATCCTTTAACAAAATCAGCGATGGCGACGATCAAAGGCGGAACACATTTCCAAATGAAAATTCTGGTTTTTGGCCCCACAACCAATGGTTTGCTTTCTCAACAGAATCATCTTCTCTTGCCAGGGTGGATGCATGGGTCAAAGATCTTGAAATTCAGGAACCACTTCTTGAGGATGATTTTGATGAGGACAATGCCAGAAGCATTGCCTTCCCACCTTCTCCTAATGCTGGTAGATCAATGATAAGAAGCACATCTCAGTTTGCTCATCCAAATGGCAATCTTTCAAAGGATATTTTGAACGCCAATAGTGTGGTCCGGTCTCTAAATCCAGCTTCATCTGTTGCTTATATATCCGGTGTTGGTATTAAAGCCATCCCCGTTATTTCACACTTGTCCAATCTCCGCTCTGTCAACTTGTCCAACAATTTCATAGGTATAACTTTAGAAATCCCTTAATGCAACATGAATGAGTAACTAACACAATTTATTGACTCCATTTTTCACTGTTGTTCTGCAGTTAGCATCTCGTCAGGATGTCTACCAAAGAGTGTTCAAACACTTAATTTGTCAAGAAACAGGATCAGCACCCTTGAGGGTCTCAGAGAATTGACCCGGTTGCGAGTACTTGACTTAAGTTACAACCGCATCTCAAGAATTGGACAAGGTTAGTGTCAATATTAACTGATTCTCAAAGGAGGTTTGTATCTCATTTTTGTCAGCCTTCATTCAAGTTTGTTTTACATTACAATAATTCACTGTATGATTTATCAGGGTTTTCAAGTTGTACACTTATCAAAGAGCTATATCTTGCCGGGAACAAGATAAGTGATGTTGAGGGGCTGCACAGGCTGTTTAAGCTAACAGTTCTGGACCTGAGCTTCAACAAGATCACAACAACAAAAGCACTAGGACAGCTAGTGGCGAACTACAACTCACTCCAGGCCCTTAATCTGCTCGGAAATCCTATTCAGAGGAACATCAGTGATGACCAACTAAACAAAGCAGTCTGTGGTCTCCTTCCAAAGTTGGTGTACCTGAACAAACAACCCATCAAGGCTCAGAGGGCGAGGGAAATTTTCACCAATAGTGTTGCCAAAGCTGCACTTGGGAATAGCGAGCGGAGCTCCGGAAGAAGATCACTAAAGCGAGTCGGTCAAGGAGGATCGAGTTCCAGCAGAGGGCATAGAAGCAGTGCAGGTGTTTCACAGAAAAGCAGGAACAGGACAAGGAGGTGAAACTGAAGTGGATAGTTGCCTGCAAAAGGAACAACTCATTAGAGAACTGTTCATTTTGGTCTTTACAATGTTTCATTTATTTACACCAGAGTAAACTGTGCATTATCATTATCATTATGGTCTTTGGTCTTTGACCAGGAGGTGACAAAACGATAATCTCTTGGCTTGTTTGTTAAGTGTTGAAGTGATGGGGTCTTAAATATCTCCAACTTTTGTGTGTAGAACTTGATATGATCATCTGGGTTTCACTAATTCTATGAACATTATGCAAATAGATTTTGCTTGTGCAAGACAACAACTTGCCATCCTGGTTGCTGCTGTTGTCACAATATCAATAATCTTTTGAAATTTATCTGAATACAGAGGGACCTGATAAAAAAGGAAGCCTTGGCATAATGGTGGGAGTTGATGCTATGTGACTTGGAGCTTTGGAGCACCATGGGACCCTTTCAATTTAAAGGAGGTACTATGGAGTTGGGCTAGTAAAATGAAATATGCCACAGGAAAATTCCATTACCTGTGGTAATATTTAATAACAGCACACTGATGCTGAAGAAGGTTGCTGAGAGTGAGAGGCTTGGCCCCAAGTTTAATTTGTAGCATAGGATGACCAAATACTTTTATCACTTATTAGTTGAAGCAACGTTAAGACTCTCAATTGATAGGATGGAAAATATTGTTGCGGTTTAGGGTTTAGGCGGAAAATATTGTTGGGGTATTGCTTCTTGCTGTTTCTCTTGAAGTACCAAGGAAAAAGCTTGACTAATATCTGGCATAGGATCCATAATCAGTATCTGACCACGGATATGACTAAGACTCATTTAGACCCATGAGAAAAATTAGCAGAGATTCATTGTTCAGATAAGCAAGAAACAGGTGAGCATTTCCACAGTTATTACAAGTATGCATAGGTTTATGTTCACTCTAGTGCATCCCAAAAGCCCTTCAATTTTGTGAAACAAGCACTTACTGTTGAAGAACCTTGATTGCAATTAAGCAATTTCTTCTTCATCTGAAAGATTCTAGTGTCATTGATCTATTAAAACCTATTTTGTAGATTACGCCATATTTCAGTAGCGGTATTAGAATAGATCACGCCTTCATGCAGCTCTTTGGACACTGCATTGAGAATCCAAGAAGCAACTATTGTTGTTGCGCAGCCATAGCGAGTAGTTTGGATCTCCTTCAGGTGGAGCAATTATGGAACCATCCACAAAACCAAGCTAGTTTTTGGCTCCATGTGAAATCTTCATGGCTCGAATCCATGATCCAAAATTCTGACCAGTTTCAGAAAGAGTTCGAGAAACTAAAACGTTTCCAGGACCATCAGAGGAATGAAGATAAAAAGGGTTAACAGCAAGATCTTTCATTTTTGCTCAAGAACATAATAAAGAAATGATCAGAAGAATCGTGAGAAAAAATTCACGAGAAAATGCAAAAAAGCACTGAGAGGGACGATCTATGAAAACAACAGAATCAAGAACAAAAAAGCAGAGTTTACAATGTGCGCAAAGAATATGCAAAAACATACGAAGCAAGATCAACGATTGTGATCAGAATTGCATACAGGGTTGCGAAAGATGATCAAGATGCAGAAGCTTCGAAAAAAAATCTTCTGATATCATGTTAAACTATAGAAAGAGCATTTCTTTGATTCCAGAAAACTGTGTTGAATTGAATTTGATTACAAAGAGCTATCTATCTTATATAACTATTGTTCCTTCCAACAGAACTAAAACTAACAAATTAACCGTATAACTGAAATATGCCAGCTATGCATTCCCAACTAACTTAACAATCGAGTCAACCATTAACAATGAGTCAACAACTAACTAATTAACTATAACTTTGGATCCTATTATTCTCCCAACCTATTAATATATAGTGTCACTAGCTTAAATTTATTTTTAATTGCGAAAGGATCTACAATTGTTAATTATCATCAATAAATTGATTAACATATGCTGCAACGTGATTCCAGCATAACTCCGTTGTGTGCATTAACAGTGGGTTCACAGCAAATTTTTTTATATTTTAATCAAAATATTTACTACAATTCCGAAGATCATATTTTATTTGCAGGTTAAAATACACTTTTGGTCCCTTAACTTTGTTTTAGTTTTCATTTTGGTCCCCTAATTAATTAAACTTTCAGTTTGGTCCCTTAAGTTACGAAAGTTATCTGAGTTAAATCATACATGCAGTAATCCCTTTATTGTGTGTGTATAGGTCATTGATACTCTGTTTTTTTGCTCCATTATCTTTTATCATGTTACTTCATCAATAAGAACAATGATAGGAGCATGATTTTGACTTTATTGTTTAAAGGGATTACAGACAAAAGGGACGAATATGATGTAATTTTCGTAACTTAAGGGGCGAATATGGCATACTTCGTAACTTAAGGGACGTAAATGAAAAGTAAAATAGTTAGGGGACGAAAGTGGCATAATTTTTGTAACTTAATGGACCAAAATAAAAGTTTAATTAATTAAGGGACCAAAATGAAAACTAAAATAAAGTTAAGGACCGAAAGTGTATTTTAGCCTTTATTTGCACTATTAAAGTGGATTCAGGATCTTCACGTTGTCTGGTAAATGGAATACTTCTCTAGTGATGAACTACCAAAGTGTAAAGGCCATGAAGTAGAGATGTAAAAAATGTAAAGCGACCGAAAAAAATTCTTGAAGAAGGTAAACACTTAAAACAGCATTATAAAGTAGGTGTGCACGAAATATAAAGGACTGAAAAAAATTTCCGACCTGCCGGATTCGAACCAGCGACCTAAGGATATCTATCAGGTATTGACCCACTACAGTCCTCCGCTCTACCAACTGAGCTAAGGTCGGTTACGAATTACGATGTTTAGCTGCAATAACATATCCAAGTCAGAAATAAATAGACAATGTCAAACATTTTCACGTGTCTGCCTATCTTCATCCAGCTACATTTGATTAACTAAACGGAAATGTTCATTTAGTATTTGGACGTCTATTCCTCAGCCAACTCTTATGTATGTTAACAGATCAATAGAGAAGTTTCTTCATCAAAAATAAAATCTATACACAAGTTTATTTTTTTTTTTAAACAATATCAGTAGTGGAAGCTACAACGTACGATTTATGATGAGAAACAACACTCATCAGGACGAAAGGAAAATTTAACGAATGACATGGCAAAATGGGAGACTTGTAAAGTAAAGAACAAAAATGTTTTGACTGAAATTTCTGATCATTATTGATTACTCAGGTGCTAAATAAGCACAATGTACAATCGGTTATACAAAACAAAATTAACAAACTAACTCACTCAATTAACTACTAATAGAAACTAATAGATTTAGACCCAGAAGTATAAACAAGGACTAGGCCCAATCAACAAGGCCCAACAAATCCTCCCTTAAACTGAAATGCAAAGTGCATTCAGTTTAGATCACAGGACTACAAACACCTAACTCCTTTCCAAGTTTTACAAATGTATCAGCCTTTAAAGGTTTTGTCAGTATATCAGCAACCTGCTTATCTGAACTGCAATGAATCAATTCAATAGCTCCATCCTTTGCAAGGTCTCTAAGAAAATGAAATCGCACGTCAATATGCTTGCTCCTTCCATGTAAGACTGGGTTCCTAGAAAGCTTAATTGTTGCGATGTTATCACAAAGAATAGTCATACACCTTCCCTGTGAGTGACCCAGATAATTGAGTATTCTCTTTAGCCAAATGCCTTGACAAGTGCAGAGAGCAGCAGCAATGAACTCTGCTTCAGTGGTGGAGAGTGTCACCACTGGCTATTTCTTGGAAGACCAAGAGATAGCTCCATTTCCAAATAGAAATGCATAACCTGAAGTACTCTTCCTGTCATCTAAATCTCCCGCATAATCACTATCAGTGTATGCAATCAACTTGTCCATTCATCTGCTGTTATAAAATATACCTAACTTAACCGTTCCCTTAAGATACCTCAAGATTCTCTTAGCTGCCTGCAAGTGAATTTCGGTTGGTTTCTCCATAAGTCTGCTAATCAAGGATACAACATACATGATATTAGGTCTGGTGGCTGTCAAGTACATTAAATTTCCTACTATCTGCTTGTAATTAGTAGCATCAACCATAGAACCATTCCCTTCTTTTGTTAATTTACTCCCTAGAACAACAGGATTGAGGACAGGCCTGCTCTTGTCCATCTCAAACCTTTCTAATACTTCTTTTGCATACTTACTTTGACTAATAAAGATCCCTTCAACATTCTGCACCACTTCCACACTAAGAAAGTAACCCATCTTTCCCAAATCAGACTTGTCAACTTCCCTCTTCATAGACTTTATGAGTTCCTCAAACATAATATTGTTGTTTCTAGTGAAAATGAGATCATCAACATACAAACTCAATTAAAATTCTGCCATCTAAACTAGTTTTGACAAACAAAATATACTCCGAAGGACATCTTTTAAACCCTTCCCTCTGAAAATATGCCTCAATCCTACTATACCAAGCTCTAGGTGCTTGTCTCAGCCCATACAAAGCCTTCTTCAATTTATAAACTTTGTCTTCCTTGCCTTGCTTCTCAAAAACTTGAGTTTGCTCTACATACACGGATTCATTCAATTCACCATGGAGGATGGCACTCTTAACATCTAATTGAAACACTTCCCAACCATTTATGGCTACAAGGGCAAGGATTGCTTTAATTGTGTCCCACCTAGCAATAGGAGCAAAAACTTTTGTGAAGTCAATTCCAAACTACTGGTTGTACTCTTTAGCCACAAGTCTGGCTTTATGCTTCTCCACCTCTCCATTCTCATTGTACTTAGTCCTAAACACCCACTTGACACCAATTCTCTTAGCATCAGGTTGTAGGGAAACCAATTCCCAAGTCTCATTCATTTCTATTGCTTCTAACTCCAGCTCCATTGCCCTTCTCCATTTACTGTATTTTGCAGCCTCTTCATATGATACAAGATCTGCTGAAGGAGAAAATATTGCTAAAATTTGTGAATACATGCCTTGACAGGATGATTTTGATGATTGACAAAAGGGAGCTTTGCAAATAGTCAACCGTGCAAAAAGTGGAAAAGAATACCAAGACGCGTATCAAGAATGATAGTTTCTCAAGTCTTTGGGTTTTGGGTATTTATTTATCTTTATTAAGACAATTTGTAAGTAGTAATAAAAAGCTCTCAATTAAAATTAAATCACACACGCACAAAATATTTTGACATGCATATCTCGTGTCGGATGTCGAGCTGAGGAAGTCGGATGTCGAGCTCTGATGAAGTCGGATGTCGAGCTCTGAGGAAATCGGATGTCGAGCTAAGGAGGAAGTCGGATGTTGAGCTCTGAGGAAGTCGTATGTCGAACTGAGGAGGAGGTCGCGTGTCGCTTATGAGGTCGCTGCATCGAGGTCGTGTGATGAGTGATGATCCGTGTTGCCGATGAGGTCGCGTCATCGAGGTCTCGTGGTCGGTGATGAGGTCGCTGCATCGAGCTATGAGGACCGAGCCGATGAGGAGGTCGTATGCAGAGTCAGCGCGTCCGAGGTCGTGTGTCGAGGTCTTTGCCGAGCTGTTCAGAGGTCATATGCCGAGCCGTGTCGAGGTCGTCTGGTCGAGCCGCGGTGGCGAGGTCGTCTGGCCGAGCCGCCTTCGTGAGGTCGTATGCCGAAATGTCTCCGTGTTTTCAACGCAACGGACAAATTCCAACGGATGCATCCCCGTGCAACGGTCAAATCTTCCAACGGACAAATCAAAACGCATAGCAAACGCTCCTCGGTCGGTCTATAAATATACAACGCTGCTCTTTCTTAAACAACAACAACAACAACACAAGGTGCTTAATTTTTGTGCCAAAAACTGTCAAATATTTTTCATCACTCACACTTATTTGAGCACAATTTTCTAAGAGTCTTTTTATTCTACAAAATTTGAGTTGTATTATTTGAGCTTCAATTTGTTATATCTGCACTATTGAGTGTATCTTTTTCGTCTCATTTTATTTGTGAAAATCATTTATGTTTGGGTAGGAATCGCAAGCTGTTCATAGAGAGGTGATATCTGTTGAGCGTATTGCTCTAGTTTAGAGTTGTAAAGGTTTCTAGCTGAACCTGATTTAAAAGCTAGTGTCTTAGTGAAAATCCCATAGTGGTTTGCTTTGGGGACGGGGCGTAGGCCACGCAGGGGTGTTAGGTGGCGAACCTGGATAATTTGTTGTGTGCTTTTTTACTCCTTATCTCTACTTTTCACCAATTAAATTTCTGTACTTTATTTTATTGTTATTTATATCTTACTATTTACTTTATTTTTAACTCGTTTGCAATTTATTCTTCAAGTGATTTATCTATTTCACATTAATATTTCGCAACTCATAATTAGCACTTATTTCTCCAAAAGTTTTTGAAAGCACAGTTCACACACAATTCACCCCCCTCTTGTGTTTGGAGTCACTTGTCAACAAGTGGCATCAGAGCTAGACTCTTGTATAAAGGACTTAACCGTCTCAAGAGAATGACTTCAAACAATAACGAGGGAACCTCCATGAATGCACCCCCATTTTTCAATGGTGAGGGGTATGGTTATTGGAAGGATAGAATGCAAATCTTTCTTGAGGGTGTTGATCTTGATATTTGGGATGTTGTGGAAAATGGTCCATTTGTCCCCACTCAATCAATTAATGATGCAGTGGTAGACAAACCAAGATCACTTTGGACCGAAGATGATAAGAAAAAGGTCCAATACAATTTGAAGGCTAAGAACATCATCACTTCTGCTTTAAGCTACGATGAGTTCTATAGGGTCTCAAATTGCAAGACTGCTAAAGAAATGTGGGACACCCTTCTATTGACCCATGAAGGTACTACCGAGGCCAACTTATGTCTCATGGCAAAACACGAGGAGGATGAGGTAAATGCTCTTGAACTCGAATCTCCTTTAACTTATGATGAGTTGCTTATTGCTTGTGAAGAATTAAATAATGAAACGATTAAACTTGGAAAAATTGTTCTTTCTTCTAAGAAAACCATCTCTTCTCTTGAATCAAAAATTGAAATTTTAAACAAAGAGATAGTGATTCTTAAAGAAAAACAAGTTGCTGTGATTGAAACTTCTCCTCCCATATCTTGTGAAAATAAAAAGGAGGAAGTTTTAAAATGCAATGAGTGTAGTGTTTTGAAAAATAAGGTTAAGGATTTAAATAACACTCTTGCAAAATTTACGATGGGAAGAGATAATCTAAACATTATGTTAGGAAACCAAAAAGGTACTTTTGGAAAAGTCAGTTTAGGTTATCATCCAAAAATTCATGAAAAATCTTTTAAACTCTTCAATCACAACAAACCCTCAAGTAGTCCTTTCATTAAATGCTTTCACTTTGTGGTAGAAATGGTCACACCGCCTCTATTTGCAATATTAGAAAGAATAAAAATGTAGTTGGCAAAAATATGTGGATTCCAAAGGGCACCTTGCCCAAGACTAACTCATATGGACCCAAGATGGTTTGGGTACCAAAGGTTAAAATATGATTTGTTGTTGTAGGTGTGCTTGAAAGCCAAGGACTTAAATTGGAATCTTGATAGCAATTTGTTCAAAGCACATGACAGAGACAAAAGCAAGTTCTCCTCTTTGGAACCCAAAAATAAAGGTTATGTTTGTTATGGTGATAATAATAAAGGTAAAATTCTTGAAATTGGTTCTATTGGTAAGAGTCCTAATCCCACTATTGAAAATGTTTTGTATGTGGATGGTTTGAAGCATAATTTGCTAAGCATTAGTCAACTTTGTGATAAAGGAAACAAAGTGGTTTTCGATTCTTCAAAATGCATGGTCATGGATTCTATAAATGAAAATGTTATTGTAATTGGACCTAGAATTGGAAATATCTATATGCTTGATTTAGATAAAATACCTTCAAATGATGCATGTTGTCTTATTAGTAAAGAGGATGAATCTTGGCTATGGCATAGGAGAATGGCTCATATTCACATGGATCATCTTAATAAGTTAGTTCGAAAGGACTTAGTAATTGGCTTACCAAAGCTTTGTTTTGAAAAAGATAAACTTTGTGATGCATGTCAAAAAGGAAAACAAGTAAAGGCATCTTTCAAATCTAAAAATATTGTTTCTACAAACCGGCCTTTACAACTTTTACATATGGATTTATTTGGCCCTTCTAGAACTAAAAGCTTTGGTGGCAATTACTATGCTCTTGTTATTGTGGACGACTATTCTCGCTATACATGGACTTTATTTATTTCTCACAAAAATGATGCTTTTAATGCTGTTCAGAAACTTGCAAAAGTTATACAAAATGAGAAGGGACTTAACATTGCTTCCATTCGAAGTGATCATGGTGGGGAATTTGAGAATGAAGCATTTGAAGCATTTTGCACAGAAAATGGCATTGATCACAACTTTTCTGCTCCAAGGACACCGCAACAAAATGGAGTGGTTGAAAGGAAAAATCGGTCTCTTGAAGAGCTAGCGAGGACGATGCTCAATGAGACTAACCTTCCTAAGTACTTTTGGGCAGACGCCGTGAGCACCGCTTGCTTTGTGATGAATCGAGTTCTTATAAGACCGATCCTTAAGCAAACACCGTATGAACTCTACAAAGGAAGGAAGCCCAACATTTCCCACCTTCACGTTTTCGGATGCAAGTGTTTTGTCCTAAACAATGGTAAGAATAACCTTGGAAAATTTGATGCTAAAGCTGATGAAGGTATATTTCTTGGATATTCTATTTCTAGTAAAGCTTTTCGAATTTATAATAAGAGAACTTTGACTATTGAAGAATCTGTGCATGTTTCTTTTGATGAATCTAACCCCAAATCTTCAGTAGAAGAAAGTGTTGATGATCTTGCAGAAGTATTTGGAGATACCTATTTAGAGGAACAAGAGAGATCAAAAGTTCAAAAGGAGGATCAAGAGTCCTTGCCTCAACCCTCTCAAGAACTCTCTCACTCAAATCTTCCAAAGGAATGGAGAGTCTCAAAGAACCATCCTCTTGACAACATAATAAGTGATATCTCAAAAGGGGTAACGACTCGAAACTCTCTTAATCATGCATGTCATCATATGGCCTTTGTCTCTCAAATTGAACCAAATGACGTCAATGAAGCCATCTTTGATGAGCATTGGACCTTTGCTATGCAAGAGGAATTAAATCAATTTGAGAGAAATGATGTTTGGGAACTTGTCCCTAGGCCTAAAGATCACCTAGTCATTGGGACCAAATGGGTCTTTCGCAACAAGCTTGATGAAAACGGTATCATTGTTAGAAATAAAGCTAGACTTGTTGCAAAAGGCTATAATCAACAAGAGGGCATAGATTTCGATGAAACCTATGCACCCGTGGCTAGATTAGAAGCTATTCGCATGCTTCTCGCATTTGCATGCATCATGGATTTCAAACTTTTTCAAATGGATGTTAAAAGTGAATTTCTTAATGGCTTTATTCAAGAAGAAGTATATGTTGATCAACCTCCCGGTTTTGAAAATTTTGAATTTCCAAATCATGTTTTCAAATTGAAAAAGGCTTTATATGGTTTAAAACAAGCTCCGAGAGCTTGGTACGAGAGGTTGAGCAAATATTTACTTGAAAAAGGTTTTGAAAGAGGAAAAGTTGATACCACTCTTTTCATTAAACACAAAAAGCATGACATTTTACTTGTTCAAATTTATGTCGATGATATAATATTTGGTGCTACTAATGAATCCTTGTGTAAGGAATTTTCTGATATCATGCAAAGTGAATTTGAAATGTCAATGATGGGAGAGCTAAATTACTTCCTTGGACTTCAAATCAAACAAACAAAGGAAGGAATATTCATCAATCAATCCAAATATTGCAAGGATTTACTCAAGAAATTTGGAATGAGCGATGCAAAAGAAATCTCAACTCCAATGAGCACTTCATGCTATCTTGACAAAGATGAAGGTGGTAAGTCGGTCGAAGCAAGTAAGTATAGAGGTTCCGTTACCAAGACTAAAAGTGGAGAAATGCAACCGTCCTTCCTGTAATCGCTAAAATAAAAGTTTGTGCAGGTTATGTTAACTGCAAACAATTATGCTTCATTGAACCCTTGATACTCTATTATTTTTCGCCATCTAGTTACACGTATATGCATACGTTTTACATGCTTTTCCCTTTATCTTTTCCGCTTTTTGATGTTGCCAAAAGGGGGAGAGTTATATGATTCAGGGGGAGTGGTTTATTCCATGCATATTGTGAGGGGGAGTTCTTCACCAAAATGCCAAAATGCGCCTAAACTCTGATATTTTTTTAATATTGTGAGGGAGTTTTTCTAAATATTGTGCTTAAACTCGATATCTTTTATTGAAAAACCATGCTTATATCTCATTGCTATATCATGATTATATTTTACTAAATTCCCTCCATGAGATGTTTGTCATCATCAAAAAGGGGGAGTCTGTGAATACATGCCTTGACAGGATGATTTTGATGATTGACAAAAGGGAGCTTTGCAAATAGTCAACCGTGCAAAAAGTGGAAAAGAATACCAAGACGCGTATCAAGAATGATAGTTTCTCAAGTCTTTGGGTTTTGGGTATTTATTTATCTTTATTAAGACAATTTGTAAGTAGTAATAAAAAGCTCTCAATTAAAATTAAATCACACACGCACAAAATATTTTGACATGCATATCTCGTGTCGGATGTCGAGCTGAGGAAGTCGGATGTCGAGCTCTGATGAAGTCGGATGTCGAGCTCTGAGGAAATCGGATGTCGAGCTAAGGAGGAAGTCGGATGTTGAGCTCTGAGGAAGTCGTATGTCGAACTGAGGAGGAGGTCGCGTGTCAAGCTTATGAGGTCGCGTACCGAGGTCGTGTGATGAGCTGATGATCCGTGTTGGTGATGAGGTCGCGTGCATCGAGGTCTCGTGTCGAGCCGATGAGGTCGCTGCATCGAGCGAGGACCGAGCTGATGAGGAGGTCGTATGCAGAGCTGCGTGCCGAGGTCGGGTGCCGAGGTCTTTTGCCGAGCTGGTCAGAGGTCATATGCCGAGCTGGGTCGAGGTCGTCTGTCGAGCCGTGTGGTGAGGTCGCCGCCGAGCCGCCTTCTTGAGGTCGTATGCCGAGCTGTCTCCGTGTTTTCAACGCAACGGACAAATTCCAACGGACAGATCCCTGTGCAACGGTCAAATCTTCCAACGGACAAATCAAAACGCAACGGGCAAACGCTCCTCGGTCGGTCTATAAATATACAACGCTGTGCTCTTTCTTAAACAACAACAACAACAACGCAGTGCTTAATTTTTGTGCCAAAAACTCTGTCAAATATTTTTCATCACTCACACTTATTTGAGCACAATTTTCTGAGAGTCTTTTTATTCTACAAAATTTGAGTTGTATTATTTGAGCTTCAATTTGTTATATCTGCACTATTGAGTGTATCTTTTTCGTCTCATTTTATTTGTGAAAATCATTTATTTTTGGGTAGGAATCCCAAGGTGTTCATAGAGAGGTGATATCTCTTGAACGTATTGCTCTGGTTTAGAGTTGTAAAGGTTTCTAGCTGAACCTGATTTAAAAGCTAGTGTCTTAGTGAAAATCCCATAGTGGTTTGCTTTGGGGACGGGGCGTAGGCCACGGGGTGTTAGGTGGCGAACCTGGATAATTTGTTGTGTGCTTTTTACTCCTTATCTCTACTTTTCACCAATTAAATTTACAGACTTTATTTTATTGTTATTTATATCTTACTATTTACTTTATTTTTAACTCGTTTGCAATTTATTCTTCAAGTGATTTATCTATTTCACATTAATATTTCCGCAACTCATAATTAGCACTTATTTCTCCAAAAGTTTTTGAAAGCACAGTTCACACACAATTCACCCCCCTCTTGTGTTTGGAGTCACTTGTCAACAAAATTTCATCATCATCTTTCAGCTCATTTTCTGTGACATAATCATCCAGCCACACTGATATCTTTCTGTTTCTTTTATCAAGATAATCTGCTTTTGCTTCATCATCATGCTCACTCTCACTAATCACATGTTCCTCTTGCTGTGGTTGTTCTACATTCTCAGTTGCAGCAGTTACTGTTACTGATTTGTCTTCACTTATTACTTCATCAGCAGATGGTTCTACATCACTTGTTGTTTTCCCTTCATCTCCCAAATTCACTGTTTAGCATCACTCCCTTTTGCTTCTGTTTTCCAGTTCCACTTTTCTCCTTCTTCAAAGATCACATCTCTACTTATCAAAACCCTTTTTGCAACAGGGTCATAAAGTTTGTAAGCCTTTGACTTCTCATTGATTCCCAACAATACAAATTTTGTACTCCTACTATCAAGCTTCTTCCTCTGGTTTTCAGGTATATGCACATATACAATACACCCAAAAATCCTGAAGAAGTGTACAAAAAGCTTAATTCCAGACCATGTTTCCCCTAGAGTTAAGTTCTTGATTGCTATAGTAGGGCTCCTATTTTGAATGTACACAGACCACTTGACTGCCTCAGGCCAAAACTGTTTTGGAACTTCTTTCTCAGAGAGCATACTGCGAACCATATTCATAATTGTCCTGTTTTTCCTCTCAACCACTCCATTCTGTTGAGGAGTGTAAGCAGCTGTCAATTTCCTCTTGATTCCATTACTGCTACAATATTTATCAAAATCAATGGAAGTAAATTCACCTCCTCTATCAGTCCTAAGACAACAAACATAATTTCCACTCTTCTTTTCAACTATGGCCTTAAAAGTTTTTGAAAACATCAAATGCAGTAGATTTCTCAGAAATAAAGTAGACCCAGGTTTTTCCACTACAGTCATCAATAAAGGTAATGAAATTCCTCTTGTGGCTATTTGACTCGAGCTTGATGGGTCCACAAATATCAGCATGAATGAGCTGAAGTTTCTGAGAAGCCCTCTAGGAACTTTTCTTTGGGAATGAATCTTTATGTTGCTTGCTCACCATGCAATCACCACACACTTTTCCTATGGGTCCACAAATATAAGCATGAATGAGCTGAAGTTTCTGAGAAGCCCTCCAGGAACTTTTCTTTGGGAATGAATCTTTATGTTGCTTACTCACCATGCAATCACCACACACTTTTCCTGAATCTTCCAACAAGGGCAAGCACTTCACCGTTTCTTTTTGAGCCAAAAGTCTTAACCCTTTAAGGCTCAAGTGTCCCTACCTGCAATATGCCACAAATGAGTTGAATCCTCACTTGAGGCTTTAAACAGGTTGGAGAGACAATAGATGCCATCACTATAAACATTCTGTTCAAGGAAATTTTTGATTGAATGATCAAGCCCTTCTCAGCATGATATACCTTGCAAAAACCTTGTTGGAAAATAATATTCAAACCCTTTTCTTGCAATTGACCAATACTCAATAAATTGTTCTTTAATTCAGGTATGAAGTATACTTCAGTGATTACCTGAATTAGACCTCCAATTCTCAGCTTGATGTTTCCTTTGCCCATAGCTAGCATCTTAGAACTGTCACCGAGCTTCACAGCAATCCTAAAATCTTCATCAAGGTTGAAGAACCATTCTTTATTGCTGCACATATGATTGCTGCAACCAGAATCCAGAAACCACAATCCTTTCTCTAATTCCTCCCTTGATTCAGTTTGAGTCATTAGCAACATGACCTCCTCATCATTGAATTCAACAAAATTCGCATTTTCTTCCTAACTTGGACATTCATATTGAAAGTGTCCAAGTTTGTGGCACTTATAACATTCAACCAAATCTTTATTCAAGGATTGCCTTCCCCTTCCTTGTCCTCCCCTATTCCCATTGCATCCTCTGCCTCTTCCTCCTCTTCCTGTGTTTGTAACCTTCAAGGCTTGTTCTTCTTCTTTGTGGCCTTTCATTCTTTGCTCATGCACCAATAGGCTACTTTGCAATTCACCAATGGTGAGAGTGCTCACATTGTTAGACTCTTCAATGGAACACACCACATAGTTGAATTTCCCAGTCATCGATCTAAGAATCTTCTCAACTATCACTGTTTCTTCCATTTTTTCCCCTTGTGTCTTCATTTTGTTTGCAATAGCTAGGGTTCTGCCAAAGCTGTAGTCATTGACAGATTCCCCTTCTTTCATACCCAAGATTTCGAATTCCCTACGAAGTGCTTACAGTTGCGCCCTTTTCACCTTTGTAGACCCCTGGTATTTGTACTTCATGGAGTCCCAAATGTTCTTCATCGTGTCTTTGTTGAGGATCGTCTCCATGATCTCTCTCTCAATCGCTTGGAATTGGTAATTCTTGGCTTTCAGATCCTTCAATTTGTTGTCTTTGAACGTCTTGACTTGGTCCGGAGTCGCTGCCGCCGGAAGTGGCGGAATCCTACTCTACACCAGAGCCTAAGATTCTTTCGAATGGAGAAGGTTCTCCATTAGCATCGCCCAATGATCGTAGAAGCCGTCGAATTTGGGAGTTGCAGGTTGAACGAAATTGCTTCCTTCTGCCATGGATTCTTCTGTAGTCACACACCTCTTTGAGTTTCTTTATTCACTGAAAAACTGCAGTTTCCAGTAACAGGCCCCTTAAGGAGCTCTGGTACCAATTGTAAAGTAAAGAACACAAATGCTTTGACTGAAATCTCTGATCATTATTGATTACTCAGGTGCTATTTAAGCACAATGTACAATCGGTTATAGAAAACAAAATTAACGAACTAACTAACTTAATTAACTATTAATAGAAACTAACAGGCTTGGACCCAGAAGTATAAACCAGGACTAGGCCCAATCAACAAGGCCCAACAAGACTAACTTCATTCATCGATACCTCCTTATTCTGTCAAATCCGGAGATAACAATTATTAAAAATATGACACATCAGCATGGACGTACCCACTTTAAAAATAACCATTGATTGACATGGCAAGAGCTGAGACTAACTTCATTCACCGATACCTTCTGTATTCTGTCAAATTCGAAAATAAAGATTATTAAAAATATGACACATCAGCATGGACAGACCCATTTTGATAACAGTGGGGGGTATTTGCCCCCACTTGGATTTCAATCTAGTTGATATCATTTATATTTATCCGCAGAAATGAATGGGCCTTTAATCTTAACTTACACGTTGAGTCATTTCTTTTTCTTTAGCTAGATAACTCAAACTTTCCTAGTTTCCTTCATGGTCCGTGATAAGTTTTAGGTGAGTGTTATATTCATCCAAGATTTTTCAGCCATACATCCTTTTTCCTATTTTTTCCAAAATTACCCATGTTCCCTTCCTCTCACTTTCCCCTCCCCTGCTGCCTACACGGCCACACCCCATTCCCTCTTCCCCCACCCCTGCGACCCCTTCCCCACTATACACGTCCCCACACCCCTGCATTAATTAATATTGATCATACAAGTTTCCTTTGGACTTTGATCGTTCCCGACATTGAATGGCTATTGGAAAGTAAGAAATGTAATTTGCCAAATTAAATCATAGTCAGGACAGAAATTTGAATGCAACAATACTCGGGTTACATGTGCAATTCTCACCTTTACAAAAATGTTTTTATTCTACGTCAAAAAAATGATTCTATTCGACATCCAAAAGAAGCTTTTAATGGCTTCTTTTCAATTACACGGATAAATTCTACCAAAAAGAAAGAAATGGTTTGATTTACTAAAACAAAATGGGAAATGATAAGGAGCAAGATACGTATGAAACATAACGTGGATTTGTTATGGTGCCTTGTAAATGCTTTTCCGCACTCTCTCTCTTGTGTGGTCATCCATCATGATTGGTTAGTGAGTCTTCGTATCAATTTCTTGCTAAATTATTTCGTAAAAAATAGCATTGCTCAAACAAAATATAAACTCTATCAAATGAAGAACTCATAGTAGGTATCAACTTGTTTCTGGAAAAAATCATCACCACTAGGTGGTGCAATTTGTTTTACCTAAATGCCAATGCACACTAAAAATCAAAATTGTTTCTCGGAGCTGATCGACATTGAAATCTACCACCAATGCCTCTTGCCACAGATTGATTATTGGACAAACGGATGGGGCTCAGTGACAAATGGAAGGTATATTTACGATTGGAAGGTATCCAGAAATATATTTTCGAAAAATCACTAAAACTAGTTATTTTTTTATTTTTTTTTTAAAAAAAAAAACCCACCCCAATAATGTCCATGCTCAACCACTTAGCACGACTAGATTCAAAGAAGCACCGGAATTTGCGAAAATAACATATGCACGGCCATAAGCACAGTCGCACTCAACAGTGCACGACCATGCTCCTGTTCGCAGAAACGTTTTCTGCTCACAATTTTGGTTGTGCTTCAAAACAAAACATTCCAAACACATCCAAACAAGATTTGACATATGAAAGCATGCATTAACAGGATTAAATCACATATTTAATCATAGCAGAAACATGGATTACATGTTACATCACATATAAACACAAAATCATGCTTCTCATGCTTTCCAACAAGGAAAACAACCATGGATTCAAGGTAATCATGCATCTAATGCTCTGTTACCACTGTGAGAGATTCAAGGGTAGAACTTTAAATTGTTGTTTTCATAAAACCCTTGAGCAAAAAAATCCCCGATTCACAAGATCACGCATTTACGCAAGAATCACATAAAAGATTAGAGTTTACCCGTGAAGCTTGCTTTTGATCACAAGTACTACAAACGAGCAGCACGTCTAATCAGTCCAAGCGAGCAAACGTCTCTCAGAGTTCGAATTACAATCGGACTTTTTTGGCCTGCCCTGGCCCAAGCAAGCTACGGGCTACCTATATATCTTTTGCAAGTTAGAAAAAAAATTATATTTCTGATATCAATTAATTGAACTTACATGTTGCTCCTCTTATTGGACCTGACATTGTAAGCCGTCGTATTTTTCACGGGATGTATTTGCTAATAGTTTAAAAAATTGATGGATGATCAAGCATTCACATGCATGCACAGCCGACCTTGCATGTCTAGTAGTGGGACCCAAATTATGTTTTCAGTACAAATAATATTTAAATGTCTATGCATGGCCTAAACATGATTAACCAAAAAGTCTGAATCACCGAATGTCCATAAAGATAAAGATTGAAGCAATATATAGCTGACAATTCTCGTTTTTCCCCTCAGCGGGTATGTGTGTGTGTGTGTGTGTTGGGGGGGTGTCGGGCAGGTCGGCCCGCATCTCGCCTGCCCGATGTGGGCTCAGTAACCCGTTTTGCCCCCTCTTGTGCTTGCCAATGACTTACAAAGAGAAGAGGGCACAACCATTAGTCGAGTAAGGAGAGTCAGTCTGCAAGTCTCGAGAGTGTCATGTCTAAGCAGGAAGAAGATGAATTTTCCTTGCGGTTGAGTGGTGTAGTCGACCCATCAGAATCTTCCACTTAAGTTCTCAATTTGATTTCCAGGAGTGGATCTACGTCTATGCAGAATAAGGGAGTGATATTCACACAGAGGGAAAATGATTAGCTGAGGTGGAGAAGGAGTCGCAGGAGCTGAAACTTGTGGTGGCTAGGGTTCCGCTGTTGGATCTCCTTCTCTCATCTCCTTAATTTTTGTACTTTGTGTTGACTTATTTACTTTCCTATGTTAGTTTCCACTTAGCGGTTCAAAGTGTCCACCCATGCAGTCCTATGTTAATTTTTGAGTATGTCTGTATCTCTGATTGGGCTGTGTCTAGTTGTGGATCGGTCTGTTTGTCTCAGGGCTTATGCCTCTTGCCTTTGGGCTAAGTAATGACATCCTTCATTTTGACCCAGAAAAAAGGGAGAGCACTCACACCTATTTATAGGCCATTATTAAATACACTCCCCACCTGGTAGGTACACCCACCCAATTTGTGAATTTTCCAAAATACCCCCCGAAAAAAACAGCAAAAATTCTTTTTTTTTTTTTTTTAATTCTGAACATTTTACCGGAAATTGCAATTTCTGGTATACAATTTGTATACTAGAAATTGCAATTGCAATTTCCGGTCCGGTATACAATTTGTATACCGGAAATTGCAATTTTCGGTATACAATTGCAATTTCCGGCAAGAATTTTAAACACAATATTACCAGAAAGAGATAATTCTCTATTGGAGGGGAAACTGAACCTTTTGATTAAGGATCTTCACTCATACTGTCAACAATCTCTCAATGCATGCTACAACATGATTTAGTAGCCCTATGCATGCTACAAATTGATTTGTATGTCAACAGAAAATCCTTATACCAATTTTTATCAATTAATAACTCAATTTGCAAAATTCAAGTATGTTAATCCAATAAAATCACATCAGATTAGAGGTTACTGCAACAAAAAGCAAGTACTTTAAAAAGCTTTGATACATGGATTCTTACATCAGCTTCCTGGTTATATTTGTCAAAGTCATCAAGCTAAGGTTGATGTGGCAGCCTTCTCTGACCCTGTAACACCCCAATTTTCGTATTAATACATATGTATATATGCCTGAATATATTAATAATTTTTGTGATAATTTTTATGTAAGTCACTTTGGAAATTAGTATTTTTAGTAATGTTTTATTGTTTTATTATTATCTTTATTTTTTGTAAAACATTAGTTCGAAATATTAATATTATCTTGTTAATAATTATTTAAATTTAAGGAGTATTGGAATAATATTTTATTATTATTCTTAGTACTATTGTTAAGTGAGAATTGTAACACCTTCAAATTTAAAGTTCTTAGGATCTATAAATTATGTGCTTATATGGTAATTTTGTGACAACTTGAGTGTGTTTACCTTAATAATTAGTATATTTTAGTTATATTATTTACCTTGTTTTATTAAATATTAGTCTTGAATTTATTGCGAATATTTTAGAATAATATTCTATTTTAGAAGTTAGTATGAAAATGATTTTTTTTAATTGAGATTGGTTTAGAAAGAATATAATTATTATATACATTATTATATATATATATATATAGATATATGTGTGTGTAGTGCAGATCGCTTTTTTGCATAAATTCCACCGGTCCACGTTTTTTTCCACGTTTTGTAAAAATGGGCCACGTTTTTTTTCTTCTTTTGTCCAGGTCCAGCGTTTCAATTGTTAAGCGTTTCAATTGTTAAGAACTGTTCACGTCTCCCCGAAAACAGATCAGCCGCGTAGTGAGTGAACAAACCCTCACTTTGAATTTCTCCGTTCTTGTTCTCTCATTCTAGACCACGAAAAAATCCCAAAACTTACAACCCAACTCGAAATCGACCAAAGAACACGTTTTCGGCCTCTGTTCGTTCAACCGCGGCTCCGTTCGTCGCGTTTATTTACGCTGGGCGAGCTGTAATTTCACTTTTTCGGACACCAAAGTTTTCGGTTCGAAAAACGGATGTCGTTTTCGGATTCCTCGCGTCGAAACCTTCAGAAAACAATACTCCTTTGCTCAATTCGGTGAAGTTGATGTCGGACCCTTCGTAACCCCTTTGTCTCGGTATGGTGTTCTCCGGTCACTCTTTTTGCTTCTTTTTAATTTCGTTTCAGCCTTAAAAATTCTGAAAAAATATATTATACTAATCGTTATTTTTTCCAGCCGCGTTTCGCTCTTCCGTGAATTTTATCCTGTGCTCGGTTGGTGCTCAAATTATGGTTGTAGGCAATTTTCTTCGCCTTGGAATACTTCAAACTTTTTATTGAGGTAAGGGGGTAGATGGATACAAGATTAGTGGGCTTATGGATATAATTAGGCAATAGGGACGTCCCATGGTCCCTAGACTTGGCGCGGTTGTGCAAAATAAGTATCATTGCCATTGTGATGGGAAAATTTGATATTAAATTATGTCATGATGTTAATGTTAATTGAAATTGTCTTATAAGGTGTTGTTTGAATTGATGTGTGACGATGAAATGTCATGCATGGATCATATGATGATTTGGTTGTCTTGGCTTGTTATTGATAAATGAATGTAAATGTGTTTAAATGAGATTGTTTGTTGCTATTTGATGTTCTAGATTTGTTGTGTTGAGTGAGAGCTAGATTATCATAGAGTGTGGTTTGTTACACTTAGATTCTCTAGGTGGTATATCATGGTTATGTGAAAGGATAAAGTATGGATGATGGGTGTAATTGCTAGGAGTTAACTAAGGTATAATGATATTTTTAGCGTTTAAGTTATGGTACAAGCAAGTCTTAGGACTAGGATATGATGGTCATATTGTGGTGTCGATGGTTTAAATGCTTTAGAAGCAAGATTTGGTGTTATGAGTATTTCAGCCTAGTTGACAACTTAGAGTAATAGTTATACAGAAAAATTATGCAGAAAGATGACTAAGTCTAGAATTATTTTAGCAAAGTCTCACTAATTGAATTTTTAAATTCAGGATACAATAAGTATTGACCCAAACTCTCTTGGATAGTGTCCTATAATTTTAGGGGAGTAGTACGGTAAGTCCGGTCAAATAAGTAAGTTGAAACACTTGAGTTAAGAGTTGGAAATTTAGTTAAGTTAGCCTAGGCTTAGTGTGGCGAGGTAGGTTGATAACTTGGACTTGTTCCAAGATTGTGGGAAATTTGTCAGTTTACTGACGAGTAGTACCTTGTTATCGTTGTTATAGCCGGCCGCTTGATGAGATGGTTGGTGAGTTGTTGTTGTTGTTGTTGTTGTTAGACACTTGCTTGGTTTGTGTTCGTGCATCATATGTGTCTTGTTAAGTAAACGTTATTGGGGGTGAGCAACGATGATGCGATATAGTATCGGCCATGATGGGCAAGGTACCCGGCCTTGGGGGTCAATCGGGTAGGAGCATCTTATATAAAGGCGGTGGATAGCTACCACAGCTGGGGCGTGACCAATAAATATACCGGTTACCCTGACTAGACACTGTTCGTACTCAAGAGTGATGATGTTTTCTCACTCGCTCATCTGAGTTGGTTTGGATCCACATGTTCGGTGAAGTAGACGTTGTCTAGGATTGCATAAGTACTCGTTGAGTCAAGCATTCATGTTATGTGTTGATTAAGTTAACGTGTTGTATGCGCATTGCTTAAGCTATGTCCTTTGCCGTTTTGTGCTATGATTGTATATGATGTCTAACCCCTTTTTGCTGTGGCTACTCATACACCATTGTGTGTGTTTAGACGATGAGACTGCAGGTGACGATGACGACGTGGCTGAGGAGTGATCTATGGGCGCGGTCATCATAGATTAGGATTTTTGATGTTTTGGTTATTATCGATGTTGTTATTTTCGAAGTACATGTTTAGGGTCAGCTCTGAGACGTTGTGACATCGGGGTGTTTGTATCATTTGAATTTTATTCGTGACTGTCAATTGATTATTTTCCGCAAGTTCATGAGAGTGTGACGACTTTATCCTTATTTATGAAAATTTTTTTTGACTGTATTTTTCAGCAGTTATATTTTTTTCTTAATTTATTTTCGTAACGTTAACATGCGGGGTAGAGGGTGTCACAGACCCTAGTGCCACTGCCGCATCTACATGTCTGTGTGACCTTTTTGCTTCCATTCAACAAAGCTCAACAATCATTTTGTTGCTTACAGATAATATTGTAACACCCAAGTTGATTACCTAATTTTCAATTGAAAATGACTTATCAATTTTTATATAAGGATGGTTAATGTGGAAATGGAATGTGTTCGGCATGCATTAATCATAACAATAGTATCATTTCACAAGCAAGATTAAAATAATACTAATAAAAAACAAGAGGATGAAAATATGTGAAGGTTGACGAGGGAGGGTGATCGATGTGCAAAAGATGAGGCACATACAAAAAATAGTTTTTAGTAGGCTTTTAGACAAAGAGACATGTAAATGAACTGAATTCACATTATACTAAGAAATTTGAAATTGACTACAAAATCCTTTGATGTAAAGGTGGATGGACACATCGTAAATAAGCTCTTTCGACCATCATAAGTTGGCATCTGTTTATCAACGATTGTCTCTCGATGCATTCGGACTAGCTTACTTTGCTAAGTAAGCTAGTCCTCGATGCAAAGTAAGCTAGTCCGAATGCATCGAGAGATTGTTGACAGTATGGGTGAAGATCCTTAATCAAAAGATTCAGTTTCCCCCCCAATAGAGAATTATCTCTTTCCGGTAACATTGTGTTTTAAATTCTTGCCGAAAATTGCAATTGTATACCGGAAATTGCAATTTCCGGTAAAATGTTCAGAATTAAAAAAAAAGAATTTTTGCTTTTATTTCGGGGGGTATTTTGGAAAATTCACAAATTAGGGGGGTGTACCTACCAGGTGGGGGGGTGCATTTAATAATGACCCTATTTATAATGTTGGCTTCCTCACCCTTTGTGGATCTCCCTTATTGGGCCTTATACATTACAAGCTCAATACATGTCAAGTTAATTAAATCCTATTTAACTAAATCAAATGTTAATAAATTAAATCATAGTTAGTTCAATTAACAATTAACCAAATTATGTCATTTTTAATTTAATCAATTGCTCTGATTATTTGTCCATTGCCTGAGACCCCATTCTCACTGAATTGACAATAATATTAAATATTATATTAATATCTCACATTCAATATAATATCAAATATTATAAACATTGATCTAGCGGAATGTAGCAATGCATTACTACTATCAAATTCATGAGGAAATCGATGATCTGATTTCAACATTTCAGTAACCAAAATAAATGTTCAGTCATGTCCCTTCGTCCATATGTTTTAATTGAACACGAGGCATAAATGTATCATCCTCGTTTAGTCCAATTATCTATTCCTCGATCTCCAAGTATACATGTAATCACGAACAGGCCTAATATCTCATATTGACCCATTCCAGAGTGGCCACGTGTATTTCATATTGCACTCTATCGAGAGGCCCAAGACATTACTCCTGTTATGCAAAAGGGACGAATCATATCTACATCACTCACATTGCTCAGTATGATACATTACAGGCTCAATTACTACCTTTTTGATCATCTTGTTACGAATAACGTTTGATAGCATTAAAGCACACGACCTCACATCTAGGAATCGAATTGACTTCAAGTCGAAGTACTACTTCACTATGGTTACTATGAGAAGTGCTTATGTCACTTGCATAACTTTTATGAACCATTCTCATAACGAACCATCTAGTATAAATATTACTCATAATATTTATACCTGTGTGTCGACTTGATATTGCAAATCTATTATATACCATATCCATGATATCACATATCTATGACCTGTGACATGTGGCCATCATTTTACTCACACAATAGTCTCAATGCCTCATTGTTTGTCATCATTTAAAGTTCAATAGGGTCTCACAATCAAGTCACATTTGATGTTCTATTGAACGAACTATCTATTCTAATGACTTTACACTGATTTGGCCATCAGGGCTTACACCAACAATACCAGCTATTACAAATTAATTGCAAGTTAGGTAAATTAATTGAATTGTGACATTAAAAGAATTAAGATAATTTGTAGTAAAATAGAATCATGCAAATATGCAAGACAATGCAAATGCAATATAACACATAAAACAAACACTTGGTAGATGCAACACAAATATGAAAACATGATGATAAAACGATGAGACATATGAATCCCTCGATTACTCAATTGTCATTAGAATTAACTTCCTTACTCTTTTGATTGTTACCAATTCCACTTAATTATCATTCAAGTTCACAAAATTAGATTAATCTCAATTCCTCCACGAAAAATGCCTTTCATCTTAAGTAGAACCCTAAGTTCTTAGGAAAAACTCAATTAATCGAAAGCATTAAGATCAACACCTCATCAAGAATTCGTACAAAAACCAAAGTCTATTCCTTAATTTCTGGATTCATATGTCCTCTAATCCAGATCTAGCTCCCTATCTAACTTCCGTTGTGATATGAAACCATTACGATAATTTTCATGGTGGTCAAGCATAGAAAAGTAATAAGCATAGGATTAAAAACATAAATTAAATTCAAATTAGAAAAAAAATTTATAGAGTATTTTGATTATATCTAAAATAATGTATTGTAGTCTAATCACAACAAATCAGTCTCACATCACAAAATGGAAAGAAAAACCATAAATAAAGAAAATGACGAATACAGATCCATGAGTGCTTCAATCCTTATTCCCAAGTCTTGAATCATCAACGGAAAAAGCAGAAAAGATGTAGAGGGACGTGTCGACAGAAATGGTCAAAAAGCTCTAAAAAATGGGTTTCAATTAGGGGTGGTAAAGGCATTCATTTATCCATTATTCATCCAATTTATCCATAAAAAAATTTATCTAATCCATCCATTACAAACAAAAAAACTAAATGGATTGGATCCAATCCATCCATTTAATTTAATTGACGGTTAGTCATCCATCCACTATTTTTCTAAATCCATTAGATTATACTAGGAGTGACAAATAGATAGAGTGGATAATTTTTTAAATTGATCATAAAATATATTTTTAATCACAAAAAATATTTTTAATCATAAAAAATATTTTAATTAAAAGTATTTTACTCTCTCTCCTATCCCCCTCTCCCCTCTCTCTCTCTCTCCCCTCTCTCCTCTCTCAGTGCTTGCTCTAGCTATGCGACTAAAAAGTTTGGTGAAAGACAACCCCATCTCTTATTTCAACTGTATGCAGAAATTCATGAGGAGAAAAGGCACATGTCAACCAAATCACATGGTTACACATTTCCTCCATTGATCAAATCACATATTTTTACAATCAATATATAAGAAAACCATTTTTATCCTAAGTGGATGCAACGATGACAACTTCTTTTCAAAATTCAGACTACACAAAACAGTTTTCCAAAGTTTTTTGAAAATTGAAAAGGTAATGTTAACTTATTTCACTAATTACCTAAACAATCGATTTCCCAAAACAAAATCACCTTTACAATCCATCAAAATCTGTTCAATACAAGATAAAGAAAAAATACTGTTTCAAAAATAAAAGGATTCGACTTTGTATTTAGCATAACAGAGCATTGCGAATTAAAATTTATGCTTTTAATGTTCCACAGTACTTTACCACTCAATTGCCTACTCTGAGACACAGATGTATTTGTGATGGTGATGATGTTGAGGAGGTTCTAATTAATGGGAACAAATTAACACGAATAAATGATTAACTATATGAGTTTGCGACGTTTTATGAACCCCCCCCCCCCCCCCTTTCTCTCTCTCTTCCCCCTCCCCCTCTTCTATTGTGTGATGGGAACTTGCTGACTCACATCACAGGTACGTATGAAAGGTTGGTGGATCGCTTTTCGTTTTGTCAATTAAGTCGACATTTACCCACATATATTTTATTGACATTCGCGCTATAGTACGTAATTTTTGAAGAGATAACAAAACACAAAACATAAAATAATTAATTTAATTACATGTTATACTATAAATTTATTTTTGAAAAATGTTGCACTAATTTTTATTTTTATACGATCTTTCTTTTTCTATATGCTAAATTATACTTTTGGTCTTTTATGTTTATTTTAGGTTTCAGTTTGGTCCCTTATGTATTAAAAGTTTCGAATTGGTCCTTTACGTGTAAAAGTTATACGAATGTGGTCCCTCTTATTTTTTTATTCCAAAGAGGTCCCTTATGTTACAAAATATATATACATATGGTCCATTTTTTTGCAAAAAAAGGGACAAAATAGGAATCACATTGATATAATTTTTGTAACATAAGAGATCAGATCGAAACAAAAAAAACAAAAGGGACTATATTGGTATAACTTTTACACGTAAGGGACCAATTCGAAACTTTTAATACATAAGGGACCAAACTAAAACCTAAAATAAACTTAAAGGACTAAAAGTATAATTTATCCTTTTCTATATTTAACATATATATGTATTTGGAAGGCAATTGTATAACTCTTGTCAATTGTTATATCATGTTAATTTATAAACTGAAATAATTTATGTATTCTAAATACTAGTGTTAATATGTATTAAAATTCAATAACATTAAAAACTCTTGCACGCACGAATATCTAACTAATTTTATAATTCCAGAGGTTGGGTTACTCTATGTAGTATTTCAATCACTTTTTGTCTTTCATAAAGGGAAGGACCAAGCTAAGTTGTTGTCTTCTAATGTTAAATCTCGTTTAGATTTATGCATTTATCTAAATATATTGTAGTTTGGAAGCATTCAAATTCTAAAAAGTTACAAAAGAATAACAGATCAAATTCAACGACTGTGTACTATCTTTTGTGTGGAAATAGGTTGGGCCGCTCGACAGGGGCTACGATTTTGGCCTACTTCATGCTCAGGTTAGGCCAAACTTATTTTTAAATAGACAAAACTAAAACTTTTTGAAAAGCTCATTTAGATAAAAAGGTGAGACTTTAGGCGATCTAAAAAGCCTTTTAGGTCTAACAAACCGACTTATTTAAATAAATATAAATAATAAAACATATTTTATATTATTACTACTATAAAAATTATTTTTATAATGTGTTAAAATTATATATTTATTTACACTTCTAAAAATTTGAGTGTATTGACCTACATAAAATATTTGAATAAACAAGACAGTTTCAATCTTAGAAAACTTATCCTATAGCCTAATCTTTTTTCACTCGCATGTCTCATGCCCTCGGGTAGTAGTGGTTTAGTTTTTTATAATTTATAGTTTATCATGCATAAAATTTATCTTTGTTAGTTTATTAATCCTTTAACTTATTTAGACATAGGTCAGATACAGATCTTTAAACAAATTAACAAGTCAAATCAAACTTTCAAACAGGTCAGACTAGGCCTAAAAAAAAGCTTATCATAGGTAACAGACCAGACTTAGGCCTTGAAATTATTGAATATGTCAGACTCAGTCTTACAAAGTCTAGCTCGGTCTAACCTACTCCCACCCCTGCATATCTGCATTGAGTATTGTGAAATGATTCGGAAAAGGAGTGACGCACTCACTAGGCGTGGCAAAGTCATCCATTTATCCATCATTCATTCATAAAGAAATTCATCCAATTCATTTATTACAAACAAAAAAAAACTAAATGGATTGGATCCAATCCATCCATTTAATTTAATGGATGGTTAGTCATCCATCCACTAATTTTCTAAATCCATTAAATTACATTAGGGTGACAAATGGATGGAGTGGATAATTTTTTAAATTGATCATAAAATATATTTTTAATTACAAAAAATATTTTAATTAAAAATATTTTACTCTTTTCTCTATCTCCTCTATCTCTCTCTCCCTCCCCCTCTTTCTCCTCTCTCTCCCTCGTATTGATGCATAGATAAGAGAGGAATTGGATTTTAGCGATGATGAACGTTATGAATTCAATTCGGGTTCCAATTTCTCCTTTTTTGTCAATAAAGTCTTTTAAACCACCAAAAACATTTATTACATCGTTGAAATGCCGCAGCAGAGATGAGAATGAAATTAACGAATTGAAGGACGCGGTACTGTCAGTGTCTGGGATGATGGGCGAACAAGTTGAAGAGCTGTTGAGCAGAGAGGAGAACAAGGTTATGTTGGATGGGTTGGAGAAGGCGTCGCATAGGGTTGAGATAGAGGAAAGGGAAGGGCGAGAGGAGAGAGAGAGGGGGGGTGAGGGAGAGATAGAGTAAAATATTTTTTGATTAAAAATAACTTTTTGTGATTAAAAATAATTTTTATGGATGGATTGGATATCCATCCATAAAAAAATTGTTAATGGATGGATTGGATGGTTTTTTTAAATTGATGATGGATGAATTGGATTTTGTTAATGACCTTTTAGTAGATGGTAAATGGATAAATGAATTGTTTCAAATCCATCCATTAGGATCCATTCAAAAAATTATCAAATCCATTCATTTGTCACCCCTAGTTTCAATCTTTATTTGTAGTTTCCAACTAAACTATCTTCGCCTGGCGAACAACTTAACATTGCTTGGTGATTCTAAGTCGGTAATCGTTTTCTTCGTTTAGTGATGTTTGTAACACCCCGTTTTCGGAGCGCTATGGTTAACCCAATCTGAATGCGAAATATAATTTTAATGCTGGTATGCTTTCGGTAAAAGGTACTCTTTTGTTTTCGAAATGGAAAAGTAAGTAATTTTTTTTTTCTTCTTTCCTTTGAAACCCTTTTCGAAAATGAAACTTGAAGAGTACTAAGTTTTCTGAAAGATGAGTAACAAATCTTTCAACCAACAACGAAAAACAACACATCATATTGAATGAAATATCATACAATAACAAGGTACCATAATCATTTCGCACTGAGGTGAGATTTCCTGAAAAGTGTAGCTACAAAGCAATAGGTAATTACGTAAATAAACAAAGTCATGCTCCACTAACAAGTTGAGAGACAAGATAATACCCTAAGCTGGTCAGCATCTACGACTCTGACTGGGAAACAGTTCAGCAAGATCAGAACTAGAACACTCGAAGGAATCTTTCTCCACTGACCCATCCTTAACCACTCCTGAGGAGGACGGAACTGCGGCAACAATGGGAACTGCATCTGCTGGCGACATCCATTGGAATTTCCAATTCAACAATGCAAGGGTAAATTTCTTGTGCATGACTTTATCATAGGCAAGTCGCTCAAACAATATATACACATAGTACAACAACATGCTTTATATAAATATATAGCCTATTAAACCGCACACATCATCATGACATATCAAGCAGTTTGCATGTGAACAAACAATCAAACCAAAAATCAAACCATCACATGTTATAATGTCGTTAGTCATGCATGCCAGTGCATATGAAACCATTGTGTATACACGATTGTAATCCCTGCTTGACGGATGCGAAGGACACTAGAAAGAAACCCTCCAGGCCTGAAACCATTTTCCATCACAATGGAATATGTAGTCTAACTGAAAACCAAGTAAGAGTACATTGCCATATATCGACCTCCGGACCAAGTGACGTACCTCAGGTCAGGCAAAAACCAGTGACACTTCATTTCAAGTGTCAATGCTCCATGGTTAGTATGTATCAAACCAAAACCTTTGTACAGTGCACTCACATTTCTGAGTGTCTGAGGAATCCTTTAATTGTTAATGCGGTTGATAATCAACTTCAACTTCTTACATCTCTCACGTCCTTTAGGTCAAACCATCGCGTTTCTCTTTGAAATGATGGAGGGAACTCAAAGCTTAAGCACCACCTGAGCATTCATACTACTCAGTGTAATGCTCGGGCATTCCTCATCACTCAATAAACTGAGACGATGAGAGCATACCACTTAGAGTTCAAACACAGGATACTAGGTCCAAATGTTCAACTGTGGAATGCTAGTCTCAATCTTAGATCGGAACTCCAGGCACATAATGTGGAACACTAGGCTCAATTCTTAGCTTGAGACACTAGTCACGTGATACGGAACACTAGGTCCAATCCTTAATCAAGTAAATACACACGCAAGAAGAACGTTAAGTCCCAGCACAGGACACATGGCCCATATGCTCAGTAGGAACACTAGGCTCCCCAATTTTTCTTTTTAGAAATTTGGATCTTTGAATTCTTTGAAATCCCTTTCGAAGAATGGTCAGTGGGGCACTTTTGAAATCTATTCTCTTTTGAACTGTTACGCTAAATAGTACACCAGGAAAGAGAGGTGGTGACGAACACGCTTAAATACCAAGTCTTTCATTGCCAAAACTCTCCTAGACATGTACTGCTTAACCCAAATTTGAAAATAAATCATTGGGATCTTTTACGATCTCTTTAGAGGAATGGTTTGATGGAACCCTTTTGAATCTTTTCGAAATTCATTATCTAAACGTTTAGTTTCTAGAAAACTTTGTGATTAAATTTCTTTAATCGTCTTTAGAGTTTGAAACTTTTTTCTCACTTACTAGTTTGTTTTCTTTTTAAAAGAAACCTCTTAGACGACGTCTAACTCTCTGATCCATAAATTTTGTACGCCGACTCATTTTAGAAAGATTCATTTAGTTTACCTTGAAAACTTTTCTCGGCTCTTGGAATCGCATCAGACTTACCATTGTAAGTCATCAAACCAATTAAAATTGATTATCGCATTAACAATTAATTCCAAAAGCAATATGCATACTGAATCATAATCAACATAGATTATCAAACCAACCAGTAAAAACCAATGTTGCCACGCAGGGCTAAATCAATCTCAACCATCAATCTCTACCAATTCAAACCACAAGTAATAATAATACACTTATTATTATTCAACCAATCAATTCAATCAAATCATACAACAAACAAGGCGAAAAGCCCAAACTCATTATTTAGAAATTTCCTTGACCCCATACGCTTTCCAAACCAGGGTAATATCAAGTCTCGTCGAACCGATCGTCGCTCGAACCTTGATAAAACAAACCATTTAATTTAGAATCAAATCTAAGCCACTAATCTTAATAGGGCAGCCACGGATCTAGTCCCAAAAGGGCTAGGGACCTCTCAACTAATTCCTATTTGATTTATCACTCAACATATGCATAAAACAAGCTTTAGAAATGCAATTTCAAGACCATATGCAATTCCTATTACCAACAGTCACCACTTGTCGCCAAAAAACGTCGGTGTGCCCAAGACTGCATTTTCCGACGGCCTTAGTCCGTCGGTAACTTTACCTCGTTTTTAGGTTCCCGCTGGTTTTCAAATACCGACAGGCATAGGCCGTCGGTAGGGAAGAACAGTCGTCGATAATGCCGCGTCTAACCGTTGAGTTTACCGACGGGTTTGAGCTGTCGGTAACCTCCATTTAGCAGCCAAACCATGAGTCATTCTCCCCCATTATTCCATTCTTCAATCTGTTCCTCTTTTCCTCCTGCATCGTATACTCTCTCCCTCTGCATTCACCGGCCGAACAGGCACCGCCACACAGCTCCGAGGCCGCCACACTGCTCCGCCTTTGCATTACAAGAAAACTCGAGATTACCGACGGCCAAAAGCCGTCGGTAACCCCCAAAAGCCTTCGGTAATGCGATTTTTCCGACGGATTACCGACGGCCACATGCCCGTCGGTAAAACGGGCATCACAAATGCTTACTGTAACACCTCGCCTAATTCAATTATTTAATTAAATTAATTTAGGCTTTGAAATGCTTTAAATTGATTGTTAAGTAATTGAAATAGGGGACAACATTTAGAAATGTTGGGGGTGTGAGTAGCAAGGTGTAGTGTAGTTAAGTGATTGAAGGAAGGGTAATTTGGTCAAGCCACATTTTCCTTCTCCCTTTCCTCTCCTCACCCACGACATCCAGCCCTATTTTCTACTCTCTCTCTCAATTTTTCTGAACAAGGAAAGAAGAGGAAGGAGGTGGAGAGCTAGGGTTTTGGTTTTGGGGGGGAGGAGAAGAGGAGAATTGTGCTTCCTTCATCCTTTCTTGATTTTAAGCATTTGGAACTGAGTATTTGGAGCTACATTGAAGATTTGGAGCTGCTCTAGACCATTGGGAGAGAAGCTCGAATTTGAAGAAGAAGAGGAGGAGAGGATCTCAAGTCTTCAAGCTTCCTAGCTTATCTCTTTGAGCCAAAAGTGAGTTCTTCTCCTTTTGAAGTGTTGGGCAACCAATAAGACCCACATTAGGATTCATTTTGTCTTCCTTGCATGCCTCATTTCTGATTTGTGGGTAGCTAAGAATGGGTTTGAAGTCTAACTAAGTTTATGCATGTTGAATCTAGTATTTGGCATGTGAATCACGAAAGTTGTTGAGATTAGTTGGTTACATGAGCTAATAATGTGATTATGTTGCTTGAAACCTTTGATTTACCATCTTAGTTGTCTTGGTTTTGATTGGGATTAAGTAGAAATGAGATTGGAGAAGTGGAGTAGCTGAAATAGGGTAATCTGCACAATTCTGCAGACCTGTGCGCGCGACGCGCATTAGAAACAGAACCAAATTCCAGAAATGCGCGTGACGCGCTTCTGGTGCGCGTGACGCGCATTCTGCAGAGTGCCAACTTTGAGGATTTTATTAAAATATCAAACGAAGTCGGAATTGAGCATATGACCACTCGTTGGAAAGCTTAGGATGTCTAGTTTCCAAATCTAATTTTTAATTTAGGAAATATCCAACCAATTAGTGCAGTTTTGAGCTACAAGCTATGGGGTTCAGAAAACCGAACACCAACTGTCCCCCAATTTGTAACATAAATGTGTATTTTCACTTCTAAGTTCATGAACACTGGTTTCTAAGTGTTCTAAACCCTTAGTGTGCGTAAACCTTATGATGTGTTATGAACTCATTGTGTATTGTTTATTGAAAAGCTCCATGAAAAGTCATTGCAATACTTTCTTGGACTCATTGTGTAATGTTTATTGAGGAGCTCCATGGAAGTCACTGCTATACTTTCTTGGACTCATTGTGTATTGTTTATTGAGGAAGTCCACTGAGAGTCTATTTTATACTCCTTTGGATTCATTGTGTACTGTTTATCGAAGAATTCCATTGAGAGTCACATATGTGCTTCTTTGGATTCATTGTGCAATTTTGATTGCTTATTAGATTGTGACGATATTGTGAATTTCCTTTATAATGTTGTATTGGGAACTGATGTGGTGAGGGGTCCGTGGGGGGTGGGGGAACTCACTGAGATTTTTATCTCACTCTTTTCTATTGTTTTTCAGATTCCCAGGATCCGAAAAGTGATCAGGCGAAATAGAGGCTTGACTTTCATTTAGTTCTATTGTGTAGTTTGGAAGGGTATAGACTCCTTTATCATTTTGGATAAAAAAAAAGGAACCTTGTTATTGTATTTTGTGCTTCCAAGTATTTAACGATTACAAAGTTGTAATCTAACTCTTAGATTATTGACTATGCGTGGAGTTTGGACTTGTAATTTAATTACCAAGTTTAAAGTATTGTCAACTTTGAGCCATTTATGTAAATCTTCGTTATTTCGAGAAAAATTGAATTACGGGTGTTACATTATGGTATCAGAGCAGTTTAGTCCATTAGGGACTGTGGTCTAGTATTGCGGATTTCCTTTTTGCTTGAAATTCTCTCTATATTCTTGTACTTAGTATGGAATATTAAGTCTGATCAGCTTAATACTTTATACTGTGTATGCAGAATATGGCAGATGAACATGGAAGGCACAGGAGGAGACACCACAGGCGAGATACGGAGGAGGCTCGCTGGACTGATATGATGCAAATGTTGAGGGATCAGAATGAACTTCTGAGAGCCCGAAATGAAGCCACTAACAATATGATGCAGCAATTTCTCCAAAGAACAAGCAAGTCCCATGACCATCTCCACTGAAAGCAACCAATTGCTCAACCAACTGACCCACATTCAGCTCTTCTTAAGTTTCATAAGCTTAATCCTCCGAGTTTCCCTGGAAGTGATGATGCTATGGAGGATCAGTATTGGCTGGAAGCTATGGAATAAATATTCAAAGTGGTGCCATGTACGGAGGAACAAAAGGTAACCTTCGTTACACACTACCTCACTGAAGGGGCTGCCCATTGGTGGGAGGGGGCACGGGCATATTTGGAAGAAGATGAGGAACATATTGAATGGAAAGACTTCAAGGAAGCCTTTTTGGAGAAATATTTTCCCCAAACGGTCAAGGATCGGAAGGAACACGAGTTCACTCATTTTAAGCAAGGGGATCTGACTATGTCTGAGTATGTCAGGAAGTTTGAGGAGTTGGCGAGGTTTTCTTCTCATGCCAAATATGCACCGGATGAGACATGGAAGATAAACCAGTTTATGTGGGGACTTAGGGCTGACATTCAGAATAACTTAGCCCAAACTGAATTCTATACTTTTGCCTCGCTGGTTCGCAAAAGTTACAAAGCCGAAGAAAGCTTAAAGAAAATGTATGATGAACGTCAACTCCTATGGAAAAATAGGAAGGATGACGGCAAGCCATCCCAACCCTTCAAGGGTAAAGGAAGCAAGGATAAAGGAAAACAAGTTCAATCTTTTGAGGCTCCCAGGTCGAAGGAATGTTCCAAATGTGGCAAGTTCCATAGGGGAGAGTGCAATTCTGGGAAACCTGTCTGTTTTTACTGCCAACAACCAGGACACTTCATTAAGGATTGCCCCAAGATGAAAGCAAGGGAGGCGTCCCGACCTGATGACCAGTTGCAGGGACGTGTTCACACCTTAAGTGGTAAAAAGGCGAAGGGTGTGGAAAATCTGATGAAAGGTATATGTCTGCTTCATGATCACACTTTAGTAGTATTGTATGATTCTGGTGCGACCCATTCGTTCATTTCTCATAAGTGTGTGAAAAGGCTAGAGTTATGTGTTTCTTCCCTACATATTCCTTTGAGTGTCCAAACCCCAGCGGAAGGTAATATTCCCACTTCCCTGATATGCGAGAATTGTCCTCTCGTTATTCAAGGAAGAATGTTTGTGGTTAATTTGGTTTGTCTACCCTTAAAAGGAATGGACATCATCCTGGGTATGGATTGGTTATCGGCTAACCAAGTGGTTATGAATTGTTTTACAAAAACTATAGAATTCCCCTTAACTCAGTCCTTTCCTACTTAGGCTTGTCTGAATGAGATGACTAGTGTTTTTCAATTGCACCATTGCTTATTTGAGGGACACTTGGGTTATATTTTGTTACTCTCTTCAATTTCAGATGTTGAATTAGAAACCGTTCCTATAGTGAATGAATTTTTAGATATATTCTCGGATGAGGTTACTTCTTTACCACCTGAAAGAGAGGTTGAGTTCTCAATAGAGTTGGCTCCAGGAGCGGGTCCAATTTCTATAGCACCGTATAGGATGTCCCCGTTAGAACTGCAAGAACTTAAGGTTCAATTGGAGGATTTGATTTCTAGACGGTTCATTAGGCCTAGTGCTTCTCCTTGGGGAGCACCTGTTCTCCTTGTCAAGAAGAAGGATGGTAGGATGCCTTTGTGCATAGACTATAGGCAACTGAATAAGGTTACGATTAAGAATAAATATCCGCTTCCTAGGATTGATGACCTGTTAGACCAACTTAGGGGAGCTTCGGTATTCTCTAAGATTGATCTTAGGTCTGGATATCACCAAATCAGAGTCAAGGCTGAGGATATACCGAAAACCGCATTTAGGACTCGGTACGGCCATTACGAGTATGTTGTGATGCCTTTTGGTTTAACAAACGCTCCGGCAATATTCAAGGATTACATGAATACAATTTTTCGACCTTACCTTGATAGATTTGTGGTGGTATTCATTGATGATATCCTTATATATTCTAGGGATTCCCAGGAGCACGCGGAACACCTTAGAATTGTGTTAGGCATTCTTAGGGAGAAGAGATTATTTGCAAAACCAGAGAAGTGTGAGTTCTGGCTTCAGGAAGTTAAGTTTTTGGGTCATGTCATTTCTCAGGCGGGAGTATCAGTTGATCCTAGTAAGGTAGAGGCCGTTCTTGAATGGGAGCGACCCACTACTGTTACGGAAGTTAGAAGTTTCTTAGGATTAGCCGGGTATTACCGAAGGTTTATCCATGGATTCTCTCAATGACTCGATTGACCCGCAAGGGACAACCATTTGTGTGGGATAAAAGTTGTGAGGACAGTTTCCTAGAACTCAAGTTCCGGTTGACAAGTACGCCGGTTTTGATTATCCCTGACCCGACCTTAGGTTTCAAAGTTTTCAGTGACGCTTCTAAAAAAGGTTTGGGTTGTGTCTTAATGCAGAATAGCAAGTAGTCGCTTATGCATCTAGACAATTGAAGCCCCATGAGGAAAACTATCCAACTCACGATCTAGAGCTTGCAGTTATAGTCTTTGCCTTAAAAATTTGGCGGCATTACTTATATGGTGCCCGATTTGAAGTATTCAGTGATCATAAAAGTTTAAAATATCTGTTTGATCAAAGGGAGCTGAATATGAGGCAAAGGAGGTGGGTAGAGTTCCTTAAGGACTATGATTTTGATCTAAAGTATCATTCGGGTAAGGCAAATGTAGTTGCCGATGCCCTGAGTCGGAAATCTCTTCATGCCTCTTCCATGATGGTTAGGGAGATGGCATTGTTAGAATCTTTTAGAGATTTAAACTTAGGAATGTTCACAACTGGGGATAGTTTGATTGTAGGACACCTGGAGATCACTTGTGGTTTTAGAGACCAGATTAGGGATGCTCAAGCTTTGGATGCAGAATTGCAAGCTAGGAGACATCACTATGGATTCTCCGAATCTGATGATGGTATGATCCTTTTCAATCAAAGGATTTGTGTTCCAAAAGATGTGGCACTCAAGAGTCAAATTCTTGAAGAAGCCCATAAGAGTGGATTCTTGGTACACCCTGGTTCTACCAAGATGTATCATGACCTTAGGCAAAGGTATTGGTGGTCGGGAATGAAAAATGACATAGGTGAGTTTGTTGCTCAATGTTTGGTCTGTCAGAAAACTAAAATAGAGCACCAAAGACCCTCCGGTTTACTTCAACCTCTAGAAATTCCAGAATGGAAATGGGAGGGCATATCCATGGACTTCGTGGCGGGTTTGCCCCACACACGGTCTGGGTATGACTCCATTTGGGTCATTGTTGACAGGCTAACTAAATCTGCCCATTTTCTCCCAATCAAGTCCACTTACAACACGGCGAGGTTAGCTATGATGTATATTAGAGAAATTGTTAAACTCCATGGAGTACCCACTAGCATTGTCTCTGATAGAGATCCTAAATTCACCTCCCGATTTTGGAAGCATTTCCAGCAGGCCTTAGGCACAAGGTTAAGCCTTAGCACCTCTTATCATCCATAGACGGATGGTCAGACAGAGCGTACTATCCAAACCCTAGAGGATATGCTTAGAGCATGCATGTTAGATGATGGAGAGAGTTGGGATGAGCATTTGGCTCTCATTGAATTCGCTTACAACAATAGCTATCACTCTAGCATAGACATGGCGCCGTATGAGGCACTCTACGGTCGCAAGTATAGAACTCCTCTATGTTGGTTTGAGGTAGGTGAGAAAAGATTGTTAGGGCCAGACCTAATTCAGGAAACTACAGATCAAATCCGGAAGATTAGGGACAGGTTAAAAATTGCTCAAAGTAGGCAGAAGAGCTATGCCGATGAGAGAAAGAAACCCCTTGAATTTGACGAGGGAGAACATGTGTTCCTAAGGGTCACTCCTATGATAGGCATTGGTAGGGCACTCCGAGCTAAAAAGCTTTGTCCTCGTTATATCGGTCCCTTTGAAATCCTTCAAAGAGTCGGTCCTGTTGCTTATCAAATCGCTCTACCTCCATCTCTGTCAAGTCTACACAATGTGTTCCATGTGTCTCAGCTTAAAATGTACATTCCTGATCCTTATCAACCCTTGGATCATGAGTCGATACAACTGAGATCAGATTTGACATACCAGCCTATGCCGATACAAGTTGTGGACCGCAACTTCAAGAGGTTAAGGAATAAGGACGTTCCCTTGGTCAAGATCATCTGGGAAGGATCTACTTCTGAGGAGGCTACTTGGGAGACTGAGGAAGAAATGCGAACTCACTACCCATATCTATTTCGATAGGTATGTACCTTGTTTCATTTTTGAGGACAAAAATTTTAAAAGGTGGGTAGTAGTGTAACACCCCGCCTAATTCAATTATTTAATTAAATTAATTTAGGCTTTGAAATGCTTTAAATTGATTGTTAAGTAATTGAAATAGGGGACAACATTTAGAAATGTTGGGGGTGTGAGTAGCAAGCTGTAGTGTAGTTAAGTGATTGAAGGAAGGGTAATTTGGTCAAGCCACATTTTCCTTCTCCCTTTCCTCTCCTCACCCACGACATCCAAATTCTATTTTCTACTCTCTCTCTCAATTTTTCTGAACAAGGAAAGAAGAGGAAGAAGGTGGAGAGCTAGGGTTTTGGTTTTGGGGGGAGGAGAAGAGGAAAATTGGTGCTTCCTTCATCCTTTCTTGCTTTTAAGCATTTGGAACTGAGTATTTGGAGCTACATTGAAGATTTGGAGCTGCTCTAGACCATTGGGAGAGAAGCTCGAATTTGAAGAAGAAGAGGAGGAGAGGATCTCAAGTCTTCAAGCTTCCTAGCTCATCTCTTTGAGCCAAAAGTGAGTTATTCTCCTCTTGAAGTGTTGGGCAACCAATAAGACCCACATTAGGATTCATTTTGTCTTCCTTGCATGCCTCATTTCTGATTTGTGGGTAGCTAAGAATGGGTTTGAAGTCTAACTAAGTTTATGCATGTTGAATCTAGTATTTGGCATGTGAATCACGAATGTTGTTGAGATTAGTTGGTTACATGAGCTAATAATGTGATTATGTTGCTTGAAACCTTTGATTTACCATCTTAGTTGTCTTGGTTTTGATTGGGATTAAGTAGAAATGAGATTGGAGAAGTGGAGTAGCTGAAATAGGGTAATCTGCACAGTGCAGACTGTCTTGTGTGGCCTCATCTAGTCTTGTGTGACGACATTAGAAAGCAGAACCAAATTCGGAAATGCGTGTGGCGCCAGTCTTGTGACAGCGCGATGCAGAGTGCCAACTTCGAGGGGTCCGTGGGGGGGGGAACTCACTGAGATTTTTATCTCACTCTTTTCTATTGTTTTTCAGATTCCCAGGATCCGAAAAGTGATCAGGCGAAATAGAGGCTTGACTTTCATTTAGTTCTATTGTGTAGTTTGGAAGGGTATAGACTCCTTTATCATTTTGGATAAAAAAAAAGGAACCTTGTTATTGTATTTTGTGCTTCCAAGTATTTAACGATTACAAAGTTGTAATCTAACTCTTAGATTATTTACTATGCGTGGAGTTTGGACTTGTAATTTAATTACCAAGTTTAAAGTATTGTCAACTTTGAGCCATTTATGTAAATCTTCGTTATTTCGAGTAAAATTGAATTACGGGTGTTACACTTACCGATGGTTTTTTTTTTTTACCGTCGGTAAAGATCCGTTACAAACCGTCGGTAGATTCCGACGGGTTAGACCCTTCGATAGAGTTCCGACGGCCATGCCCGTCGGTAAAGCCGCAAATTTTTTCTGACGGTTCAGCCTATCGGTAAACCCGAATTTATTTTTTTAAATAATTAAATTAATTGATTAATTTTTATATTTAATTTTGATTAATTAATTTCTGTAAATAATTTAATTAATTAATTTAATCAATTTAAAAAAATAATTTAAAAAATAATTTCTGTAAAATAATTAATTAACTTAATTATTTTTTAAATTAATTTAAATAAATTTAATTTATTAAATTAATTAATTAAATTATTAACTATTAAATTAATTAATTAATTAATTAATTAATTAATTAAAAATAATTTATATCCCATATTAAAAAATGTTTATTTATTAATTTAATTAACTATTAATAGTAATTTAATTTAATTTAATTTAATTTAATTGATTACTTTTAATTATTAATTTATTCTCATATTAAAAAAATGTGATAACGTAAACTAAATAACAAATTAAAAAAAAGAAACGTAATAAATAAATAAGTAAATCCGACGAACAAAGATCATTAACTAAAAAGATATCCGAAAATATGAAAAAAATATAAGTACAAACAGAACTAATAGTCCTGGTAGTCCTGATCATGATCGAGATGGTCTACACCATCTGCATCACCGGCATGATCATCAGTACTAGGAGGCAGAGGCGGAGGCGGAGGCGGTGGAGGAGGCTGCTAGCCAGCTAGCAACTGGTACATCTGCTCCTGTAGCGCCAGCACCTGAGCCAAAATGACACTCGTCTGACGAGACTCCTCCTACTGCTGGGCCACGACCTGCTGCTGCTCGGCCACGACCCACTTCAGCTCGGCTATCTCCTACTCATCCGCGGCAGAGCGACCAACGGCAGCACCACTACTCGACGACTCTCCGATGTGGGGGTGGCGGGTCCCTTTCTTGTAGTTGCAAGAAAGGTCGCCAGCACCGTATAGGCGACCCTTCTTCTTGCCGCCAACAACATCTGCCCATACCTGGGCGGTGCAGATGGATCCTCAGGGCTTTGAGAGGGGGAACATAATGATTTCTGAGACATCATCTCAGACATCCTCGCCTCAAACTCCTCCTGTCAAACATAAACAAATAAGTCAATTTTTTTTGTAATAAAACAATATAAACATTATTAAAAAACTATTCATTATATTTTATAATTACCTGGGTCCGCCTCGACCGCTCATCGACGAAATCACTGGTACTCCTCCTAATATGAGTTGCACGATGGAGCTCGTGCAACTGTACATCTCTATCCAAACGCTTCGACTGTAATTATTTAATAAAAAACCTTAAACAGGTTGGAAGTTGACATCCTCTTAAAGGATAGAATTAGACAAGCAGAAGTGGCAAGGGAAAGAAGTATAGAGAAATGTACAGAGTTGTCGGTAGGTTTTTGTTTTTAACATTGGTAGTTTGAAAGATGCAACATCGTGTAGTCTTTCATGTTTTTAACATGCAATTTAATGTGTAATGTACATGTCATTCCTTCCTATTGATGCTGCATTTGATTGACGACTTGAGTTTAGTGAGTGTCATGATGCTTTAATGAATATTTGTTATACTTTGTATTTTCTAAAACATTTTCAGTAACTTAAACTTTTTGAGTAACATAAGACGAGTGTAATTAGTCTTATGTGTGTTGTTGCTTTAGCCACTACATCATTCATCCATTTCATCAATAATCATACATCTTACTAATAGTGGTTCGGTTTACACAACAAAACCTAATAGGATCATGAAGCCTATGCAAACATGGAATTATCAGCATTAATCACTTTACTAAACATTTCGTACTCGGGGTGTGACACTGACCAATTTGTGATTGTAACCCATTCCTAGACTCTCAAATATAGGTAAGGAATACAAAAGTACTCACTCACGTATATTTGTTAGCCAAAACATACATCACTTCAAAATTCCCTCCGTGGAGAGAACTATGAAGGAAATCAAAGAAAAATATCGGTGTGGGGTCAACATCCAACCCTTTTCTACCCAAAAGGAACCGATATATGAAGAGAGTGCATACCTAATTCTCAGAACAAGAGAGTGCTAAGGAGAAGTAGAACGTCCTCGTGCTTCGATGGCAGTGGCGGTCTCGAAGCAGTGTGGCGGCCTCGGACAAAAAATACTGGAAAAAACATAGAAAAGATAAACTAATAAGCTACCATAGCAAGTACTGTTATGACAATTTAAAAAAAAAGACAAAGAGGGGCACACAGAAAAAATTTCAATTAAATACCATAAACATATAAGCAAAGCACTGAAGCTATGCCTATAAAAAATTACACATATTAAGATAAATTATGATATTTTCCAGTCAAAGATTATTAATGACTTAGCATTCAAATAAAATTGGTTTCACTCGATGAAGTGGGAGAGGCACGAGTGGTGGTGGCAGCTGTGGTGGCGCAACGAAGTGGCGAAGGAGCACCAACACAAGCAGCAACAACACTAACACAAGCAGCAATAGCAACAACACTTTGCAACAGCAACAACCCAACAAGTGAGTATACTGATTTATAAACATACTGATTTGTAATACATATTGATAATCTTATCTAATTTACCACTATTTCACATTATCTAATACATACTGATTTTTTCCCTACTAGTGAAAAAGATAAATCAAGCACATTCACCAAGTCAACAAACATTCATATTACCAAACTACTTATCAAATCATTTTGAACAAAGTTAGTGCATCTATCTCCTAGAAAAAATAGAAAAATGTAAATAAATTAGATAAAAATAGTATAGCATCTCCTGCCCAACAAACACCCAGAATCATGAAACCACAGAGATCTAAACAACAAAAATTGAAAAATTGCAACGAATGACTCAGGCACCTAACACATAAATAAAAAAAATCAAAAAAAAAATCAATCAAAAGTGAGATGACGCAAGGGAATTGATAATATGAGATCAAGCAAGAGGATTGTCCTTGCTCATGATGCTGCAAACCATTAATTACAAATTTCTCAAATACATTACTGAATATTATCATATCAACCCACATTCCAAATTTTAGTCCATCTCTGAGACCAATTTTCACTCTACTTCAATTACTAGTAAAAAAAAAGATAAATTAAAAATAATTATTACTTCTAATCAGCAGCAACAACATTACTATTTAGAAAAAAATAAATTGAGAGAACTAAAGTAAAGTGAAAGAAAAAACAGTTGCATGCAACCAAAATTGGAAATGCAGGAGAGAGAGAGAGATTTGAAAGAACTCACATGAGAATAAGAAAGTAACCAAAATGAGTAATTAAAACATAGAGGTTAAGTAGGTTTCAAGTAAGCAAGGTGATTTATGTGCAAAAAGATAAAAGGACAAGACAGGATTGAAGGTATGGAGATTGATGTTGGAGGCCCAGGTATCATAGCTTCTCCCATCCATCTAGTCAGTTTAGTGTAGGGCGTTGACATGGTTGGTGATAATGGGAGGACCGACCTTCGAAGGGTCTTAAATCACCATGAGTCGGCAAAGATGAGAGAACACCAAATAGGGTAGGCAAGATGATAAGGACATTGGCGACCATCGTGAATCAAATGGAAGTTGAAAAGAAGCCTCCACATGCGGCAATTGCTGCGCATGAGTGAAAGAGTAGCAGATTAGATTTGTGCATGAAAGCGCATGCAAGCCTTGATCATCCTAAGATTTTGCGGCCTAGTAGGTCAGCAAATGACGGTTTTGGTGGTGGTGGTCTCGCAAGAAAACTCGTAAGTAAAAAACTCTGGTGGCTGCAAGTATTTGCGTTGGCGATCAGAAAGTGTTACACGCCAAAAGGGATGACTAGGTGGAGCAAAGCAGAAACTAAAAGAGGGCATTGTTTGGGTAAGCACGGATTTGGGTTGCCTCTCAATAGGCTTCGATGCCATTTTGAGAAACAGGAAAACGAGAGAGCATATGAGTGAATTCGTGTGTCTGAATTACACACTAAATAATATTGTATATACAAAGAGTTATAGATACAATGATTTGCAGTTACCCTAGTTATCATAATTACATAATAACATAAAACGCAAATGAAGTCCATAATTTCTCTATTTACATCATTTCTAACATAAATAAGCAAAATTTTATATCAATTGATAACAATTGCAGACTAGCTTTGCAGATAAAAGACTAGAAGTTAAGAAAAATATATTTATCTCAATCAGACTTTACATACAGGGCCCAAACAATTTATTCCACTCATCCCAAGAATGGCACATATTTTGCACATAGCACAATGAATACCTTTCCCATGCTGCATTATATGCACCTTCTAAACTAACCACTAAATTTGGTGTTTAAGCAAGAAAGTTACTACATAATTAACATGAAATTCACTTAAATATCCAGCTTAGAAAAAACTTGGAGAAAACAAAAAAAAAAGTATTGTAGCTAAAGCGCCATCAGTAACCATAGAAAATAATCATTATCGTATTCATAAGGTTATTCTTAATAAACCATAGGTCACCAGACAAATGGAGTGTGTGTGTGATTGATAGATAGATATAGATAAATAGATAGACAAAGAAAGAAAGATAAAGATTATCCAATCCACGTGAGACTCAAAGGTAGCAGAGCATGTTGCTGTAACCTCAGCTAATGCCCACCGTTTTAGCTTGCCATCATGGCTTCCAGTGAAGAGATGATTAGACCCATCGGATACTGCAGACTTTAGTACAGCCAAACCATTTATGCCTACACAATGCCTTCAATCCTGTATGTTTGCAGGGTCAACCACTGGTAGTTGTTGGTGGTGCTGGTAAGGCATGTGAGTGGGACTGCAGGGGCGTCGGGCTTAGGAAGAACGAGTGGTTGTGTGGAAAGCAGAGCAGCGACAAGGTGTGCGAGCGGCGGTGTGGCGAGGTGGTGGTGGCAAACGGCGTGTTAGAGGACGGAGGCAGGCGTGTTGGGTGGCGGCGGCGGCACTGCAAGGGGAGAGGGAGGACGGAAGAGTGGAGAGAAGAGAAGAGAGGAAAGAATATTGGACGGAAGAGCCGTCGTACGTGTAACTGGAGGTTACTGACGACCTTATTTAATTTACCAATGGCCTCAACCCGTCGGTAAGCTCAACGGTCTGACGCGGCCTTACCGACGGCTACCTTTTCAGATACCGACGGCCTCAACCCATCGGTATTTGAAATCGCAGCGGAAATCTAAAATGTGGCAATGTTAACGACAGGCATGGGCCGTCGAAAAAGTCTACCGACAGGCTAGCCTGTCGGTAAAGTTCCACGTACGACGGATTAGTGTTATCGATAGGTTAGGCCGTCGAAAAAGGAGAAATATTTCCGACGGTTGGTGGCCGTCGGTTATAGGCCGTCGGTATGCCCCGTTTTTCTTATAGTGTCGTCTCGTTCACCGCCGCACATCAACGATCTTTGTCTCGCCCTCAAGAATGATTTCGTCTCCGATTTCCAGGATCTTCTCCCTTTCCGGCATTTGATCCGCTCCCTCGCCTCCTACCTCGGCTCTTCTCCTCCACACTCCGATTGAAATCTTTACTATACGGTGAATCATACATCTTATTAGGTTTTTGCTTGTTTTTTTGTGGTTTAATTTGTTTGTCACAGAATGTTTGTGTTTATGTCTCTTCTTAAGTATTTAATTTAATTATGTACATTTGAAATTGTTTCTGATTATATAACTGGATTACTACTTTGGTAAATTGGAAGAAAGTTAGCGTGAGAAGCGGATGGCAAACATGAAGGATACTCAAACCTGAACTTACTAACTTTGGAGGATTTGTTTTGAATCCTGATAAGAGTAATTCTTATAGCTACATATTACCTAATAAATACTAGTTAGTTAGTTGTTGTTAAATTAATCAACTACCACGCAAGGTCTTTCCCTTTCTTCCATTTCAATGTTTTTATTTATGTTCAATTCATGTATCGAAGTTTGTCATTCACTGATTTAGTTGAAATTTTTAAGTTCCATGTGGATAGTTGTTAATTGGTTATGTGGATTAATGTTATTTTTCAAACCAAATTTATTATGTATGGAAAGTTGTATTGCGGTTGCAACTTGGAGAGGAGTGGCAACTATGTATTTTTTCCTTTTTGTTTTGGTGTTTGCTGAAATAATACCTTTGTAAAAATGGGAAGGGTCTAGTCTTCGTAGAGGCTCATGTGTTCATAGAAGATTTTCATTTTTCACTAGAATGAGGATGAAGTTAGCAATGGGATTATGATATGACAATGCCAATTTTCTTTTCATACTTCGGAGGTCATGGAAATTCTGTTTATTTTTGTTAGAATATTTTCACTCTCCATTTTTCCTTGAAAGAACTTTCCCTTATTAACATTAAGAAGGTACATTGTTTATTTCCCTTCAACCTTTATTGTTCTTCTGTAGTTATGAGTTTATTTTGGTTTTCCAATCTTGTCTGCACAATCTTAACTAAGTGCAAGCCCTTCAATACCTTCTATTCGTTTATGAGCTTTAGTAAGCGCTCGGTTCTTAGCTCCCTCTTCGATTCACAATCCCGCCGGCACTACACCGTTTGGGTAATAATTTTGCTTTTCTCTGTAGTTCTTTGAGTTTAATCTTGTGTTTGTGATTACTACTGCAGTGACACAGCTCCGTTTGGCACCGCCACACAGCTCCGTCGCACAGCTCTGCACCGCCACACAGCTCCGCCTCCGTCTCGTTCTCCGTCACACAGACACAGCTCCGTCTCGTTTTCGCTACGCCACACATTTCAGGTATATACAACTTTTGTGCTTTGGTCCTTTTTGTGTTGTGGTAACTGGTTGTTGGATACTAAATTCATATCTTCAAATAATCTTCATTGACCTGAATATTGGAATTTGGTTTAGCTTGACTTGTGTGGGAACTTGATTTGCTTTTATCGTTTTTTAGTTGCTTTGGTTCTGTTAAATAATGGATTGTACTGTCAAATAGAAATGGGATATGTTCATGTCTTTCTGCAAAATGAAGGACATTCGGTATAACAGTAAATTAGGTGGTAGCAGTAGGATATAAGTAGTGTTAAACTAGTTGATTCTAAACTGATTTCTAAATTGATAATTGAGCCTGAAATTTAAATTAGAAATTATGCATGATTATAATGTAATTTTTTTTACTATGTGCTTGTATGACATGATAGTTAAACCCTAATTTTAAATACATAAATAGGTTGGCATGATAGTTAGGTTGTATGATATATATATTTTTTAGGTTGTATTAGTGTATTATTGATAATTAGATTGCATATGAATGTGTTGATGTTGTATTAGATAATTGTAAACAAGCTGAAGACGATGCCGAAGTAGAGTGGGCAGAATGGGCAGAAGAAATTATTTAACTTTTTATAATTAGAGAATTGTCTAACAATATATTTTAATTTGTCAGTTCTTTTCATAACTTATTGTTTATTTTTATGGAATTCATTTTTAATATTGTTATGTTTAAATATAATATTTCATGACTGTTATTGTTGAATTGCTCTATAGACATATATGGCATCAGGATCAGGATCTGACCCCCCAGACCACCCATTGGTGGTAACGGAAAAGCGAAGGCCATCGCCATCGACCCCCCGGTCGTCGGAGACCGAACATTATTAGGCGTGACCCTACTGGCTTTTTGACGTTGTCATCTACACAACGTCCGTCTACATCTACGCCTACACAGCCTCCAGCACGTTCGACACCTACACAACCTTCAGCACGTTCGACATCTACACAGCCTCCAGGACCTTTGGCACCAACACCCCCTTTGCCTGCCATTTACATGATCCCCAACCCAGGGTTTCAGCAGACATATGGCAATTATAGTTCTCATGTTGTGCCTGAAACGATGCCCGATGCTCATCAGTCCGAGGATGACTATAGTACGAGCTATACGCCTGATCAGACCGAGGTTGAGCAGGACGAGGATGAGCAGCAGGAGGTTGAGCAGGAGGTTGAGGATCTTGAGATGCTGGATGATGGTTGAGTTATTATCAACCCGGCTGGTAAAGGGTAAGTATTTATATTTTTTGACGAGTTATTAATAATTTACATGTATATATATATATATTGTTTGACATATTTTTATTATTCAGGTTCCTTCCCTCAAGGCCAGCTGCGAAGGCTATCACAGCAACAATTGAGGAGAATTATTCGACGTATTGGCCCACCTGGGGGACGATGGTTGAGAATGAGCGGGATCATATGTTCAAATCTTTCGGAGTAAGTTGCAATTTTTATTTTATTGCATATATTTTTTTGTTTCATAAATTTCAAGTATGTTTAATAATGTCTTATATTGATATAGGAGAGATGTGCCTGGAGGGAAGAGGATGAGGAGCGGATCAAGAATAACTTTCATATTAAGGCCTCCCATCACCTCTCTGATATGCTTAGAGATGCTCGCCTCAGGGGAAGCGCACTGGATAGGGGATCATATCTGGCAGAGGCTGGTAGAGTACTGGAACTCCCTTGAGTTCAACTCGATCCGCGTGAAGGCCAAGAAGAATAGAGCCTCTGAGAAGGGTGGGGGCTTGCACACCGGAGATTCTATCAGTCAGGCGCAGCACGCAGCTCGACTTGTACGTGTTATATTATTATTATTTTATTATTATTATTATTATTATTATTTATTTTTATTAATTAATTACAGTCGAAGAGGTTGGGTAGAGCGGTACAGTTGCACGAGCTCCATCGTGCAACTAATATTAGGAGGAGTACTAGTGATTTCGTTGATGATCGGTTTAGACAGACCCAGGTAATTATAAAATATAATGAATATTTTTTTAATAATGTTTATATTGTTTTCTTACAAAAAAAAATTTGGCTTATTTGTTTATGTATGACAGGAGGAGTTTGAGACGATGATGTCTTAGACATTAGATCTCAGACATCATCATGTTCCCCGTCTCAGAGCCCTGAGGATCCATCTATACTACTCAAGGTTTGGGCAGATGTTGTTGGCAGCAAGAAGAAGGGTCGCCTATACGGTGCTGGAGACCTTGCCAGCAACTACAAGAAAGGGGCCACCCGCCTTAACATCGGATCATCATCGAATAATAGTGGCAATCGTCGCTCTACCGTCGATGAGCAAGAGTTAGCCTAGGTGAAGCGGAGACTGGTCGCTTCCGAGGAGGAGAGCCGTTGGACGAACGCAATTTTGGCTAAGGTGCTGGAGCGACAGGAACAAATGTACCAGATGCTAGCCCACGAGCAGCCTCCACCTCATCATCAGCCGCCTCCTCCGCCTCCGCCTCTACCGCCTCATGGTACTGATGATGTCGATGATGCGGATGGCTTAGAGCATCTCACGCATGATCAGGACTATCAGGATTATTAGTGATTTTTTGACTTATTTTTTTATATATTTTAATATTGTGAGGATATTTTTAATTTCTATTACGTTTCTTTTTTACTTTGCTTTTTAGTTTACGTTATCACATTTCTTAATATGGAATAAATTAATAATTAAATAACTAAATAATAAATAAATACATAATTTCAATCATTAAATAATTAAATAAATAATTAAATTAAAATTAATTAATTAATTAATTCATTAAAAAAATAAAAAATCAGGCATACTGACGGATGAACTAGTCGAAAATTACCGACGGACAATACTCGTCGGTAATTCCAATGGCTAAAAAAAACCCGCCGGTAATGGTTCGTAACGACCATTTTACTGACAGGCTTCGGGCTGTCGGTAGGCCGTCGGTAAATCGATGTTACCGACGAGTTTTCTATATTACCGACAGCTTTTAGCCGTCGGTAACGCCGCGTTTTCTTGTAGTGTGAATGGCTGACTTGCTACCACTGAACACCATAACTGAAACCATTGGAATTTAAAAAATTCACAGAAGTTGTCTGATCCAAAGCAATTCAGAAGTGACAGAGGCTAAAGCTCTGTATTCGACTTCTGCAAAAGACCTTGCTATAGTAGGCAATTTTTTTGATTTCCAAGCAACCAATGCATCCCCAAGAAAGATGTGAAAACCGGTTGTGGACCTGCGAGTTGCTAGGCAACTTCCCCAATCCGCATCTACAAAAGCTGTGACTTTCAGAGAAGACTTAACTGGGAAAAATAATCCCAATCCAGGAATACCTTTCAAGTATTGCAGAATGTGATGAAATGCATTTAAATGGGGAGATCGCGGAGCAATCATAAACTGACTCAATTTGTTGACAGCAAAATTGATATCAGGTCGCGAAATTGTGAGATACATTAGCCTAGCAAGAAGCCACCTATACTGTGAAGGATCAGACAGGGGATCGCCATCTTTTTCTTTCAACTTTAAATTCAGATCCATGGGTATTGATGAGGGCTTAACAGACAGAAAACCAGTGTCTTGAAGAAGCTGTAAAGTATACTTTCTTTGGCAGAGGTGGATGCCTCTATGAGATTTAGCAATTTCCAAAACCAAGAAAATACTTCAAATCTCCAATTACTTTCAGCTTAAAACACTCCTGTAGTAAAGTTTGAACCTGTTTTATTTGCTCCATATTTGGGCCATCAAGGATGATATCATCCACATAGACAAGGAGGATGACAAGTGAAGAACCTGACCCTCTAGAAAAAAGAGAATGATCAACACTGCTCTTCACAAATCCATGTGCAGTAATAGTGCTACTGAACTTGTGAAACCATTGCCTTGAAGCTTGTCTTAGGCCATATAAAGACTTGTTTAATTTGCAAACAAGGTTCTCCCCCTTAATTGGATAACCTTTTGACAAATTCATGTAAACTTCTTCATCTAATTCACCATTCAAAAAGCCATTATTGATGTGTAATTGAACAAAATGCCAATGTTTTTGTGCAGCAACAGACAATAGAATCCGAACTGAGGTTAGCTTAGCAACAGGTGAGAAGGTATCTAAAAAGTCTATACCAGCCTGTTGTGTGAAACCTTGAGCCACAAGTCGAGCCTTGTATCTGTCTAGGGAACCATCTGCATTATACTTCACTTTATAAACCCATCTGCAACCAATAGATTTTTTTCCAGAAGGTAAAGGCATGACTGACCATGTATTGTTAGCTTCCAGGGTAGCTAACTCTTCTGCCATAGCTTTTCTCCATTCAGGAAAAGAAACAGCTTGGTGATAGAAAGATGGTTCATAAATGCTTGAAATATTGTTGATGTAAGCATTGTTGGAAGAACATAGATTTGCATAGGATAAATGTTGTTGGATAGGAAGTCACATTACACTCATAATCTCCAAGATATGATGGTAATGTGACTTATCCTATCTCCAAGTCACATTTACAGTATTATTTACTGATAATAATTTTCTTATTCAGGACACAAATAGGCAAGTGGTGATTGGTAGGGGTGACCTTTGTCAAGGCCTCTATGTGTACAATCATCTACCTACACCTTTGTGCACTCCTTTGAGCAATCATGTTCTGTCACATCCTTCTTTCAGTTTTCCTTTGATACCATATCAACACTGTAAACTCCATGTGAGAAATGTGGCAAACAGAACAAACGGAAACAGAGAGATTAGGGAAGAAGAAGAGAAACGAGAGTTGTGAATTTCATTATCATTTCACTGAATAAGAAAAGAGTTAGTTACAGAGTATATAAAGCTAAACTAACTATCTAACCAACTAGAATAACTACAGTTAAACATAACCATAACCGCCTAACTCTAGTTAGTTTATTTCAACTAACTTAACAACTTCTAAACTGTGTAATACAGCTGTAAACAATTACACCACCTATTTTGAAGAGTCCAAGGCACTATGCTGCTATTATTAAAAGCAACAATAACAAGAGCAGAATCACATTCCAACCATAGGCTCCTCCAACCTTCCATCTAAAAATCACCAAATAAATTTTAATCACTCACAAACAATTCAAAGAACTCCCGTTTCAAATTTCGTCGAAATCGGGTCCCGTTAGGGTTTTTTTTTGCCGGGTAAAATTTTACCCGAGGTTCAAGTGCGACGAAACTTCGAAAATATTTTCGTCGAAGGTTTAATCATGCCTAAACAACATTATTTAAGCCTCAAATATATTTATCTCTTGATTTAATACAATCACTGGAATTAAAATAAAATACGCGAAATCGTATCAGTCAGAAAAGCCTACAGACAGTCTGTCAGTGATCTTAAAGCGTTATAAAATCATAAATCCTTGGGATTAAAAATATTATCCCTATGCAATATTTTTCTTAGTATTTCTCATACATGAAGACATAAATACTTTTTCCAAAATATAAAGTATTGTCTTCTTGCTGTCATTAATATATACGACGCGTAAAATACTCTACATCCTTTGTAAACATTTCAATTAAATCTCTTGAGTAGAAAATTTAGAGAAAGCATACTTTGGTAAACATAGTCAATTTAAATTGACTTTGATTTCATATTTTCAGGATTAGTTAATATTAAAAACAGTATACTTCTTGTTAATTTGGATGACCTTAATCTGCAGCTTATGCTAAGTTTTAGGAAAATTATTAGATTATAAGAAAGTATCTTATAATATCTTCGTATTATCTTGAATTATCTCACAAGATTATTTTTTATTTTTAGATTACCTTCTAGGATTAGTTTCCATATTACTTAGTTATTATCGTGATTGGTTTCCTAGTTTCCTAATTTAATTAGGATAATGAGTCTTGTATCCCTATAAGTAGGGATTTATGTTTAGTCTTTTTTGGTATCACCTCATGATCAATAATATTATAACAATATTATATACAAAATCCTCATTCTATTTCTGTTACCAAGTGACTTCAAACACAAGAGGGGGGTGAATTGTGATAGCAGTGCTTATAAAAAAAAATTACAGATAAATTACTGAATTAAAAAAAACTTGAAAGAAATAACTTGCGAAAAGATAAATAACTTGAAGAATAAATTGCAATAAATAAATGACAGAAAATAAATGACCGAAAAATAAATAAAGAACAAAAATAAATAAAGTGCTTGAATGATAAAGAGACAGAGAGCAAAGAAGAGCACGCAAAGAAATTATACGAGTTCGCCACCAAACACCCCCGTGGCCTACGTCCCGTCCCCAAAGCAAAGCACTATGGGATTTTCACTAAATCACTAGCTTTTAAATCAGGTTCAGCTAGAAACCTTTACAACTCTATACCAGAGCAATACGTTCAAGAGATATCACCTCTCTATGAACACCTTGGGATTCCTACCCAAAAAGAAATGATTTTCGCAAATAAAATGAGATGAGAAAGATACACTCAATAGTGCAGATATAACAAATTGAAGCTCAAATAATACAACTCAAATTATGTAGAATAAAAAAAAAAACTCTCAAAAAAATTGTGCTCAAATAAGTGTGAGTGATGGAGAATATTTGATAGAGTTTTGGCACAAAGAGTAAGTGAGTGTATTGTTTAAAAACATCCGGTGTTGTTGCTTTTATAGGCAATGGAGGAGCGTGTAGCATTAAAAAATTTGCCCGTTGCGTTTTGATTATTAAAAGGATAATTTGTCCGTTGCAGCATTAAAAGGGAAATCTGCCCGTTGCGTTTTGATTATGAAGAATTTGAAAACACGGAGACGGAAATGATTCTCGGACACACTTGGAGTTCGACATCGTATTTCTATACGACCTCTCCCCAGCTCGGCATACGACCTCCTCATTTCGGCATACGACCTCTTCACGCTCGGCTGCAGACCACGACCTCCTCACACGGCTCGACGCGACCTCCTCACAGCTCGGCACGCGACCTCCTCAGCTCGGCACGCGACCTCCTCACAGCTCGGTACGCGACCTCCTCACAGCTCGGCACGCGACCTCCTCACAGCTCGGCATACGACCTCTCCACACAGCTCGGCACGAGACCTCAGCTCGGCACGCGACTTCCCCACGATTCGACGCGCGACCTGCCTTTCGGCACCACGACTTGCATGTCAAAATATCACTGCTCGACACGGAGAATATTTTCCAAAGAAAACTTGAAATATTTTCCAAACAATATTTTGAGCACAACTTAAGAATTTTTCAAAATACTTTGTGCCTAAAAATAATTTAAGAAAAATTATCATAAAATCAATTTTAGAATAAAAATCATTTTGTGAGTGTGTGATTTTATTTTAATTGAGAGCTTTTTATTACTACTTACAAATAGTCTTAATAAAAATAAATAAATACCCAAAACCCAAAGACTTGAGAAACTATCATTCTTGATACGCGTCTTGGTATTCTTTTCCACTTTTTGCACGGTTGACTATTTGCAAAGCTCCTTTTGTCAATCATCAAAACCATCCTGTCAAGGCATGTATTCACAGACTCCCCTTTTTGATGATGACAAACATCTCATGGAGGAATTTAGTAAAATATAATCATGATATAGCAATGAGATATAAGCATTGTTTTTCAATAAAAGATATCGAGTTTAAGCACAATATTTAGAAAAACTCCCTCACAATATGCATAATATAATTTACTCACTTTGAATCATAAAACTCTCCCCTTTTGTCAACATCAAAAAGCGGAAAAAGATTAGAGGGAAAGGCATGTAAAACGTATGCATATCGTGTAACTAGATGGCGAAAAATAATAGAGTATCAAGGGTTCAATGAAGCATAAGAAATCCTTGGTAAAAAATTATTCAGGAGATAGCAAAAATAAAGCACTAGGATAAGAGTTACTAGTCCTCGTTCAACTCATTCTCATCATCAATTGTTTCCTCATCTTCACCGATATTAAGCGCATAATTGTTTGCGATTAACATAACTGCACAAACTTTTATTTTAATGATTACAGGAAGGACGGTTGCATTTCTCCACTTTTAGTCTTGGTAATCTAACTGCATAAAAATGTTAGCACACTCCAACGCCAAGTTAGAACTTATTCATAATAAAATGCACTCACACGCAGTCATTCAATGCATGATTGATCTAAAATTCCTAACTCGGTTCTTATAAAAAAGAAGTTTTCTTTAGGCAAAGGTTTAGTAAAAATATCTGCGAGTTGTTTAGATGTTTCCACAAACTCAATCACACAATCTCCTTTTTGAACATGATCTCTAATAAAATGGTGCCTAATTTCTATGTGTTTGGTCCGGGAGTGATAAACCGGATTTTTCGTGAGGTTTATGGCACTAGTATTGTCGCACTTAATTGGAACAGTTTTCAGATTGATTCCATAATCATTCAACTGTTCCATCCAAATGATCTGTGCACAACAACTCCCTGCTGCACCGTATTCCGCTTCAGCAGTGGACAAAGCCACACTGGCTTGTTTCTTACTATGCCATGAAACCAAGGCATTCCCAAGTAAGTGACATGTCCCACTAGTGCTTTTTCGGTCCATTTTGCAACCCGCAAAATCCGAATCCGAGTACCCAATAAGTGTGCAGTCAGCACCTTTGGGGTACCATAAACCCATAGTTGTGTGCGGTGAGATATCTCATGATGCTTTACCGCTAAGAGATGTGATTCCTTAGGATTTGCTTGAAAACGTGCACACATACAAACACTAGACATAATATCCGGACGACTTGCGGTGAGATAGAGAAGAGATCCTATCATACCTCGATACTTACTTACTTCGACCGACTTACCACCTTCATCTTTGTCAAGATAGCATGATGTGCTCATTGGAGTTGAGATTTCTTTGGCGTTGCTCATTCCAAATCTTTTAAGCAACTCCTTGCAATATTTGGATTGATTTATAAAAATTCCTTCATTGTTTGTTTGATTTGAAGACCAAGGAAGTAGTTGAGCTCTCCCATCATGGACATTTCAAACTCACTTTGCATGATTTTGGAAAAATCTTCACACAAGGACTCATTAGTAGCACCAAAGATGATATCGTCAACATAAATTTGAACAAGTAAAATGTCATGATTTTTGTGTTTAATGAAAAGAGTGGTATCAACTTTTCCTCTTTCAAAACCTTTTTCAAGTAAATATTTGCTCAACCTTCTCGTACTAAGCTCTCGAGCTTGTTTTTAAACCATATAAACGCTTCTTCAATTTGAAAACATGATTTGGAAATTCAAAATTTTCAAAACCGGGAGGTTGATCAACATATACTTCTTCTTGAATAAAGCCATTAAGAAATGCACTTTTAACATCCATTTGAAAAAGTTTGAAATCCATGATGCATGCAAATGCGAGAAGCATGCGAATAGCTTCTAATCTAGCCACGGGTGCATAGGTTTCATCGAAATCTATGCCCTCTTGTTGGTTATAGCCTTTTGCAACAAGTCTAGCTTTATTTCTAACAATGATACCATTTTCATCAAGCTTATTGCGAAAGACCCATTTGGTCCCAATGACTAGGTGATCTTTAGGCCTAGGGACAAGTTCCCAAACATCATTTCTCTCAAATTGATTTAATTCCTCTTGCATAGCAAGGGTCCAATGCTCATCAAAGATGGCTTCATTGACGTCATTTGGTTCAATTTGAGAGACAAAGGCCATATGATGACATGCATGATTAAGAGAGTTTCGAGTCGTTACCCCTTTTGAGATATCACCTATTATGTTGTCAAGAGGATGGTTCTTTGAGACTCTCCATTCCTTTGGAAGATTTGAGTGAGAGAGTTCTTGAGAGGGTTGAGGCAAGGACTCTTGATCCTCCTTTTGAACTTTTGATCTCTCTTGTTCCTCTAAATAGGTATCTCCTAACACTTCTGCAAGATCATCAACACTTTCTTCTACTGAAGATTTGGGGTTAGATTCATCAAAAGAAACATGCACAAATTCTTCAACAGTTAAAGTACGTTTATTAAAAATTCGAAAGGCTTTACTAGAAGTGGAATATCCAAGAAATAAACCTTCATCAGCTTTAGCATCAAATTTACCAAGGTTATCTTTACCGTTATTTAGAACAAAGCACTTACATCCAAATACGTAAAGGTGAGAAATGTTGGGCTTCCTCCCCTTGTAAATTTCATAGGGTGTTTGTTTTAGAATATGTCTTATGAGGACTCTATTCATTACATAACATGCGGTGCTTACCGCGTCTGCCCAGAAATACTTAGGAAGGTTGGTCTCATTGAGCATCGTCCTCGCAAGCTCTTCAAGAGACCGATTTTTCCTTTCCACCACTCCATTCTGCTGTGGTGTTCTAGGTACGGAAAAATTATGCTCAATTCCATTTTCAGTACAAAAGGCCTCAAATGCCTCATTTTGGAATTCCCCACCGTGATCACTTCGGATGGATACTATGTTCATTCCTTTTTCATTTTGGATAACTTTAGCAAGTTTTCAAAAGGCAGCAAAAGTGTCATTTTTATGAGAAATAAATAAGGTCCATGTATAGCGAGAATAGTCGTCCACAATAACAAGAGCATAGTAATTGCCACCAAAGCTTTTAGTTCTAGAAGGGCCAAATAAATCCATATGTAAAAGTTGTAAAGGCCGATTTGTTGAAACAATATTTTTAGATTTGAAAGAAGCCTTTACTTGTTTTCCCTTTTGACATGCATCGCAAAGTTTATCTTTTTCAAAGCGGAGCTTTGGTAAGCCAATTACTAAGTCCTTTCGAACCAATTTATTAAGATGATCCATGTGAATATGAGCCATTCTTCTATGCCATAGCCAAGATTCATCCTCTTTACTAATAAGACAACATGCATCATTTGAAGGTATTTTATCTAAATCAAGCATATAGATATTTCCAATTCTAGGTCCAATAACAATAACATTTTCATTTATAGAATCCATGACCATGCATTTTGAAGAATCGAAAACCACTTTGTTTCCTTTATCACAAAGTTGACTAATGCTTAGCAAATTATGCTTCAAACCATCCACATACAAAACATTTTCAATAGTGGGATTAGGACTCTTACCAATAGAACCAATCCCAAGAATTTTACCTTTGTTGTTGTCACCATACCGGACATAACCACTATTCTTAGGTACCAATGAGGAGAACTTGCTTTTGTCTCCTGTCATGTGCTTTGAACAGCCGCTATCAAGATACCAATTTAAGTCTTTGGCTTTCAAGCACACCTACAACAACAGATTAATTTTTAACCTTCGGTACCCAAACTAAGTTGGGTCCAGATGAGTTAGTTTTTGGCAAAGTACCCTTTGGAATCCATATCTTTTTGCCAACCACATTCTTGTTCTTTCTAATATTGCAAATGGAGGCAGTGTGACCATTTCTACCACAAAGGAAAGCATTTAATGAAAGGGCTGCTTGAAGTGTTGTTGTGATTGACAAATTTAAAGGATTTTTCATGCGTTTGTGGATTATAACCCAAACCGGCTTTTCCAAAAGTACCCTTTTGTTTTCCCAATAGAATGTTTAAGTTATCCCTTCCCATGGTAAATTTGGCAAGGGTGTTTTCCAAATCTTCAATCTTGTTTTTCAAAACATTGCATTCATCACACTTGAAAGTATCAATCTTTTGGTTTTCACAAAAGGTTCAAGTAGAAACTTCAGTCACAACAACTTGTTTTATCTTAAAAACTTCCATCTCTTGGTTTAAGAAAATAATTTTAGATTCAAGAGAAGAGATGGTTTTCTTAGAAGAAGAAATAATTTTTCGAAGTCTAGTCATTTCATTATTTAATTCTTCACAAGTAATAAGCAGCTCATCATAAGTTAAAGGAGATTCGAGTTCAAGAGCATTTACCTCATCCTCCTCGTGTTTTGCCATGAGACATAAGTTGGCCTCCTCATTTTCTGATTCATCAGACGAGTCCATATCATTGTCATCCCAGGCAATGTAGGCTCTTCTTCCTTTTGATTCCTTTTGTGGTCTTCTATCAAATTTTTCGTTTTCTTCGACCATGAGGCGGTCGGGTTTTATATGTCCCTTTTGACCACACTTGTAGCAAGTTGGATTAAAAGAAGTTCCTTCCTCATTTTTCTTTTGAGGATTTTGTACCTTGCCCGTTCTCCCCTTTTGCCTCATGAACCTTTTGAACCTTCGAACCATCAGATTTATGTCTTCCTCATTCTCATCTAGACTATCATTGTTGTCAGATTCCTCTTTTTCATTTACGATTGCTTTGAGAGCAATTCCTTTCTTTTCTTATCACTTTCTTCACTCGCAGTGAGTCGCTTTAGTTCAAGTTCATGTCCCTGCAATTTTCCAAACAAGGTTGCCAATGATATAGTAGATAAATCTTTAGATTCAGATATAGCAGTAACCTTGGGTGGCGACTTTCTATTTAAACATCTAAGAACTTTATTAATTAAATCTTCATTCATCAAGACTTTCCCAAGAGCTCTGAGATGGTTTATTATATGGATGAACCTTTTTGCATATCTTGTATGTTTTCACTTGGTTTCATCCTAAATAACTCATACTCATGGGTTAATGTGTTCATTCGAGCCCTCTTGACCTCGGTAGTACCTTCATGGGTCAATAGAAGGGTGTCCCACATTTCTTTAGCAGTCTTGCAATTTGAGACCCTATAGAACTCATCGTAGCTTAAAGCAGAAGTGATGATGTTCTTAGCTTTCAAATTGTATTGGACCTTTTTCTTATCATCTTCGGTCTAAAGTGATCTTGGTTTGTCTACCACTGCATCATTAATTGATTGAGTGGGGACAAATGGACCATTTTCCACAGCATCCCAAATATCAAGATCAACACCCTCAAGAAAGATTTGCATTCTATCCTTCCAATAACCACACCCCTCACCATTGAAAAATGGGGGTCTGTTCATGGAGGTTCCCTCGTTATTGTTTGAAGTTATCCTCTTGAGACGGTTAAGTCCTTTATACAAGAGTCTAGCTCTGATGCCACTTGTTACCAAGTGACTTCAAACACAAGAGGGGGGTGAATTGTGATAGCAGTGCTTATAAAAAAAATTACAGATAAATTACTGAATTAAAAAAAAACTTGAAAGAAATAACTTGCGAAAAGATAAATAACTTGAAGAATAAATTGCAATAAATAAATGACAGAAAATAAATGACCGAAAAATAAATAAAGAACAAAAATAAATAAAGTGCTTGAATGATAAAGAGACAGAGAGCAAAGAAGAGCACGCAACAAAATATACAGGTTCGGCCACCAAACACCCCTGTGGCCTACGTCCTGTCCCCAAAGCAAAGCACTATGGGATTTTCACTAAATCACTAGCTTTTAAATCAGGTTCAGCTAGAAACCTTTACAACTCTATACCAGAGCAATACGTTCAAGAGATATCACCTCTCTATGAACACCTTGGGATTCCTACCCAAAAAGAAATGATTTTCGCAAATAAAATGAGATGAGAAAGATACACTCAATAGTGCAGATATAACAAATTGAAGCTCAAATAATACAACTCAAATTATGTAGAATAAAAAAAAAAACTCTCAAAAAAATTGTGCTCAAATAAGTGTGAGTGATGGAGAATATTTGATAGAGTTTTGGCACAAAGAGTAAGTGAGTGTATTGTTTAAAAACATCCGGTGCTGTTGCTTTTATAGGCAATGGAGGAGCGTGTAGCATTAAAAAATTTGCCCGTTGCGTTTTGATTATTAAAAGGATAATTTGTCCGTTGCAGCATTAAAAGGGAAATCTGCCTGCTATGCGTTTTGATTATGAAGAATTTGAAAACACTGAGACGGAAATGATTCTCGGACACACTTGGAGTTCGACATCGTATTTCCGTCGACCTCTCCCCGGCTCGGCATACGACCTCCTCATTTCGGCATACGACCTCTTCACATTTCGGCGCAGACCCACCTCCTCACACGGGCACGCGACCTCCTCACGACAGCACGCGACCTCCTCGGCTCGACGCGACCTCCTCACGGCTCGACGCGACCTCCTCACAGCTCGACGCGCGATCTCCTCACACGGCTCGGCATACGACCTCTCCACACCGACATCGACCCGACCTCTCCACACGGCTCGCAGACCTCATTTCGACGCGACTTCCCCATTCGCCGCACGCGACCTCATTTCGGCACCACGACTTGCATGTCAAAATATCACCGCCGACACGGAGAATATTTTCCAAAGAAAACTTGAAATATTTTCCAAACAATATTTTGAGCACAACTTAAGAATTTTTCAAAATACTTTGTGCCTAAAAATAATTTAAGAAAAATTATCATAAAATCAATTTTAGAATAAAAATCATTTTGTGAGTGTGTGATTTTATTTTAATTGAGAGCTTTTTATTACTACTTACAAATAGTCTTAATAAAAATAAATAAATACCCAAAACCCAAAGACTTGAGAAACTATCATTCTTGATACGTGTCTTGGTATTCTTTTCCACTTTTTGCACGGTTGACTATTTGCAAAGCTCCCTTTTGTCAATCATCAAAACCATCCTGTCAAGGCATGTATTCACAATTTCTTCTATTATAATCAAAAATCCTAACAAGTGGTATCTAGAGCCTTTATCTTCCTGTGAATTAAAAGAAATCATAATGGAATGAGATACATCATTCACAACAATTACACCACCTGTGTTCAATGATGAGGAGTATGAAGCGCGGTCTGCCAGGATGACTGTTCATCTTGAAGCACTGGATCTTTGGGAGGCTGTAGAAGAAGACTATGAAGTCTTTCAATTACCCGTAAATCCTCCGATGGCCCAGCTGAAGAATCACAAAGAAAGAAAGACGAAAATGGCAAAGGCTAAAGCTTGTCTTTTTTCTGCGGTGGCAAAAATAATATTCACAAGAATTATGAATTTGAGGACTGCCAAAGACATTTGGGACTATCTCAAATCAGAATATCAAGGCAATGAAAGAACTAAAGGCATGCAAGTGCTCAACTTGATTAGAGAATTCGAAATGCAGAGCATGAATGCTATGCTGATTGGTTGTTGAGCATTGCAAATAAGGTACGAATTCTTGGTAAGGATTTTCCTAATGAAAGAATAGTGCAAAAAATTCTTGTCACTGTACCTGAAAAATATGAATCCAAGATATCATCTTTAGAAGAGTCACGAGATCTATCAAATATCTCATTGGGAGAACTAGTAAATGTTATACAGGCACAAGAGCAGAGAAGAATGATGAGACAAGAGGTGACAGAGGTGACAACACAAGGTGCATTAATAGCACAAAACTCAGGAGGAGACAACAAAAGAAGACAATACAAGAAATCTGAGCAACAAGATGGAAACTTTTCACCTTGTCCGCACTGCAAGAAAACAAATCACCCCCAACAGGGATGTTGGTGGAGGCCTGATGTCAAGTGCTGGAAGTGTGGCAACATGGGGCATGTGGATAGAATATGCAAGACTCAACGATAAGGAGAAGCCAAGGTTGTTGAATATCAACCAGGCGAAGAAGAACCATTTGCAACATCATGTTTTTTAACCAACAACTCCTCAAAAGGTTGGCTTATAGATAGTAGTTGTACAAACCACATGAATTATGATAGAGGGCTCTTCAAAGAGCTCAACAAAACTGCTATATCTAAAGTCAGAATTGGAAATGGAGCACATATTACTGTGAAAGGGAAAGGAACAGTCGCAATTAAAAGTCATTCAGGTTTGAAATTGATTTCTGACGTTTTATATGTTCCCGAAATTAATCAAAATCTTTTAAGTGTTGCTCAACTATTGGAGAAAGGTTATAAGGTGTTGTTTGAAGACAAGAATTGTGTGATTAAAGATGCCAACAATTTACAAGTGATCAAAGTTCAAATGGAAGGAAAGAGTTTTTCCTTAAATTTGATGAGGGAAGAAGAAACTAGAAATAAAGAAGAGTGTAGAGAAATGCAAGGTTTGAAGAAAACGTGGAAATTAGTTGACAAGGAACATGCTTGCAAGAGTACGACCTTGGTAGATGATAGAGTCTCAAAAACAGTCACACAACACTCAGCGCTTCCAGAAGAAGATGACAATTCCACAAAAAGCCATAAAAGAAGCCAAATGAAAGATCAGGTGGATCCACCCAAGAAACAAGATCGTAAAAATTACAAGCAAAAAAAAAAAGCAAAGAGTCAGATTTGAATATTTTTAAACTTAGAACATACAGCTTCAAGTCAAGGAGGAATATTGATTTGAATGACCGAAACTGCAGCTTCAAGTCAAGGAGGAATGTTGATTTGGATAACCCGAATCTGCAGCTTATGCTAAGTTTTAGGAAAATTATTAGATTATAAGAAAGTATCTTATAATATCTTCATATTATCTTGAATTATCTAATAGATTAGTTTTTATTTTTAGATTACCTTCTAGGATTAGTTTCCATATTACTTAGTTATTATCGTGATTGGTTTCCTAGTTTCTTAATTTAATTAGGATAATGAGTCTTGTATCCCTATAAGCAGGGATTTATGTTTAGTCTTTTTGGGTATCACCTCATGATCAATAATATTATAACAATATTATATACAAAATCCTCATTATATTTCTTCTATTATAATAAAAAATCCCAACACTTCTACACTATCTGTTAATCTCAATTAATACCGAAACTACGAATTTGTCTAAGACAAGTCATCACAGTTCTTCATACTATTCACAAGTCATCAAGATGATCAATCTCTATAACTTATTCCTAAGTAGTCGAAAACTATAATGATAAAAGAATTTTCATAAAAATTAAGGTGTTACAATGTTTCTTGCAAGCACTGATTGAATCTTATAGTCGCATGGTGAATTTATATTCTCGTCAGGAGAATTCATCCAACTCTCATTAACTCTGTTGCGTGTATTTCACTAGACAACTATTGAACTTTGGCGTTCCAAACTGCAAAAATAGTTGAATTAATCCAAATTCTCTTTCTATACACTTTTTTCTCCTAAGATTGCTTTTTATTACAAGTCAGCTACAAAACATCCTAATCTAGCACTTTATTACACATTATTTACCTTTTAACCTTATTAATCTTCATGTATTATAGATTTAATGGTTGCGTTTAATTTGGGAAGAGAGAAAAATTTTCCCATCGTGAGCAAATGTTGTCAATGCCGTTGATTTATTGATTATAATATTGAATGGCTTAGATTGAAAACCTGTTACCTGCCTAACCCTTTTTCACACATATAATACTTATCTGCAAAATGGGTCTCTTGTAATAAGTAAATCACAAAGTTGAACTTTTTAATTTTGAAAATATAAAATGAAAAAAAAATGTTATCTTAAGTCCAAAATATTATATGATACTCCTTCCGGTCTTTTTTATAAGGAACAAAATAGTCCCATTTATTGGTCCTAATTATAAAAAACATAAAATTTTAAAAGCATTAAATGCATAATTTACATTTATACCCTTATGTATAGTAAGACGTAAAAATATTATATGATACTCCCTCTGGTCTTTTTTCATAAGGAACAAAATGGTCTCCTTAATTAGTCTTAATTATAAAAAACAATATATTTTTTAAAAGTATTAAATGCGTAATTTCTATTTATACCATTGTTTATTTTTTATTTTTTTTTACGGAAAATTCATTTCATTCAAACACCTCTAAAATCAGAGGTCCAAACATTGTTTATAGTAAGAAGTAAAAATATTATATGATACTCCCTCTGGTCTTTTTCATAAGAAACAAAATGGTCCCTTTGGTTAGTCCTAATTATAAAAAACAACATAAATTTTTAAAAGCTTATAATGCGTAATTTCCATTTATACCATTATTTATAGTAAGACGTAAAAATATTACTCCTTCAGTTACTTTTTATAAACCTCTTTAGACAGAAAAACACATATTAAGAAACGTAGTTAGCATAATTAAATGTGTCTATGATGTGTATATTTTTCCAAATTTATCCTTCAATCATACTTTTAATTAATTAATGAATGTCTTGGTTTTTTAAATACTATACAATTAATTAGGGATACTTTTAGAAAAAAATAATTAATGTATCTTGTAATTTGAAAAGAAGCTTATAATTAGTTATAATTTTTTTTTAAAATGGGCTTATAAATAGTAACGGAGGGAGTATGATACTCCCTCCGGTATTTTTTATAAAGAACAAAATGGTCCCTTTTGTTGGTCCTAATTATAAAAAACAACATAAATTTTTAAAAGCTTATATTTTGGCGTCACACATAGATTTTTTTTTATTATAATCGAGTCAGGAGAGAGTATGCATATTTCTTATACAAGTGAGTTTGTCCAAAAAAATATTTTCGATATATTTTTTTAGTTTTTGTGAATTATGATTTTGTTCCTTATGGTCTCATGGTTGGTAACCGTTTTTTATTAGACATGGAGGCAACTAAGCCTTTCACAGGCCACTCTTATGGAGTTTGCCGTGAAATTAGTATTTTGTGCTTTTGTTTCTTCATGAAGAATAATTTAATTTTTTTGGTCAAAGATGCATCTCATTCAAATAACAGACTTTAGTCCAGTCCAGCAACATCGTCCAAAACAGCCCAATTCTAGTGTAGAGTGGTTAAATCCGACACTGCGGCGGTGACAAGAGCAAGTTTCCGATCACGTTTGAGACGTCGAACTTCAGATCTAGTAGTGAGAGAAAGGGACGGCAAACTTCACTGAAAAAGACGGCAAAAGAAGTTGACGTTGGAGAGACAATGTAAAGTGAAAAACATAAAAGAATGAAGTGGAAAAATAAGGGTATAATATAAATAGATAAGTTGTGTAATTTTGAAAAATTGTGGGCAAGAAATGTGATTGGAAAATAAACTGGAAAATGGGATACTACATGTAGTACGCCCATTTACTCACCATGAGAAAATTTTTCTCTCTTCCCAAGTTAAACGCCACCAGATTTAAAACCTTCAAGTTTGTAAAGCCCTCAAGTTTTCCACTCTTCACTTTCTTACAAAGTTTCTTCCTTCCTTATGGACTTCAACGTTAGTGGTTTGAGACCAACTTTTTACTGGGTTTTTTGGTACAGACACAGAAATCATCCGACACGCCCAAAACGAAACAAATGATTATTTTCAAACGATGTGAGTCCTACAAGTTAACATGGTAATCTCGTCAAACGATGGGTTTTATACTTGAACACAGTAATCTGTCAAGAAATCAGGCTTAGCCGCTCGAGGCCAAAGATTTTGCCAGAATCACCGTAAGGCTCAACTTGGTGGTTACGCCAAGGGCCCTCGTCGAGTGGACGGTTATGAAAATAGAAATTGAGAGGGAAAGTGGTTTTAATGGGAGTTGGAGAAATGGGGATGAGACAAAACACGAGGTTGAAAACGATGAACACAGAATGGTTTTGTTTTTAGATTTTTTGTGTTTTGAAAGACTGAAAGTAAACGAAAATGCAAGTAAAATCATGAGGGAAGTAAATTGCATGAAAAGTAAAGAAAGTTTAAAAGAAAAAAGTGCAAGAATTTAAATGTGCAGAAATGTAAAGTGCAATGAAGTAAAGTGCAAGAAAGTAAGGTGCAGGAAGATAAAAATGCAAGAATGTAAATGACTGGAAAGTTAAATTGCATTGAAAGAAAAGGGGTGGAAGGAGTACTTGATCTCAAACTGCTAGTCTACTGTGTGTTGAGACGTTGAGAAATCGATCAAGTATCCAACCTCGTTTACATCGTTTGACCTCCTATATATAGAGGAAAGAAAAATAACTGACTATTTATCTGCTAGACATGTGTACAGTAGAGATGTGTAGCAGTTATACTGTATTTACTATATTCGACGGAATATTAGCTTAAGTAACTAACTACGCTACCAAGCACTGGGCCCAGTCTCGACAAATTTTCGCCGGCTTCGACGGTGCTTCTTTCACCAAGGCAGGTCAGATTGATCCTTTTTGGCGTTTCATGAAAATTTCGCTAAGTCTTCAGAGCTTGATGGATACTTCGACCGTTCCTCGTGCTTAGGCAAGGCATGCCTATCTTCGACACTCCTCGTGCATTATCGAAACATCCCCAAACCTTATAGACTTAGCTTGTGTTTGCTTTCTTTTTCCTTGGAATTTCGCTTGTGGCGCGTCGAGTCATTGTTGTATTCGTCGAGAATCCAAATCGTGAATTTGGCACCCAACACCAACCCACCTCCAACTTCGCAAAGCACTCAACTTCCCCACTCTCTGCTTCCTCCAAGAGCCTTTTCCCCCATTACAGACTTCGACATTAGTGTAAGAAATGTTATGATAGGAATAGGGTGAAGGAAATGCAGAGAAGCTAGAAATGTTATGTTGGCCTCTATTATGATAGAGTTTGGAGGTATCGAGTTTTGAGAGAGCGAGAGAGAATGAAGTAAGAGGAAGGAGATTGAGAGGAATTGAGGGAGAATAGGGGATAATTGCAATTTTCATAGAAAGGAGTGTCGGTGCATTATTTAGTGTGCCACATAATTCTCCTATAGTTTATTTAATCCATAATTGGTTGTCCAAAAGAAATCCATAATTGCATTTTTTGTCCATGTGAATTGGCAAATAGATAATTTGAATCCATATAGTTTCAATTGTTTAAAGGCTTAATTATAATTTTGGTCCCCCTATTTTCACCAATTTACGATTTTGGTCCCCCTATTTCTAAATTCAGACATTTGATCCCCCAATTTTCAACAATTCAGACATTTTGCCCAAATGCTATATTGACCACCCAGAGTCTGTGATGTGGCATCACTTAGGCTTATGTGGCACATGCCACATCATTTAATTAGCCATGTCAATGCCATGTCACTTATCCCATGTCACTAAATTTGTTTTTTTAATATTATTAATATATCAGAATTATAAAAACAAAAAAAATACTAAATTAGAAATTGAAACAGGGATTTGAAGAAACCAGAAATTGACCGTCATCTTCCTCCTTCACCCACCCACAACGTCTTCTAACTCCTCAAGAAACCCACCCATAGTGTCTTCAAGAAACCCAAAAATGGCAAAACCCAACTGGAAGTCCGATTCGAAACACAAAGGGGGAGACAGAGGGAAGAGATCTGGAAGAGAAGAGGGAAGAAGGAAGTGGGAGTGGGGTTTATGGGAAGCAAAATACAGGGGAGGGGGGATCCGTGAGTGGGAGACACAAAGGAGGAGGCCGAGGGGAGAGATCTGCCTCACTGTTCACACGCGGAGGATTTGGAGGATCGTGAAGGAGCGTGCCCTATGTAGGTCACGTGTGCTCAGGAGAAGAAGACCTAGAAATCGCAATGCAGAAGAAGCAAAAATCGCTATGCAGAAGAAGCAGAAGAAGAGGAGAAGAAGCAGAAATCGCAATTAGGGTTCATAAAAAATTAGGGATTGTGGTATTTTTTTTTTCCAGAATTTGATTTGTTGAGATGTGTTAGGGTTAGTGGAGTGTTGTTAATGTTGTTGTTGTTGAACATGGTGACAGTGAGACGATGCAGAAGAAGCAGAAGAAGAGGAGAAGAAGATGCAATGCAGAAGAAGTAGAAGAAGAGGAGACGAAGAAGCAAAAATCAATGGAGTGGAAGAAGCAGAACCTCTATCAGAACATGGTGCTGTTGGTGCTGTTGATGATGTTGTTGTTGTTGAACATGGAGAGGAAGAAAAAAGGGGCGAGCGGGTTCATCGGATTTAGGGAAGAAGAACAAAGAAGCAGAAGAAGAAGACACAAAGCAAGCAAAAGAACAAAGAAGCAGAAGAGGAAGAAGAAGACACGAAGCAGAACGAAAAACCAATTTCTGATTTTTTTTTAATTTCATTTAATTTGTTTATTTGTTAAATTGAAAATGGCTTCTAATGTTGTTGTTCCATGGATGGAGAGAGAGGTTTTGGTGTTGGTGGTGTTGAACATGATGATGTTGGTGTTGTTGATGATGATGTTGTTGTTGTTGTTATTCTTGCTCTTGTTGTTGTTCTTCTTGCTCTTCTGCTTCTTTGTGGTGGTGCCCTGCAGTCGTTTTCCAGAATTTGATCTTTATCATTTCAGAATTTTTTTTGTTTTTATAGTTTTGATATATTAATGATATATTAATATTTCAAAATTTGATTAATATTGTGACATGGATTATGGTCATAAGTGACATGGCGTAATTAAATGATGTGGCATGTGCCACATAAGCCTAAGTGATGCCACATCACAGACTCCGGGTGGTCAATGTAGCATTTGGGCAAAATGTCTGAATTTTTGAAAATTACGGGACCAAATGTCTGAATTTAAAAATGGGGGAACCAAAATCCTAAATTGATAAAAATAGGGAGACCAAAACTATAATTAAGCATTGTTTAAATTAAGTTCTTTTAATATTCTTTTAGATTACTTTTTTTTTTTTTTGGTACAAGAAAAATTTATTCTGCGAGATTACTAACAAGAAGATTTGTTGTGCATAATATTTTATGACCTGACAACCTAAGATGACATGAAATGCAACAAAATTGACTTATCTATTATCTATATATATAAGAAATTTAACAACATTTAGGACACGTGACAAAAACTAATTCATTTGTTTTCCTACCAAAAACTATTTTCTCATAAAAAATTAACTATATTCCAAAAACTTAACTACAATATAAGTTCCGCTTTTCTTTGCCACCCGTACAACACGGGTTCTAAGCCAGTAATAATTTAACATGCATTTGAGTAAATAACTTAATTATAATGAGGGGGAACTCTATATAAAAGTTTCATTTATCTTATATATATAACTTGCTCCTTTTGCTTACAGTTTATCAATGACTATATCCAACCCAAAGTCTTGTATCTTTTACATTTGACTGGTGAATAATGTGATTTTGGTTTCATATTATAAACACTGACAAAATATCAAGTACAGTTTTGCCGAGCTTATATAAGGGACATCAAAGAACTTATAAAACGATAAAAGAAAAATAAGTCTAAAATATATGGGGGAATTGACTGACTGACTGCTGAGCATTTTATACACCACAACAAAGAGCAATAACTTATTCTATCATCTTATTCCCAACATAAATAATTCTGTCTATGTAAACTCTAATTAGACATCACATGGAAAAATAAACCTACCAGTTTTTTTGTCATCTGCTCCGCTGCTTGTTTGGTAATTACATGGCCCTGTGCACACCTTACGGCTACACAGGAGATTTGGTGGTATCATTGACAAGGATATACTGTTTCCTCTATCGTTTCTTCTTCTTCTTCCTTTCTGTCCAAAATTTTCGATCCCCACTTTGTATGGCGGAGCTTTATGATAATAAATGATAATTATGGAAATGAATATATGTATATATTATGGTCTAATTTCTTCAAGACTTCAATTAATTAGCTTGCATGTCTCTTAGTGAAAGGTTTCTGGCAGATCAGGAGTTTCTCCTCGCTGTTACTTTCGATTTCTATCACTCGTGCTTCCCACTTCAGCTGTGTTGTTAGAGCCCTAGCTGATTCTATTAAAGGAATTGTATCGCGAATTATAACCCAACCCTGCACACATGATTGATAAATGTCAGCATATCAGAAGTCCTTCAACATGACAAAATCAAATGAGATGAAACATTTCGAGGCATTACATATTAGTATCCTCCAGAAAATTAGCATCGTACTACATGGCTATATCATTGCAATCATATTACATTACATATTTTAATCCAGTGATGCACCCCATTTTGTTACCTCAAGCTATTATAGCTTTATGCCTCATAACTACATACCCTCAATTACTTAATTTGTCTCAGGAAACAATGTGAATATAAATAAATGGAGGGAAAGGAATGGAGATAGAGAGTAAAGTCCACATTATCAAATTTTACATACCTCTGGACGAAGTAACCTGTCAATTTCGATGAACAGATCAAGCATGGTGCATCTGCTTGGCTGGGAAATTTCAAGGGATAGAAGTCCTGCTGCATGCACCAAGTCATAGGTTCTTGGGTATGTTGGAAAGGCCTCGCACCTAGAAGCCACCAAAAATCACAATAGTAAGAAAACTATCACGGTATAACCTGTATAGGAACTAGCAACTGTTCTTCACAAAATCTTATCAAGACTCAAAGCCAAGGGTAATTGGAAAAATAAACATTAAATCACCAAGTTTTATTATTGTACCAGCTTTGGTAAACAGACTGAGTCTTTCTTGTGCAACTGACGAGGTGCTAGATTTCATGTAATTCGATAATTCTTAAGTTACTTAAAAAGACTATAATCTTTCCATACGGTCAATGAGTTCTCTGGCTAGTGAATAAGCTTTATTCATTTCTCACAACTTTATTATTATTTTTACAAATGTCAGATATCTGAATTCTTCGACATCTCACGATTCACAAAACTCAAAAATAGAGTATGTTCACAAAATGTGAATGTTGTATACCTCCACTAATAATAGTTAGACCAAAATCAAGAAATCAACGTTTAGATTTTACCTCAAAAAACTAAAATATAAAGAAAACCATAAATCTATCTATTTAGAAGGGACCAATAAAGGGACCAATAGTCCAAGATTTAAAAGATGGAAGAAAGAAAGAATAAATTTAGCATATGCCAGAAATCCATATTAAGCTAAGCAAAACAAATTGATGGAAAGAGAGAAGCATGACATTCTACAATAAGAAAAAGAGGAAGGAGATTGAAATACCAATCATGCAAAACGCCAACAAGACCTCTGTCCTGTATCAAGGGAAGATAGTTGGGTCCATTTATTGGGACCACATTCATTACCCACACAGACTTTTTAGCTTGCAACAATGCAGAATTAAAGCCACCAAGATGAGCATTCATGTCTAGCACATTTCTGAACATGTTGTAAGGTGGGGAAGGATCCTCATCACCAGGCCTCTTAGGATGATCAGAAAATATTAGAGGTGAAAGAAGTGACCAATAATTTTGGACTGCTGCTCTCCAGTTGTCAGAGTCCTCAGCAAATTCGTCAGGCTGCAACCCTAGCACATTTAAATATATGGACATACTAAGATAACCAAGTGAATAGGAGTAAGATTCACTAATAAAGTACAATAACTTCCATGAAGAGCTCTAAAAATCACTATTAAAGAATATAACAATTACCATATATTGCTAACTCATTCTTGTTCAAATTAGCCCGAGAAGGCCATTTTTCTCTTTTTTCAATTGAAACCCAACGGCTGCTTTGCATTCCTCCTATGCAGTTTTGCAGTTCTCGATAATGTGGAGACTCCACATCAAGACCTTTACCACACAAAGGGCGAGAACCAGGCTTTCTGGTAATAAAAACAGGTAATGCTGACTATCAGGGCAGCTTTAAAGTGTTAAGAAAATGTATAGACATTATATAGAAATGTACTTAAGGCAATCTGTTTCCAGGGACACACAAAAGTGAAATAATTTGTCATAAGTACATGAACAGCAGCATTACCTTGAAGTATAGCAGCTCTTTTTACTAGTTTTCTTCCATACCACAGTTTCATCTTGCTGTGACAACATGTCCCAGCAAAGATTTTCTGTAAAATCATGCACAAACTTCCACCTTTTCTGATTCTCCTTGTTACGCGCATTTGTAAGTGGTGATGTCCAGACAAAGTATCCACCCGGTTTTAAAAGTCTATCGGCTTCAATCAAGAGATTGCCATCTATATCACATAATATGGATGTCAATAACAACATGAGATTTTACATAAAACAAAGTTATGATTCTGAAGCCAGACCAAAATTTTCAGATCTTAAATTCAAACACAGAGAATGGGGGATAATAAAGAAGAATAAAAAGGCAGTTTGCAGGATTACTTAAACAACTTTACACAGATATCAGAAGAAAGACTATCAATAGTTAGCCCTGGTTTGTAGGACGCTTAGCCAAGCATGGAAAATAAACAATAAAAGGTGTCTACTAATTTTGCTTTTAGTATGTCAGCATTAGCAACTAGAAGAAGGGAAATGCATTATGCCATATTGACTCAAGTAAATCTCAACATATTCTGCTATACAAGGAGGAAGCCCTTATGCAACCATTGATGAGCAATTTTCTCAATGAACTTGGCTGCCCACAATACCATAAGAGATATGAATCACAATATAGCTTGACTTTGGAAGCAAAAGAATCAATAAGATATTTAAAGTTGGAAGGTTGCAGAAAGAAGATGTATACATGTAACTCGGGGGGAATAACTGCAACAGAGAATAAAATGTGGATATTTTCCAAAAGCACACACCATATAATTTAACTTAATTCAGCATTGCAAAACTATAGTTAGTTTATTACATCAGAAAAAAACATAAGGAATGCACAACATGGCTTGTAAACATTCCAATGCCACATGATACTTTTTAATACAAGTGATATGGTTAGAAACACGTTTCTTGTCAAAATGGGAAAGGGAAAGACAATTATGCTGGGGCCAGAAACAATATTGAAATCCAGTTAACTGTCAGTGTGTTTTCCTCGGTTACATTTCTTAGATCAAAATGGGAATGATCCGTGTATTTAACTTAGTTGAAAGTGCCAGAAGTGAAGCAAAATCTCAGTGAAATTTCAATATTTTTCCTTGTTTTGAAGAGTGTCCATGACACAAGATAGCCTGCCCTCATGTTTGAACATCCCTGGCATATAAAAAAAATAAAAGCATACATTGAAGAAACAACGAATGGATTTTCTTCTTATTGGATGATAACTAAATACTTCTTCCAATGACATAAAATGTATGATGTCTCATCTCAATAGTCCAGAAAATGTTTATGTTGAACAAGTACAGAATATCATAGAAGCATGTTGACCAGCAGAAGGTTGCATAGGTTGAAAGATACCTTTCTGGTCCCAATCAATGCCACATCTTGCACAATGTAACATATCAAAGGACAGAGATGGAAATGGCAACTGCTTTGAAGTGAAAGAGGCAATCATAGCAGGAAGACCCCTCTCGAGAGTGAGCTGAACTTGACTACCAGAAGGCTCATAGTTTGCAATGCACATAGTCAAAAGTTGACTGTGAAAGAGTTGCGCTCCAAAGCTACCATAGCCACAACCTATGTCTAGTATGGTTCGAATCTGGAAATTTTAGGATGCAAACACGCTCAATCAAATGACATTTAAGTATGATGGATAAGATAAGGGCCACCATAAAAAAATAAAGTAACAAACAATCAATGTGCCAATTTCAATAGACAGCACAAATGTATTTACCCCAGCTTGTATGAAGTAAGATTCATTTCTAAGTCCAATCATTTCAGAAATCTGATGTGAGTAGTCTTCTACTCCATCAAACATATGAGAGGCTGAACGAAAGGAAATTTGCTCTTCATCCAGCATCATCATCCTGTAAATCAATGAAAAAGAAAATGAAAACTTCACTTAAAAAAAGATGCCTTAAAGTATGTTAGCAACTAGGAAAGACGTGCGTCACTTACCTCTTGGTCAAGCTTCCAGAAGAAAGAACCTCCTGTGCAGTGATTTTCACATTAGCAACCCAAATAACATCTCTTCCAGTAGGCCACCTAAGGGGAATTTTGTAATTCACCGGTGGCATAACCAAACAATTCTGCTTGTGCTCAAATTGACATTGCCTTTCAAACTCACTGCCACCAGAATCAGAAACATTAAAGCAAGGAACAAAGTTTTCCAACTCAGGAGAACAAGATTCCAATTCTTTCCCCCTCAAGGCACCACGAGAAAACTCTCCAATATCCAACAAATCCGAAACCAGCTTCTCCTGAAGTCTCCTATAACCATGGTAAACATGACCTCTTGATGATGATGACAAATTTATTGTCCACCAAAAAGATCCAAAAAGTGCAAGAACAACTATGAACACTAAACTGAACTTCAAGGTAAGCAACATCAACTTAAACCGGCTTCTTGGTGTGCCAACAATAAAGGGATCGGATGCAAAACCGTTTTCAGTGATGCCACTGCCATATTTGGAATGAGATTTATCTGAAAAAAGTAACCTCAAAGGAAACCTCAGTGCTAAAGGAGTGTGATCTGAAGAACCCCTCTTATCAAAATCTTCTTTTTCTGTTTTGTCCTTGGATTGAGAGTCCCATGAGTCATTGTTGCTGTCAGGTACACGAATACCAGACACACCTCTCTGTAGCGGCCTTGACATTTTCTGACCAACCACAACACACACACACACACACAGAACTTAAATCTTACAATCTTTTCAATCTTTCAATCTTCAAGTACTAATGTTGACACTGTATGAACAAACCCAGAAACCAATAGAAGTGTGTTATTCCAGCTCCTATTGAGAAATCACAAACCTATAAGACCAATAAAGAGATACCGTGTGAAAATTGATGGTGTGTGTGATATTTAAGAGAGAGAGAGAGAGAGAGGAAAGAGGAAAACACTAACTTTTGTGTGTTAAGGGAATCAAGAACAGGGGAATAAGGACAAGAGAGAGGGGTAATTAATTCACCGCATCTGATGAAATCACGGACCCAGTATTGAAATGGTTATATACCAGCAATCATTTAATTAATAAAAAGTAAAAAAGAAAAACTTTAACGGTAATTGCAAGTGCAGAGTTGGTTTTGATTCACTTGAGTGGGTTGGTGAGTAGCACTAACAAAACAGTGAATTCACTTCCCTTGCAGCTAGCTAGTCAAAAATCATCACTATTCAATCGTAGTTATCAAAAACTAAAACACAAGCTTATTTTCTTTGGAAGAAAAAAAAAATAGAAAACTTCATTGGGCAACCCAGAAAGAGCAAAGGAAAACTTATTTGCCGTGAGTTGAGATCAAACGAGAAAGAAAACGAGAGAGAAGCAAAATGTTATGTTATTAAAAAAAAGGGAGTAATAGTAGTACCTCCTTGTTTGGTTGAAGAGGCGGTGATGAAGAAGAAGAAGTGGAACGAAGAGGGAAAGAAAATGAAGAAGGGGAATCCCGAGAAATGAGCGTGAATTTGATGGGCTAGTTGTCGTTTTGAATTTTGATTGCTTGCAACACAAAACACAACAATACTAGCTGACTGACGCTGTGCTTGGCTCTGGTTATTGGTTTTCTGTGTGTCACTGTGGATCAGTGGTTTTTTTTTCCTTTCTCACTCAATCACTTCGTCGAATGGTTAAGGTGCTTTGGAAATTAAAGAGGGAGTGGGAGAAACACGAAAACACGGAGACAAACAATGAGTCTACTACAAGTAAGAGTAAGAGCAAGCAGATTTTGTACTGATCCGATCGTAACACAGACACTACTCGTTTTCAGGACATTATAATAATATTATATAATTTGGGGAGAGAGAAAAAAACGACACAACTTGTGGAAAGTGGAAACTGAATTGCAATACCACCTCCGTCGTATAGAACATTTTGATATAAAAGAATTAAGGAACTAATTTTTAATTAAATTTATTATCAATTTATATTTTTTTTAAATTATTTTTCAATTATTAAGAGAGAGAAATAGTTAGTCTTTTAATTCTCTCTATTTAATTAGATGCATTTTTATAAATAAAAAAAATAATCAATACATCTTATAATTTAAAAAGAGTCTCATAAAAAGGGAAAAGAAAATTTTATAAAAGAGTCTAATATATAGGGACAGAGGTATTATTATTTTGGTGGCATGTAATACGGACGGGTCCAACGCTTCAATTTTATCGAATTTGTTAAATTTTAAACACTTCAATATTAAATTTTTAATATTAAACTTAATATTAAATTTTAATGGTTTATTTAAAAATTTAAAAAATTTAAAATTAAATTGAAAACAAAATCTAATTTCAACACACCATCTTTAGATCCCTAGAATAGGGTCCATATCAGGGGTCACCAGTTTTGAGAATTTATTCTTGCTCAATTTAATTTCAAATTGATGAAATTTGAAGTAAATCTCTGGAGTGTTATAAAAGAAAAGGAGTTTATTTCAAATTGATAGCATTAACTTTTTAGAGTATTAAGTATATTGAAAGTAGAATGTCATATGATCTGGCAAGTAATTATGATTTTTTTAACAAACATTTGTACGGAAAAGTATCATTAATATATATTTTAATATTTTATTTATTATTAAATAAAATGTTATGTTAGTATCATTAAATAATTTTAGTTCGTTTTTTTACTATTTTTAGGAGTATTATTTTTTATTATTCAACAAATATATTACTGTATTTTTATTTGATAAAATGTATTCTATTATTAAATAATTATGAACTTTTTTTTTCATATTTTGTTTGATGTTTAAGGTTTTCTACAAGAATTAAGGAATGTAATTAATAGTTTAGATTTTATAAAAATACTCTCTCAGTTCCTTTTTACATGTCGTTTAGGGTTGTTTTACACAAATCAAGATAATCAATAAATTTTATTGTTTTTTATAAAATTATTAGTCTTTTTCCATATGATATCCTTAACTTTTCATTACTTCATTTTACATATTTCTCTCTCTATAATAAACAATTAAGGGTATAATTGATAAATAAGCAGTTAATGTGATCTTGAACTTTGAAAATGACTAATAAAGAGCAACAATCACTACAAGAATAATCCCTAGTTCCTACAAAATTTTCCTAGAGCTAATGACCCTAGAAAATTTCCTAGGGTCAATGTTGTAGGAAATAACCCATATGAAGGGTACCTAGGGCTTTTAAAAAAGATCTCCTCGGTTTAGCCATTACGGGAGACCATGTCCATTTTTTATTTTTTTATTTTTAAAAAAAGCCAAAACCGACAGATAGTCCCTCGGATTATTCAGCAAATTTTTTTTTTTTATAATTTTGAAGGAACCGAGGGGAGACCCACGGTTTGAAGGAAGAACCCCGATTTTATCCGTCTCAGGGCCGCACAAACGCACACAAACCCTCACTATCTCTTTTTCAGTTTTTCTCATCTTCCTGCCTCTCTTTCTCTCATCTTCCTCCCTGTAGCGGCGGAGGAGGAGATGGTCTTTTGTAGCGGCGATGAAGCCGTGAGCAGAGAGATGAAACGCGAACGACACAACCACTCACAGCTGCCTTTCTACTTCCCTCACCAGCGCAACCAACAACTTCTACTTCCTTCATAGCTCTCTTTCTCCTACGCGCCACCACTCCTCCATGGCGCACCGCCTCCCCCACTCCTCCACTGCGAACGGCGCACGACCTTTGGGAAACAAGGAACGGCGCAATCACTCCCCACTCCTCCATGGCGCACCAACTCCCATGGATTCGGGTCCCTCCTATACTCCTCTTTATTTCTGGAATGGTGAAGATCTAGGCTCCTCCCCCACTCCTCCAAGCTGTGGACTTGCCACACAGCAAGAGGGTGAAGATCTGGTTTTTTTTTTTTGACCAATGAAGATCCGGCACTCATGTATTTCAATGGGGGTGTCTTCTTGTTTGCTGTGCTTAGTCATGCTCTTGGATTTCTTCCTCCCATGTCCTGATTATTTTTTGACTGATTACTTACTTGATTTTTTCCCCTTTTTCGTAGATGATGGAAGAAAGTGAAGGTTGCAGGCTATAAAAGGGCTTATGCAGGATGAGAAGAGGGTAGAGGGTTCTGAGGGAAAAGAAGCATATAAGAACAAAGAAGAGAGGATCCAGACAGTGAGATCCAAAATTTTTAAATATGATTTAAGGTTTTTTTTTATTTTTTTTCTCTGGTTCTGTCCTTTTCTGGATTTTGTTGGCTGCGATCGTTGGGTCGAATCCTGGTTACCCTTTCACTTCTCTGTAAATATTTTCACTCATCTACTTTGCTCTTTTGTATTAAAAGGATGTAAATTTTGGGACTTTCATGATTGAGACAATTTCTACTTCATTCTTCTTCTCCTTCCTTTGTTTGTTTTGTATGTTTTTTATTGTTATTTTTGTACACAAATGTGACGATCTGCTTGTATCACCGTGAACCCAAAATTGGGGTTAGAGTTAAAACCAGAATTAAGATATTTGCAATTTAGGGGTTAGAGTTCAAACAAGGGAATGATTTTTTTTTTTTTGGCGAAGGCAGCAGCTAGTTAGTCTAGTTTTAGAATTAATTAGGTTCAATTTTTTTTATTAATTTGCTGCAATTTCTGAGGGGTCAGAGCCCTCGGAAATTGCAGCAGATTTCCTAGGGCTTAGCCCTCGGAAACCGTTTCCGATGAGCGAATATCCTACAACCTAGTGGCCCATGGTGGGCCCTCGAAAATTTTGCACTTTCCTACCGCTTTTGGTCATTTCCTAGGGTTTTTGGCCCTAGAAAATGTCAAGTTTTCTTGTAGTGAATTTTTTCTAAAAATCCAACACTTAAAAAAGATCGGAGATAGTACAATAGAATTTTTTTAATATAGTCTTTATCTCTCATATTAATTATGAGAATTTAAAAAGAAAAAAGATGTTGATCAAAAAATACATTAATAATAGTAAAAATTTAATTAATATTTCATTGATATTGTAAAACGGCAATCAAAGTAAGGCAACAATATTTCGTTAAAATGTAAAAAAAAGCGATGGAGGGAGTAATTTATTTATGCGCTAAGAAGAAGAAGTAATACTCCCTCTGTCTCATATTATTTGTCATTTAAAGTTACGTACATGTTTTAACAAAATCATTTATTGTACCCATTTTTAAAGTAAAATAATTTATTTTGACTAATATATTCTTATTATAGTGAGAGTTAGGTGAAAGAGTCAATTAATATAGAATAGTTAAAGTATAAATAAATAAATAAGGACATTGTTTAAAAAATATAATTAATATTTTTTCAATATTTTAAAGTGATAAATAATTTCAAACATATAAATATTTTTGAGGTGACAAATAATATGGTGGAGTAATTGATAGGTGACCCCGCGCGTAAACAAACTGTAATACTAAGAATTTAACAAATGAACGCGCTTAACTCCACCGATAGATTTGCAGTCAATATTAATTCTCTCTGCACACACTGAAAGTATGGATCATGATGCATGAACAGAATAGAATAGGATAGAAAGGTACCCAAGAAGGCATCCCAATTAATCAACCACAAGTTGCCAACTAATCGTGTCCTACGGAATGGAAAATATATTGATTGGAATGGCACATGACCCTTTTCTTATTTTGGGTCTTCTCTGCTTTTATACGGGGTAAATGCCAGCTTGTCAAGCTAACTAGGCATAAAAGAAGGGAAAGATTAGAGTTTATTTCTTTAAAGAAATTATTGAATTGATAGAAAGGGATGTGGAACGGTATTTCTAAGACACTGCGAAGTTGAGATTCTTTCTCCGTTTCTTAATTAAGTAGTGTAACAACCCCGCCATGTACTGGTACGTATATGGTATTGCGTGTGAACATTTTTATGAAATAGTTCAAATTTTTGATATAAAATACTTTTTGAAAATCTTATAAGAGAAATTTTGTAAAAATATTATATAAGATTTCCTTCATGAAAAAAAGCTTGGAATGTTTTATCAGAATTTTTTTTTGAAATATTTGACCTTTTGTATAAGAGATAGTAAGCAAAATAGAAATTATAGATATTAGTCGTTGCAATATTTGAGAATAAATGCACAATAATGACTGCCATAAAACACAAAAATAAAAAGGTAAAACAGATTTAGTAATTAATGGATACTTTTTTTTGACAAAGTAATTAATGTGTATCGATATATATATATATATATAAAATTAAAATAAATAAACAAACATAACATTTGAGTAGGAATATCAAAACTCTTTTTTATATAATATAGTTGATCGATATTAACGCAATCTAATAAATCATTTAATATAATAAATCAAACATTGGTGCACAATGCACATTCAGATCAAATACGCGCATTCACGATTGCATGAGGTCACGTCGGCCTCGCTCATTAAATAACTTTCGCTCATATTCGTGGCGGTTTGGCACAAACTCACGTTGTTACTGGGTTTGGAACTTTACCCAATTTCATTTGGTGCTGTATTTTTTGGGTGAAAATCCATTAGGCTAATAATATTATAAAATAAAAAAACCATTAACCTATCGTTTCTACTCATGATAATGAGATATGGTTGTTGATGAAACGAGTAAGCATTAGGCTAATGTTTTAAAATTGGAGTGCAAACCGGATACTCAAACCTCAAAATTAACTTATTCAAACTAAAAATATGAATTCAAAAGAGAAATGATGTTTGAATGTCAAAATAGAGACACCATACGTGTCCCTTTATTTTTTTGGTATTTTGAAATCCATGTAAATTATATAAGATGAAAAGTAAGTGAAAGATAGAGATAGAGGTATACGGTATCACATACGGTGTCTAAAATTAGATGTTCAAATAATATATCTGAATTCAAAAGCAGAGTCAAATTAATAAAAAAATACAAAATTATCATTGCTCGTTTCGAGCGATATGGGAAGGTCGCTCGCAATAGCCTTTGCCATCATGCATAAGTCAAATTTAAGTCTTTTTTTGCAATGAGGATAGGGGGTGGCAACGAGGAAGAGGTCTGGACGAGACTAGAGCCAATAGAGGTCTCGAATACCTAGATTGGAGTTAATTTCAAACTAGAGGATGGCAGACTTTGAGCATGAAATCGAGGAGAGCAATGTGGCCTTGGTGATTGCCAATAGCGAGGAGGAGGTGAAAAGAGGAAGGTACCTAGGAGATGAGTGGTAATTGAATGGGAGAGGGGCTTGACAAATGACAGTTACGAAGGGTGCAGCGGCGTAGGAAAGGTGAAGAGGGTCTAAGGCACAATGGTATATTTCTTTGTTTGGGTTAACTTTCGAAAATTTTAAATACTTGAAGTATTTAAAAAATTGTTAAAGGGGCCTCACTCATAGTGAGCTACATGGGTCGTTCACCAAAGCATTCGCCTATGCATGATATAATAGAGAAACCCCTATATAAATATAAGTAAAATGGAAATTATAATTTAGGATTTTAGGGAGGATCTCTCATGGTCTCGAATCCTTCCTTACTGAAACTCTTTAGGAGTTTGGGGAAGAACCCTCGTGATCTCGGGTCCTTCCTTAGTCAAACTTTTTAGGAGTTTGGGGAGGATTCCTTGTGATCTCAAATCCTTCCTTAATCAAATATTTTAGGAGTTTGGGAATTCTTTCTTCCTGGCTCTCTCTCTCTGACTCTTTCCGAGATAGGGGGTTCTTCCTTCCGCACTCTCTCAAACACTTTCCGAGCTGGGGTAGGTTCTTCCTTCCTTTCTCTCTAAAACTCTTTTTGAGCTGGAAGGGGTTCTTTCTTCCTCTCTCTCAAACTCTTTTCGAGCTGGGGGAAGTTCTTTCTATCTTTCTCTCTCAAATTCTTTCCAAGTTGGGGGGTTCTTTCTTCCTCTCTCTCTCACACACACACACTATCAAACATTTTCTGAGCTAGGGGAGGTAAGGATGGAAAAATGGGTTACCCCGCCCCGCATCCAACTGTTAACACACTAAATTGTCTACTTTTATATGGTACTTTTAGTACTTAATTATATCATTTTGGGCTATTTAAAGTATAAAAGTACTTACTTATGTCTTATTTTGCAGAATTATCATAAAAACATCACTCAAAGCAAAAGCTATGAGAATGGATCAAAAACTGGCAAGTTTTGGAGATTTTTAGCACTTCGACGACGATGCGGCACGACAATCATCGATCTGGCCGTACCTATGCAAGAAGAAGCGATGAGGCGTACCCCTTGGTCAAGATCTGACCTAAAGCCGATGAGAAAGTTCAGTACGGCCATGTCAAAGGCAGTACAGCCGTACACAGTTGATGTCAGGGAGTGTAGAGTGCACAAGTACGAGCCATCGTCGTAATCACAGTCCGGTACGGCTGTGTATAAAGACGGTACGACCGTACCCAAGCCCAGAACATACAGATTTGAAACTAGTTGACCTAGTGCGCCTCAAAGCCTATAAATAGGCAATCTTAGCTCTCTATCAAGGAGAGCTAGAGAGCTGGAGGCTGGGGTTCTTTTAACCACTTTAGCTCTTGCCTCTTGTCTTTTGTCTTTCATCTCTTTTCTTTTATGATTTCTTCTTTGGATCTTTGTTATTCTATATTATTGAGAAATACTATGAGTAGCTAAATCCATCACTAAGGGTGATGAGGGATCTTTAACTATGTCTTTGATATTTGTTTAATTGTTATTATGAGTTTTCTTATTATTTTATTGAATGTGTTGTTCTTAGCATGCTTAATCCCATAAGATCTGGTCAATCTTTAATAAATTAGTTAAATGGAGGCGACCATACCACAATTAGTTAATGGAACTCTAGGAATAACAGAACTCGCATTTTATGTCCGGTCAAGGTATTTGCTTGTTTCCAATCGATTATTAGATTAACAAACTCACTTGTTCTTAATGTTCTTTCCTTTAATTACCTTCCTGGACCAAACAGAGTAGTTATTTAGGAAGAAGGCTATTAATGGGTAGTTATTAGTAATTTTAGAGTGAGTGGTTGACAATCGAATAGGAATCATATCTCATAATAGTTGGTTAATAAATTCAAAGACTACGTATTAGTAAACCCGATTCCCCTAGGCTTTCTTTAATTGATCTCTCTTTAGTTCTTGTGTTATTACTTTGATCTCGTTATTTACAATTCAATTGTTTTACTCTCAAAACTGTTACTTTCATTCGTTTAAATAATAAGGATCTCCATTAATTTAGTACTCGCACATTCTCCGTGGGTTCGATATTCGAAGTCTTAAATATACTCTATTTTATTACGAGTTACGACCAGATGAACTTGTCTGAGTCGAAACAAGTTTTTGGCGTCGTAGCTGGTAAATGTTTAAGCGATATTAAACCAACAAGATTCTTGTTAATTTAGACATTTTTTTATTGTTATTATTAATATTATTACTGTTATTATTATTATTATTATTAATTGTTATTATCATTTTTGTTATTATTGTTATTGGTTATTATTATTATTTTATTATAAAAAAAAATTTGCTCGATTGTTAGTATTAGTATTATTATTATTACCTTAATTAAAAAAAATAGTAGATAGAGTTATTTGTTTTATTTTAAATTTGTGTCTAGTTGTTTAGATTTAAGATCTAGATTTACATTCATAAAATCCAAAAAGATTTTTCTTTTATCTCTTTATGTAGATTTTAAATTTTTGTTTGGTTGTTTTATTTTATCTCTTTATCCATTTGTTTAAATCTTATCTTATTTTGCTTTATCTTATTCTATTTTGTTTTGTTTAAATTTGATATCAAAAATCCAAAAAGATTTTCCTCTTTCTTATATATTTATCCCGATCTTTCTTTTTCTTATCTTATTTTGAATCTGAGATTAGATATAAATATATTTTGAATTTGAATTTAAGAAAAGATTTGATAAGGATTGAATTAGGATAATATTATCTTATTTTATTTTGTTTTGATTTTATTTGACTTTACTTCTATTCTATTCCAACTTTCTTTATTTTATTTGATTTTTTTATTAGACTTTGATTCTTTTTTTTATTTTAGTTTGATACTTTATTCCAACTTACCCTGTTTTATTTTAATTTTTATTTCGACTTACCTTATTTTATTACACAAAAAAGAGAATTATTATTATTATTATTATTTTATTAAAAAAATTATCATGGGTCCTTCCGTTTTTGTGAGTATTGTGATTATTTTGTAGGATATACAGATAACTGCTGGGCTGAAAACAGAGCAAACTATACGAGCGACTCTTGGGGAAGGCAGAATCGAATAGGAGGTTTTTATTGGCCATCTCAAGAGCAAGAACTTAAGGAGCGAGAACTTGAGGAGCAAGAACTAAGACTTGAGGGGGCAAAAGGAGCAAATTTATCCAGTAGACTGATGAATGATTCAAGTCTCTAGAAAGAACATTAAATCAATATAAAGAAGAACAAAAATGCCTGAAAAGTCAGCTTTCTACTTTGATAGCATTAGTGACTCAACAAGCTTCAAAATCACCGCCTACTCAAGTTGAGCCCAATCCCAAGGAGGAATATGAAGTCATCGTCCATGAAAGTGATGAAGAATCAATTGAAGAACTAATCATGGAGGAGATTTTGGCTAAATTTGGAAAAAAACTGGTGACAAATTTGATGTTTTTGAAACTCATGCTGAATCTTTGGAAAGTCAGGATTATGCTCCAGCAACATTGATGACTCAGAGGGAACAAGATACTTTGCCTAGTCAAATTGAGCCTAATCTGAAAGAGGAGGATGGAGTCATCATTCTTGAGAATATTGAGGAGTTGATTGAAGAGCTCAAGTCTGAGCCTAGCATGAAGAACAATCATTCCCAGAAAGGATTGAAGCTCCTACTGAAGGGAGCACTCAAGAAGAAAACAAGGAAAACCCCATAGTTCTTGATTTTGAGTAAAAGGAAAAAGCCCCAAATTGGGGGAAAATTGTCTTAGTCATTGGTGACACCGTAATTGAGGTTCAAAAGAGAAAGGTAACATTGAAGAGTGGTAAGGAAGAGGATGTTTTGAAGGGTTTAGATTCTAACAATAATCCTTCTGCTTTTATTTCTTCCTATTTCACTAATGCCGTTATTACTGATAATTTTGATGATTTAAGAATGCAGGACCATTTAGAAGAAACTACTAACTTGCAGGATCTCCTAACTGAAAGTGAGTTACATAGTTAAACAGCAAGTTGCCACCTTTCTTTGAAGGCTTAAATACCATTTTGGTCCCTTAATTTATTTTTGAGGTTCAATTTGGTCCTTTAACTATTTTTTGGGTCAAATATGTCCTTTAAGTTTTTAAGTTTGGCTAAATAGGTCCTTTTCGGCCTTTAAGTTTTTAAGTTGGGCCAAATAGGTCCTTTAAGTTTTTAAGTAGGGCCAAATGAGTCATTGCCACGTAGGACCTATTTGCCCCAACTTAAAAACTTAAAGGACCTATTTTGCCAACTTAAAAACTTAAAGGCCGAAAATGACCTATTTGACCCAACTTAAAAACTTAAAGGACTTATTTGGCCCAAAAAATAGTTAAAAGATGAAATTGAACCTCAAAAATATGTGAAGAGACCAAAATAGTATTCAAGCCTTTTTTGAATTCTATCGCATGTAACGAAAAAGACAAACTGCATCATCCGGAAGCAAATGTCATAAGGAATAAAAAAATTATTTAAATATATAGCATTTAATCTTATTTATATTCAATATTTATGTTTTTAGCAATAAAATTTATTTGTCTCAATTTCTTGATCAATATGACACATACTAGAAAGATACTATTATGTACCTATTTACTGGAAAATTTGGTTTGTAGTATATTTCTACCAAATTCATCAAAGAAACAAATAATTAGATTTTCTAACGATTATGTGATCGACGAGTTACGTGGTAATCTCGTTTGAAAACAACGGTTTTTATATATGTTACGGTCAAATGTTCGACATGTTATCAGCTTTTAACATTTTTGGCTTTTAAGCCATTAATTGTTATGTTTTTTGCCAGTTTCTGATTGAAGTAATTCCAACTAACGAATGAGACGTTGTTGAAATAGCACTAATTTTAAAGTAAGCAAGATTGGCCGTCGAGAGCCAATGACTTGTCTAACAAGTAAGCAAATATACTATTTGATGGGAAGTATAAAAAATGCAGGATTATGAACATGCATTTATGAAGTTAAAGTTAAAGAAAATGATGAATACAGAAATATAAATGAAAGCACTTAAATGACTGGAAAGCAAAAGAAAGCTTTCAAATGAACATGAATTTAAAGGAAAAGCATTTAAACTTGCAGTTAAATGTAAATGACAAATGAAGTAAATTGCTGGAAAGTAAGAAAAGGAAATTAAAGCATAAAGAAAATAACTAAAAACCTTTAAAGAAACATGAATTAAAAGAATGCTTGCAAATAACAATAAAAGAAAATTGCTAGGAAATTAAATAGCAGAATAATGTAAAGAAAGAGAACTTTAAACGAACAATGCAGGAAAGTGTGAAATAAATAAGAATTCGAAAAGAGTTTAGAATGCAGTAAAGGGAACAGAAAATGCATAACAAGTAGATAAATTGCAAAAAAAATGAAATAATGAACAAAACAAGAATTTGAAATAAAACTGAATCGTATTTGCAATTAATGAAAAGAAAGGGTGGAAAGCATACAGTGATCGTTTTCCTTTAATCTACTTCGACGAATGAGATGTTAGGAATCTAAATCATGTCTCCAACCCGAATTACATCGTCAGAACTACTATTTATAGACAAAAATTGTAAAAAAGTACCTATCATCCGACCTAACACGTGTACGGACACAGTGTCGATAGTTGATTTTACTAAAAATAAATTAACTTCGACAGTAACACTTCCTGTCGAGTTATACATGTGTTGCCTAAAGCCTAAGTCTAATTTGACTGCTACCCTATTGACATCTTTGACGCTTCATTCACTTTGTCGAATAATCGCCAAGTTTCTCAGTCTTCTAAACTTAGTTTATTTTTTACCATTCATTTTGGCTCCCAGCGTCCTTATCTGTCGAATTTTTTAAAGCTTCATCGAGAATCCCAAATCTGAAATTTGGCACCCAACAGATGCCCCCCAAATTTTGAGTTTTCGACTCAAAAATTGAGAAGAGAACCAGAATTTTTATCTCTCCATGCGCGACGGTTACCTTTTCCAAAACGTCCCATCATGGGTCTGCGTTTCCCACTTCCCTAAAAAATAGGGCCATCATTATTTTGAAGTAGGTGGTTACTTCCCTGCTCGCATGTTTTGCTTCATAGGCTTGACTATAAATAACCCTTAACACCCAATCTGAAACACTTTTGCCACTTCTGAACTTCTGAAAAAGCTTTGTGAATCTTCAATGGAATCTTCATCGAATCCTTCTCAAAGCACCAATGCGCCTCTAAGGAAAGTATGGTGCAATCGTGACGTCAACGCATCAATCCCATGGTAGAAATCTAAGGTACTCATACCTTACTTGAACGATCCTTCTTATCTCTTAGATCCTCCCGCTACCTACCTAGGACCCGTTATCCCTTTATCTGGTTTTCCTGAAAAATTCAAAGATGTTTTCCCAAATAAAGATGACTACACTGACATTTTAGCTTTTGCCCCTAACTTGCATATTCATTACTTCCTTAAAAGCGCTAGGCTCTTTAGAACTCCTTCACTTAGCATAAATGGATATTCTACTTGGCTAACTAGGGTAGAAGCCAAGAAAGCTGACACTTGGAAAAAATTAGGCATTTATCACCTCATTTAGTTATCAAGGCGCACGTTTAGGTTAGACCCTTCCATGTTGGGAGCTGCTATTTTCTTTTAGAACAAAACCACTAACAACTTCTGTTTCCCTTGTGGAATGATGGGTCCAACCCTTTTCGATATTACTGCCCTCACTGGCCTTCCACTGGATGGCCATATGATTCACCCTTTCTCCGCACCAGAAAACATTATTGATGTTTTTACTGGGAAACCTCTTACTTTTTCAAAATTTGTTTTTAGCCATATGGCAGATACTCCAGAGGTTTCTGACAAAGAACACGTAGCCTTCCTATTCCATTGGCTATCTGCTTTTGTTCTTTGCAACAAAAACATCCAAATGTCGAAGACACTACTCGACTTGGCTAACCTTCTTCATGAAGGCAAGAGATGAGCCCTTGGCCCTTTTCTTTTGTCGAACCTTTATTTAAGTATGTCAAACCTGTACACCATGGTAAAGGAAGGAGGCAAAAAGAGTGGAGCTGGAGGCCCAATGTGGCTATTACAACTGTGGTTGAATGCCACTCTTCCAGGTCATACTATTAACAAAGCTCCAACAAATCTTGCAATTAACACATATGGCACACTTGCCATGTACCGCACGATTAAGCCATTCGACAATGAGCTTGATAGTCTCAAATACTACTTCAAACTCTTCCATTCGCTTTCCCCTGGCACCCCAAGAATTCATTTTCAACCCTTTGTCGGTAGAAAACATGGACCTGATTGGTTTAAAGCCCCTTTAGACTCAACTTCTAAAGCTTGTGATGTCATTTGGACTCACTTCCTTTCCCGTCAGGTGTTTCCCATAGGATTACCTGGTTCGACGGATGATTCTGCATTTGTTTGCTTGCCCAATGCCTCTGCCAACAACATTGGCTTATTACAATCCACTTTTGGTCCATTCCCTTACAAAAAAGGAGGATATTCTTTTGGATTGTATCGACCTCAACCAGGAAACCATTGATGGCATTAAGACAAAGAATGACACTCGCAAGGCTGCAGTCAATCTTGTCCCTTTTACACCTACTTTAGGTGTATCCCAGGATTATATGACTTGGTGGGAGGACTACTACAAGAAATTCCACCCTTCTTTTGACGAATGTGTGAAGAGATTTGTTGATCCTACTGTGCAGGAACATGACCCCTCAACTAAGACCAAAGGTGAGCATTTGAAGGATATACGTAGCTTTGAAAGATTTTATAAGGTGAAATTGGATCCTAGATGTCGTCATTATATTGTTCGACAGGTAAATGAAGTGACTGCCAAATCAAAAGAAGCACACGAGAACAAATGGGGTATGAAGGCTTTAAAACATTACCAAACACTAGGGCAATCACTTGTGAAATCCCCTTGTCCTGAACCAGTTGCTTTACCTTGTGCAAATTTGGTTTGGCTGATCCATTTTCAGGTAAATCGACAAGAGCTGGTAACTTCCTTGCATTAGAAAGATTCCAATATCATTCTAATATCAGCAACTATGATAACAAAGAAGTTACTTTCACTGCAACAACTGAACTTGATTTGACGCATCATTCAACCATCTTTACACCATCTAGCTTTGCACGTTTTTCTTTCAACGCTTTTAATTTTCAGTTTCTGGTCATAAATTCTAATTAAAGCCATTGACCAGTCAATTTGACTGTAAAACATAAAAATTAACGTTAGTTGTTAGTTCACTTTGCTGTCTTCTCTGAAAGCTTGCCTGCTTTCTGCTTACACTTCTTTGTTTGTTGTTGTTTTTTTTTGTTTTACTTCAGCTTTGACTCTAAAAGAGCCTCTGAAATACAAACAAGCGGGTGACAAGACTCAAGAGGCTGATGAAGAAGAGGATGATGATGAATCCCCTTTTTAGTCAAAAGCAACCAAAAAGAAATCCTCCAAGTCCTTGGTGCAGAAACCCAGTGCTGGCAAAAAACCAATTGTGTCGAAGAAAAAACCTGCAAGATCGAAGCGTTCGAACAACACCTCTCAACAGGAATCCACCAAGAGAAAGGTAAAACCAGCTGCCTCTTAGGGCCAACCAAAAAGGTGTAAAATAATTTTAGCTGATTTCCCTTCACGTTCGGCACCTCAAACAGTAATTCCTTTCTTTTACTCGTATAATGCTCACTTCATGATCCATCAAATACTAACGTTTCATACCTTTACCTCTCAGCAATCCCTTGTAGAGAAATCCACTTCTGAAAACTCAGATGACACTCCGATAGCGGAACATGTAAAGGTATATCACATTTCACCATTTTGCACTCGATGGTCATTTTTACATTACACAACTTCTCATATTTCAGGAAACAAAGGCCGCATCTTCAAAGAAAGGTGTTTCTAAAGAATGCACTTCAAAAGACCCACCCTCTATCGAAGAGGTTGATTTGTTGAGCACTAACAAGGTATGCTTTTATTTCACAAAACACTTTTATTTTTGATTATGAACATTGCCTTATCATATTAACTCGACAGGGCTCACGTGAGCAACCAAACGTGGATACTTCTGATCAACCTCTTGTTATTTTGATTTTCTTTTCCATAGGAGGTCCCAGAGACTCGATCTGAACAAGTAGTCGAAGAATCATCTACTATGGATGTCGATGTGGTTCCACCAACCCTCTCGACAGAAAATCTATCTTTGACTTCCTCTCATCAAGATGATTCAATACCCTCTGAAGAAACCATTCCTGCCCCCCAAGTCACTGAGAACGTATCTCTCATGGCAATTAGGGCAGACAGTGTTGATATAGATCTTCTTTTCGATAATCTGACTCTTCCATCTGCTTAGCCTGCTTCAACGACTGACCCTTTGCCACAAGGCACCAACACTGAAAAGGGTAATGTCGGAGTGGATGAGCTGATTAACTTGCTTTCAGGATCTAGCAGCAGGACTTCTCCTTTATCAGCCCGTTCTTCCACACTTCTTGGAGATAATTTTGCAGATAAACTTGATGGATTGGTTGAAGAACAGAGAGGTTTCTTCAGATACTCCTTTGATGACCTCTACCTTAATCAAGAAGTCAGAGGTAACTTAATTCGTACAATCAACGAAATTCATAAGCTTCGCAAACGACTGCCTCCACTCCGTCGAGGCCACTTCAGCGCAATATATGAATTCATTGAAGACTTAACTCCCAACCTGCCTGAACTCGACAACAACATTCTGCCATACCAACAAGCTGTCAAGAAGAAACAAGAGCTTCAAGACAAGCTGGTAACTCTTCGCCTCGGTAGGGCTACATTGGTCGAGAAAGATGCCCCCAATCAAGCCAAAATACTTGAGCTGGAATAAACCGTTGCATGATTGGAAACAGAATTGGCCACTGCCAAAGCTCAATTGCAAGAAGCAACCAAAGCCTCCTGTTCAGAAGAGATCAAGGCACTCGACCAACAAATGTCCACCAGCACCGTCGAAGCGAAAGCTATCTTGCCGAAGGTTGAAGACCTTGAAGTCAGCTATGTGAATGCTGAGGCTGCCAAGATTGAATTTTCCGCAGCTTAGGAGGAAATAAAAAAGACTCCACTTTAGTTTCTTTTCAATTTTTTTTCTTTCTTTGTTTATGTATGTCGAGCACCTTTGTTCGACTACAAAATTGTACTTCACTGACGAACTGAGCTCAATTTGACATTCAATCAATCAATCGTTTCACCGTCCAACTTGCACGTTTACTTTAAGTTTTTAATTTTCAGTTTCTGGCTATAAATGATAAATAAGGCCATTGACTAGTCAAATTGACTAAAAAACTTAAATCTTAACGCCAATTTGTGCTATAAATAGAGGCACATATCAAGGTTGCCAACCTCACAACAAAGTATACGCCCCACTTTCTGCACCAAAGTTCTCAGAACTCATCATTTACCTCAACTTCACAATTTCTAAGAAACTTTCCTTTCTTAATCAACCTCAACAAACAACCTTCACTTGAGTTTACTCCCAACGAGCCAAACCCACTTGTAAAAAAAAAAATGCAAAAAGAGACCAACTTCATCCATTTTAACCCCTTTTTGCTTGGTTCTGCTTGTTTCACATGGGAACCAGGGGACTCCATTTTTTGGACTCCCTTTGAAGGTCTTTGTTTCAACGGTGAAACACCCACTGGGTTTTGGTAATTTTCCTAACACATAAAACAATGAGTTTTGGTAAGTTGCCTAATGTGGCTTTCCAAACTCATTGAAATGTGCGAGAAAGGGAAAGGCTTGAGTTAGCCTAGCTTTCTGTAGTCTTGCTCTCCTTCACACCTCATGTTCAAAGTTTCAACGTGAAGGTTCGCAAAATTACACGAAACAAGAGAGACTATGGCAGGTCTAGGCCTATTGTCAAGCACATTATGGCACCTACGACTGCCTCTCTTTTGACTTCAGCTTTTCCTTTGCTCACACAGAGCTCGACACCCCTCATCGATGCATTCAAACTTTAACTTCACATCCCTGCCGATTTGGGTGTCCTTACTTTGAAGCGGCTCTTGCAGCCTGACAATATCATCACCACGTTTTACTTGAGTGTTCTGTCAAGGAAACTGCTTCTGCTTCCCTTGTTTCCTTCGACTTCCTAAGCTCCTTACTCAGCAAAATTTGGACCAGACCATGGGGAAGCTCCTACTACCAAATTTACTTAAGAACTTTGCTTTATGATTTGTATTTCCAGGCTACAAGCCTATTCGACAATGTAACATATATTGCGAAATGGCCTATGAATAAAGTAATCCATTTTATCTTTCAAGGTTGTATTTTTACCTCGCACATTGTTGGTCTATATGACTTTAAATATTTGCCATTAATAGACTTAATTCTAAAACCAAAATTGACTTCGACAAGTGCATAGGCATTTCCTAAGAATACTTGAACAACCTTAAATGGTCCTCCCCACTTTAGGGACCATTTTCCAAATTCTCGACACTTTTTGTCCATTGGCAATATGACTTTCCAAACTAAGTCACCAGCCTTAACACGTTTATACTTGACTCATCCATAATATAATTTAGCTATTCTTTCTTTTTGTCGAATCAAGTGCTCCAGAGCAATAACTCTCTCATTATGCACCTCGTTCAATTCATCAAACATCAAGTTCCAATATTGATCTAGTGGAAGCTCATCTTGCTTTTGAATTCTTAATGAACCGAGGTTTATTTCGTCAGGCAGAACATCATCATGTCCATATACCAATTTATAAGGAGTTGTACCTATCGATTCCTTAGGAGAGTTTCTGCATGCCCACATAACTTGCTCCAAAGTTGAATGTCAACTCTTTGGATATCTGCCAATGTGTTTCTTTATCAAACCAATGATGATCTTGTTCATGGCTTCAACTTGACCATTTACCTGGGCATAATATGGTGTCGAGGTAATCATCTTGTTCTTCCTTGACTTAGCAAACTCAACCACCTTCTTCCCAACAAACACAAATCCTTGGTCTGTTGTTATTGTTTGTGGTATACCAAATCGACAAACGATGTGATTTTCAATAAAATCCACAATATCATGCTATGTTACTTCTTTCAGGGCTACTGCTCTACCCATTTGGTAAAATAGTCAACCCCTACTAGAATGTATTTATGACCCTTAGAAGAAGTAGGATATATTTAGCCTATGAGATCCAACGCCCAACCTTTGAAAATCTAAGGCTTAATTATGGAATGTAACTCACTTGCAGACACATTCTGTATATGACTATGTTTTTGACATTCTTCACAAGATTTTGCAAACATGATGCAATCCTTAACAAATGTTGGCCAATATACTCTTTACCTTCTTAAAACTCATTTCATCTTTTCACCTGCCTGATGAGCACCACAAATTCTTTCATGGACCTTTGCCAAAGCCAAATAAGCATCCCCTTCACTTAGACAAGTTTCCAAATTGCCATCGACAGATTTTCTATACAAGGCTCCTGCAAGAACAACAAACTTAGTTGCTTTGTATTTGATTTTCCTGTCAACGTTTGAAGTTGGATTTTCCAAATACTTAATGATTGGTTTTCACCAATCTACTGTGTTCGACACATTGGAAACCAGTATATCTCTCTCATCTAAAGGATACAGTAACTCACGAATTTCTATAAGTTCTGTTAGCACCTTTGAAGATAACTTATATCCTGAAGCTAACTGGGCTAATTTATTAGCCTCTTGATTTAACTCTCTAGGGATATGCTCCATTTCGACACTGTCGAACTGCTTCATCAACTTGCTAGCCACTTGACAATACTTGACAAGATTATGGCTAACTCATTTGTATGCTTGAGTTAATTGCTTAATTACTAAATGGGAATCCCCAAAAATTTTGCTAGTGCATGCTTGGATCTCTATCAAAATTTCCAAACTCACAATCAATGCTTCATATTCAGCCTCATTGTTGGAACATGCATATTTTAATTCAAAGATTAACTTGGTTGGTACCCCTAAGGGTGATATTATCAAAACACCAACACCAACACCAATACCATTTTTATGTCTTGAGCCATCAAAATACAAATGCCAGGTCTTTAAATCAACTAGCCCTGTAAGTTCTTTTATTTCTAAACATGGATGGTCCGTTAAGAAATTAGCAATTGTTTGACCTTTTACAACCTTCATAGGTATATATTGCAAAGAAAATTCAGACAATGCAAGTGTCCACTTTCCAATTCGACCATTCAGAATTGGCTGGGACAACATGTACTTAATTACATTTGTCTTTGACATCACCAGGACATTACAAGGCATCAAGTAATACTTAAGTTTTGTACAAGAAAAATATCATGCTAGACACAACTTTTCTATAGCACTATATCTTGTTTCTGCATCGTTGAGTACCCGACTGAGGTAGTAAACAGCTCTTTCGACATTGTTCTCATCCTTTTTAGCCAGTAAACAACCTATGGTTTCTTCTGATGTAGAAATGTACAACTTCACTGGTCTATGTGGCTCTGCAAGCATCATGGCCGGTGGGCTTATCAAATACTGCTTGATTTGGTCGAAAGCTTCCTGGTGTTGTCGAGTCCACACAAAAGCTTCCTCTGCCTTGAGTTTCACCAAACGAGCAAAAACTCTTGCTGAGCAAAAACTCTTGAGTTTGATATAAACCTTCTTAGGAAATTAACTTTCCCCAAAAAGGATTGGAATTATTTCTTATTAGTTGGTGGTTTGGCTTCCAATACGACTTTAGCTTTATTCTTGTCTACTTCAATGCCCTTTTTATGCACCAAAAAGCCCAAAAACTTGGCAGCTGAAACCCCAAAACCACACTTCTCATGATTCATCTTCAAACTATGCTTTCTCATTTCTTGAAAAGCTCATTTAAGATGATTCAAATGCTCCTCTTGACTTTTCGACTTGACAATAATATCGTCGATGTAAACTTCCATGAACTTGCCTATCATTTCATGAAAAATAGTATTCATTGCCCTTTGATAAGTTGCACCAGCATTCTTCAAACCAAAAGGCATAACTATCCATTCATAAGATCCAATTGAACCTGGACACCTAAAAGCAGTTTTAGGCACATCTTCTTCAGCTATAAAGATCTGGTTGTAACCAGCATGTCCATCCATGAAACTCAGAAGTTCATGACCAGATGCTGCAACCACCAGAATATCTACTATGGGCATAGGGTATTCATCTTTACGAGTAGCAGCATTAAGATTCCTAAAATCGACGCATACCCTCATCTTGCCATTCTTCTTTATGACAGGCACCACATTCGACAACCATTCGACATATCTAGTTGTGCGAATAAACTTAGCCTTCAATAAGCGTTCAACCTCCTCCTTGATTTTTAACACAAATTCAGGAGCAAATCTTCTATTAGCTTGTTTGATAGGCTTACAATCTGGTTTTAGAGGCAACCTATGTTAAACAGCTCTTTTGACATTGGTCTCATCCTCTTGAGCCAGTAAACAATCTATGGTTTCTTCTAATGCAAAAATGTACAACTTTACTGGTCTATGTGGATCTGCAGGCATCATGGCCGGTGGGCTTATCAAATACTGCTTAATTTGGTTTGGTCGAAAGCTTGCTGGTGCTGTCGAGTCCACACAAAAGCTTCCTCTGCCTTGAGTTTCACCAAACGAGCAAAAAATCTTGTTCTTCCTGAGAGGTTTGATATAAACCTTCTAAGGAAATTAACTTTCCCCAAAAAGGATTGGAATTCTTTCTTGTTAGTTGGTGGTTTGGCTTCCAATATGACTTTAGCTTTATTCTTATCTACTTCAATGCCCTTTTTATGCACCAAAAAGCCTAAGAACTTGGCAGCTGAAACCCCAAAACCACACTTCTCATGATTCATCTTCAAACTATGCTTTCTCATTTCTTGAAATGCTCGTTTCAGATGATTCAAATGCTCCTCTTGACTTTTCGACTTGACAATAATATCGTCGATGTAAACTTCCATGAAGTTGCCTATCATTTCATGAAAAATAGAATTCATTGCCCTTTGATAAGTTGCACCAGCATTCTTCAAACCAAAAGGCATAACTATCCATTCATAAGTTTCAATTGAACCTGGACACCTAAAAGCAGTTTTAGGCACATCTTCTTCAGCTATGAAGATTTGATTGTAACCAGTATGTCCATCCATGAAACTCAGAAGCTCATGACCAGATGCTGCATCCACCAGCATGTCTGCTATGGGCATAGGGTATTCATCTTTACGAGTAATAGCATTAAGATTCCTAAAATCGATGCATACTCTCATCTTGCCATTCTTATTTATGACAGGCACCACATTCGATAACCATTCGACATATCTAGTTGTGCGAATAAACTTAGCCTTCAACAAGCGTTCAACTTCCTCCTTGATTTTTAACACAATTTTAGGAGCAAATCTTCTATTAGCTTGTTTGACAGGCTTACAATCTGGTTTTAGAGGCAACCTATGTTCCACAAGATCTCTACTCAGACCTGGCATCTCATGGTAATCCCAAGCAAAACAATCATTGTACTCAGAAACTAGTTCCACGATCTTCCTCTTGAACCGATCTGACAGTAAAGTACTAACAAATATTGGCCTCTTTTTATCAGCATCCCCCAGATCTATTTCCTCCAAAGGATCTTCTAACTCAAACCCACTTTTATCTTCAAGCCCCTTTTCAAATCCTAAAGGGCCATCATCGAATATACAATCAGCCAACACACCTTCTTCTGAGTTTGGCTGTTGGTCGGCCTCGCAGGCCGACAATTGTGTTTGATGATGTTCAAGGCACATCATTATCGATTGGCCGATTTTCGTCAGCCTCATCCAGCAACTTGACACCAAATTGCTCCATTAAGCAAGCATTCAGAGCCTCTTTGTCAATAACACCACCTTGCGCAGAAATGGGTTTTACCTTTAGGTCATACACTTTAAAATCCACATGCATTTGCTGCAAATAACATGGGCTATCATCAGCTTCAATTATTTCAATCTCATCATGAGCAGTCCAAAGGATCAATTTCTGGTGTACTCTCGAAGGGATTGCTCCGACAACATGAATCCAATCCCTACCCAACAAGACATTGTAGTTAGACCTTGAAGGAATTACCACAAATAAAGTAGATCTTTCCACTGATCCCACTTGTACATCAAGCATCACTACACCATCTGTTGGTGCAGATCTTCCTCCAAAATCAGTAACTACTATATTGGTTGGCAGCAAATCTGTTTCGTCTTTACCCAGCCTTTTAAACATAGCTCTTGGAATCATATTCACAGATGCTGTATTAAAACCTGTTTACCCTTTATTGAAGAGCATTCTTCCTGGAATATTGGGGATGGATCTAAAGTTAACTTTTGGAGGGATAAGTGGTTGTCTCAGCCAATTGTGGACCTTCTGAACCTTCCTCCTTATTTGCGCCCTTTGCTGCATGCGAAGGTGAAAGATTTTATTGTTGATGGAGCTTGGTCTATCCCGCACAATCTTGCTGCTAGAGCCTCTAGCGTTATGGCTGAGATAAAAGAGATAGTTATTCCAAAATTTCAGACATCAGACGCTATTATGTGGGGGCCTAATGAAAAAGGTATTTTATCTTTTAAAGATGCTTACTTGTTTTTTGAACCCATTCGTAATTCTTTGCCTTGGTGTAAGATTATTTGGAGAAGTGCTATCCCTCCTTCTAAGTCTTTCCTGCTTTGGAGATTAATTCACAATCGTCTGCCCACTGATGACAATCTGAGAAAAGGTGGTGTTACGGTGGTTTCAACTGTAGCCTATGTGGCAATAACTTGGAAAGTTCGTCCCACCTGTTCCATGGTTGTACCTTTGCCTTGTCTCTTTGGCGCTGGCTTGAAAGCATCCTCGGCATTCATATTGACTATTCCTCAGTTGGTACTATTCTAGAGGTTTGTAATAGAACTTGGAGCTCCCAGGTTTTGGATGTTGTTGTAGCCTGTGTGGTGAACATAGTCTGGGCTATTTGGTTTTGCAGGAATAAGCTGAGATTTGATAATAAGGTGCTCCCTCGGGGATCTGTTAATCTCATTATTGCTAATGTTTATCTTGTTGGTAATTATAGCAAAGGCACTATGTTCCCATCTATAGAGGAGTTTTCCATTTTGAAAGCTTTCAAGATTCTGTGTCACCCCAGATCAGCTCCTATTATTAAGGAGATTTTTTGGATTCCCCATCAACCTTTGTTTTTTAAATGCAATACCGACGGTGCTGCGAAGGGTTGCCCGGGCCCTGCATCCTGTGGGGGTATCTTTCGTGATTATAATGCAGCTATTGTGGGTTGTTTTTCTGCTAATCTGGGTATTAAAAACTCTTTTCAGTGCGTAATTATCTGGCGCTATGTTCGCCATTGAGACCGCTTATCGGAAGGGTTGGCATCACCTTTGGTCGAGTGTGATTCCCAGTTGGTTGTTGGTGCTTTTAAGAATCAAAGTATTGTGCCTTGGCGACTTAAGAATAGATGGAATAATCGTGCATTGCTCTAACAAAGCATATGACTTTCCTTGTGTCTCATATCTTTCGTGAAGGGAATAATCGCTACGGATCGTTTAGCGGCTCATGGCCTCGGAATCTCTGGCTTCATCTGGTGGAATTCATGCCTAAGTTTCTTTATGAAGATTTCTTTAATAATAGATTAGGTCGTCCTTGTTATAGATTTAAGTAATTGTGCCCTGCTTTTGGCTTGTTTGCTTTTTGAAACCTTTAGTTATAATTGTCTCACCTTGGGGTTGGGTTTTACTTTGTCTTCCCTTGATGTGCTGCATATGATTGTTAATGGCTTTGGTGCCAACGTAGTTGGGATGATAGCCATTATTGTGATGCCTGTGCATGTCAAGTTTTGTTCTTTCTTTTTAGGCGGGTGTCTCTTTCTTGCGGTTTTCCATTTTGTTTCTGCTCATGGGTTTTGGTCTAGTCCCCCCATGTTTGTTTGTTTTTCCTTTTTTTTAATAAATTTTAGGCGGGGGTATTCTTTTTCCTTCTTGGCGTTTTTTCCCTAAGGAGGGTTTTGCATCAGAAGGTTTTAACGAGGCCTCTCTCCTCTCTTTTGCCTTAAAAAAAAAATATTCACAGATGCTCCTTCATCGACCAACACCCTGTTAGCATGTTTACCTTCAACCATTGCTTTAATGTGCAATGGTCGAAGATGATTCCTTTCTTAGTGAGTTGGCTTATCTAACCGAGCAAAATTATCAAAAATAGTCACCATGTCCTACTCGACAAATTGCCAACCAATAGGAAAATCTTCAAATTCCTCTTCATTAGGAACTTCAATAACAAACTCATAATGAGCTTCATATTCCGCTGGCAATACTAAAACCAAGTTCACATTGAGCTTAGTAAACTCTTCTTCAGTAGTTGTTTCTTCATTTTCCAGATGACTTCCCAACCTCATGTCTTCCTTGTCAAGAAGGCAATCTTCAAACCCCAAATCTGACAGAGTTATTCCCATTGTCATTACCAGTTCATCCAAGTCTTTGTCCAAACTAGTATCAGGGTCGAACTCTTCTTTATCGTTAAAACCAATTGGGTCATCTGGATCATTGAATGCTTCAATGACCTCTTTCATGAACAAATCTGTTTTGATAACATTTTATTCTACAGGCTCTATTGGTTCGTCGAGCAAATCAGAATCATTAACTATGATTCTTAATTCCTCCATCGACACATCACTGTCAGTGTCTTTAACTGGAGCTGCTCGAACGCCAAATTTGCCTCGTTCTAAGGCCAACTTCTCAGCTTCAATCAAACCCATTGGCCAAGGCTTTCTTTCGTCTGCCGCAGAGAGAGCCTTGGCAGCATTGCAATTTTGTTTGAAACCTGCTGGTGGTGCTTATCGTCGTGCCTTGGAATTCTGACCCATCTCGTAGTTACTGCCTTTGACGTCGACCACCACACTTTTCAGCTTTGGACCAGGCTCGTTGGGCAATGGCACCTTCTGCATCCCAACCTTGAAACAATTCTCATGTTGAGATTTTCCTAACTCAACGGCTTTCATTTTCTGCTTCTGAGCCTACCTTATCTTCTGTCGACGACGTTCTCGACTTTTCTACAATGGCGTTTTCTTCATTTGGTCACCTCCAGGATAAGGCACTCTGCCATATTGGTAATCTTCATCCAAAAATGGCATTTGTCGAGGATTACTCCTTCTAGCCCTCACCCTATTTCTCATTTCAGGGCAACGGGCCTTAGCAAAATTCTTGACCCATTTGTTCACCATAACATTAGCATCAGGCTTCCTAGTTTTGTTTGTCACTCGATCAGGAAATGCTGCATGGTTGCTTCCTATTGATTCCCTTGAGGACTCAACCAACTAACCACCAAGTGCTCGATTGGGCCTATTAGTAACAGGCCTTTGCATTTAGTTCACTGGAACAGGCTTCACATACTTATTCACATAACTAGTCTGCATATGCTGGTGAACTCTTGTCTTGTCATTTTTCTTTGCCTTTTGAGCAGCTTTCTCGTCGAAATACTTATCACAATGTGGGCAGAGCTTCAACTGCCCTCTATTGTTCTTTCTCCTCATAAAGTATTTGACGGTCTCATGAGGCTTGGGGTAAATGTCAAAAGGATCCTCCATATTTACCACATACTTCTGCTTGGCACTGATATTTACCATGTTGTAGCTTCTTGCATTTTGGCCTTCGATAGTTGATATGCATTGGCCAAATGGATCAGTATCCACCTTCATGCTAGGCTTTTGCTTGTCAGGAAACTTGAGCCTACCTTCTTCGAGAGCTTTTTGAATCAAATCCCTGAAACGAAAACATTCATTAGTAGGATGGCCTAGAGCCCCATGGTATTTACAATAATTTTGACCATTGGAGTCCTCAGGCTCTTTCACTTTATGGACATCGGACAACTTAAGCTGCTTATCTTTTAACAAAATATCAAATGTTTTATCAGCTTTAGTTATATCAAATTTGTATGTTTTCTTATTCACATAGCTCATTTTTCATTTCCCTTGGAAGGTACTAATGCTTGACAAGCATAAGGTGGTCCTTCTTTTAATTCAACAATGTTTATTTCTTTTTCAGCCATAGCCTCATCCTCATTGTCTGTTTTATCTTGTTCGACACAGTTGATCTTCTCACGCCTAATAAATTTTTTGTTGTTTTTCTGGTTCTTTTCAGACTTGAGTTGTTCAATCTATCGAACCTTCTCCCCTAACTGGGCAAGATCAACTATGTGTTGGTTTATCAATTTCTTTCTAATGTAGTAATCCAACCCACTAGTGGCCATCTTAACAATCTCCGCTTCCGGAACAGGTGTAAAACACCTACTCTTCATTTGTTTGAACCTAGAGATGTAATTATCTATTGACTCATTGTACATACGCCTGACATTGAATAGATCAGTCAAGTTAACCCTCAGATCGCCCCTGATGAATTGATCATGAAACAATACTTCTAATTGTGCCCAAGAATGTACTGAATTAGCCCTCAATGTCAAGAACCAAGAAAATGCGTTCTTTGTCAAAGAACTTGGAAAGAGCCTCATTTTCAAGCCTTCCATAGTGGCCAATTCTCCCATTTCTATTGTGTATCTAGCAACATGCTCGACAATTGATTCTCCACTGTCACCAGAAAACTTGGACAATTTGGGGATCTTCATTCCTCTTGGCACTTCAGCCTATTGTACCCATTCAGGAAACGCATATATGAAATAGCGTCTAGTAGCCTGACCAATATTAAAACCAAGCCTATTTAGCATTTGCTCGACGGCTTGATTTACATTTTGCTCTATCTGGTTTCCCATGATATTGTGCCTGAGGTTGGCTAAACCTTGATGCACTAGGGGCCCTTTATCTTGATTCCTTTGTAATAGCTGCACTTGGCCATAAGCCAAATTATTCAAATTTTGACCAAGGTTCTGGTTTGGTTGATTCACTTCATTCTGCACCATTATGGGGTTATTCACATCTTGTGGAATGCCCCACATGCCCTGACCTTGAGGTATAACTACTGGGCCTTGTTGACCATTCTCATTCACTGGTGCAGCCAAACCTAATGCTTGATTTAGCCTTTCCATTTGTTAAGCCAATGCATTACATGCTTGGTTAGTGATTTCCATAAGAGGCATAATCACCGCACCCATTTGCTAAGTGAACATGTTCACCATCTCATGGTTACTATCATCAACTTGTTGTCGAATACTCGCCAACGAGTTTTGTGTCAATTCTCCATTATTCTGGGGTATCTACCTTGACACATCCCCTGGTCCTGACCTTTGTCTATTAGTTGTAGTAGTGGTCATACCTACCATTCCTTGAGTATTGGAAAAATTTCCAAACTACATAAAAGGTTGGTTGGCATATTGATTAAACATGGTTGAACCAATAGCGGGAACTGTCGAATTGTGTAAATAACCATAAGGCATCCCAAATAGAGGTTGTGTTACATTCGCTGTTGGCCTAACACTTGAATTCCTCATGCTTCCAGGCGATGCTTGAACTTCTGAAGCATTCTGAACTACTAGGGGCTCCTATACTACAGCGCCTGGTACCGATTCACTTTGTGTGTTAGCCATTATCATCCCAATACCCGTACCGATGGCAGCATTATTCACTTGCGGAATATTTACCACCCCAGCGTTCATACTGGTGGTTGACGCATTGGTATTACTTGTCGACGCACTTGCATTTGTAACACTTGGAATTGTGGCGCTGGCACTTGTGCTGCCACTTATATTTCGTTGTCTTGACACGTTAGAAGCAGTAATTTTTCCACTTCTTAGACGCATAAAACCGTTGCTCAAAACGAGTTACTCTAAACTCGTCCCACCGGGGGTGCCAATTTGTTTACTGGAAAATTTGGTTTGTAGTATATTTCTACCAAATTCATCAAAAAAACAAATAATTAGATTTTCACACGATTATGTGATCGACGAGTTACATGGTAATCTCGTTTGAAAACAACGGTTTTTATATATGTAACGGTCAAATGTTCGACATGTTATCACCTTTTAACATTTTTGGCTTTTAAGCCATTAATTGTTATGTTTTTTGCCAGTTTCTGATTGAAGTAATTCCAACTAACGAATGAGACGTTGTTGAAATAGCACTAATTTTAAAGTAAGCAAGATTGGCCGTCGAGAGCCAATGACTTGTGTAACAAGTAAGCAAATATACTATTTGATGGGAAGTATAAAAAATGCAGGATTATGAACATGCATTTATGAAGTTAAAGTTAAAGAAAATGACGAATACAGAAATATAAATGAAAGCACTTAAATGACTGGAAAGCAAAAGAAAGCTTTCAAATGAACATGAATTTAAAGGAAAAGCATTTAAACTTGCAGTTAAATATAAATGACAAATGAAGTAAATTGCTGGAAAGTAAGAAAAAGAAATTAAAGCATAAAGAAAATAACTGAAAACCTTTAAAGAAACATGAATTAAAAGAATGCTTGCAAATAACAATAAAAGAAAATTGCTAGGAAGTTAAATGGCAGAATAATGTAAAGAAAGAGAACTTTAAACGAACAATGCAGGAAAGTGTGAAATAAATAAGAATTCGAAAAGAGTTTAGAATGCAGTAAAGGGAACAGAGAATGCATGACAAGTAGACAAATTGCAAAAAAATGAAATAATGAACAAAACAAGAATTTGAAATAAAACTGAATCGTATTTGCAATTAATGAAAAGAAAGAGTGGAAGGCATATAGTGATCGTTTTCCTTTAATCTGCTTCGACGGATGAGATGTTAGGAATCTAGATCATGTATCTAACCCGAATTACATCGTCAGAACTACTATTTATAGACAAAAATTGTAAAAAACTACTTATTATCCGACCTGACACGTGTACGGACACAGTGTCGATAGTTGATTTAACTAAAAACTAATTAACTTCGACAGTAACACTTCCTGTCGAGTTATACATGTGTTGCCTAAAGCCTAAGTTTAATTTGACTGCTACCCTATTGATATCTGTTAGGTGCCAAATTTCAGATTTGGGTTTATCGACGGGACTCCAAGAAATCGACAAGTGGAGACACAAAGAGTCAGAATGAGTGATCAAAAAGTGACTAAGTTTAAAAGACCAAGTGACTTGACGGTTGTTCGACGGAGGGCAAGAAGCGTCGAAGATGTCAATATAGGCATGGTCGAGTTAGGCTTAGGCGTTAGACAACACATGTACATCTTGACGGGAAGTAGTACTGTTGAGATTAAGTAGTTTTAGTGAAATCAACTACTGATCTTGTGTCCGTACACGTGTCAGGTCGGATGATAGGTAGTTTTTAACATTTTTTGTCTATAAATAGTAGCTTTTACGATGTAATTTGGGTTGGATACATGATCTAAATTCCTAACATCTCGACGGCGAAGCAGATTAAAGGAAAACGATCACTGTATGCCTTCCTAACCTTTAATCTCATGCAATTTGCAATCAATTTAAGTCTATTTTGATTCATTGTCTTGCTTTTATTCCCTTTATTTTATCTGCAAATTTGTTTTTGTCGATGCATTTCATTTCAAACTTTATTGCTTTCAAACTTTACTGCATTTTCACTTGACCTTTTCAGCAAACTTTCCTTCATTGTCATTTACATTTTCTTTAATTGCTTTCTTTCAAATTCATTGTTCTTACTTTCTGCTATTTACTTTCTCGCAATTTACCTCTCACCGTCATTTACAAGTTTTCTTTTATTTTACGGGTCTTTGAATGTTTTTCTCTAATTCCAAATCATCCACATGCTTTCATTCACATTCCTGCGTTAATGTCGAAGTTGCATGTTTGATTTTGTAAATGCATGTTTACAATGTTGCATTATATATTTTCACTTAAATTCCCGTTTAAGTTACTTGTTACTCAAGTTATTGGCTGTAACTAGCCAATCTTGTTCATTCATGCTGTTAATGCCAATTCGACAATAAATAACTTGTTGTCCGGATTAATTATACTTAAACTGGCAAATGTCACAATGATTAATGGCTTAGTGGCTAAGAACATTAAAAACTAATAACGCGTCGAATTTTTGACCGTCGTTACATTAAAAATGTTGCTTTTAAAACGAGATTACCATGTAACTTGTCGATCACATAATCGTTTGAACTAATTATTTGTTACTTTGCCGGATTTGGTAGAAATACACTACAAAACCAAATTTCCCAGTAAACAAATTGGCACGCCCAGTGGGACGAGTTTAGAGTAACTCGTTTTTTAAACGATGGTTTTATGCGTCTAAGAAGTGGAAAAATTACTACTTCTAGCGTATCACGACAAAGAAACATGAGTGACAGTGCGAATAATAGTGCCACGATACCAAGTGTTGCTAATGCGAATGTGTCGACAAGGACGAACGCAGAGGTAGTTAACATCCCACGGACGAATAATGCTACTGTTGGGACGGGTACTGGAATGACAATGGCCAACACGAAGGGAGAAGCTGTTCCTAGCGCAGTAGTACATGAACACAAAGTGGTTCAAAGTGCTCCAGAAGTTCAAGCATCGCCTGGGAGTGCAAGGAATTCAAGTGTTAGGCCAGTACTGCAGGCAACACAACCTCTTTTTGGGATACCATACGGTTATTTGAATAACTCGACAGTTCCCGCTATTGGTTCGACCATGTTCAACCAATATGTTAACCAGCCTTTTGGAAATTCTTCTAACACTCAGGGAATGGTAGGCATGACTACTACCACAACTAAACGACAAGGGTCTGGCGTAGGGGAAATGTCAAGACAAATGCCTCAGAATAATGGGGGTCTAACCCAGAATTCGTTGGCGAGCATTCGACAGCAAATGAATGACAGTAATCATGAGATGGTGAATATGTTCACTCAACAAATGGGTGCAGTTATTACGCCTCTTATGCAGACTACTAACCAAGCATGCAATGCATTGGCTGTACAAATGGAAAGGCTGAATCAAGCATTGGGTCTGGCAACACCAATGAATGACAACGTTCAGCAAGGCCTAGGAGTCATGCCTCAAGGCCAATACATGGGGGGCATCCCACAAGATGTGAATAACCCCAATGTGGTGCAGAATGAAGTCATTCAACTAAATCAAAACCTTGGTCAGAATATGAACAACTTGGCTTATGGTTAGGTACAAGTTTTACAAAGGAATCGAGATCAAGGGCCTCTAATGCACCAAGATTTGGCCAACCTCAGGCACAATATCATGGGAAACCAGATAGAGCAAAATGTGAATCAGGCTGTCGAGCAGATGCTTAACAGACTTGGCTTCAATATTGGTCAGGCTAATAGACCATATTTCGTATCTGCATTTCCTGAGTGGGTACAACAAGGTGAAGTGCCTAGGGGAATGAAGATTCCTAAATTGTCCAAGTTTTCTAGTGACAGTGGAGAATCAACTGTCGAACATGTCACCAGATACTCGGTAGAAATAGGAGAAATGGCCAATATAGAGGGGTTGAAAATGAGGTTTTTTCCAAGTTCATTGACAAAGAATGCATTTTCATGGTTCTCGACCTTAAGGGCCAACTCCATCCACTATTGGGCCCAACTGGAGGGATTGTTCCATGATCAATTCTTCAGGGGCGACCTAAGGGTTAACTTGACTGATTTATTCAATGTTAAGCGCATGTATAATGAATCTATAGATGATTACATCTCCAGGTTCAAACACACGAAGAGCATGTGTTTTACACCTGTCCCTGAAGCGAAAATTGTTAAAATGGCCGCTAGTGGTTTGGATTACCATATTAGAAAGAAATTGGTGAACTAACACATCATCGATCTTGCCCAATTAGGGGAAAAGGTTCGACAGATTGAACAACTCAGGTCTGAAAAGAATCAGAAAACAATAAGAAATTTGTTAGACATGAGAAAATCAATTGTGTCGAGCAAGATCAAACAGACAGTGAGGAGGAGGCTATTACTGAGCAAGAAATAAACCTTGCTGAGTTGAAAGAAGGGCCGCCCTATGCCTGTCAAGCTTTGGTACCTTCCAAGGGGAAGGAAAAGATGAGCTATGCAAACACGAAAACATATACATTTGACATAACTAAAGCTGATAAAATATTTGACATCCTATTGAAAGACAAACAACATAAGTTGTCAGATGATCATAAAGTAAAAAGGCCTGAAGATTCCAATGGTCAAAATTATTGTAAGTACCATGGGGCTTTAGGCCATCCTACTAATGAATGTTTTCGTTTCAGGGATTTGATACAAAAGGCTCTGAAAGAAGGTAGACTCAAGTTTGCTGACAAGCAGAAGCCCAGCATAAAGGTGGACACTGATCCATTTGGCCAAGGCGTATCCAATGTCGAGGGCCATAATGCAAGAAGCTGTAACATGGTGAATATCAGCACCAAGCAGAAGTATGTGGTAAATGTGGAAGACCCATTTGACATTTACCTAAGGCCTCACGAGTCTGTTGAGGACTTTCTGAGAAGGAAGAACAATAGGGGCAGTTGAGTTTATGCCCACATTGTGACAGGTACTTCGACGTGAAAGCTGCTCAGAAAGCGAAGGGTGACCAAAAAGATAAATCTCACCAGCACACGCAAACTGGCTATGAGAAGGGGAACTATAAGGCTGTTCCAGTGAATCAGATGCCTGTTTCGGTGAACCAAGTGCAGGGGCCTGTGGCATATAGGCCTCACAGAGCAGTTGGCGGTTGGTTGGTTGAGCCCTCAAGGGAATCAGTTGGAAGCAACCATGGGTCATCGCCTGGTCGAGTATTAAATAAGACTAGGAAGCCTGATGCCAATGTGGTAGAGAACAGGTGGGTCGAGAATTCTTCTAAGGCTCATTGCCCAGAGTTGAGAAATAGGGTGAGGGCTAGAAAAAGCGATCCTCGACAAATGCCATTTTGGAATGAGGATTACCAACGTGGCAGAATACCTTATCCTGGTGGTGATCGAGTGAAGAAAACCACATAGTCGATAAGTCAGAAATGTCGTTGACAGAGGATGAGGCAAGCTCAGAAACAGAAGAGGAAGGCTGTGGAGATGGCAAAGGCTCAACATGAGAACTGTTTCATGGTTGGGATCCAGAAGGTGCCATTGCCCAAGGGACCCGGGCCGAAATTAAAAAGTGTGGTAGTTGATGTCAAAGGGGCTAGCTTTGAAAGAGGTCAAATTTCCCAGGCCCGGGGACAAGCATTTTCAGCAGCTTCCGAACAGAATGTCAATCCTGTCAAGGTTCCTTCAATAGTTCAAGAGAGGAAGACTTGGCCAGCAGGGTTAGTTGAAGTTGAAAAATTGGCCTCTGAGCGAGGTAAATGTGGTGTTCAGATAACTCCTGTCAAAGACACAAATAGTGATGCGTCTATGGAGGAGTTAAGGATCATAGTCAATGATTCTGATTTGCTGGATGAACCCATGGAGCCAGTGGGGCAAAATCTTGTCAAGACAGACCTGTCCATGGAAGAGGTCATTGAAGCATTGAATGATCCAGATGACCCAATTGGTCTTGATGACAAGGACGAGTTTGATCCTGACACTAATTTAGACAAAGACTTGGATGAGTTGGTGATGGCAATGGGAACGACCTTGTCAGATTTGGGGTCTGAGGAGTGCCTTCTTGATAAGGAGGGCATGAGGTTGGGAAGTTATCTGGAGAATGAAAAAGCAGCTACCGAAGAAGAGTTCACCAATCTTGATGTGAATTTGGTCTCAGTTTTGCCAGCTGAGTATCAGGCTCAGTATGAATTTATTATAGAAGTTCCTGATGAAGAGGAGCTTGACGATTTTCCAATTGGGTGGCACTTTGTCGAGCAGGACATGGTCACCATCTTTGATAATTTTTCTCACTTAGACAAGCCGACTAATGAGGAAAGAAGTCATCTTCGGCCATTACACATTAAGGCAATGATTGAAGGCAAGCTTGTCAACAGGGTGTTGGTCGATGGAGGGGCGTCTGTGATCCTGATCCCAAGAGCGATGTACAAGAAGCTAGGGAAAGATGAAACAGATTTGCTACCAACCAACATAGTGGTTACTAACTTTGGAGGTAGATCAACACCAACAGATGGTGTAGCAATGCTAGATGTACAAGTGGGGTCAGTAGAAAGATCCACTTTGTTTGTGGTGATCCCTTCAAGGTCAAGTTACAATGTCCTGTTGGGCAGAGATTGGATCCACGCTGTTGGAGCGGCTCCTTTGACGGTGCATCAGAAACTTACCTTTTGGAATGCTCATGATGATATTGAAATTGTTGACAAAGATGCTCTGAATACTTGTCTGGAGGAGCAGTTTGGAGTTAGGATATTGGATGAGGCCGATGAAAATCGGCCAATCGACAAAGATGAGCTTTGAAGAACATCAAACACAGTTGTAAGCTTGCGAGGCCGACCGACAGCCAAACTCAGGAGAAGGTGTGTTGGCTGATTGTATATTCGACGATGGCCCTTTGGGATTTGAGAAGGGGCTTGAAGATAAAAATGGTTTTGAGTTGGAAGATCCTTTGGAAGAGATTAATCTGGGGGATGAGGACAGAAAGAGGCCAATATATGTTAGTGCTTTGTTGCCAGACCAGTTTAAAAGGCAGATTGTGGAGCTAGTTTCCGAGTACAAGGATTGTTTTGCTTGGGATTACCATGAAATGCCAGGTCTGAGTAGAGATCTTGTGGAGCATAGGTTGCCTTTGAAACCTGGCTCTAAGCCTGTCAAACAAGCCAATAGAAGATTTGCTCTTGAAGTTGTACTGAAGATCAAGGAGGAAGTTGAGCGGTTATTGAAGGCTAAGTTCGTTTGTACAGCTAGGTATGTTGAATGGTTGTCGAATGTGGTGCCTGTCATAAAGAAGAATGGCAAGATGAGGGTTTGTGTTGATTTCAGGAATCTTAACACAGCAACTCCTAAAGACGAGTACCCTATGCCCATAGCAGATATGCTAGTGGATGCAGCATCTGGTCATGAGTTTCTAAGTTTTATGGATGGACATGCTGGTTACAACCAGATCTTCATTACTGAAGAGGATGTACCTAAAACTACTTTCAGGTGCCCAGGGTCTATTGGAACTTATGAGTGGGTAGTGATGCCCTTTGGTTTAAAGAATGCTGGTGCAACTTACCAAAGGGCAATGAACACTATTTTCCATGAAATGATAGGCAAGTTTGTGGAAGCCTATATTGATGACGTGATCGTCAAGTCGAAGAGCCAAGAAAAACATTTGAGTAATCTTCGTCGAGCTTTTCAGGAAATGAGAAAGCACAGTTTAAAGATGAATCCTGAAAAATGTGGTTTTGGTGTTTCAGCCGCTAAGTTCTTGGGCTTTTTGGTGCATAAGAAAGGCATTGAAGTAGATAAGAACAAAGCTAAGGCTGTGTTGGAGGCGAAACCACCTACCAATAAGAAGGAACTCCAATCTTTCTTGGGGAAGGTGAATTTTCTCAGAAGATTCATATCAAACCTATCAGGAAGGACAAGGGTGTTTGCTCCTTTGGTAAAGCTCAAGGCAGAGGAAGCCTTTGTATGGACTCAACAACATCAAGAGGCTTTCGACCAAATCAAGCAATACTTGACAAGTCCGCCGGTCATGGTGCCTGCAGAGCCACATCGACCAGTGAAGTTGTATATTTCTGCGTCTGAAGAAACTATAGGTTGTCCACTGGCTCAGGAGGATGAGAACAATGTCGAAAGAGCCGTTTACTACCTCAGTCGAGTGCTAAATGACGCAGAAACGAGATACAGTGCTATAGAGAAGTTGTGTCTAGCATTATATTTTTCATGTACGAAGCATAAGTATTACTTGATGCTTTGTAATGTTTTAGTGATGTCAAAGACAAATGTAATAAAGTACATGTTGTCCCAACCAATTCTGAATGGTCGAATTGGAAAATGGACACTTGCATTGTCTAAATTTTCTTTGCAATATGTACCTTTAAAGGCTGTTAAAGGTCAAGCAATTGCTGACTTTTTGACGGACTATCAATGTTTAGAAATAAAAGAACTGATAGGGCTAGTTGATTTAAAGCCTTGGCATTTGTATTTTGATGGTTCAAGACACAGAAATGGCGTTGGTGTTGGCATTCTGATACTTTCACCTTTAGATGTGCCAACTAAACTAATGTTTGAGTTGAAATATGCTTGATCTAACAATGAGGCTGAATATGAAGCCTTAATTGTGGGTTTGGAAATTTTGATAGAGATGCGGGCTCGCACTGTCAAAGTTTTTGGGGATTCACAATTGGTGATTAAGCAGTTAACTCAAGAGTACAAATGTGTTAGCCATAATCTTGTCAAATACTGTCAAGTGGCTAGCAGGTTGATGAAACAGTTCGACAGTGTCGAGCTGAAGCATATCCCAAGGGAGTTGAATCAAGAGGCTAATGAATTAGCCCAGTTGGCCTCGGGATATAAGTTATCTTCAAAGGTGTTGACAGAACTTATAAAAGTTCGTGAGTTGCTGTATCCTTTAGATGAAAGGGATATTCTTGTTTCCAATACGTCAAATTCATCTGATTGGCATAAGCCAATTATTGAGTATTTGGAAAATCTAAGTGCTGATGTCGATAGGAAAGTTAAGTACAAAGCAACTAAGTTTGTTGTGCTTGCAGGGGCTTTGTATAGGAAATCTGTCGATGGCAATTTAGAGACTTGCCTTAGTGAAGAGGATAATTATTTGGCATTGGCGAAGGTTCATGAAGGAATTTGTGGGGCTCATCAGGCAGGTGAAAAGATGAAGTGGGTACTAAGAAGACAAAGAGTGTATTGGCCCACTTTGGTTAAAGATTGCATTATGTTTGCAAAATCTTGTGAAGAATGCCAAAAACATGGCCACATACAAAATGTGCCTGCTAGTGAGTTGTATTCCATCGTTAAGCCTTGGCCTTTTAGAGGTTGGGCGCTGGATCTCATAGGCCAAATCTTTCTTACTTCTTCAAAAGGGCGCAAGTACATTTTAGTAAGGGTTGATTACTTTACCAAATGGGTAGAAGAAGTACCTTTGAAAGAGGTGACGCAACAAGACATTGTGGATTTCATTGAAAAACACATTGTTTGTAGATTTGGTATACCACAAACAATCACAACAGACCAAGGATCTGTGTTTGTTGGGAAGAGGGTTGTCGAGTATGCTGAGTCGAGGCAGATCAAGATGGTGACTTCGACGCCATACTATGCGCAAGCAAATGGTCAGGTCGAAGCCATGAATAAAGTCATCACTGGTTTGATAAAGAAGCATATTGGCAGATATCCAAGAAGTTGGCACTCAACTTTGGAACAAGTTCTTTGGGCATGTAGAAACTCTCCAAAAGAATCTACAGGTACTACTCCTTATAAGTTGGTGTACAACCATGATGTTGTTTTGCCTGTTGAGATAAATCTTGGTTGATTAAGAATTCAAAAGCAAGATGAGTTACCAGTTGACCAATACTGGGATTTAATGTTTGATGAATTAAATGAGATCCATGATGAGAGAGTTGTGGCTTTAGAGCATTTAATTCGACAGAAAGAGAGAATAGCCAAATTCTATGACAGTCGAGTTAAGTATAAGCGTTTCAAGGTTGGTGACTTAGTTTGGAAAGTCATTCTGCCAATGGATAAGAAGTGTCGAGAATTTGGAAAGTGGCCTCCAAAGTGGGAAGGACCATTTGAGATTGTCCAAGTATTCTCAGGAAATACTTATGCGCTCGTTGAAGTTAATTCTGGTTTTAGAATTAAGTCTATTAACGACAAATATTTAAAGTTATATAGACCAACAATGTGCGAGGTGAAAATATAACCTTGAAGTGTAAATTGGATTGCTTTATTCATATGCCATTTGGCAGTATACAGCATACATTGTCGAATAGGCTTGTAGCTTGGTGATATTAGTACAGAAAAATCTTTGAATCTAGGCTATTACGAAATAAATCCAGTCGAAGAAGCTTTCCCGTGTCCAAAATTCAGCTCATGCTGAGGAAGAATTTAGGAAGAGAGAGGGACATGGGAAGCAGAAGCGGTCTATATGACATGTCACCTGGGCAGACAATTAAGTCTGCAAGAGCCGCTTCAAAGGTGGGACACCCAAATCGACGGGGAGAAGGAAACGAGGGTTGAACGCGTCGATGAGGGGTGTCGAGTTCTGCGCAGGCGAAGAAAGAGTTTGAGTCAAGAGAGAAGTAGTCACTGGTGCTATAGTGCGCTTGACAATTGGCCCAAACGTGCTTAAACTCTCTCTCGTTCGCTGCAGTTTTCCGGAGCTTTCACAATGAACTTCGAACACGAAGTGTAAAGGAGCGCAAACCCGCAGAAAGAAAGAATGGCCCAAGCATTTTCTTCAACCACACATACCAATGATATTGGTAAGCCACATTAGGCAACTTACCAAAACTCATTGTTGGTATTAGGCAAGTTACCAAAACCCAGTGTCGGCCTCATCGTTAAAACAGAGACCTTTTAGGTAACTCCAAGGAGTGGAGTCTCCTGGTTCCCAAAATGAAATGGTAAGAACCAGGTGGGAAAGGTTGGAAGTAGGTGAAAAGGACTTCCATTGCAATTTGTTACTCTCAGTTGGGTTGTTCAAAGGCAAAAGGGAGTTGCACTCGGGTTTAGAATGTGTCAAAGAAGTAAATGGCTCTCAGAGGTTTTAGAGAGGAAACCAGGAGAGTTTTGAGAGTTTTTGTTTGTGGTGATGGCAACTGGGGTGCCATACCCCTATTTATAGTTCAAATTTACGTTAATTTTTATGTTTTACAGTCAAATTGACTGGTCAATGGCTTTAATTAGAATTTATGACCAGAAACTGAAAATTAAAAGCGTTGAAAGAAAAACGTGCAAAGCTAGATGGTGTAAAGATGGTTGAATGATGCGTCAAATCAAGTTCAGTTGTTGCAGTGAAGTACAAATTGTGGTCGAGCAAATGTGTTCGACATAAACAAATTAAACAAATTTTTAAAGAACTGAAAAGCTAAAGAGGTGTTTTCTTGAGGTCTTCCCAAGCTGCAGCAAATTCGAGCTTTGTGGCTTCAGCATTTGTGTAGTTGACTTCAAGGTCTTCAACCTTCGACAAGATAGCCTTTGCCTCGATAGAGCTGTCGGACATTCGTTGGTCAAGTGCCTTGATTTCTTCTGAAAAGGATGCTGTAGTGGCTTCAAGAAGTTGGGCCTTGGCGGTGGCCAATTCTGATTCCAAATGAGCAACAGTTCTTTCCAATTCAGGTATTTTTGCTTGATGGGGAGCACCTTGTTCGATCAATGCAGCCTTGTCCTGTCGAAGGGCCACCAGTTTGTCATGAAGTTCCTGTTTTGCTTTGAGGGCTTGTTAGTATGGCATAATGCTGTTGTCAAGTTCAGGCAGCTTAGGAGTCAAGTCTTCAAGGAACTCATAGATGGCATTGAAGTAACCTCGTCGAATTGGAGGTAGCTTCTTGCGAAGAGCGTGAAGTTCTTTGGTTACACGCATCAAATTGCCTCTGAGTTCTGGATTGGGTAAAGCTCATCAAATGAGTACTTGAAGAAGCCTCTTAGTTCATCCATCAGACCATCAAGTTTCTCAGCAAAGTTGTCTCCGGGGAGAGTGGAAGAACGCGCGGACATGGGAGAAGTCTTGCTACTGGATCTTGAAAGTAAGTTAATCCACTCATCCACTCCGACATTACCCTTTTCAGTATGGGTGCCTTGCGGCACAGGGTTAGTCGATGAGACAGGCTGAGTAGAGTGAATGGTCAGATCATCAAAAAAGCGGTTCATGTCAACACTTTCTGCTATAATCACCACAGGAGATACCTTCTCAGGGACCTGGGGGGCAGAAGTAGTTTCCACAGTAGGCATGGAGCTGTCCTGGCAAGGAGATATCAAGTTTGGATTTTCTATCGAAGGAATGGGTTGGACCATCTCGACATCCATATCAGCAGGTTCTTCAACCTCAGGTTTAGGTTGAGTCTCTGGGACCTCCTAGTGGAAAAGAAAATCAAGATGTGTTATAACTGGTTATTGTAACCCCAACAAAGCGACTAGGGAGTACCATACCTTAGTGGTTGGACGATCAATGGATGGGGAAACTACTTGCAGAGGTATGGAAGTGTCCACATATGGTCGCTTAGGAGAGTCATGTGAGGTGAATGTAGTAAGATAATATTTATGGAAAATACATCCAAGTGTTGTAGAAAGTAACATACCTTGTCAGTACTTGACGGGCCAATATCCTCGACAGAGGGAGGACCTTTTGAAGAGCATTCTTCAAAAATGCCTTTATTTGAAAATTTGGCTTTGGGTTCCTATAAAGGTAGAATAAAAGATAAAAGACTTGTGCAATGCAAAGTGATCATCAATAAAGCAGTAGTACAGTTTGCTTACCACTACAAACCCAGCTGTGGGAGTGTCTTTAGAACTTTCGGAAACGGATTTCTCAACAAGAGATTCCTGAAAAGAGAATAGAAGTTTTGAAGCAAGTGATTGAGATGGTCATGTGTTAAGTGGAAAATAGAAGTGTTGCACAAGCAAGGAAAGGAAGAAACCGTTTGTGGTGTCAAATGAGAGGGAGTGTCAGGCATTATCATTTTGTGTCTTCTGGGTTGAGACTCAGGGGTGGCGGCTTTCACTTTTCTCTTTGTTGTTTCTTGTTGGGAAGAGCTGGTCGAGCGCTTTAATCTTGCAGGGTTCTTCTTCGACAAAGCTGGTTTCTTCTCAGCATCTGCTTTCTTGACAGAAGTCTTGGCAGTTTTCCTTTTGGGCGTGGTTGACTGAAGAGGGGACTCATTATCTTCATCATCCTCTTCATCATCATCAGCTTCTTGGGTTTTGCCACTTGCTTGTTTATATTTTAGGGGTTCTTTCAGAGCTGAAGCTGTAGTGAAACCAAAATGTAAGCACAAAGTAGGTAGACTTTCAAGGAAAAAATAAATTACAACTAATTACCTTGGGAAAATTGGGAAACGACCTCGACAAGCTCATCATATTGTTCGAAAGGCAAAGCAAACCGACCAGTAAAAGTAACTTTTTTGTTTTCAAAGTTGTCAATATTAGAATGAGACCGAAATCTTTCTAATGGAAGGAAGTTACCAGCTCTTGTCGGTTTACCTGGAAATGGATCAGCCAAACCAAAATTTGCATAAGGTAAAGGCACTGGTTCAGGACAAGGGGGTATCACAAATGATCGACCTGTTTCTTGTCTGTATTTTAAAGCCTTAATACCCCAATTGTTCTCGTGCTTTTCTTTTGATTTGGCAGTCATTTCCTTTACATGTCGAATGATAAATTGAGCGTATCTAGGATCCCATTTCACTTTGTAAAACTTTTCAAAGTTACGTATATCCTTCAAGTGCTCACGTTTGGTCTTGGTTGAGGGATCCTGTTCCTGCAAAGTAGGATCAACAAATCTTGTCATACATTCTTCAAGAGATGGGTGAAATTTGTTGTAGTATTCATCCCACCAAGCTTCAAATTCTTGCGACACGCCCAAAGTGGCAGTGAAAGTGATAAGATTAACAGCAGCCTTGCGAGTGTTGTTCTTTTTCTTTATGCCATCGATGGTTTCCTCTTTGAGATTGATGGCGTTCAAAAGAATGTCTTCTTTCTTGTAAGGAAAAGGGCCAGGGATGGATTGCATGAATCCAATATTGTTAGCAGAGGCATTGGGCAAGCAGGAAAAGGCAGAATTATCCGTCGAACCGGGTAACCCTGCAGGAAAGACTTGGCGAGCAAGGAAGTGTGTCCAAATGGTCTTGCACGTTGGATCCTCTGGATCAAAGGGTTTGGTGAACCATTCAGGTCCATGTTTCTTGCTGACGAAGGGTTGGAAACGGATGCCTGGTGTTCCAGGGGAGAGAAAATGAAAGAGCTTGAAGTAGTACTTGAAACTTTCAAGTTCAGTGTCGAAATGCTTGGGAACGCGATACATGGCCAAGGTACCATAAGTGTCAGCTTGGAGGCTCGATGGAGCTTTGTCAACGGTGTGACCTGGGAGGATGGCATTTAACCACAGTTGCAAAAGCCATAGTGGGCCGCCAGCTCCAATTTTCCTTCCTCCACCTTTCACCAGGTCATATAGGCTCGACAAACTGGAATAAAGGTTGGACAACAGAAAAGCACCAAGGGCCCACCTTTTACCTTCGTGTAGGAGGTTTGCCAGGTCGAGTAGTGCCTTCGACATTTGAACATTTTTGTTGCAAACGACAAAGGCACATAGCCAATGGAACAGGAAAGCGACGTGTTCCTCGTCAGAAATTTCTGGGGTGTTTTGCATCTGGCTAGCAATATACTTTGAAAGGGATACTGGTTGATCAGTGAAAACGTCAATGACATTTTTCGGAGTGCTCAAAGGGTGAATCATTTGGCCATCCGGTGGGAGGCCAGTGAGGGCAGCAACATCAAAGAGAGTTGGGTCCATCATTCCACAAGGAAAATGGAAGTTGTTAGTGTTTGTGTTCCAAAAGAAAATCGAGGCACCTAGCATGGAAGGGTCCAACCTAAATGTATGCTCTAATAATTTTATCAGGTTGTAAATGCCTTGTTTTTTTCCAAATTTTAGCCTTCTTAGCTTCAACCCTAGTGAGCCAAGTGGAATAACCATTTACGCTAAGAGGGGGAGTTCTAAAAAGCCTAGAGCTTTTGGAGAAATCATGAATATGCAGTTTAGGGGCCGAAGCAAGAATGTCAGTTTGACCCTCTTTGTTTGGGAAAGAATCCCTAAAATCTTCAGGAAATGTAGTAGGGGTCATGACTGGTCCTAAATATGCAGCAGGGGGATCTAAAAGGAAGGAAGGATCGTGTAAGTAAGGTATCATTACCTTTGATTTCTGCCATGGGATCGACTCATCGACATCGGGATTGCATCAAGTCTTCCTTAGAGGTGCTTTGGAGCTTTGAGCTGGAGTTGAAGAAGACGCCATTGAAAATTCCAGAAGCTTTCTTCAAAGATGCAGGAGAAGCAAAAATGTTTTCACTTGGGCTTTAATGGTTATTTATAACCCAGCTAGGATGCAAGTGTGGGCACAGGATTGTAACCGCCTATTTTTGAAATAATAATGGTCCTATTTTTTAAGGAAGTGGGAAGCGCAGACCTATGATGGGACAAAACGGAGAGGTAACCGTCGCGCGTGGAGTAGATGAAATTTTGGTTCTCTTCATATGTTGGCGTCGAAAACTCAGAATTTGGGGGGCATATGTTAGGTGCCAAATTTTAGATTTGGGTTTATCGACGGGACTCCAAGAAATCGACAAGTGGAGACACAAAGAGTCAGAATGAGTGATCAAAAAGTGGCTAAGTTTAAAAGACCAAGTGACTTGACGGTTGTTCGACGGAGGGCAAGAAGCGTCGAAGATGTCAATATAGGCATGGTCGAGTTAGGCTTAGGCGTTAGGCAACACATGTACATCTTGACGGGAAGTAGTACTGTCGAGATTAAGTAGTTTTAGTGAAATCAACTACCGATCTTGTGTCCGTACACGTGTCTGGTCGGATGATAGGTAGATTTTTACATTTTTTGTCTATAAATAGTAGCTTTTACGATGTAATTGGGTTGGATACATGATCTAAATTCCTAACATCTCGACAGCGAAGCAGATTAAAAGAAAACGATCACTGTATGCCTTCCAAACCTTTATTCTCATGCAATTTGCAACTCAATTTAAGTCTATTTTGATTCATTGTCTTGCTTTTATTACCTTTATTTTATCTGCAAATTTGTTTTTGTCGATGCATTTCATTTCAAACTTTATTGCTTTCAAACTTTACTGCATTTTCACTTGACCTTTTCAGCAAACTTTCCTTCATTGTCATTTACATTTTCTTTAATTGCTTTCTTTCAAATTCATTGTTCTTACTTTCTGCTATTTACTTTCTCGCAATTTACCTCTCACCGTCATTTACAAGTTTTCTTTTATTTTACAGCTCTTTGAATGTTTTCCTCTAATTCCAAATCATCCAAATGCTTTCATTCACATTCCTGTGTTAATGTCGAAGTTGCATGTTTGATTCTGTAAATGCATGTTTACAACGTTGCATTATATATTTTCACTTAAATTCCCGTTTAAGTTACTTGTTACTCAAGTTATTGGCTGTAACTGGCCAATCTTGTTCATTCATGCTGTTAATACCAATTCGACAACAAATAACTTGTTGTCCGGATTAATTATACTTAAAACTGGAAAATGTCACAATAATTAATGGCTTAATGGCCAAGAACATTAAAAACTAATAACGCGTCGAATTTTTGACCGTTGTTACATTAAAATCGTTGCTTTTAAAACGAGATTACCATGTAACTCGTCGATCACATAATCGTTTGAACTAATTATTTGTTACTTTGCCGAATTTGGTAAAAATACACTACAAAACCAAATTTCCCAGTAAACAATATCTTCGACGCTTCATTCACTTTGTCGAATAACCGCCAAGTTTCTCAGTCTTTTAAACTTAGTTTATTTTTAACCATTCATTCTGGCTCTTAGCGTCCTTATCTTTTAAAGCTTCGTCGAAAATCCTAAATCTGAAATTTGGCACCTAACAGTACAAAAAAAAAAAGATACATTCTATATTGTATGTTAGTCACCATACTTTCTATGATGTTTATGCATTTCTTGTTCCTTTGATTAATGATAAATGAAATAAGCTGCGTTTTCAACCAAAAAAAAATACATTAAATCTGTCAAAAAATGAAGAAAAATACAATAAAAAGTCATAATATACAAAAACAAATTTTTGTCGTTTAAAGCGTGTAATTCATGTGAGAATACCGTAGGACGCACGTTGAAACTTGCAAGCAAGCACAAAGTGACGTGCTGACAGCAAATCGAGTACGGAAAATATCGGTATTCTTTTTTACTTTTTCTTTTTTTGCTTGAAAATATCGGTATTCTTTGTTTTTTTTTTTTGACGAAAATATCGGTATTCTTTTAAAAGTATAGATTTTTTTAATAACTTCATGGAAAAAAAAATTATAGATCCATAAAACTTAGCATTGCTGGGTATAATTTATTTATTCTGGAAATAGAGGAGACTGATTCATGAATCAAGGTATAGTAGGCGTTGAAATTAAGGTCAGAGGAAGAAGGGAAGAAGTGGATATGTGGTAGTAGTAGCATACAAAAGGTAGTTCCATAATTGTGCGGTGCTATAATCTGTGTCGGTGGACCAACACTGTGACGCGTCGGCGAGGCATAGAGGAGGTGGAGCCTTGCTGTTTTGATTCTGATTGGGACTTTTGTTTGTGTACTACAGCGTTTGAGTGTGTGATTGAGTGGTGCACTTTGTGTAAATGCGGAATTAAAATTGGGGACTTTGTAGCAAAAGCAAAAAAATTCGGGACAGCTGGTGAAAAATTTGGAACTAAGTGCTTTTTTATATATATATAATAATAATAATGATAATGATAATGATATTGGGGTTTGAGTTTAAGATCTCATTTACTTTATTTATTTAGATTATTTAGAATTAGTCTAATCCTAATGACTCGTGCGCTAGTTATTTTGCTCCACACACCCATAAGAGAGGTATATAAAACAAATTATGAAGTAACTAAAATCTCAACCATTGATTTTCATACTCTCTCTCTTATGTGTATCCCTCACTTTAAAGCATGGGTGGACATAGGTATAAGTTAATGTAACATCAAATTTTCAGTCCCAAAAGATCCTAAGTATATAACCTCGAGTAATTGGGTGTTAGAAACTTTATAGGAGTGTTTAAGATCTCAAAATAGGATTTAGGAGAGGTTTAGGAATGAAAAGGAGACAAAATCAAGATTTTGGATTTAAACACGTTGGCAACGCGGAAGGAGATGTTCTCAACGCTAATACATCATTCTCGCAATGCTAATACTAGTATTTGCAACACTAACGCATTCGCAACGCGACAACAACAGGCACATGTCAGTATGCATGAGCATTCCTCAAGACACGCGTCGACAAAGTGTCGTTTGCAAGAAGAATCAGTCCATTCTCAGCCTATAAATAGGTTGTCCCATATCATTTTCCAGTGCCCCAAGCTCTTCTTTCTCATCTTATTCTCTCTCTAAGCCTGTGATTGGTTGGACCAATTTAGCCGCGAGAGAAGTGTCAGCGAGAGAGTAACGCGAGAGTCGCTTAATTTCCACTGATTGGTTGTCGAAGAAATGGCGAAGAAAGACTAAAAAACGTGGGGTCCACCCACTTTTTACAATCTTCGCTCTGATGAGAAGAAATGGGGAGAGATGTATTTTTTTTTTCCATTTCTACCCCTATTCTCTCCTTATATCTCAAATTATTTAAATTTTTAGTCAAGGGCATTGATGTCTTTTCAAAAATAATCAACACTTCTCTTCTCTCTTTTTCTTTTCTTTTTCTCTTATTCCAATCAATACCCCAAATCTACCGTATTTCTCACCTTTTTCTCTCTTTTCATACTCTCTCTTTACAATTTCTCTCTTCACTATTTCTCTCGTGAATCAATCAGGGCCTAAATCGTCGTGGTCGTATTTTCAATCGTTTTGGGTCCAAATACCCTAATTTGGTCCTACAGAGAGGTTTTGGCCTTAAAGCTTTTTAGTGCCTTGGCTACCTCACTACCTAGTGAGCTTTTAGTGATAAACACTCGTTTTCTAGGTTTTAGTTCAAAGTTTGTTGTTATAGGTTAGGCCTTGATGGTGTTTTTTGTCTCTGTGTGCAGTCATAGTGTTGCACGAGCAGGGATTCTTTCCGGAGTTTGGGGTCAGCTTCTGGTTCTTCTAACTTTAAGATATAAATCTAAACTCTCTCTTCTGATTCCTTATATCTAGGTAGTCCTTTAGTTCGTCTATAGTCCTTAGGTAATCTATTAGTTAATTTTTAGTCCTTAGAGTGATTTGTGTTTTTTATTTTCAGCTATAATCCTAAGTCATTGGTATACTCAATGTATAGTTGGGAAATACTTATAGACTGTAGGACTAACAATGTAGCAATTTATGGGTGTGCAATCAACAAGAATTCTTATTCGAAGTTGCTCGTTCAAGTGAATGGTGACAGGTGGGAGAAGGAAACCCTACTCATCAGGATTATTAGGCTAGAATATTAGTATAGATATGCATAGGGTGACCTAAGCCCTACTAGAGGTTGATATTAGCAGCACCTTACAAGAGGTGTTGTTGGATGGGATAGCTAAGGATAAATATCGTAGACCTATCAACCAACATAGGTTTTATAATATGTGTGTACGATTGACAATCTTATGGTAGATGACTTATTGATATGTGCTTTATTGACTCCGTTTGTGATGCTTGATTGATTACATGTTGATAGGAGATCGCCTTATGCGAAATTAGAAAACAAGACATTGTTAGCAGATTTGTGAGACACACGTTGCTTGGTTTTTCAGATCTGCGAGCAAACCTTCACTCTGTGACCCATTGAGATGGAAGATCTATCCACCGGCTGGACCATTGAAACCACTGGTTGTACTGCCTCGCCTGAACTGTGGCCCATTGAAACTATTGAAACCGACCTACAAGCACCATCACCAGGAGCCACTCAAGACAACCATCACTCTATGCGCCAGCTATCCACCAGAATGCTATGCGAGACCCAATTCCACTACTGTAACCACCCCCTCAGCTACTCACGTTTCGGCCATTCTCACCACATCTCTACGTACCCACACGAGGACCACCCATCTTCGACAGCACCGAGCCAGAGTTTAGGGTTTAGGGTTTGTAGGGGAGGATTGATCAAGATCTAATCTGATAGATTGTTTTAATTTTAACCATTGATTTAAGTGGATATTAAATAATATTTGCCCAGACAAGTGTTATCTGAGTGATTACCTCAGATAACGCTTGCCTGAATATGCATTATCTAAAAAACACAGAGATCTCAGATAACGCTTGTCTAAACAAACATTATTTGAAAGCTCCGTATTTTTGTTTCAGATAACACTTGTTCAAGCAAGCGTTATATGAGTGCTCCATATTTTTTTTAGATGGCGTTTCTCGAAACGCATCTGAACAAAGTTATTTGAGCGTATTTCTAGCTTAGTGAATAACACAAAATAAAATTTTCTATTAATTGATGTTTTAAATTTTCAATGTAACATTTAAATTTTTATTCCAATTTACCCTGGACAAAATACTTATTCCAATTTTGAAATGATGGGAATAAAACTTATATACCTAATCAAAGACTAGATAATTATGCCAATATACCTAACCACACACTAGATATTTAATTAGAGTAACTGCTGACTTATCCAGAGTTTGAGCTCCTTCATATTGATTTCATTTAATTTGTTGTGCTTATTATATTATTTAGTGATGAATTTGAAGTAAAGCCCCACCTATTCATGCATAATCACCGGATCAAAGATCAAAAGCTTAATATTTTATCTCAATCCTAGTCTGAAACGATCCCACCTTGAAACTTACGATCACACCAAAATGTCTCCCTTCTTTGCATGTTACTAATGTTACTAGTTGTCCTTATTTAAGCGTAAAATTATTCAAGCATTTTTATTCAATAATTTAAAATTTTAAAATAATCATTTCGTAGTATGATAACGTTACTATAATTACTATAATAAAGTGAACTAGTCTTGAATATTTCTTGCCCCATTCTTCCAAAAACAAAAGCCTTTTCTCTTCTTATGGAACGTGGGAACACCACTGAATCCATAACCAAACTCACCAAACTCCGTACTGCATTAGTGCAAGACTACACCACCAGTGGTGACCCTGAGCACGGTCGTGAGGGGCGACCGTCCAGGGCCCCACTTTTTGAGGGATACCAAAATTTTATTTTTTATTAGTATATATAGATATTATAATAAAAATTTATATATTTCAAATTATATAAAAATTTTATTATAAAAATTATAAAAAAGTAGTAATTAGAGAAGTTATTTCCTAAAAACAAGTCAATTAGCGAGTGACTAACTAATGCGTGACGTTTTATTTCTTTTTGTATATGTCAACAAGAATACACTTGTGATATTGGACACTAAAACAGTGATAATCAAGCAAAATTGCGAATAAATGGAGGTTGAATATGTGTTTGTTCAAAAAGTCAAATTCGAAGGCGAAACACTATGATGCAAATTTCTCTTAACACACACAACTAAACCTTTTAAGATTTTATTATTTTTTGTATATTATGTATCAAACAATTGACTCACTTGAGAAAATTTTTTAGATTTTCGTTTAGTATTGAAAAACTTTTACCATTTTTTGACAATGACTTGAAATTATGTTGCAAACGTCTTGAAACTTATCTAAATCAAGATAATTCTTATGATCTTGATGATGAAATTATATTTGAAGAACTAAAATTCATACGAGAGGTTTTAACCATTGAATCAAAATCAAGTTATGTGATATTGTAACACATATGAGGACAGTGTGACGCAGTGTGTTTAACTACCTATCTGCCATTGTGACATGTATGAGGACAATTTATTTTACCCATATTACGTGTACATAGCAGTTTCACCATGTCTACAAAATAAACACTAGATACAACTATCTTGCCAGAAGAGTAATGGTATTGATTATTTTCTTCTCTTGACAATGTTCTGCTTCATCATGGCCAAGTTTATAAATTTCTCATTGGGCTATCACTTAGCCATATTATTTGATGAATTTTTCAAAAGATCGAATACATTTTGCAACTTGTTCGACAGTACCTGAGATGGACAAAATCTCGTCGAACTGCACTTTTGTGTCGACAAGCATTCTATTGAAGGATATATAACTTCATTCGGAAAGACCTATTCTTTAGATACCTTCGGTGAATCATATTTCTTTGTTTTGTCTAACCACTAGTAACAGACCCGTGCATACGCACGGGTGAGTAACACATTGTATTCGTTTGGTTCCAAGTCGAAGTTTTCTTCCCAATTGTCGAATCATCTTTTTTTTATATTCGACGTCACCTTGTATTCCTCATTGAGCTCGTTAAATAAATGAACTGAACTTGAGCTAAGCACGTCACCTTGTATTCCTCATTGAGCTCGTTAAATAAATGAACTGAGCTCGACTCGTTTGGTTCATGAGCTAGCTCGTTTGGTTCCAAGTCGAAGTGTTCTTCCCAATTGTCGACATCACTTTTTTTATATTCGAAATAAATGAACTGAACTTGAGCTAAGCATAAAGTCGAAGTGTTCTTCCCAATTGTCGAAGTGTTCTTCCCAATTGTCGACATCACTATTTTTATATTCGACGTCACCTTGTATTCCTCATTGAGCTCGTTAAATAAATGAACTGAACTTGAGGTAAGCATAGCTCGACTCGTTTGGTTCATGAGCTAGCTCGTTTGGTTCCAAGTCGAAGTGTTCTTCCTAATTGTCGAATCTTTTTTTATATTCGACGTCATCACTTTTTTTATATTCGACGTCAAGTCGAAGTTTTCTTCCCAATTGTCGACATCACTTTTTTTTATATTCGACGTCACCTTGTATTCAGTAATTCTAAAAAATGAACTGTGAATCTTTTTTTTATATTCGACGTCATCACTTTTTTTATATTCGACGTCACCTTGTATTCCTCATTGTGCTCGTTGAATAAATGAACTAAACTTGAGCTAAGCACGTCACCTTGTATTCCTCATTGAGCTCGTTAAAAAAACGAACCGAGCTCGACTCGTTGGTTCTAGCTCGTTTGGTTCCAAGTCGAAGTGTTCTTCCCAATTGTCGACATCACTTTTTTTATATTCGAAATAAATGAACTGAACTTGAGCTAAGCATGTCACCTTGTATTCCTCATTGAGCTCGTTAAATAAATGAACCGAGCTCGACTCGTTTGCCCAATTGTCGACATCACTTTTTTTATATTCGAAATAATTGAACTGAACTTGAGCTAAGCATAAAGTCGAAGTGTTCTTCCCAATTGTCGAAGTGATCCTCTCACTTTTTTTATATTCGACGTCACCTTGTATTCCTCATTGTGCTCGTTGAATAAATGAACTAAACTTGAGCTAAGCACGTCTCAAGTCGAAGTGTTCTTCCCAATTGTCGACATCACTTTTTTTATATTCGAAATAAATGAACTGAGCTCGACTCGTTTGGTTCTAGCTCGTTTGGTTCCAAGTCGAAGTGTTCTTCCCAATTGTCGACATCACTTTTTTTATATTCGAAATAAATGAACTGAACTTGAGCTAAGCATAAAGTCGAAGTGTTCTTCCCAATTGTCGAAGTGATCTTCTCAATTGTCGACATCACTTTTTTTATTTGTCGACGTCACTTTTTTTTATATTCGACATCACCTTGTATTCGTCATTGAGCTCGTTAAATAAATGAACCGAGCTCGACTCGTTTGGTTCTAGCTCGTTTGGTTCTAAGTCGAAGTGTTCTTCCCAATTGTCGACATCACTTTTTTTATATTCGAAATAAATGAACTGAACTTGAGCTAAGCATAAAGTCGAAGTGTTCTTCCCAATTGTCGAAGTGTTCTTCCCAATTGTCGACATCACTTTTTTTATATTCGACGTCACCTTGTATTCCTCATTGAGCTCGTTAAATAAATGAACTGAACTTGAGGTAAGCATAGCTCGACTCGTTTGGTTCATGAGCTAGCTCGTTTGGTTCCAAGTCGAAGTGTTCTTCCCAATTGTCGAATCTTTTTTTATATTCGACGTCATCACTTTTTTTATATTCGACGTCAAGTCGAAGTTTTCTTCCCAATTGTCGACATCACTTTTTTTATATTCGACGTCACCTTGTATTCAGTAATTCTAAAAAATGAACTGAGCTCGACTCGTTTGGTTCATGAGCTAGCTCGTTTGGTTCCAAGTCGAAGTGTTCTTCCCAATTGTCGAATGTTTTTTTTATATTCGACGTCATCACTTTTTTTATATTCGACGTCACCTTGTATTCCTCATTGTGCTCGTTGAATAAATGAACTAAACATGAGCTAAGCACGTCACCTTGTATTCCTCATTGAACTCGTTAAATAAATGAACTGAGCTCGACTCGTTTGGTTCTAGCTCGTTTGGTTCCAAGTCGAAGTGTTCTTCCCAATTGTCGACATCACTTTTTTTATATTCGAAATAAATGTACTGAACTTGAGCTAAGCATAAAGTCGAAGTGTTCTTCCCAATTGTCGAAGTGATCTTCCCAATTGTTGACATCACTTTTTTTATTTGTCGACATCACTTTTTTCTAATTGTCGACATCACTTTTTTTATATTCGACGTCACCATAGTGCTCGTTGAATAAATGAACTAAACATGAGCTAAGCACGTCACCTTGTATTCCTCATTGAGCTCGTTAAATAAATGAACCGAGCTCGACTCGTTTGGTTCTAACTGAACTTGAGCTAAGCATAAAGTCGAAGTGTTCTTCTCACTTTTTTTATATTCGACGTCACCTTGTATTCCTCATTGAGCTCGTTAAATAAACGAACCGAGCTCGACTCGTTTGGTTCTAGCTCGTTTGGTTCCAAGTCGAAGTGTTCTTCCCAATTGTCGACGTCACTTTTTTTATATTCGAAATAAATGAACTGAACTTGAGCTAAGCATAAAGTCGAAGTGTTCTTCCCAATTGTCGAAGTGATCTTCTCACTTTTTTTATATTCGACGTCACCTTGTATTCCTCATTGTGCTCGTTGAATAAATGAACTAAACTTGAGCTAAGCACGTCACCTTGTATTCCTCATTGAGCTCGTTAAAAAAATGAACCGAGCTCGACTCGTTTGGTTCTAGCTCGTTTGGTTCCAAGTCAAAGTGTTCTTCCCAATTCCCAACTGAACTTGAGCTAAGCACGTCACCTTGTATTCCTCATTGAGCTCGTTAAATAAATGAACCGAGCTCGACTCGGTTGCCCAATTGTCGACATCACTTTTTTTATATTAGAAATAAATGAACTGAACTTGAGCTAAGCATAAAGTCGAAGTGTTCTTCCCAATTGTCGAAGTGATCTTCTCACTTTTTTTATATTCGACGTCACCTTGTATTCCTCATTGTGCTCGTTGAATAAATGAACTAAACTTGAGCTAAGCACGTCTCAAGTCGAAGTGTTCTTCCCAATTGTCGACATCACTTTTTTTATATTCGAAATAAATGAACTGAGCTCGACTCGTTTGGTTCCAAGTCGAAGTGTTCTTCCCAATTGTCGACATCACTTTTTTTATATTCGAACTTTCACTTTTTTTATATTGGAAATAAATGAACTGAACTTGAGCTAAGCATAAAGTCGAAGTGTTCTTCCCAATTGTCGAAGTGATCTTCCCTATTGTCGACACGAAGTTTTTTATATTCGACGTCACCTTGTATATTCCTCATTGAGCTCGTTAAATAAATGAACTGAGCTCGACTTGTTTGGTTCAAGAGCATAGCTCGACTCGTTTGGTTCATGAGCTAGCTCGTTTGGTTCCAAGTCGAAGTGTTCTTCCCAATTGTCGACGTGAAGTCTCGTTTGGTTCATGAGCTAGCTCGTTTGGTTCCAAGTCGAAGTGATCTTCCCAATTATCGACGTCACTTTTTTTATATTCGACGTCACCTTGTATTCCTCATTGAGCTCGTTAAATAAATGAACTGTACTTGAGCTAAGCATAAAGTCGAAGTGTTCTTCCCAATTGTCGAAGTGTTCTTCCCAATTGTCGACATCACTTTTTTTATATTCGACGTCACCTTGTATTTCTCATTGAGCTCGTTAAATAAATGAACTGAACTTGAGCTAAGCATAAAGTCGAAGTGTTCTTCCCAATTGTCGACATCACTTTTTTTATATTCGACGTCACCTTGTATTCCTCATTGAGCTCGTTAAATAAATGAACTGAACTTGAGCTAAGCATAGCTCGACTTGTTTGGTTCATGAGCTAGCTTGTTTGGTTCCAAGTCGAAGTGTTCTTCCCAATTGTCGAATCTTTTTTTTATATTTGACGTCATCACTTTTTTTATATTTGACGTCACCTTCATTGAGCTCGTTGAATAAATGAACTAAACTTGAGCTAAGCACGTCAGCTTGTATTCCTCATTGAGCTCGTTAAATAAATGAACTGAGCTCGACTCGTTTGGTTCTAGCTCGTTTGATTCCAAGTCGAAGTGTTCTTCTCTATCTGACATTGATGCGATTTCGAGTTTCCGTCTCGCTCTTTCTACTTTGAAATCGAATTAATCGAGAGCGTCAAACTCTAGGGTATAAGCGACATGCCACGCTCTTTCTGGTGAATGATTAGATAAAATGATAAAACATAGGAGGAAAAAAATCCAAAAGAAAAGGAAATAGAAGAGAGAAGAGAGAAGAAAACCGTAACCAGCACCTCCATGAGTTTGACTGCAGCACACCATCATCGTTTTGAGCCTAGAGCAACTTCTGCGACTCTAATCATTAACGCTATAAAACGAAGAAGAGGAAAAGAGAGACAATCAAACGAAAGCAGGGAGAGACCGAGAGAGAAGTTTGTGAGATTCCAAACTTTTCAAATTTGAAATTTGAAATGAGATGAGAGAAGAGTGTGGGAGAGGGAAACAAAACAGGTCAATCCTTTTAGGCATTGTCCTGTGTTCACAGCGGCTTGATTTTGTCGTTCTTCCATCTGAGGGAAAATGGCAGAGAAGAAAAATTTTCAGCTTTATTTGAGACACCAATTGATGCAAAAGAAGGAATACACGTTGGGTAATCCCAAAAACCTCCGTTTTGGAGAGAGAATCGTGTATGAGAGTTTCACTGATAAGGAAATTGTGGAGAAGCACGCACAAAAGAGGAAGCCTAAAATGAGGATAAGAGGAAAATGAAACAGGCTGGATCGAAAAATGTTGGACCGTGTGTGCATTTTTTTTTTTCGTGGGAGACAGTGGTGTAGGTTTGAATTGAATTTTCCATTTGTGGCATGTAAAAAATATTTAAAAAATGGTGATGTGACAAAACATGTTTCAATGATTGACACCTGTAAAAGTTACTCAAACAATGACTCATAGATGTATTATTAATAGATTCCTTGTCGAATCTTATTTGTCTTCTACGTGTTTGCCTCTCTAAGTCAAAAAATTAAATTTCATCATCCAACACTCCTTTTCATATTATACGTGGTTTTGACGTAAGAGGCGTGAATTAAAAATCTCCTGTTTGAAAGTAGGGAGAAAATGAGAGGATAGAAAAGGAATTCACTACTAGAATATTTCCCATTTCTTGCAGATTTTCGTCAAAACCCGTAGAAAAAAATCCCCAGAAAACATGTTTTCTACGAATTTTCCTGCAAAATTCACTCTCAAGTAAAACCTTCGTGGGTAATCGCTTTCTGCGAATTTTAGAATCCGCAGGTAATGAGTGTGTATAAAAAAATTTAAATTAGAAATTTTATATTTTATAAATATATTTTCTTTTTATAATTTTATAAGTAATTATTTATATTTCCTATTTTTTACTTAATTTATATGTATTTTTTACTTTTAAAAAATATAATAAGTTTGCATGTTTTTATTTTAAATTAAAAAAGTAATTTTATTGATTATATTTTATTTTAATTAATTTTAAAAAATTTTATCAAAATCTACAGGTAAATCCCCATCAAATAAATTCTTAAGAAAATTTGTAGTAAATTACTTGCAAAATTTCCTACGAATTTTTAACTAACTTGATTTCCTACAAATTTTTCCTACATAACAGATTTCGCAGGAAATATCCAAGTATGTCCTGCAGATTAAATTATGTAAAAAAATCCACAGATAAGGTTAAAGTTTCCAGCGAATTTTCCTGCAGATTTAAATCTGTAGAAAAATACAACATTTTAAACAAATTCACAGAAAAATCTGAAAGAAAATCCTGCAAAAAAATTCGCAAGAAAATTCATAGGTAATTAACTTATTTCTAGTAGTGGTTAAAAGAAAATAAAAATAAGAAATCAGTGTATTTATATATCATTAAGAAAACTAGAAAGATCTCTTTGACATTTGATTTTTTTGGTAATGAGTTTTCTTTATTTGTTTAGTTAAATGAAAAAAAGGGAGAAGCTAAATTATTAATATAAAATAAAGTGCCTTCTAAATAAAATAAAAGAGTGACATTGTCTCGCCATAATTCATGTTTTCCCTTCACCCTATAGTAGAAGATAAAACTGAGGTATATTATTACTTTTTTTTGTCTGTTTTTTTTTTGATTTTTTTTTTCAGAAACAACGGAAAATTAGTGAAAATTGGGGGAACACTTTATTGAACTATCCTTATGAATTTCTAGAAATTAGTTAAAATTGAAAAGTAGTGCCACATTCTATCATGATTCATGCATGTCTCACTAATTTGAAAGTGATTGACACGAAATGTTTTAATGTATCCTTTTTTTTTTCAAAGTGACACTAAGCCATGTTATAACAGTTCTAGAAGAGATTTAAACTCCTTTGGGGTTACAAGACCAAACTCTTACCACTGAGCTAGCATCTCATGGACAAAAGTTTGGGGGATATATATTTTATTGTATCTTTATAAATCTTTATCTTTATAATTATAAAAGTAATAGTATTTGAGGGTAATTTTATCAAATCATTTAAATAAACACTAATTAATGTCTTTTAGCATTTAATAATTATAAAGGTCTTTTTTGAAATGAAAGAGAGAGCAAAATCCTAAAAAAAATAATTAAATCACTTAAATAAACCCTAATTAATGTCTTTTAGCATTTAATAATTATAAAGATTTTTTTAAATGAAAGAGAGAGCAAAATCCTTAAAAAAATAATTATATAAATTTCAGTGTTAATTGATTTCGTTACAAAATCAAAGAGAGCAAAATCCTAAAAAATAATAATAATTATGGCTCGATTTATTAAGGCCAAGAAGCTAGCTTATAGCTTATTGGACTAGCTTATAAGCTTATTTAACCGAATGAATGGTGTTTGATAAGCAAGCTTATCACACTAGCTTATAGCTTTTTTGAGATGCTACTTGAAGCAGCATCTCAGCTTATAGCTTATAGATTTTTATCTTTTCTCTCATTTTTATCCTCATTATTTTATTTTTTATCCATTTTTCAAATTTAAAATAAAGATAAAATCTTATCCTTTTTCGTCATTTTATATTTATCAGTTAGTTAAACAGCTAATTTTACTAAACATTTCAATTTTAATTAGCTAGCTTTTCAGCTATAAGCTATCAGCTAGCTTACAACTTATTTTTTACCAAACTCAGCCTATATAAATCCCAGTGTTAATTGATTTCGTTTACAAAATCAAACATCCGACATGTTAACAAAATTGAAATCGATTTATTTATCCTTAAAAACTGTAATTTCACGGAAAAGAAAATTGTTAATTTTTTTTTTTGAACAGGAAGTAAGGAAGCTTACGTCGAATATACCTGCGATCGAGCAAACATGAAGTTTTGACGGATTGTCTCTGCAATGTTCATAAAAAATGTCACATTTTTTGTTTCGAATCGATTATTTATCTTTAGATACTATAATTTCACTGAAAAGAAAACAAACAATTTTTTTTTGACAGGAGACTGTGAGAAAGTTCAAGCCAAATATGTCTACGAGCATAAATGGAGTTTTGACAGGTTGTCTTTATAATTTTATAAAAAAGATTGCATTTTTTGTTTTTTAATCGATTTATTTATCCTTAAAAAATGTAATTTCATTGAAAAGAAAATAAACAAAATTTTGTTTGGACATGACACTGTGAAGAAGCTCACGCTGAATATGACTATGAGTAAACATGGAGTTTTGACGGGTTGTCTCTATAATGCTCATAAAAAAATGTCGTATTTTTCTTTTGTTTTAAAATCGATTTATTTATGCTAAAAAACTGAAATTTCACTAAAAAGAAAATAAACAATTGTTTTTTAACAGGAAAGTGTGTTGAAGCTCACGCCGAATGTGTCTGCGATCATTCATGGAGTTTTGACGGTTTGTCTCTATAATGTTCATAAAATAGGTTACATTTTCCTGGTTTCAAATCGATTTATTTATCATTAAATATTGTAATTTTACTTAAAAGAAAACAAACAAATTATTTTTTGAATAAGACACTGTGAGAAAGCTCATGTTGAATATGCATGCGAGCATACATGGAGTTTTGATGGGTTGTCTCTGCAATGGTCATAAAAAAAGGGTTGCATTTTTTTGTTTTGAAATCGATTTATTTATCCTTAAAAACTGTAATTTCACGGAAAACAAAATTGTTAACAATTTTTTTGAATAGGAAGTAAGGAAGCTTACGCCGAATATACCTGCGAGTATACATGGAGTTTTGACAGGTTGTCTCTGCAATGTTCATTAAAAATGTTACATTTTTTTGTTTCGAATAATTTTATTTATGTTTAAATATATACTATAATTTCACTGAAAAGAAAAACGAACAATTTTTTTTTTACAGGAGACTATGGAAAAGCTCACGTCGAATATGCCTGCGAGTAAACATACATGGAGTTTTGACGGGTTATCTTTACAATGTTCATAAAAAAGGTTATATTTTTTGACTTCAAATCGATTTATTTATCCTTGGATATTGTAATTTCATTAAAAAGAAAACAATCAATTTTTTCTTTCGGACAAGAGACTGAGAAATCTCATGCTGATAATGCCTGCAAGTGTACATGGAGTTTTGGCAAGTTATCTCTGCAATGTTCATAAAATAGTTACAATTTTTTGTTTGTTTTGGTAATAGTAATAATATATTTATCAAAAGAAAATATAGTAGTAATAGTATAAATATTACTACGTGCATTGCACAGTTACACTGTAACTCATGGGTGTATTGTGCACGAATTACCTTAATTAGAAGAATTGTGTTCGTGTTATCTTGTTATTTATTTATCAATACTTTTTATAATCTTACAATTTCTATGACACAAATAAAAAAACTTTCAAATGCAAAATACAAAATTATTCCCATAAACTCTGATGCACGGGTAAAAAATATAGTTAAAATAAAACTAGAAAAATACTAATTAATATTTTATTAATATGTGAAATCCTCACTCAATATGAATAAGAAAATTAATCAAAATTCCGTCAAAAAAAATTAATCAAAAAGACATATAATATGAGTTGGAGGGAATATTTGATTAGTACTTGTGATGTTGACAATGACTTGTTTAGTTATAATAGTCAACTATCTAGGAGGCTAATTTGAAACCTGCGTATGCTTAATCAAATTGAAGCTTTTAGATCTGCGATCAGAAACTGCAGCAAATAGAAAGATAAAATAGTTGGCAATTTTGCATCCCTTATAATACATTTGAAATAAGCCACGTGTCAAGCTCGCACCGTGTGCATTATTTACCGTGTCAATATTAAATACTGCAGACGTGTCGCCAATATAAGGCAGCGTACAAGTTCAAAATACAGGTGTCATTATACATTAATAACATTGAATGTAATTTCAATTTTTTTTCTAAAAAATAATAATAATGCTATTTGAATATATATTACAGGAAAGTTATAGACAAATTGATGCTCATAATAAGATCGTAATTCTAATTTGAATGAGCATTAATGAAATTGAGCAGTAATGGGAACGAAAACAGTTTTGCCAATGACAATGGATGAACTAATACCCGATAGATGGCAAAAAAAATATATACAGGTCAGGATCGATGCTGATATAAATTTGAAAAAGAAAAAAAACAATATTTTTATTTACCATAAATAAAAAAATCGTGTATCAATTCGCCTCAATAGAAAATACATTGATTTTTTTTCTGACCAAAATTAAAGGCATAGCCACGTAACAGATATATTGGAATTTGATTTCAAAAGTTATACAAAATCAATTTATTAACAAAATATCAAATAGTATTTCACTTCGTAAAAAAATAGCATTTCATTAAAAAAAAAAAGCATCATATTTTTTTTTATAAATAGGAATATTTTTTTGATCAATAAAAAAAGCATCATATCAAATATCTTATTGACAATATAGATTCAATAATTAAGCTAAATTCATAGAGGTAATTCACTCAAATCCCAATATGGTGGGAAAAATTTATGATGATTAATAAGATCCTTTTTGCTTCTCTAAGAAATCATTTCGAAACAGCAATTTGAGAGCAATCAATGCAAGGAAGGTATCGTATCCTTGATTGGAGCAATCCACGTGTCTTTCAAATTTATTTTTATTTCATTCGATTTTCTTCGGCCATCCCTATCTCTCTGATTGTTCCCTGTCACTCATTTGAAACTTTTCAAATTTCAAATTTTTCTTTCTCTATTGTTTCAATTTACACTTCCCATTCTTCTCCCACCCAATGATATCATGACTTTAAACTGTTGTTCCTTTCTCTGATCGGCCAATGATATCATGACTTTAACTGTTGCGACTGCCGCAGGTACATGCGATGAATTTCCTCTTTGCGAATGATTTGAGTTTTAAGGGAAAGATTTGTATCTTGATGCTTTTGCGTTGTGTGTGTTTTTGTTGGGTTGCAGCATTGTGGGAGTCCTCAAGGAAATTAAATGAAATAAGGTGAAGGAGATTGTTCTGAGGATTGATTTTTCCTCTCATTTTCTTTCAATCTAATAAATGTCAATATATACTCTTTATATATATATATATATATATATATATATATATATATATATATATATATATATATATATATATATATATATATCATCTTCATGTATATATTTTTTTAAAAATTATTATAAGCAAAATTCAATGCTTTTTCCTTTGTAAATTTCCAGGGGTACCAACAATTCGTTGACTATTTCTGACTATAATAAGCAAAAAAGCCATATGCATTTATACTACTGGAAGATTTCTGATTTAGAAGTCTTGAACAACTTAAATCAACCAAAATGAAAGAACTTTTAGTGAGAAAGAAGCTGGAGTTAGAGGAAATATGCACAAGTACACATTTTATTACACAAACATTTTTTTCCTAGCGGACATTCAAGTTATTAGACTATGGTAATATTTTTTTAATTTGTTTTTGAAGATTGTTGTTAGTTGTATCATTTTTTTGTATATTGAATAATGAGCTCCCGATTCTGACTTCAAAGTTTAAAGTTTTTGACATAAATGTTAAGTAACACACCAAGACATAGGGCATTTACATTCGTCTGGTGATGAATAGTCATGAACAGAAGAACGGAGATATGGCTATTAATTTCCCTTTTCTCATCTGTTATTCATATGATTACTACAAAATTCTGTGTCTTATTCACCAATCACGAGTTTGTTATTGAATTGTTATCAAAGTGTGCCATTATATGTCTTCTCAACCATTTTGAAAATCATTTTGCAAAATCTGCAAACCATGAATACATGTTAGAGCAACAAAAGAAGAAGTGCTTGGTAGGAAAAACAAAAAAAATCCTTGAAAAGGTTGAGAAGTGGGACTATGGGAGTTATTGAGTTGGACACTCATAAACTTATAATTTTTTTCTTTGTTTTTTTTTAGTAGGCATTAATAGAAAGGAGTTGCCGCCTTTGTTGAATCATATTTATTAGCAACTCTCTTTATGACTTTAATATTGTGGAAATATGCAGTGATGTAAATTCCATTGTTGACGCCTATCACAGATAAGAGAACTACATCATGGTGTCTTTATGGATGGAATTAGCTTGGAGGGTTGCTTCGCAATACCTAATCGTCCCCTTATCAGAGCTCTGGCAACACTATATCTTCCCATTTGTCTTGCTGAGATTGATATCCAAGATACTTGATAAAGATACACAGGTGAGCTAGAGCAAGTCAAGTTATAGAAAAATGAATACAGAAGCAAATAATAAAATTTAATTGCCTATATGAATAATTGAATCTCTCTGTTTTCCTTCTTTATATATAGGCAATTTATTTGGGAAAAGTGCTGAGGGAAGGCTTCTCACACCCTTCTGTAAATGGGATAATGCCGAGGACTGCACTTCATCCAAATGAGTGCTCCCAAATGTGCCTCACAGACAATAATTTCAACTACTTACCATAAGGTGATGTGGTGGACAAACTTCCTGAAGAGTGGCAAATTGGTCATGTAGAGAGAGTCACAGATGAGCACGGTTGATGGTTTCCACAACTTTTATGGGTTCTTTGGAGAATATAGAATTAGTATCGAGTGTCACAACATGAATACAAATTCAATCTTCTCTCTATGTCGAGGTGAAGAAACTTGACATGAACTGTTATTCATGAAGCTCCTTAACTTCACTAGAAACTTTACTTTCAAATACCAATATTATTATCATGGTAATAGATGATTTTTTTTTTGTCCGCAGACGGAATGACAATCACCACCCGTAAACTCACACACGTAAAGTGGGGATCCCCGGCTCGAACCCGAGCAACCACGAAAAATGTCCAGCCTAACAATGTCGGCTTACGCCAGTTGTGCTAGGCCTTACGGACCTCATGGTAATAGATAATTACAAGCGTGCAGTAATGTCAAATATGCAAATTTATCCATTCAAAATAGTAGAATGTTTGAATCAAGGTATTGTCCTCACAAATCTTCTGCCCCATCTATACAGTCCATGACAATTTACTCCATATTTCCTGATCGGAGTCCTACACATGTTTGGACAAGGCAGAGCAAATAGATGCTACTATTATATAATTGAATAACCATATGTTAACCTTTCTATTAGATAAAATTTTAGAATAATGTTTATTATTTCTTTTTTCTTCCTCCTAAAAATTCTGCTGACGAACAAACTGGACCAGCCATACCACACGGAGAGTTTTATAAAGTTGAAAATTGGAGAAAATATAACTAAAGTAAAGAACATGATTCAGCAAAATCAACAAGACCCCGGTGGTTTGCATAAAATATCAACAATAATACAAGAAAGAAGTGAAGCAATTATATAAGTCACAAGATAGCCAACAAAGTACAAATCTTTGAGCAACCTTAATCCTATGAATAGGAAAGAAGTAACTGACACACATTCTACAAAGAAATCATATAGGTACATTTTGGTTGAGCCTTAAATGAATAATAAAGAGTAAGACTCATTTAGATGAAAATAAGTTCACGAGACACTTAACACCATCATTCCATACAGCAATAAAAAATTAATAACGTGCATTGTCAAGCAAGTTAATTTTTAATAATTTTCTTTATTTAAACAAATTTAAATTTTGTTACCTAATTAATTTATATTTAATAACGTAATAGAAACCCAAATTAAATTTATATTTTTACCTTCTACATGCAAGTTTGAAATTTCAAATTTTAAATAATTTTTAGAAAAATTATTGTCCCTTTATTTTTTATTATCTTTCACCTAATTTATTGAAGATTTTACCTTATCTAAACATATTTACATTTTCTTTTTTAAAAATTAATTTATATTTAATTATATGACAAAAAATTAAATTAAGTTCTTAAGTTATTTGTATCTTCTCCATCCAAATTTAAATTTAAAATCCTGACAATTTTAGGCATATTATTATTATTATTATTATTATTATTATTATTCTCTCAGTTAACTAATTTATTAAAGATTATTTATATGAGAAAATACATTAATATATATATATATATATATATATATCTGTGTGTGTGTGTGTGAATTAACTAATATAGAAATTATAAAATGAAAAATAATATGTGGATAAACATGACCAAAGTGAGTAGAAAAAATTACACATAAAATACGAGAATCAATATTTTACCTAGAAACATGTTTACATATGAGAATTGCTATTGAAAATTGTACTTTATTATAAATTAAGTACCTATTTGAAAGAGCATTAATTTCTAAATTATTATGGATTTTTTTATGAACTCCAAATTACTTTGGATGAACATTAGAAACTTTAATATTTTACATGAAAGAATATTAATATCTAAATTATTATGAATAGGCATTTTAATATAAATAATACATTAATATAAATTTTAAATATTTTTTTAATATACATCGTGCATAGAACAGACCATCATACTATAGGTATATGTTGTTTTTAGGGGATAGATATATGTTGTTACTAATATTTAATTTAATATAAATTACTGAATAAGACATATAAACAAGATACATTATAATTCTTTTTCTTTTTCTTATTTTCTATTGAGATTGGACATTTTGCATGAAAAAATATTCATATATAAATTACTGAGGGTGAACATTTCAATCGAAATTACACATTCGTATGAATTTGTTTAATTAAATTTCTTTATTTTATTATGTACCGTGCAAGGCATGAACAATTGTTTTATTGATATGCTATCTATGAGACCTTTATATAAGTGCGTAGAAAAAATTACACATAAAATACGAGAATCAATAATTTACCTAGAAACATGTTTACATATGAGAATTGCTATTGAAAATTACACTTTATTATAAATTAAGTACCTATTTGAAAGAGCATTAATTTCTAAATTATTATGGATTTTTTTATGAACTCCAAATTACTTTGGATGAACATTAGAAACTTTAATATTTTACATGAAAGAATATTAATATCTAAATTACTATGAACAGGCATTTTAATATAAATAATACATTAATATAATTTTTTTAATATTTTTTTAATATACATCTTGCATAGAACAAACCATCATACTATAGGTATATGTTGTTTTTAGGGGATAGATATATGTTGTTACTAATATTTAATTTAATATAAATTACTGAATAAGACTTATAAACAAGATACATTATAATTCTTTTTCTTTTTCTTATTTTCTACTGAGATTGGACATTTTGCATGAAAAAATATTCATATCTAAATTACCGAGGGTGAACATTTCAATCGAAATTACACATTCATATGAATTTGTTTAATTAAATTTCTTTCTTTTATTGTGTACCGTGCAAGGCATGGACAATTGTTTTATAGATATGTTATCTATGAGACCTTTATGTAAGTTATATTTTAGGTTTAGTTCTCATTCTTATTTATATTAGAGTTTAACTTTTTTAGAATAGAATAAATTTTAACTATTACTGAATGTGTATATCGGTAAATAATATTTCATAGTGGTAGAAAATATATTAGAAAACTTATTAGTGCATATATAGATCACAAGACATCTTTCAAAAAGAGATGAATAATTTTCATGAAGGTGTATTAATATTTAGAAGTAGGCACTACCCTAAAAAAAAGGTAGGTACTTACATTGCATGTGAATGAAGGTTTTAGGATAAATTACTTACATCATATATTCTCTTTGTTCTATATTTGTTAGAGGAATTTGGTTATTTTTTTAAAATTTTCGGTAACATATCATTTCATGATCCGATAAACACAATTTGGATACGAGTCCTGTTAATTGGACACAAAAGGGGACACAAAATGGGACACAAAGTCCGTACTGTACGGACATACGGTCCGTACAGTACGGACACAGTATTTTTTTTTCAATTTTTTTTTTAGATTTTTTTAGCTGTTTAAAAAAATATTTGTCATTAACCAGATAATGAACTGCATTAACCGGATAAATGAACTTCGTTAACCAGATAAATAATGAACTTCAGGGTTGGCATTCACCAGATAATATGAACCATTAACCAGATAAGTGAACTTCGTTAACCAGATAAATAAATGGTTCACATTATCTGGTGAATTATTTATCTGGTTAACGAAGTTCATTTATCTGGTTAATGGTTCATATTATCTGGTGAATGTCAACCCTGAAGTTCATTATTTATCTGGTTAACGAAGTTTATTAATCTGGTTAATGCAGTTCATTATCTAGTTAATGACAAATATTTTTTTAAACAGCTAAAAAAAATCTAAAAAAAAAAATTTAAAAAAAAAATGTTGTCCATATATGTACGGATATACGGTCCGTACACGTACGGATATATAGTGTGTCATATTTTGTCTCAAAATATGTGTACAAATATCATTTTTCTTTGAATACTAACACCTAATATCACCATGTACATCACACGAGTCACCACTCGACACTGCAATGCAATCAAAATATATAAATGGAAAATATTATATTTTTTTTGACAGACAGTAAAGTATTATATTACCTAAAGCAACAGGTAAGAAATTAGGAGTATAAGAAATCAATTACCTAAAAGTTGCAGACTTTTTCGTTAAACAATCAAATGGAACCGACATACCTATAGGATGTTGAAATAATTTTCATTTTATTTATTTTAAATTCATAATATTATTTTATTATTTAATTATTTATTTTAAAGCTATTTATTATATTTAATTATTTTTATTTATCGGGTCATATCATATTGCAACGGATATTTTATTATTGTAACATATATATTTTATTATATCCAATTGATGGTTTTTACCGTTGAAAATTAATTGTGTAGCACTTATACTCAATTAATTAATTCATTAATTGATTTGTTTTGTTTTAAATGAGACCACAACGGCAGGAATGGGAACAAAAGTCTTACTATATATATTGGGCCTGCTTTTCTATTTCATGAGCATAATCACTATTATTTCTAGCTTCGTAAAGAAACGGTGGCTTATTCTTTTCTTCTATCACTCAACGTTTTTAATCTATTGGAAAATAATATTGTTATTGAGAAACCGTGATTTTAAGGGTTTATTGGTTTCCCTGGGCATCCAAGAGTTGTTATTGTGCCTTTCAAGGTTGTTAAACACGAGAGTCTAGACAGATTCGTGGAGCATAGGTAGACTCGACTCGTAAACTCATACGAGTTTACCTAATGTTTAAAATAATATTAATAAGAGAGTCTAGGCAAACTCGTGGTGCATAAGTAGACTCGACTCGTAGACTCGTACGAGTTTATCTAATATTTAAAATAATATTAAATAAATCTACATATCACAAATACTTACTATAAGGAAACGATTGATCTTCCTCTTTTTTGTATGCGTACGGAGCAAAACTTGCGGAATAAGTATTTGTTTCAAAAAAAAGAATGAAACGCATGGAATGGTAGCGTTTTGAGTTTTTTTTTAAATGTCAACACTGACTCGCTGACTCGGCTCAGACTCGCGAGTCAGTCCGAGTCCACCGAGTCCACCTGAGTTTGTGCAGAAACGAGGTACATGACGAGTCAACTTGTCTCGTCCATGTAGAAACGTAAACTCGTAGAATCGGATGAGTCGACTCACGAGTCTAACAACCTTGGTGCCCTTGCTAATTCAAGTGCAGTGCTAGCAAGAAGTGGTTGTTGTATCCTGGAGGGTATTAGCCTGGAGACTAACTGCATCGAGTAATTTACTCGTGGTGGCGAAATACTCTTAAGCTCAATGCTTTGCACGCCTCAGCCAAAATCCATAAGTCTATCTTCATGTATTTTATTTTATTTAATTGCATATATTATTTATTTGATTGCTACTTATTTTTCTTTGTTTTTGTGCTAATTATTTTTCAGGTTTATTTTATTAATATTTATGTGAATTTTATTTTTGTTAATTTAGCAACCAATTTTTCCAAAATAGGAGACCTACCAGAGCTTGTGTTTGGAGGAGAAAAATGTTACTGCATTCACACACCTTAAAACAGACTGAATTACGATATTGTATATTTAAGTATGTTGGTTTTGGATATAGATTGGGCCAAGTAGCAATACCTTATTATATCGAACTAATGAAGATCAACATTTTATATGAAAAAAATACAAGAATAAATATTTCACATAAAAATATTATATACGTATGAGTTATTAACATAAATCTTTCTTCTTTATTATCTTCTCACATAATTATCAAATTGGATTTTTTATTTGAGTAAAATTGAATTTTCATTTATCAAATTAATTTATATATAATTATACGAAAGAAACAAGTTAAATTTATATGTTTGTTTTTCATCTTTTCCTTAAAATTCAAAATACATAATCTAAATAATTTATATGAAAATAATTATTAATTTTTTATTTATTATCTTCTCACCTAAATAATTTATTTAAATTTTTTTAGTTTAAGCAAGTTTGAATTATCTTTTACAAATCTCTCTCTCTCTCTCTCTCTCTCTCTCTCTCTCTCTCTCTCTCTCTCTCTCTCTCTCTCTCTCTCTCTATATATATATATATATATATATATATATATATATATATATATATATACACACACCCGTGTGTGTAAATCAATCAATATAGAAATTACAGGTAAAATACAAAACACGAGAATGAATATTTAATAAAAAATAAGGAGAATTTATGAGTAGGTGTAAATTATACTAATACATGGGAATAAATATTTTACGTAAAACGATATCAATATATGAATTTGTTATACACAATGTATACTTTAACCTGTGTAGGAATGAAAATTTTACGATAAATAACTTACATCATATATTCTCACACAGAGATGACTTTTTTATATGAAAACATATTAATATCTAAATAAAAATAAATTAGTATTCAAATTATAGAGTTAAAAATATAATATAAGGAGTTGGACATTTTGCATAAAAGAATATTCATATCTCAACTACTAAGGATGAACATATGTATTTCCCTAATGTAATACTTTTGCATGCCAATTTTATAAAAATTTCAATAGAAATTACACATTCATATGAATTTGTTTAATTAATTTTTTTCTTTTATTATGTACCGTGTGTAGCATGGACCATCGTAATATAGATAGTTTATCTATGAGACCTTATATAAATTATATTTTTATTTTTATTCTTATTCTTATTTCCTATTACAGTTTGGTTTTTCCAATGAATAGAATAAATTTTAACTATTGTACAAAAAAAAAGAATAAATTTTAACTATTAGCGAATGTGTATATCAGTAAATATTGATATCTCATGGTGACAGAAAATAGATAATAAAACTTATTAATATATAGATAAGAAGAGATGAATATATATATATATATATCTTTCAAAGAGATGAAATATTCTCATGAAGGTGTATTAAGATTTAGAGGTAGGTACTTACATTGTAAATGAATATTTTAGGATAAATTACTTACAACATATATTCTCACACAAAGATGAATATTTTACATGAAAATATATTAATATCTATATAAAAATATATTATTGTGGTACTTACATTGTAAATGAATATTTTAGGATAAATTACTTACAACATATATTCTCACACAAAGATGAATATTTTACATGAAAATATATTAATATCTATATAAAAATATATTATTGTGCTCTCATTTGGTGTAATGTTATTTCACTCTACCTCTTGATTTGTCGTATATTAGTTGGTAGGGGAATCTGATTGTTTTTTTTTTAATTTCCACTAAGATAACATTTCCCAATTTGATAAACACATAATTTAGATATTAACACCTAATATCGCCCCATGCACCGCACAAGTCACCACTCGAGACTGTAATACAATCAAAATAGAGGGCAAAGAGCATATTAACTCAAGCCACGGTAAGAAATTAGACGTATAAGAAATCAATTACCTAAATTGCAAATTTTTTCATTAAACAGTATGATGGGACCGACACACCTATAGGAGTCCTAGCAGAGCTTGTGTTTGGAGGAGAAAATGTTGATGAATTCACAGGCAAACTAAGTTACAATATTATATATTTAGGTGTGTTGGTTTTGGATCTAGACTGGTCAGGTAGCAACACCTTACTATCATTTTATCAAACTAATGTACCTTGCACAAAAAAGACTATGGGCCATGGACCCAACTTCAAATTGAATACTTAATGATAAAATTTATAATTTGATGGTTTTTATGATTCATAATTTATAAAATTACAAATATTTTTTTTCCTCTTTAAAACATATATATCCTTCATAAACTTTTTCTAAACTTTCAAATACATTTAAAATTATAAATATTTTGTACATATGTTCAGAAATCCTCCGCGTACAACATGCATGGCGTAATTTACAACAAATGTATAAATTAATTTGCAACCTCATATATAATTTATATTTTTTCCCTATATTCTATTTTAAATAATTTATATTTTATTTTAAATATGATAATTTATATTCAGCCACATCTGCTAGTTGTCTACGTTTAACTATATTTGATCAAAATATTTCAAAGTCAAGATATATCCCGTGCATGACACAGGTCTATACACTAGTTGTTTTACAATTAGCCAAACGTAGCTAGGAGCACGATCTTGTGATCTTCAATTAATCTGACTCCACTATATCTTCTGAATTTATAATTTCACATAAATCAATAGCCAATATGGCCAGAAGAATTTTTAATCAGAGAATAGAGCCGATTAGAAAATATGGACCTCTCTGCGTTTCACAAGAAAGGTCAAATATAAGGTCGGCGTTCCACCGTTCTTGTTTTTCGTCAAAGGTTTGGCAACGTGTATTGTATGTATAGCCTTGCAGTGGTAGCAGATCTACGACCGACCTCAACTTAGTAGAGTAGTTGGAGATCTACCTCTTTTTGCGGCACGGGATCCCAAGTCTCAAAAATATAAAAATAGGTTTAAATATGAAATTGGTCCCCAAAAATCCGTAAAGTTCATTTTTAGTCTTTCAAAAAAATCTGTAGGTTTTTAGTTCCCCAAATTTGAAAAAGTTTTTCCGTCAGTCCCTCTAGCTGACACCGTTTGTGTCGCTTATGTGGCGCTTATGTGGCGGGGACTAAAAACGAACTTTCAGAATTTTTGGGGACTAAAAACGAACTTTTAGAATTTTTAAGAGACTAAAATCATAACGTCGAATTTTTGAGGGACTGGCGGAAAACCATTTTCAAATTTGGGGTACAGAATTTTTTTAGGGAACTAAAAACGAACTTTGCGAATTTTGGGGGGACCAATTTCATATTTAAGCCTAAAAAATAACAGATTTCAAATAATTAATTACTCCCTCCACACTCAATTGTAAACAAAAATACCTAATAATTAAGGACGATAGTTAAGTGTATTTAATTTTTTTGATTTATATAAAATAGGAATTACGTTTACTAAACAACCCTTAATCATAATGGTCCTCACAACTTTTTTTGGAAAATAAAAGTTGAATTAACTTAAGGGTGCTTTTTGAATAATGACATTAAATATAAGTAGACTAGTTAAAATTTGCTCATATTTGAGTACACCAAACTTTAACACTTTTTGCTTATAACCGAGTCCAGAAGGAATAATTAAAAACCTAAGTGGGCTGGATTAGTAGCACCTCACTAGCTGTGGCATAGGACTACCTCCTAAAGAGAGTGAATATATATATATATATATATATATATATATATATATATCTTTTTACCGAAAATACCTCGTATATATTCCTAAAGGTGCTCTTTACGGGACCGAAAGTATAGAGTTGGGTACTAGTGCACAAACGACTGATCAAGGAGGCTACGTCAATGGGTCGGGCTGGAAAAGGTATCTATTCAGTCGATCTCAAGGTGGGGCACCCTAGTGTGGTGTCGACTGAGGTGTGGGCTGTCGAAAGCGGTCGGAGTGGGTTTCACAAAAATAAGGGAGGGGTTACCCAAAAAAGGGAGGAATGCTGGAGCGCAATGGTGCGACGACAACGTGGAATAAAAAGCGGTAGATGGTAGGGCAAAGCAGCCTGAGGACAATGGTGGCAACGACAGTGCTGGAATGATTCCATGGTGGGGACAATCAATCAGTTGTGTATTGGTACACCATTTTTTGGCAGTGTATATTAAGTACCGCCATTAGTTAAACCAGAAGTGGCAAGTTACAAAATTAGAAACAATAATATCCTAATCAAAGGTGGTAATTCTTCTAACCATACTTGATCTAGATCTTTTAAAGCTAATTTTTCCATGCAATGGGCAGCCATGTTCCCATTTCTCCTAACGTGAGAGTATGAGACATTGAGACATATCTTAATTAGGCTTCAATCTTGAAACAAACTATAAGCACTTGCCTAACTAGTTGTTGGGGGAATTTCCTTTCTTCCAAAGCTTATGGGCTGCCATGTTCCCATTTCTCCTAACGTAAGAGTATGAGACATTGAGACATATCTTAATTAGGCTTCAACCTTGAAACAAATTGTAAGCACTTGCCCAACTAGTTGTTGGGGGAATTTCCTTTCTTCCAAAGCTTTCACCACAATTAGGGCATAAGTCTCCAACACTACTTCACAAAACACCATGCACTTTGCGAATGCAAGCCCTAACTTCACCACCCAACCTTTAGCTACCCCCAAATCATCCATACACTGCCTCATCCAAGTCGTCGACGCTGCCATCACCTCATCATTTTCGTTTCTTACCACTGCACCAAACCCCTAATCTCAACTTTCTTATTTCACCGCATCCATGATCACCTTGAAAAAACTCGATGAAGTTGATTGCTACTTCTAGGAGATGGGCTCTGCCTTGGATTGAACAAGCTAGATGTTGATGGTGCTGATGATTTAGTACTCATGAAGCCTAGAGGACGCTTTTTCAACCGACTTCATAAACAATATTTGATCTCCTTCAAAATACTTTTTGTTTCTAGCCTACCAAATGTTATATAGTATAGATGCTTCTAAATCCATAGCTGATGTGGGCTATTTTTTTTTTTGAAAAGGCAAAACAAGATTTTATTAAACAAATGTAGGACACAGATTCAAGGTGAGCCCATCCCACCACCAGTACAACTAGATAACAAATTATAAGTCACCAATAAGTACAAGTCATGAAAGCAAGGTATTATAACAACAAAAATTCAAAACAGCTCCTAAAAAAATTATCAGCTAGTGACACTTTACCACTCGCCAATATAGATTGTGCCTCGACTCATGTTGACTGCATCTCCTTTTGCATATGCTAAGGGACAGAATCAAGAAGCAGTGGACTTGAAGGACACAACACAAAGCCTTTCCAATCCACTTACTCACATATTATTTAACTTAGTTGCAAATACACACCAAATCAGTGCACCAAGACTGAACATCTGTTGTAGAATCTGTATTAAAGAGGACGCCCTTTTATAGCTGCAATGACACACCAAACCAGCTGTATTATTCGCACTACACAGAGGTCTCTTCATTTGCACGTTGAGTTGGCATCTCCACAGTGATAATTTGTTCAGCAGAATCCTCTACCTGCCTAGCCACTCTGCAGGATTATGGCACCACTGTGCCACAATCCCTATTTGGTTCCTGCATTTTGAGTTAATCTAATTCCAAGATTTTAGCTTTACATCTTCTACTATGCTAGATACCTCCGCTACTTTTGATTGGAACACCACCTTATTCCTCGCTTTCCATATGGACCAAATACAAGCAAACCATATGACTAGAAACCTATCTCTATACACCCTACCTCCACCAAACAAACCTTTGAATTATGCCAAATGCCTTCTCCCCTCACATTGCATAGCAGAATATATCCCAAGCCATTTTAAAATCTCCTTCCACACCTTCACAAATACTCCACACACAAAATCAAGTGTGACACCGTCTCAACTTCATGGCAACCTCCTGAGCACATTATAGACTCCCTATCTATGACCTCCCTTTTAAACAAATTCTCCTTGGTCGGTATTCTATCCTTTAGCAATTTCCACACAAATATAGTCACTTTCAGACAGAATCATTTTTTGCCACACCTTTTTATGTAACCCATCTGCCTCTTGAGCCGAACTCTTCATGAGGACTCTATATGCTGACCTCACTGAGTATTGACCTGAATTTTCTTCTCTCCATACCCAACGGTCTCTCTCATTCTCCTTAATGTCGGCCGCTCCTAATGTCTCCCTCAAATTTTGCACAATTTTTTCCTCCCATTGAAATAACCTCCTCCTCCACTTCCAATCTTAATACCACCTCCCCTCTGTTTGTTTTCTTAAGTCTGCCATGACAACCTCTTTATCACATGACAAGCCAAATAATCTTCCAAACCTAGTTTTAAGATTTCCTCCTTCACACCATGATTCACTCCAAAAGAGTGTGTCTTTCCCAATCCCAACCTTCTTTGTCAAAGAATTTGATATCCAATTTTGATTATATCCCCACACCTTCCTCCACTGAAAATATGTCCCTCCACCACAAAGATCCAGCTCTCACACTCCCCTCTAAACCTCCTACCCCCGCTCCATACTTACATGCCAGAACCTTATACCACAACCCCTCATTATCTGCCTTCATCCTCCAATGCCATTTCCCTAATAACGCTAAATTAAAAGCTCTCATATTTTTTTATCCCCAAGCCCGCTCCTCACGCTCTCTACACATGGTATCCCATTTAACCCAGTTCACTCGCTTAGATTCTTTGCTCACACCCCAAAAAAATTGTTTTAACAATGGCTCAAGGAGAGAGATAATACCTAACAGTGCCTTGAAGAAGGAAAGAAAGTAGATCGAGAGAGCGTAGAAGACTGACTTTAAGAGGACAGAACTACCTCCCATAGATAAATTACGGCTCTTCCATGCTGAAGCCTCTGCCTAATCGTTTCTACTACTGGAATCAAGTTGCTTTTCTTCTTGGATTAGCACCAACTGGGAGGCCTAGATAAGTAAAAGGAACGACAACAACTTTGCAATTTAAAATGAATGACACCTCCTCCAGCCACCATTGTCAGACGTTCACTCCCAAAAAATGGCTTTTATGGAAATTAACTTTCAAACCTGATGTCGCTTCAAATAGATGAAGAACAACGTTGATAGCCCACATATTTGTCCAACTTTTCTCGCCTACAATGAGCGTGTCATCGGCAAATTGTAGATGCTAAGGTTTTTCTTCTTCCTTTTTGCTTCTTTCACCACCTCATTAGCAATTAGAGTTCTGTCTAAAATTTGTCTACCACTTATGAAAGCTGTTTGCGATTCTAAAATGACCTTGCTAACAGTCCCTTTCAAATGATTGGCTAGTAATTTTGACAAAACCTTGTACATACACCCAATGAGAGAAATCTTTCTATAGTCGGCAATCTTCAAGGGATTCTCTTTCTTTGGCATCAAAACAATGAATGAGATATTAGACCCTCTCACAAGCCGACCATTAGAATGAGATTCGTTGATAAAATTCATGAAATCAGATTTAACTTACCCCCAAAATTCTTTTATAAATCCAAAGTTGACTCCATCTGGGCCTGGGCTCCTATAGCTCTCACAATCCTATACTGCTCTCCTTACTTCGTCTTCTAAAAACTCTGCAGTTAGCCCCTCATTTTCCTCTGCTCCGATCTTCTTGAACACCATATGTTCTAGTAATGGTCTTTCCCAGGTTCTGCTTTTGAATTGATCCTCAAAATGGTTGACAATTTCATTCTTCACTACCTTTACCCTTCCAGCTTTTTCCCCTTCACATCAATGCTAAGGATTTCATTCACTCTTCTTCTCTTGTTGATGCATCCACGAAAGAATTTGGAGTTAGAATCGCCTTCACACAGCCATCTAATTATAGCCTTTTGCCATAATAAGACACTTTGTGCCTTAGCAAAGCTAAAAATCCAAGCATGACAATCCCTCTTGGCTACCACTCCTTCCTCCTTTAAATCTGAACTCTCTCCCTTTAAGTCCCATTTTTTTAGCTCCTCCTTGGCTTCATTTAGCCTTTCTCCTAAATTCTCACAATGTTGTTTATGCTATTCCTGAACGTGGCAAAAACACAAGAAAGAAGAAGTTTGAATTGGGTTTTAGAAATCTTTTCTTAAAACTTGTGTACTTTTGAAAACTTTTTCAAAACAACTCTTTAACAAAATAGTAATGAAAACAAGTAAAGAGAAGAGAAGAGAATGACAGTGATTTATACTAGTTCACTATCACCTGATAGCTACGTCTAGTCCCTTCACACACTTGAAGGATTTCTCCGCTATAATCAACCTGATTACACTTGAGAGTATACTATTGCCAAACTGGCTATACTCACAACTTCTTAGAACGACTTAGTACAGTCAAGCCTCTAAGGAATGTAGCCGCTACTGGGCTAAAAACAGTGTTCAAAAGTAGTTTGAAACAATATCAAATAACTCTCTGCAAAGAGGATATACGATGAAAAACTCAAGCACAAAGAATAACTTTCAAACTGGTAAAATGTTTAAGTGCTTGTTCAATGTGATCTCATATACTTGGAATAATTTCTTGGTTGGTCACTTTGATTCACAGCATTTCAGTTTCGTTAACCTACTTCAGTGGGAGAAGTAAGGTATATAAAGCTAGGGTTGTGAATAGTGCCGTTGTGACCTAACAACTCTTTTCACCAAAGGACAAAACTTCAGATCCCCTTTGTGTGGCTTTTAGCAAGTCACGTCGCTTTCTACTCTGCTCTTGCATACTGACACAGCAGACTTTTGCAGGATCTTGTCCCTTATGATCTTTTTGAAAAATAAGACACTTCTTGAGCAAGTTTTCTGATGATTATAAACGTTGACATTCCCTTTGGCCTTTGATTCCTCGTACATTAAAATACTCATCAATGAGGTCTCTTTATTACATGAAGTAACCTTTAATGAACACTCAATCTGATTTCCAATCAGAGTATCTGTCAAACAGATGATGCTTGTTACTGAGATACTCTGTTCACCAGAGTGAGCTTGAAACAGAGACAAGTTCTTCAGTACAGAATTTGTTGATATTTCATATAACAGAGTCTTGTAGAAACAGAATAAGGCTTCCACTGGGTAGTCTATTCAATAGTCTATTGAGCATTGACCAAAAAACAGAGTGTTGACTAAGACCGAGCATGGTCTCACCAGAGCATGGTCTATCTGAGCGTTGACTAAGACAAAGTGAGGCTATCAGATGATGACATCAGCAATTTTCAGAGGATCAATGCCAGACTCAGATTCATGAAACTGGGAGTGAAATGCACACTTTCACTTAGTCTTCTGAGATAATTTCTTTAGATGAATAGTGACTTCTGCACACTAATAAACACATCAGAGGATAAATTGTTTTATTAGCTATTTGTTATCGTCAAAACAATTAAGGGTCATTGTTTCTGAATCCACTTGATTCCAATAATCTCCCCCTTTTGATGATGACAAATACATAGATTGATGAATAATTTTTCATTTAGAAAAATATTTACTTAAAGGAATTTCAGAGGCTCCCCCTGAATTAAGCACATATAAATATTTTCTAAGTGTAAAGTCACATCTGATGAATGTATCACATCAGAACATTCCAAATAAAGTATCAGAGCTTTCATAAACAGAGAGATCTATCAGAGCATATATATTAACACATCATCAGATTATACATTCCAAGTTAATGTATTAGAGTAAAAAATGCAAAAATGCAATGCATGACGACACTTGGTTGATACATCAGGTTCATCAATTACTCTATATTTCTATATTTTCTTCTCCCCCTTTTGTCATCAGACAAAAAGGTTAAGAATAAATAAAGAACATCATAGTCAAAATAGAGTTTGAGAAAGATAAAGTTGAAACAGAATAATTATCGAACGATAATGATTTCATTTCTCAGGTAAAAATTCCATATTACAAAATTGTTTTCTTACTAAGAAGATAAAAACAAAAGGGTGAACTAAAACCTAAAGGCTATCTAAGGTTTCTTCAACTGATCCACTATAAACTGCAGCATAGAAGTGACATCCTCATGCCTCTTGTTCGAAACTTCCATGAATTCCTTGAAGCTTTTGTTGTCTTTAACAAGTTGGTCCAAGACCTCTTTAGGAACAACAACAGAATGACTTGTGGATGCAGAAGCAGACCCAGAAGCAGAGGGCTGAGTCACCATTGCAGTTGAAGTAGGAGGAGGAGTTATTGGTTCTGGTGCAGGTTGAGGAACAGGAGCAGGTGGAGGTATAGGAGCAGGTTCTGGTTCCCTAACAGCAGGGGTTGCAAATCTTTGAGGTACCCTCTAAGCAGAAGCAGTTTGGAGTCTTCTGTCTCTCTCAAGTTGATCCTTCCTATGCTTCTCAAACCAGAAATTGACAAAATGCCAATTTTCATAAAAATCTTCCAGAGCCTGTGCAGTGCCAACACCGTCCAGTTTATCTTCCTCAATCACTCTCCATATATCAAATTCGTACTGTCTCCTAGCCTTAAAAACTTCAAATCCAGCAAAGAGGCGTGGATTAGGCTGAGGTACAACTCTTGCTTCCCGATGGTTGGGTGGAGGTTCACAACTAATTTAAACAGCTGGAGCAGGAGGTGGAGGAAGAAGTAGGGTTGGTGGATTAATGATGGTGACATCATGATCAAGTTCAAGTCCTTGAACTACTTCAGTAGCAATTGTAGCAGCAATGACCAGGTCATCATCTACAATTGGTTCTGTAGCAGATCCAGGTTCAGGCAGAATTGATGAATGAGGTAGATAATGGATTTGAGGTGGATAAGGTACTAGAGTGTCTAGTTGAAAGGAGGGATTAGAGACTGGTTGTAAAGAGGTAAGGGATTGTGCTTCACAAAATGTATCAGAGCCAGGTGTAGGAGATAGGGGTTCCTGGATAATAGGCTCAGGTTCTGTTTCAGGTTGGGAAGGGATGTTTAGGTTAGGTTGAAATGGGGGTGGTGATAGAATAGATGTAGGTTGTGGTGAAGGTATTTGAGTGGGTTCAGGTTGTGTAGTTTATGGTGATGATGTAATTGTTTGTGGTTAAGGTGAAGAAATTGGTGTGGATTGTGGTGAAGGTATAAGTAAAGTAGTGTTGGTTGATGGGTGAGCAACAGAGAGGGGCTCAATGTAAGGAGTTGAGACTTTGGGTAATGGTCTCTGTCTTTTTCTCAGAGGTATGTAATCTTCTTCATCTTCATCAGATGAAGAGTCAGAAGGTAATGGAGGCAAATGCTTTTGGGTAGGCTTAGAATGGGTTAGTTTACAAGGTTTGGAAGAAGGAACAGATGTAGGAGGTTGTGGAGGCGGAATAGGGTTAGATGGTAATGACTGAGAGGATTGTGAGGTTTAGGTTGCAGAGGCATCTGTAGCAACAGTCCCAGTGCCATAAACAGAATCATACAAACCAACAATTTGATCAAGTACCTTTGGTTTCTTAGCAGCAGGGGGATCAGCCAATTTGGTGATTCTCTTCAACTTGGTTGTAGCAGGAGCAGCAGTAGTGGTGGTTGCAGTAGCAGTAGTGCCAGAAGCAACAACAGAAGGAGCAATTGCAGCAGTAGAGGCTTCATCCTGAAGCCTTTTCTGTCTAAGATCCTCACGGAATAAGCGGCATTCCTCTTGAGATTTTCTAATAATCTCATCAACTTTAACCTTCTCCTCCTCTATTTCTTCTGGTATTACTGAGGGCATGAAGGCAGGTCTCACTGGTGGAACCAGTGGAGGTGCATGGGAGCCAATCGAAATACTGGTACTCCTTGTTACTCTTCTAGTAGGCTCAAGAGAGGCAACCTCAGTAATCTTTTTCTTTCTCTTCCTGGTGGGCTTGGCAGCAGCTTCCTCTTCCTTCTGGATTTTATCAATAATTTATGAAGATAAAACTCTCATCATCTTCAATTTATCACTGTTGAAGATTGGAGCACTTACAGTTTTTAGTGCAACTCCAGCTTCTTCAATATTTAACCCTTGAAGATGCTTAATAAGTCCTTGATTAGCCAGAAGCGCAGAGATCACCCTTCCATAGGGTATATTCAAGTTCTTCCCTTTCCTGGAGAAAGAAATGTTTCTGCGCAAGTGATCGAAGATAAGGCTTGGCAGATTGATCTTGGATTTGAGTTCATACTGCCACATAACAAACTTGTGGTCTGAACTCACAGTGTCAACAGATCCAGACTTGGGGTAGAATGCAACTCTTGATGATCTTGAAAAGCACCCGAAACCTGTTCTTCATGTCCACAGCCTTTGAACTTCCAAGGTTCTCATAGATAGTAGAGTTGATGGTTTCCATTCCACCATACTCGTCTTCCCAGTTGTTTGTGAGTCTTCTTCCAGAGTTAGGGCACTTGATAACGTCAGAGGTCAAGTCCTGTGTAATTACTAAGTGTCTCTTTTGTACATAGCTGTAGATGGTGTTGTCCTTGGTTCTAGAAAATCTCCAGAACTCCTTCACCAGCTCGTGGTAGATGGGATAGTTCTCCATGTAGAAGAAATCTACAATGCCCATATCAGCAAAATCGGTTCTGAAGTCGTACCCATTATCAGCAAGATCTTTGAAGTTCACATCTGATTCGCACATCACTTTCAGTTAATGTTGCTCTGCATTCGTTAAAGTAGGTAGAGGTTTAGGTTCAGGACCATACACAAGCATGCATTGCAAAAGAGAGTAGTAGAAGCAGAGGGCACGTAGCGAGAATGGGGTTTAGGGTTTCAAGTGTGAGGCTTCTTAGAAAAAGATAGAGTGGATAGTGGATGAGTGAGTGTATCTAAAACATGTTGAGGAAGGCAAACCGCCTTGTTCAGTTTTCAAAATAAATGAAATAAATAATTTCTCATTTTAAAAATGAAACGTGTCAAGCTCTGCCATAAAAAGGCACAGTAAAACTGTCCTCGGGCAGTAAAAAATAATTATGACTCAGTGAGAGTAAATCTCATCCACTAACGCATCAATCAGTCTCAAAGAGACACGTGTACACAAAGATTCCCAGAGGGAACTTGTAACAGATTCACATGAATATGAACAGTTAATTAACAACAGAGGATGCAAAAATAATAATAAATACTAAAATAATGGCTATATATAAAACAAAGGCATATTAGAAAAACAGACGCAATAACAAAAACAGATGCACATGTCAAAATCAGAGGCACACATGAAAACAAAGGCACATATGTAATCAGATGCAGGCATTTCGGAGGCACAAAAATCAGAGGTAGCTTAAAAACAGACGCAACATCAAAACAGAGTCATATGATCAAATAGACATAGACATTTCAGAGGCACAAAAAACAGAAGCATATATATTTAAATTAAACACTTATTCCTTTATAAGATGAAAATTCAAGTTCTTTCTTATAAAGTTGAATCTATTTTTAGGAAGGGGTTTTGTAAAGATATTTGCCCATTGATGGTCAGTATCAATAAATTTAATTTCAAGTATTCCTTTCTGAACATAGTCTCTAATGAAGTGATGTTTAATTTCAATATGTTTAGCACGTGAATGCAAAATAGGATTCTTAGTCAAACATATTGCTGAGGTATTATCACAGTATATAGGAATGTTACTCTCTTTTATCTGATAGTCCTCAAGCTGATACTTCATCCATAGCAGTTGTGAACTACAGCTTACTACAGACATGTACTCAGCTTCTGTCGTTGATAGTGCAATTGTGCTTTGTCTTTTGCTGGACCATGAGATAAGGTTAGCTCCAAGAAATTGACAACCACCATTTGTGCTCTTTCTTTCAATTCTATCTCTAGCAAAGTCAGCATCACAGAAACCTACTAACTTGTAATTTTCTGAATTCTTAAAAAGCAATCCAAGATTAGTAGTTCCTTTGAGATACTAGATTCATCTTTGCCGAGAGCACATGTTGGATGCATTGGTGTGCTCATTGGTTTGGTTTCCTCAAGCTTGAACTTCTTTAAGAGTTCTTTCATATATTTAGTTTGATGGATATAGGTTTCATCTTGACATTGCTTGATTTGAATACCAAGGAAGAATTTTAATTCTCCCATCATGCTCATTTCAAACTTATTCGGCATAAGCTGAGAGAATTCCTCAGAAAGAGATTCATTAGTAGCACCAAAGATAATATCATCAACATATATTTAAACTATAATAAAATGCCTTTTAGATGATTTTCTAAAGAGTGTGGTGTCCACCTGTCATCTTTCAAAATCATTTGATATTAAAAAGGAACTAAGTCTGTCATCCCAAGCTCTTGGGGCTTGTTTAAGACCATAGAGAGCCTTTTTAAGTTTGAAGACATGCTCTGGATAACCAATATCTTCAAATCCAGGTAGTTGTTTTACAAACACTTCCTCACTTATAAAACCATTTAAGAATGCACTTTTTACATCCATTTGATATAATGTAATGCCATGATGTGCAGCAAATGATAATAAAATTCTAATTGCTTCAAGTCTAGCTACAGGAGCAAAGGTTTCAGTATAATCTATACCTTCCTCTTGTGAATACCCTTGAGCAACAAGTCTAGCTTTGTTTCTTACCACTTTGCCATCTTCATCAAGTTTGTTTCTGAAAACCCACTTGGTTCCAATGGCTTGCTTATCCCCTGGAGGAGGCACAATCTTCCAAACATCATTTCTCTAAAATTGATTGAGCTCTTCTTGCATAGCAAGTATCCATCCATCATCTATTAGTGCTTCATCAATTGTCTTGGGCTCTATTTCTGATAGCAATACAAAGTCAGAGTGTTCCCTAAGAGATGATCTTGTTCTAACTCTATCACTTGGTTCACCAATGATCTGGTCCTTTGGATGACGGGTTTTGAACTTCCAGTCTGTTGTCATTTCTTTTTGAGTCTTGTCACCAGATGCAGAATCAGAGTCAGCACCTGTGACACTATCATCTGTTTCTTTGCTTATCTGCATATTTGCAAAGATCTCATCTAGCTTTGACATTTCATTGTCAGGCTTCTTATCATCAAATCTCACATGCATAGCTCATCAATAATTAATGTTTCTTATACTCTGTAAGCTTTAGAGAGTTCAGAATATCCTAAAAAGATAGCTTTGTGTGATTTTGAATCAAATTTTCCAAGATTGTCTTTTGTATTGAGAACAAAGCAGTCACACCCAAATTTGTGAAAATATGAAATGTTAGGTTTTCTTCCTTTCCATAATTCATAGGGAGTCTTATTCAAGATAGGTCTAATATAGATTCATAGGGAGTCTAATTGACTTACACTTAGTAAGTTATGCTTCAGGCCATCAACAAGTAAAACATTATCAATTGAAGGTAGAAATTTCTCACCAACTTTTCCACTTCCAATGATTTTACCTTTTTGGTTTCCTCCGAAACCCACTGTTCCACTTTCTTTAAGTTGGAGTTCTTGGAACATAAGCCTTTCTCCCGTCATGTGACGTGAGCAACCACTGTCCAAGTACCAGGATTGGTGTTTCAACTTTATTGCTAAGCAAATCTGCAACATATACAATCTTGTCCTTATGTACCCAAATCTTTTTGGGTCCTCTTTTGTTAGTTCTAGAAGGATACTTGTGCTTTTTATTTTTCAATTCATAACAAGTACTTCTAATGTGTCCTTTCTTATTGCAAAAAGCACAAAGCAGACTGTCACTATGATTGTTGGTATCTTTGGTTTTCAAATTTGTGTTTTGAAAAGTGGGTTCCTCTGGTTTGTAACCAAGACCCCGTTTACCATTTTGGCTTACACCTCAAATCATAGATGCTTGTTTACTTCGTGTAACACACTCAGCAAGGAATCATTGAAATCCTTCTTCATATTTTGAAGAGTTACATTCAACTTTTTCCTCAGTCTTAGAGCTATCACTCACCAGACGGTGATTTTCAGCTTTGAGCTTCTCATTATCCTCATTGAGTATTTGAAATTCTTTTGAAAGTTTTGAGAATTTCTTTTTCAAAGATTTATACTCAGTGTTGAGCTTAAAAGATCATCTAATAGTTCATCAAAAGCTATTTCAACATCAGAAGATGGGTTAGAATCTGCCTCTTCATTTTCTTCTTCACTATCTGACCTTATGGTAGCCATCAGAGCCATGTTTGCTTGTTCATCATCATCATCAGACGCTGATGAATCAGAATCATCCCATGTTGCCATGAGACCTTTCTTTTTCTTGCCTTTGAAACCACCTTTCCTTGGTTTCTCTTTCTCAAGTTATGGACAATCAGACTTGAAATGTCTAGGCTTTTTGTACTCATAGCAAGTAACTTGGCTTTTGTCCTTGTAGTCCTTCTTATCCTTTGAGCCCTTCTTGTGGAACTGCTTCCTGAACCTTCCTTTGTTTTTCCACATACGTTAAATTTTTCTTGATATTAAGGAAATTTCTTCATCTGTGTCTCCACCACTCTCATCAGACGATCCTTCGTCTGCTTCCAGTTCAGCTTGAAGTGCTTTGGAGGAGGATGCTTTGTTTGTAGATTTCAAAGCAATGGACTTTGATTTCTTGGGCGGTTCTCTTCATCTAGGTCAAGCTCATGAGCTCTCAAGGAACTCAAAAGATCTTCAAGACGCAAGACATCAAGGTCCTTGGCTTCTTGAATAGCCGTGACCTTAGGTCTCCACTTCTTTGGCATACTTCTTAAGATTCTCTTTACGTGATCAGTAATGGTATAGCTTTTCTTAAGAACTTTTAGACCATGAACTAGTGTTTGGAATCTTCCAAAGATAGTTTCAATGCTTTCACCCTCTTCCATTTTGAAGAGTTCATATTGTCTAACCAAGATATTAGCCTTAGTTTCTTGCACTTGGGAAGTACCCTCATAGGCCAAAGCCAATGAGTCCCAAATTTCTTTGGCAGTTTCATTCTTTCCGTATTTCTCGTATTCCTTCTCAGAAATAGCATAGATAAAGTAATATCTTGCTTTCTGATGTAGTTGATAAGCTTTCTTTTGCTCATCTTCCCATTTGTCCCTAGGAATGGGTTTATTCTTGAAATCAACTGGTTCAGTATATTGTTTTTGAACCATATCCCATAGTTCGAGTTGTTGAGACTCGAAGAAGGTTTTCACTTTATCTTTCCAGTAGTCAGAGTTTGTTCCAATGAACAAAGGAGGACAGTTAACGTGACCATCGGCTTCGTTGCTTGTCATGTATAAAGAATAAGATCTTTTCCTCTTACACTGTTAAGTGCTCAACCAAGAGGCCGAGCTCTGGTAACAATTGAACGTGGCAAAAACACAAGAAAGGGGGGGTTTGAATTGGGTTTTAGAAATCTTTTCTTAAAACTTGTGTACTTTTGAAAACCTTTTCAAAACAACTCTAACAAAATATTAATGAAAAAAAGTAAAGAGAAGAGAAGAGAATGCCACAGTGATTTATACTAGTTGACTATAACTCAAAGATTTATACTCAATGTTGAGCCTAGAAGACTCATCTAAGAGTTTACCAAAAGCTATTTGAATATCAGAAGATGAGTTAGAATCTACCTCTTCATCTTCTTCTTCACTGTCTGATCCTATAGTAGCCATCGGAGCCATGTTGGCTTGTTCCTGATCATCATCAGACGATGATGAATTAGAATCATCCCATATTGCCATGAGACCCTTCTTCTTCTTGCCTTTGAAACCACCTTTCCTTGGTTTCTCTTTCTCGAGTTGTGGACATTCAGACTTAAAATGTCCTGGATTTTTGCACTTATAGCAATTGACTTGACTTTTGTCCTTGTAGTCCTTCTTATCCCTTGAATCTTTCCGTTCCCTTGAGTCCTTTTTGTGGAACTGCTTCCTGAACCTTCCTTTGTTTTTCCACTACGTTGAATTTTCCTTGATATTAAGGAAATTTCTTTGTCTGTGTCTCCACCACTCTCATCAGACGATCCTTCGTCTGCTTCCAGTTCAGCTTGAAGTGCTTTGTAGGAGGATGCTTTGTTTGTTTGATTTCTTGGGCGGTTTTTCTTCATCTAGCTCAAGCTCATGAGCTCTCAAGGAACTCAGAAGATCTTAAAGTCCCAAGGCATTCGGGTCCTTGGCTTCTTGAATAGCTATGACCTTAGGTCTTCACTTCCTTGGCAGGCATCTTAAGATTTTCTTTACGTGATCAGCAGTGGTATAGCTTTTCTTAAGAATCTTTAGACCATGAACTAGAGTTTGAAATCTTCCAAACATAGTTTCAATGCTTTCACCCTCTTCCATTTTGAATAGTTCATATTGCCTAACCAAGATGTTAGCCTTGGTTTCTTGCACCTGGGAAGTACCCTCATAGGCCAAAGCCAATGAGTCCCAAATTTCTTTGGCAGTTTCATTCTTTCGTACTCTTTCTCAGAAATGACACAGATAAGAAAATATCTTGTCTTCTGATTTAGTTGATAAGTTTTCTTATGCTCGTCTTCCCACTTTTCTCTAGGAATGGGTTTATTCTTGGAATCAACTGGTTTAAGTATATTGTTTTTGAACCATATCCCATAGTTCGAGTTGTTGAGACTCGAAGAAGGTTTTCACTTTATCTTTCCAGTAGTCATAGTTTGTTCTAGTGAACAAAGGAGCGCAGTTAACGTGACTACCGGCTTCGTTGCTTGCCATGTATAAAGAATAAGATCTTTTCCTCTTACACTGTTAAGTGCTCAACCAAGAGGCCGAGCTCTGGTACTAATTGAACGTGGCAAAAACACAAGAAAGGGGGGGTTTGAATTGGGTTATAGAAATCTTTTCGCAAAACTTGTGTATTTTTGAAAACCTTTTCAAAACAACTCTTTAACAAAATAGTAATGAAAACAAGTAAAGAGAAGAGAAGAGAATGACACAGTGATTTATACTAGTTCACTATCACCTGATAGCTACGTCTAGTCCCTTCACACCCCAGAAGGATTTCTCCACTATAATCAACCTGATTACACTTGAGAGTATACTATTGCCAAACTGGCTATACTCATAACTTCTTAGAACGACTTAGTACAGTCCAGCCTCTAAGGAATGTAGCCGCTACTGGGCTAAATACAGTGTTCAAAAGTAGTTTGAAACAATATCAGATAACTCTCAGCAGAGAGGATATACAATGAAAAACTCAAGCACATAGAATAACTTTCAAACTGAAAGAATAAAACGTTTAAGTGTTTGTTCAATGTGATCTCAGAGACTTGGAATGAATCTTGGTTGCTCATTGTGTTTCACTGTGTTCTCAATCATTAACCTACTTCAGTGAATGAAGTAAGGTATCTATAGCTAGGGTTGTGAATAGTGATGTACTGACCTAACAGCTCTTTTCATTAATGGACAAAACTTCAGATCCCCTTTTTGTGGCTTTTAGCAAGTCACGTCGCTTTCCACTCTGCTCTTGCTTACTGACACAACAGACTTTTGCAGGATCTTGTCCCTTATGAACTTTTGAAAATAAGACACTTCTTGAGCATGTTTTATGATGATTATATCTGTTGACATTCCCTTTGGCCTTTGATTCCTCGTACATTAAAATACTCATCAATGAGGTCTCTTAAATACATGAAGTAGCCTTTAATGAACACTCAGTTTGGTTTCCAATCAGAGCATCTGTCAAACAAACGATGCTTGTTACTGAGATAGTCTGTTCACCAGAGTGAGCTTGAAACAGAGGCAAGTTCTTCAGTACAGAATTTGTTGGCCTTTCATATAATAGAGTCTTGTAGAAACAGACAAAGGCTTCCACTGAGTAGTCCATTCATAGTCTGTTGAGCGTTGTCAAAAAACAGAGCGTTGACCAAGACAGGGTGAGGCTATCCGACGATGATGTTAGTAATTTTTAGAGGATTAATGCTAGACTTAGATTTATGAAACTGAGAGTGAATACACATTTTCATTTAGTCTTCTAAGATAATTCCTTCTGATGAATAGTGACTTCTGCACACTAACAAACACATCAGAGGATAAATTATTCTATTAACTATTTGTTATCATCAAAACAATTAAGGGTCATTGTTTCTGAATCCACTTGATTCCAACAACTCACTTATGTCCTATTTTGCAGAAATATCATAAAGATACCACTTAGAGCAATAGATGAGAGAATGGACTGAAAACTGGCAAGTTTTGGAGAGTTTTAGCACTATTAGACGAGCAGTACGACCTGACAGTACTTCAGTACGGTCATACCCCGTCCCAGATTGTGCAGATTTGAAGGCTAGATGACCTAATCCGCATCCCAACCTATAAATAGGCCCTCTTAGCCTAAGCTTTCGACTTTTTGACAAATTTCTGAATCTTAGCCCCCTTTTTGTGAGTTCTTCACAAACATCTTGATATTGGAGTGAGTCTTAAATCATTGAAGCTTCCTGCCAATTTCATTTTGCTGCCAGAGCTCGTGAGGACGTGAGGAACAAACGAGAGGATCACCGTCATACCGAAAGGGTGTCCTGGTTCTATTTAATCATGTCTTTTAAGAATTTATGTTTGGATTTATTCTATTCTATTATGTTGAGAAACAGTATGAGTAGCTAGGGGTGATAGGGGATCTTTTACGATGTTCTAGATATTTATCTAATTGCTATTATGAAGTTCTTATTATCCTTATGGATTTGTTTTTCCTAGCATGCTTAATCCCATAGGAAGTAGCTAATCCTTAATAATTTAGTTAATTGGAGACGACCGTACCTCAATTAGTTAATGGAAATCTAGGATTAACATAATTCGCTTTTCATGCCCGGTCAAGATAATTGCTTATTTTCAATCAGTTATTCTTAATTCTCTTTCCTTTAATTACCTTTCTGGACCAAAATGGAGTAGTTATTTAGGAAGAAGGCTATTAACTGGGTAGTTATTAGTAAGTTAGAGTGAGTGATTGGCTTTCGATAAGGAAATATAGTACGTAATAGCAAGGAAGTAGATTCAGGATCTAGTATTTGTGAACCCGGTTCCCCTAGGCTTTTCCTATTCAATCTTACTCCAGTGTTTGTGACTTAGTTTTATTCTGATTTCATTAGTTCATCTGTTTAAATCCCAATCTATTAATTTCGAAAGCTTAAAGAACTTAAGATCTTTATTACGTTAGTACTCAAGCATTCCCTGTGGGTTCGACATTTGGAGTCTTAAAAATATTCCACTTTATTACGAGTTATGATCAGGTGCACTTGTCTGAGCCGCAACAAGTTTTTGGCGTCGTTACCGAGGAATGTTCTAGCGATATTAACTTAACGAGATCTTAATTACTTTAAGTATTTTACTATATTATGTCTTATTCTTTTATATTTGTTGTACTTTTATTATTTTAAATTAATTGATTTTCTTGTACTCAGGCACCACAGAAACCAAGAGCAATGGAAGAAGAACTCACTCTCGAAGAATACTTTTCTCCTGCGGTCAATAGTCAGGATAGCATAAATGGTCCAATCATTAGACGGCGTAACTTTGAGTTCAATCCTGCCTTAATCTCACTGGTGTCTGCAGTACAATTCTCGAGACTACCCTCGGAGGACCCACACACTTATCTCAGGAACTTCTGAAGGATACTTAGCACTGTTAAGTATAATGGAGTCCCAGCTGAAGCAATTAAACTAACGTTGTTCCTATTCTCATTGCAGGGGAAAGCTCGAGCTTGGCTAGACTCTTTGGCTCCAAATTCAATCATCACTTGGGAAGATTTGTAGAGCAAGTTTCTTCATAAATATCTCTCTTTGGCCAAATTCGCGGAACTAAGGGCTAAAATAATTAACTTCAAGCAATTTGAGTTACAGCCAATGCATGAAGTTTGGGAGCGCAAGAACTACTCAGATGCTTTCCACACAAGGAGTTTGCCACATGTCAATTGGTTCACATAGCCTATAATGGGTTCAATGCGCAAAGCAGGGCAGCTATAGATGCTGCGTGTGGAAGATCTTTGGGAATAAGAACACCATCTGAGACTCTAGAAATAATTAAAGAGATGACTCAAAATAATGCTCAATGGTCATCAAAAAAGGCACAACCTAATACGGAATTTGAAATCCATGGGATGCAAACTCACATCTTTAGAAGCCAAAGTGGACGCACTTACTGAAAAATTTGAAGCCTTGCTAGCATCACGTGCCCATACAAACGCTGCAAGGAACAATCTCAATCAGAAGCCTACGACAATTGAGGACCCAATTGCAAAAGTTAATTTTATAGGTACTGAGACTCGAAGTAATTCTTACTCAAACAACAGCTCAGGAGATGTATTCCAAAAATAGAATACCAGTCTATATTAGAACACTTCCACTCTACAGAAGTAGGAGGTCATTATGGCCCCACACGAACAGCTCAGAAAGTCTTACAATGTGGTTTTTTTGCCTACATTGTTTAAGGATGCTTATAAATTTGTTAAGGCTTGTGGTCCTTGCCAAAGGAGCAGAAACATCCCTAGAAAACAAGAAATGCCTCTGAATAATGTTATACTGCGAAATTTTTGATGTTTGGGGCATAGACTTCATGTGACCCTTCCCTAAGTCTTATAACAATATGTATATTTTAGTGGTAGTGGATTATGTCTCTAATTGGGTAGAAGCAATAGCGTTACCCACTAATGACGCAAGAAGGGTGGTTAGATTTTTTAAATGAAATATTTTTACTAGATTTGGAACTCCTAGAGCAATAATTAGTGATGGCGGCAGTCATTTTTGTAATAAGCAATTTGTCAACCTCTTAACAAAATATGGAGTCACCCATAGAGTAGCTACACCTTACCACCCACAAACCAGTGGCCAAGTAGAGATTTCAAATAGGGAAATTAAGAAAATTCTTGAAAAAAACTGTTAATGCTTCAAGAAAGGATTGGTCTCTAAAACTTGATGATGCACTATGGTCATACAGAACTGCCTTCAAAACCCCAATAGGAATGTCACTGTATAGGTTAGTGTTCGGAAAAGCGTGTCACCTCCCTGTCGAATTAGAGCATAAGGCTTATTGGGCTATCAAATTTTTAAATTTTGAGATGTAGGCTGCAGGTGAACAACGGTTATTGCAGCTCAACGAAAAGGATGAATTTCGACTAGAAGCCTATGAGAATGCAAAACTGTACAAAGAGCGCACTAAAAAGTGGCATGATCAGCACATCCAAAAGAGGAGTTTTCAAATTGGAGACAAAGTACTAATCTAAAATTCTTGTCTTCGACTATTTCTAGGAAAACTCAAATCCTGTGGGTCAGGTCCTTATGAAGTAATACAAGTCTTTCCCTATGGGACACTAGAAATTGTTGATAAAAGGGGTACAACTTTTAAGGTGAACGGCCAAAGAGCTAAAATCTATGTTGCAGGAACACCAAGGGAAACATCTTTCGTACCCCTGCAACTCCCAACCACTTAACAAGGAGCAAAGCATCAGGTCCGCGACGTTAAATAAGCACTTTACAGGAGACAACCTGTAGACTTTTATTTAGTACTTATTATTTATTTTAAAGTAATTTTAATTAATTTTTATTCTCAGTTCTTCAAGTCACTCAAAGCAATCTTGGATAATGGTAAGAAAGCATTCATTACTAGAAAAATGATTTTTAGCGACGGATTTTAGAGAAGGACATTATTCCCTTGCTAATAGTGAAGAATTTAGCGAGGGATAGGTCGATTACATAGTTCCATAAATATTTAACTATTTAACGATGAAATTTGTGAAGGAATATTCCCTCGCTAATAATTCCGTCACAAATTTCGTCACAAAAGACAATAAAAATTTTTAGAGAGGGATTTTGTGACGGAATAAATCCCTCTCTAATATTTCCGTCACAAAAATCGTCACTATTTTAGTATCATACATTTAGTGATGGACTTAAGAGACAAAAGTTTCCCTTGCTACCATATCCGTCATAAAAGAAAATGAAAATTTTTAGAGAGGGATTTTGTGACAGAAATCAACCCTCTCTAAGATCATACATTTAGCAACGGAATATTTTAAGGATACAAGTTTCGGGGCTGAGCTGTTATATTGGGCCATAAACCCAATATTTTAAGTGTGCTACTGTGCACACTCCCTCATTATTCTGAAACCCTTAAACTTAGTGAAAGAAGTTCTCCTCCCTCACCTCCCAAAGAGCCGCCGCTGCTCCTCACTTCGCCGCCCATTTCGTCGCCGTTTGGCCAAACCAAATGCGTTTTCCTTCTCCTCTTGTCACCTTCTATCCGTCTAACTGAATAAATTTCAAAAACAATGACATCTAAAAATTTGTCAAGCTTTTGTGGAGGTTTTCCGGCCAACTACGGCCGTAGCTCAACCCGCCGCCACCACCATTCTTCTTCCCTCGTCTTCCTCTACACAAACCATATATTTTTTGCATAAAACGGAGTAAAAAACGAAACCCTAAACTGCCACAGTTCCGGTGAGATTCCAGCCGATTTAGGCCTCCATTCAAGAAACCAAACCGATTATTGGAATCCCCATGAGATCCGCCACAAAACCCCTCAAGAAGTTTTGTGATCGGAGATTGTCGCCGGAGCTTCGCCATTCTAGAGAACGCCACTGCCACACCGGAGTTCTTAGCAGCGTCCACCTCTTCTATATGTTTATAAGGTGAGTTGATTCCTTCCCTTTCATCATCTCATATTTCATTCCTTTTTTTCCTGCAAACCTAACTCAGGTTAGGTTATTGTTCTCAAATTTCACCTCTGTTTTGATGTATCCAAAAATTCTAACTCTTGGTATTGTTTGATTTCTGTTGTTTCTGGGTTGTTAACTGAATTGGTATAAGAGACCCCTTTTCCCTCTTAGACGAAATTGCAATAAGGAGGAGTGATAGTTTTGGATTTTTTTGGTTCAGGTCCCAGCAAAGGAAGTAGTTTCAGATCAGTGGCAGATGACGGAACAACCAGGGCAAAGGTTTTAAGACTTTTTGATTAAACCACTAATTGTATAGAACTTGGGTTTTGAAAACAAAATTGGTTTACAAAAAGACTTGTGAAATTGTAGATGCTGAGAACTTCAAATTGTTGTTAATTCTGTATTCTGTACTTCAAATTGGCGTCGAGAGTTGTATTTTGGTTAAGTGAGAAAAATGAGAGTTGTATTTTCTCAACGCCATTAATCCATCTACCTGACTGAGAACTTCATGACTGATTTTGGTCAAGTGAAGATTGAGATTTGATTTACTAACAACACCCATAGGTTATGTCAGTAAGAACTTGGAAGTAGTGAGGGAATTCCATTTCTTCATTAATTAGGCAGGGATAAAATATACCCTCTCTAGTTTGCGAGGGAAATATTTTGTCACTAGTGACGAAAGAATAATCCCACCCTGATTAGTGATGGATTCTACTTCTTTTTAACTACTATTATTTTTATAATTTAGTGAGGGATTTTTTTAAGATTATGATCGACAAATTCCGTCACAACTTGCGACAGAATAGCTTTTTTGTCGCTAACGTTTTTGCGACGCCCAATTCAGTGACAAAATATGGTCTGTCACAAATTCCGTTGCTAATGTGTTTAGTGACGGATTTGTTAACATTTAATGACGGATTTCCCCCTCTCTAATTTCAATATTTCTAGTAGTGCACCAAACCCTCCGCAGTTTGCTCGTGATATCTTCTTCAGAGGGGAGTCTTTTTCCACCTCTTTTACTTTAGCACAATTATTTTATTTTCTTTTATCTTATTTTGTGCTTATTTTATCTTAGTCATAGTGAGGACACTGCCAGAAATAAGTGCGGGGAGGAATTTTATATTGTGCATATTACTTGGCTATGTTTACAATTGTTTATAATTATAGAGAACTTTAAATTTTTGCTGATTTAGAGGCTACTAAATTTTTTTTCCTGTCAACTTGTGGTTGAATTAAATCTGTTGCTAGTATTGGAATTTGCTGAAAATTAGTATTGAAGTTCTGTGAGTTTAAATGTGAGATTTGAGCCTGAAACAAGAGGCCACATCATACTTTTTGCCTCTTTTTCTTTGTTTGAGTGATAATTTTCTATGAATGTGCATTTTAGAACTTGTGCTGAGACCATTGCAAAGCGAATATGAGTTTATTTTCATGTGAATTTGGAAAGGGCAATTTTTACGAATTTTTCAGGCCACTTCTATTTTGAATGCATCATACCACTAGTTGCCCACTTTTGTGCCTAAAAGTACTTTATTATATTTCTTTGGTACCCCTTGTTGTTACTGTTGATTATACTCTGTGAAGGTAACCTTAGAAAGTATTCTTTAAGAGCAATTAGTGGCAAAAAGAATAATGTTATGAATCCCTTATAATTGTTTACAAAAAGAAGGCTTAGTATTTATTTCTCCTCCTAGTTCTTAAAAATGTTTATTTGCTGTATAAATGCATGAAAGGAGGAAAGGAAAAGAAAAGAAAAAGCATCGAATATATATATATATATATAATTGTTTATCATGATAGTACCTTCAGAAAATGCAAAGAAATTATTGATCAAAAAAAAGATGGGGATTTTTGCCTGCTCTTTAAGGTGAAAAAGAAAAAGGTTGCTTGTTTTGGTTAATTTGTTTCTGACCCTTTTCATGACTGTTTCTTTCTCATATCCTACCTAACATTATTACCATGGCCCCATTATAACCAATGAAAAACTCTCATTCCTCTTTTGCTTGATAAATAGACTTTAATAGTAGAGTTTTGGTCGATGTACAAGCCTATGGTAATGTCATTTCATTTGAAAAATATGAGCATTAATGACGACAACCATAAACACTTTGAGATTGGTGAGAGTGTGACTTGCAAATCACAGATTGTTGACTTATTGAACTTACACCTCTAATTGGGCATTCTATTTATTGACATGTTTTATGATATTACTTTGTTGTCATACTCGTGTTTTTGACCCTATTCAGTGAAAATAGTTTCTATTATTATAATTACCTAAGTGATTTGCTTGAGGGGTAAACAAAGCTCAAGTGTGGGAATGTGTTATCACACCAAATTATCTACTTTTATAGGGCAATTCTAGTACTTAATTATATCATTTTGCACTATTTAAAGCATAAAGGTACTCACTTATCTCCTATTTTGCAGAAATATTATAAAGACACCACTAAGAGCAAAAGATGCGAGAATGGACTGAAAACTGGTAAGTATTGGAGAGTTTTAGCATTACTGGACGAGCAATACGGCCGTACCCCATCCCAGATTGTGTAGATTTGAAGGCTAGATGACCTAATCCGCATCTCAACCTATAAATAAGCCCTCTTAGCCTAAGCTTTCGACCTTTTGACAAATTTCTGAATCTTAGCCCCATTTTTGAGAGTTCTTCACAAACATCTTGATATTGTAGTGAGTCTTGAATCATTGAAGCTTCTTGCCAATTCTGTTTTACTGCCGGAACTCGTGAGGACGTGAGGAACAAACGAGAGGATCACCGTCATACCGAAAGGGTGTCCCGGTTCTATTTAATCATGTCTTTTAGGAATTTATGTTTGGATTTATTCTATTCTATTATATTGAGAAACAGTATGAGTAGCTAATTCCATCACTAGGGGTGATGGGGGATCTTTTACGATGTTCTTGATATTTATCTAATTGCTATTATGAACTTCTTATTATCCTTGTGAATGTGTTTTTTCTAGCATGCTTAATCCCGTAGGAAGTAGCTAATCCTTAATCAATTAGTTAATTGGAGGCGGCCGTACCACAGTTAATTAATGGAACTCTAGGATCAACAGAGTTCGCTTTTTATACCCGGTCAAGATAATTGCTTATTTCCAATCAGTTATTAGATTAACAAGTTCACCTGTTCTTAATGCTCTTTCCTTTAATTACCTTCCTGGACCAAAACAAAGTAGTTATTTAGGAAGAAGACTATTAACTGGGTAGTTATTAGTAAGTTAGAGTGAGTGATTAGCTTTCGGTAAGGAAATATAGTTCGTAATAGCAAGGAAGTAGATTCAGGATCTAGTATTAGTGAACCTGATTCCCCTAGGCTTTTCCTATTCAATCTTACTCCAGTGCTTGTGACTTAGTTTTATTCTGATTTCATTAGTTCATCTGTTTAAATCCCAATCTATTAATTTCGATAGCTTAAAGAACTTAAGATCTTTATTACGTTGGTACTCGCGCATTCCTTGTGGGTTCGACATTCAGAGTCTTAAAAATACTCCACTTTATTATGAGTTACGATCAGGTGCACTTGTCTGAGCCGAAACAGATATTCACAAGGCCACAAGGGATGGAATATGTATAATCCAAAGATGCGTGCAAGCTATGTCTCGTGAGATGTGACTTTCTATGAGCACATCATGCCCTACACAGAAAGTAAACAAGATGTTGCATTATAGCTGCCAGCTAACGTCTTTCATGATAGTTCCAATCCTCAGGGGGGGATACCCGTGAAGAGGAAGATGTATCAACAAATAATGAAGAAGTGGGCAGTACAAGAAACATGGAAGAAAAAGAAACTCAAAATATACAGGAAGATCATGAAGAAACGCATGATATGGGAACCATACAAGAGGTGCATCATGATGAAGAAGAGACACACACAGGAGTTGTTGAACTTGGACCTAGGCCATGACAGCCACCAAGATATCTTGGAGATTCCTAATGTAATGCAGCCACAACAGACCTCATTCTCATGCATCTGGACCACTTAAATTCTTCAGGTAAGGATTATCCTATCACTAACTACATCAATTATAAATGCTTTACAGGAAAACACCAAGCTTATCTTGCAGCAATTTTAGGACATGAAGAACTGAAATCATACAACCAAGTTGTTCAAGTAAAAGAATGAAGAGATGCCATGGCACTAGAACTTTATTCATTGGAGAACAACATAACTTGGGATCTTGCAATTCCACCCAAGAGAAAGAAAATTGTGGGATGCAAATGGGTGTACAAGGTCAAGTATAAAGCAACAGGAGAAGTGGAGAAGTACAAAGCACGTCTCGTTGCCAAGGGCTACACACAGGTGGAAGGTGAAGACTTCAACGAGACATTTGCACTAGTGGCAAAAATGACTACAGTCTGTTGTTTACTTGCTATGGCAATAGCAAAAGGTTGGGAACTACATCAAATGGATGAAAGCAATGCCTTCTTGCACGGAGACTTGGAGGAGGAAGTATATATGTGAGCACCAGAAGGATATAAAGTACCAAAACCAGGAATAGTAGCAAGTAAAGAAAGTCACTATATGGGCTGAAACAAGCCTCTCGAAACTGGTATGCGAAGCTGTCCCAAGCTCTTCTACTATATGGATTCAAAGAGTCCCATGCAGATCACAGCCTCTTTACCTATTCAAATGAAGGAACTTTTATTGCTGTGTTGGTATATGTAGATGACCTTGTGATTGCAGGAAACAACCACATTGCTTGTAGTGATTTCAAACAATACTTATGCAAATGCTTCCACATGAAAGGTTTGGGAGCACTAAAATATTTCTTGGGTCTAGAGCTGGCTAGGGGAGCTTCGGGCTTGCTCATGAGCCAACAAAAATACACCCTAGATATACTAAGTGAGTGTAGAACGACCAACTGCAAACCAACAACATTCCCCATGGAACCAAACCACAAGCTAGCTCTTGATTCCGGACCCGCTTACTCTGATCCTCCACGCTACATCCATATATAACTTATGTTGTGCACATTTTAAGCCAATTCATGCAGGCTCTGCAACAAGGTCATTGGGACGCAGCAATGAGAGTGCTGCGGTATCTAAAGTCTTCACCGGGTCAAGGCATTGTCTTGCCCAAAGAGAATGATCTTCATCTGAAGGCATATTGTGACTCAGATTGGGCATCATGTCCGCTTACTAGAAGTTCTGTATCTCGTTACTTGATGAAGCTAGGGCCAGCACATATATCTTGGAAAACCAAGAAGCAAACTACCGTTTCATTGTCTTCAAGTGAAGCAGAATATAGAGCAATGGGACATGCCGTGCGTGAAGTAATTTGGTTGAGGAGCTTGCTGGAAAGTTTAAAAGTTGACTGCAAGATGCCAACCACACTGCATTGTGATAATCAAGCTGCCATCCACTTAGGAGCAAATCCAATTTTTCATGAAAGAACGAAGCATATAGAAACAGATTGTCATTTTATTCGCTTACACTTGCAGAAAGGCACAATTTCGACTGCATATGTTCCAACCAAGAAGCAACAGGCAGATATCTTCACGAAAGCATTGGGCACAAAAATATTTCATGAGCTATTGGTCAAGTTGGGTTGCTCACAATCCAACTTGAGGGGGAGTATTGGGGATAAGAATCCCACCTACACTAGTGCAAAAACCACCTTTAATCGCGATTTTTTTGGACTTTTAACGTCGGTTTTCAATCTGGCGTCTTTTCTTCCGACGTTGTAAGTGTCAATATTTAACGCCGGTTTATAAACCGCGGTTAAAAGTAAGTTTTAATCGCGATTTTTAATAAAACCGGGGTTAAATCATGATGTAAAGGACAAAAAAATTTGAAAAAAAAAAAGTTTTAACCGCGGTTTAAAATAAAGCCGGCGTTAGATCCTACAGTAATGGGACAAAAAATTTTGGAAAAAAAGTTTTAACCGCGGTTTTTAAGGAAAACCGGCGCCGTATGTCACCTTTAACCGCGGTTTTCTGAAAACTGGCACCGTATGTCACCTTTAACCGCGGTTTTAAGGAAAACCGGCGCCATATATCACTTTTAACCGCTGTTTTAAGGATAACCGGCGCCATAGATATATCAATTTTTTTAATACTACTTTTTTGAAATTTCCATTTCCAGGATATATACAGGATACATACAACAACAAAACTACCAATACATTTCACAAACCACTATACAGAATTCACAAACCACTGCATACAAATCCAGTCATGCAACAATCATCATGAACTCCAAAACTCACACACAAGAAGAAAACACATCCTACATTATTCTTGGGGTTTATGGTTACCGAAACTCTTACACATGAACATACAAAGAGGGAAAATGGACTCATATTTTGGGAAACTGACAGAGCATGAAGATGAAAGCAAGGCAAAGGTAAAGATGCAATTACACAATTCTGTTATCCCTTTTTTTCTTCTCTTCAAACCTTCTCAATGGCTTCTTCTGTTACGTACCTTTCAACAATAGATGCTTCGGGACGATATAGATTTTTCACATACCCTTTCAATATTTTCATGTATCGCTCAATAGGGTACATCCACCTTAAGTAAACTGGGCCACACACTCTAATCTCTCTGACTAAATGAACAATTAAATGAACCATGATGTCAAAAAATGAGGGAGGAAAGAACATCTCCAACTGACACAAAATGATAGCAGCTTCATTTTCCAACTCGTCCAATTTCTGAGGGTCAATAGCTTTGCTACATACTGCATTGAAGAATAAACACAATCTAATTATGGCATGTCGAACATTTTTTGGCAAGATGCCACGAATAGCCACCGGTAGTAATTGTTGCATCAAGACGTGACAATCATGAGATTTTAAGCCAACTAATTTGAGATCTGTCATCGATACAAGACTCTTTACATTTGAAGAGTAACCCTGTGGCACTTTCACACCCCGTAGACACTCGCAAAAGCTTTTTTTCTCTTCTTTTGATAATGTATGACAAGCTGGTGGCAAATATGTCTTGTTACCTCTTGGCTGAGGAGCTAACTCCTCTCTTATACCCATGGCAACAAGGTTTAGATGAGCATTTACTCCATCCTTTGTCTTACCCTGAATATTGAGAAGCGTACCGATTACACTATCACACACATTTTTCTCCACATGCATCACATCAATACAGTGTCTTACATCAAGACTTGACCAGTATGGAAGATCAAAGAACACTGACCTTTTCTTCCATATGTTTTTCACAGAAGAATGTTTTTTCCTCTTTTTTTTCCCAAATTAACTTTGATGGAGTTCACCCGTTGATAAACTTCTTCTCCGGTTAAAGCTTTCGGAGCAATTTCGTTCTCTTGACATCCATTAAAAGCCTTTTTCAACCGGCGATACGGGTGATCACGTCTCAGAAATCTTCTATGCCCAAGGTAACAAGTCTTTCTCCCATTTTTCAGTTGAAAGAAATATGTGCCGTCTTCACAAATAGGGCATGCTTTATGCCCCTTAATGTGAAGAAGATTTCCTTCTTAAACTTGGCTGGGTTTAGATGATGACAAGATTACTAATCAAAAAGAAGAAAAGCCTCCGATAGATCAAGTCAAAGATTTTACAGAGACTTTAATTATGTATTGTCAATTCTCTGTAAGTATGGTTTGTATCTTTGACATATTACAAGCTGTGATTATATAACTTAGATGTGCTCAAACAAATCATTCCTTAAGTTTAAAACTTAATCTAAGTTATTTTCAAAGTTAAGTGTTGAAGCAATCCTTTTGAAATCTCAAGAAAAAAATTTTTTCATTGTAGTAATCGATTACCTCAAAGCTGTAATCGATTACCTAAAGTCTCGGTGATGTGGATGTAATCGATTACCTAAAAGGTGTAATCGATTAATAACTGACTTTCAACGTACACATGTAATCGATTACCACAACGACGTAATCGATTACCACTGCTTCAAAATCAAATTTTCTGAAACGTTATGATTTCAAATGGTGTGTTTTGGCCCCTGGAAAGTTGCCAAACGATCACCTTGCTTCAGACATGATCTGATGGTTATATATATACCTTTCTTTTACATCAGAACATATAGAACTTTCATTCTTTCAATCATAAGAGTTCAATATCATTTTACAAGTTCTAAACCTTCAAAACTTTCTTGCCTAGAACTTAGATACTATTTTCATATCCTGAAAAAGTTCTTGAGCACTAAGTTGTATAGTTACAAAGTGATATTGATCCGATATGACCATGTGCTTTACCTTTCTTCCCAATTATTAAACTCATCCTTGTGTTGGGTTTTGGTTTGAAAAGATAGTGGGGTGCTATCTTGTTGTATAGAGATTGTTAGGGAGCCTTGGGGTGAGGCTTGCTTGTAACAAGAATTTCTATCATAGTGAATTGCTCTGCAGGTGTCAGAACAACTGGATGGACCCAAGTGGTTAGGGGAACCAGTATAAATTCTTGTGTCTCAATCTTCTTCCTTATTCTTTTACTTTTGTTTATCAATCAAACTCCATCTATCTATCCATAAAACAAAAGAACGAAAAATCTCTAAAAGTCACTCAAAAATCGTTCAACCTAATTCACCCCCTCTTAGGTTGTATACCAGACTTACATTTGGTATCAGAGCAGGTTAAGGTAACCTGCTCCTTCGATCCATGGCTTCCGCAAGCAACAATCCTACTTTTAGAGATGGTGGCAGTAACAACAAGCCTCCATGTTTCGTTGGAGAACACTATGACTTCTGGAAGATTCGCATGCAATCCTATCTTGAAGCACAAGGAGAAGAAATATGGGATGCTGTAGAGAATGGTCCTTATGTGCCTACAACAGTCATCAACAATGAAGTGCAAGATAAAGTCAAAACCTCATGGACGGATGATGACAAGAAGAGAGTGCTCTACGACAAAAAGGCCAAGAACATTCTGATCGAGATTAGGTATGGATGAATTCTTTCGTATCTCACATTGTAAAACTGCTAAAGAGATTTGGGATACTCTAGAAGTAACACATGAAGGAACAGTAGAAGTAAAGAGATCTAAACTGAATAATTTATCACAAGAGTATGAAATGTTTAGAATGCAGCCCGGTGAATCAATACTTGATTTGCAAAAGAGATTCTCTCATTTGACAAATCACTTAATGGCTCTTGGAAAGACCTTTACCAATGATGAGTTGAATCTTAAAATTCTTCGATCATTGACTCGGCAATGACTTCTGCGGCATTATTTGGAAAACTCCAAGAACATGAATTGGAACTTGGAAGATTGGAAGAGACTGAAGTCAAAGAGAAGAAGAACAAAAGGATTGCCTTAAAGGTTGAAACCAGAAAACAACATGAAGAAGAAAGCACTGATGAAGATGAGAACATCACCCTCCTGGTAAAAAGGTTTGGAAAATTCCTTAAGAAAGACCAAAATATCAAATTTGATAACAAAAAGAAATTTTTCAAGAAAAGGGATACATCCACTTCAAATCAGAACTTCACATGTTTTGAATGCGGTAAGGAAGGACATATGAAAGCAGAATGTCCTAATCTGACAAAGAAGAAGTACTTCAAAGGGAAAAAGGAATTCAAATCCAAAAAGGCCTACATTGCATGGAATGACAATGAAGTAAGTACATCCTCCGATTCAGAAAGTGGAGAATCTGAAGTCAAAGCACTAATGGCATCACATCACTCAGATGATGAAAAAGAGGTTAGTTCTACTATGTCTAATGAAAAACCATCTTATATAGAATTACAGAATGCATTTCATGAGTTACGTGAAGAATGTTTGATACTTTCTAGAACAATTTCAAAACAAAAGAAATTAATTTTAGAACTAGAAAGAAGTTCTAATGACACATGTGTGGAGTCAGAAAATGTCAAAAATTCTGTATGTAATAAATGTTTAAGATATGAATCTAAGATTGTTGGTCTAAACCAAGTGATCAAAAGATATGAAAAAGGTCAAATTGGTTTAGAAGAAGTGCTTAGTAGACAAAGGTATTCAAACAACAAACATGGTCTTGGTTTTTCAAATTTTTAAACACCAAGTCCTAACAAAACTATATTTGTCAAAGCAAGCACAACTACCAATAACTCAGAATCATCTAAATTGCATATTGGAAACTCTTCTAAAGCAAACTCTAGAAATGAGGTTAAGAATGGAAATCATTCAATTTCTAGAAATGTAAAAAGAGACAAGCCTAGTAGTTCTATCACTAGTCATATTTATAAGAATTGTGATTACTGTATGTCAAAAGGCCATACCCCCAATGCTTGCTACATAAGAAACTTTTTAGTTCCTTATGGAGAATTCATATGGGTAAGGAAAGGCATTAACCCATCAGGACCCAAATCACTTTGGGTACCTAACGTACATTAAATCTGTTTTGTAGAAATGCCTGAACAGCACCAGCAACACATGGTATCTTGATAGTGGTCGTTTCTAGGCACATGACTGGTGATCGTGACAAAGTTTACATCTCTGAAGCTGAAATCTAAAGGATATGTCACATATGGAGATAACAATAGAGGAAAGATTCTTGGGATTGGAAAGATTGGAGCTTCTCCCTTCACAACTATTGATGATGTCCTATATGTTGAAGGTTTGAAGCACAATTTGATTAGCATAAGTCAACTCTGCGATAAAGGATTCAGAGTAAACTTCATCAAGGAAAAATGTATCATTAAAAGTGAAGCCTCTCCTGAAGAGAAGTTAGTGGGAAATAGAATCGACAACTCCTATAAGGTATGTCTAGATGATTTACCTTTGAAGATTAAATGTCTAGTGGTAAACAATAATGATGCATGGCTTTGGCACAAAAGAATAGCACATATTCACATGGAACATTTGAATAAGCTTGTCAAACATGATCTTGTTATTGGATTACCCAAAATGAAATTTGTCAAAGATAGATTATGTGACGCATGCCAAAAGGGGAAACAAACAAAATCCTCTTTCAAACCAAAGAATGTGGTATCAACTACAAGACCACTTCAGTTGATTCACATGGATCTTTTTGGTCCCTCAAGAACTAGAAGCTTTGGAGGTAATGTTTATGCTTTAGTTATTGTTGATGATTTCTCTAGATATTCTTGGACTCTATTTTTAGCACAAAAAGGTGATGCATTTAAGGCGTTCAAGAAATATGCAAAACAAGTGCAAAATGAAAAATCTATGAAGATTGTGTCAATTAGAAGTGATCATGGTGGGAAGTTCCAAAATGCTCTTTTTGAGGAATTCTTTGAAGAACTTGGTATCACTCACTACTTCTCAGCTCCAAGGACTCCTCAACAAAATGGCGTGGAAGAAAGAAAGAATCGATCTCTAATTGAACTGGCTAGAACAATGCTCAATGATTCAAGTCTACCAAAGTACTTCTGGGCAGATGCAGTAAGTACAGCTTGCTATGTTACAAATCGAGTCAATATAAGGCCGATCTTGAAAAAGACTCCTTATGAACTATATAAAGGAAGAAAGCCAAACATCTCACATCTTCATGTCTTTGGATGCAAATGCTTTGTACTCAACAATGACAAAGATAACCTAGGTAAGTTCGATGAGAAATCTGACGAAGGTATATTTCTTGGCTATTCTCTTTCAAGTAAAGCCTATAGAATTTATAATAAAAGAACCTTAGTTATAGAAGAATCGATGCATGTTTCCTTTGATGAAACTAACCCAATTTGTAGAAAGTTTCTTGTGTGATGATGATGATATAATGGAAGCATCTACAAAAGACAACTCTAAGGATCTTTGAGTCGAAATTACCTAAGGAAGACTGTCAAAGAAAAACAAATTAATTCAATCAATCACCAAGACGACAATCTTCAACAAGAGCAGAATCATCCTGATCTACCTCGTGAATGGAGAATTCATCGGGATCATCCTCTTGACAAAGTATTTGGTGATATTGAATCAGGAGTAAAAACAAGATTAAATCTCAAGGAAGCTTGCCTTTACATGGCTTTTGTCTCTCAAATAGAACCTTCAAAGATAAATGAAGCTCTTGAAGACGATCAATGGATTCTTGCCATGCAAGAAGAGTTAAACCAATTTGAAAGGAATCAAGTTTGGGAACTTGTCCCTAGACCACAAGACAAACACATCATTGGTACAAAATGGGTGTTTAAGAACAAACTTGATGAAAATGGGATAATTATTCGAAACAAGGCAAGGTTGGTTGCTCAAGGCTATAATCAAGAGGAAGGAATTGATTTTGAAGAGACATTCGCTCCTGTTGCAAGGTTAGAAGCTATACGCTTATTACTTGGTTATGCTTGCTCTTTAGATTTTCAATTATTTCAAATGGATGTCAAAAGTGCCTTCTTGAATGGATACATAAATGAGGAAGTTTATGTCAAACAACCTCCTGGGTTTGAAGATTTCAAAAACCCCTCACATGTATTCAAATTGAAGAAAGCTCTTTATGGCTTAAAACAAGCCCCTAGGGCTTGGTATGACAGACTTAGTCAATTCTTAAGTGAAAAAGGATTTGAAAAGGGTAAGGTAGATACTACTCTGTTCATCAAGAGAATTAAGGATCACACTCTATTGGTCCAAATTTATGTTGATGACATCATTTTCAGATCAACCAATAAAGATTTGTGTGAAGAGTTCTCAATGGTAATGCAAGAAGAATTTGAAATGTCCATGATGGGAAAGTCAATTACTTTCTTGGACTTCAAATCAAGCAAACTAAGAATGGTATCTTCCTAAATCAATCAAAATATCAGTAAAGAACTGTTAAAAATGTTTGACATGGATAATCGCAAAGAGATTGCAACTCCTATGGGATCCGGTACTTATATTGATCAAGATGAGTCGAGGTTTATCGGTAGACATCAAGAAATATCGAGGTATGATTGGTTCATTATTATACTTAATCGCCATCGTCCGACATTATGTTTAGTGTATGTCTGTGCTCGATTTCAAGTCAATCCAAAAGAATCTCATCTTTCTTACGTAAAGAGGATCATGAAGTATCTAAAAGGGACAACAAATGTTGGCCTATGGTATCCCAAAGGTAGTATCTGTTCTTTAGTTGGCTACTCAGATTCTGATTATGCAGGATGCAAAACTGATCGAAAAAGTACTAGTGGCACATGCCATATCCTTGGAAATGCTTTGATATCCTGGTCTTGCAAGAAACAAGCAAGTGTTGCTCTCAAAGACCGCCGGCGAATATATTGCAGCTGGGAGTTGTTGTGCTCAAAGTCTTTGGCTAAAACAACAACTATGTGATTATGGAATCAATCATGGATGCATTCCTATAAGGTGTGACAATACAAGTGCTATAAATATTTCAAAGAATCCTGTTATGCACTCTCGTACCAAGCATATAGACATTCGACATCATTTTCTACGAGATCATGTTCTAAAAGGAGACGTCGAGATTACATTTGTTGATACTCATGCTCAATTAGCAGACATCTTCACAAAACCATTAGCCAAAGAACCCTTCTTCAAAATAAGAAGAGAACTTGGCATTTTGGATGAAAAGGAAATATGAGACCAACACATTTGGTGACAGGTTCTTTCATTTAACCTATATGTTTTTATTGTGCCATTCTAAGTGTATGTATGTGTTTTTTTAATCATAAATCTATGTGATATGTATGTTATACATAGAATAGATACTCATACATTGCATGTTTTATCAATAATTTTTTTTATTTTTAAAAAAATTTACCATGTGTAATCGATTACTGTATCAAGGTAATCGATTACATGTTCAAAAAGTTCAGTTTTTCGCACCACTGACCCGTCGTGTAATCGGTTACCAATTGGGTGTAATCGATTACATCCGCGAAAATTTGCGAAAACTGACAGTTTTTCTGCATAAAAACAGTTTCCAAAAACATTTCTTTCATTCTTGCAATCGGTTACCTCTCATCCTCTCTCAACCACCCACCTTCCAATCCTCATTTCTACCATTGTTGCTCAAATCCTTCACTTCTAATCCCTAATCCTCTTCCCATTCGTGGCCCTCTTCTGCTTTTTCCCCAAAATTTCGAACCCTAAGTCTACCTTCACCACTATCTTCACCATGGAACATTCAAGGAAGTTCAGAAGCAAGAATCCTTCTGTGAATGATGCAAGGAGAGCAAATCCCAATCCTCTGGACTTATCAAGGCTGTTGGCTAACACTGATCAAAGAACTCGCTTCCAACAGTTCATTGGTAGGAAACTCATCACTCCAAAGTATGTTAGTCTTATTGCCTTTGCTAGATTCAATTTTCCTTCATTGCTTGAAAGTCAGGAAGTGACACCACTTGCTATTGATTTTGGAAACTATTACCCTGATCTTGTTAGAGTGTTCTATTGCAATTTAGAGGCTAAGGGTAACGGTCTGGTTTCTTGGGTAAAAGGGGTTCCAATTAAATTATCCTTGAAGCAAATTGGAGAGTTTCTTGATATTCCATTTGAGGGAGAAAGGATTCATACTGATTTCTTATGTGATTGGGAGGAGTATGACAAGAGAGACTTTTATTTATCCATGTGTCGATATGATGAGACTGAAATTTCCCACAAAGATAACGATGCAGTGCGGCCTCCTCTCGCTAGAAATATTCTCTCTGTAGGACACTTGAGCGTTGATGATAGACTTCTTCATTATGTTCTCTGCTATGTCTTAGTACCTAAGGCCTCAAACTACTCTCAAATCAATGATTTTGAAATGCAAATCATGTATGTTATCAAGAATAACAAACCTATCAACAGGGGCTAATTGGTTATGAATGACATGTTGTCACCGGCAATAACTACAAGTTTGCCTTATGCTAGACAAATCTCCGATTGTTGGAGTCTTTGCAATGTAGACACCAACAATGAGGTTTCTCTGGAAATGACACCGCTGAAAATGAAATCCATATGGATATCTTACCAAAGATGGGTATAAACCGGGATCTTCTTTGCACGAGTCTACAGTGCATCGGCGATCTGCTACATCCTCCTGCACAAGAAGATGAAGAACCTCAAGATGGTGCGGTCATAAATCAAATGATTTTGGATGAGCTTAGGAGTGTCCGTGGTTACATGGCTGAAAGGTTTGATCAACTGTCTGCTCGCATGGACCGCCTTGAAGCTTTTAGAACTGACAATGAGGAGGATGACGAGTAGCCTGATTTGCTTCATCATGCATGCATCATATTCTCATTATGTCATACTTGTTTATGTTGGATTTCTTGTTATGTAATTCTTCCTTTAATTTTCCTTTGATTTTTGTTTTTTAATTTGGACTTTACTAAGTAGGACCTTTGTAAAGTTTGTATGGATGTTTAATATTAAGTATTTAGTTTGTGTTTGAATGAGCTTGGTAAATATATGCGCTATATTGTATTTATGCTACTTTTTCTTCTTTTTGATGATGTCAAAAGGGGGAGAAAGGAGATATTATCTGTATATCTTGTATTTTACTAACTTTTCAGGTTTCCAACTCCAATACAAAGGGGAGATATACAAGACAGGGGAGCTTTTCCGTCGCAAACCGTTAACAAGATTGGTGTTTGTCATCATCAAAAAGGGGAGATTGTGAAGAAGATTTCCTTCTTAAACTTGGTGGGTTTAGATGATGACAAGATTACTGATCAAAAAGAAGAAAAGCCTCCGATAGATCAAGTCAAAGATTTTACAGAGACTTTAATTATGTATTGTCAATTCTCTGTAAGTATGGTTTGTATCTTTGACATATTACAAGCTGTGATTATATAACTTAGATGTGCTCAAACAAATCATTCCTTAAGTTTAAAACTTAATCTAAGTTATTTTCAAAGTTAAGTGTTGAAGCAATCCTTTTGAAATCTCAAGAAAAAACTTTTTTCATTGCAGTAATCGATTACCTCAAAGCTGTAATCGATTACCTAAAGTCTCGGTGATGTGGATGTAATCGATTACCTAAAAGGTGTAATCGATTACAGAAACTAAATTTTTGAATAACTGACTTTCAACGTACACATGTAATCGATTACCACAACGACGTAATCGATTACCACTGCTTCAAAATCAAATTTTCTGAAACGTTATGATTTCAAATGGTGTGTTTTAGTCCCTGGAAAGTTGCCAAATGATCACCTTGCTTCAGACATGATCTGATGGTTATATATATACATTTCTTTTACATCAGAACATATAGAACTTTCATTCTTTCAATCATAAGAGTTCAATATCATTTTACAAGTTCTAAACCTTCAAAACTTTCTTGCCTAGAACTTAGATACTATTTTCATATCCTCTGAAAAAGTTCTTGAGCACTAAGTTGTATAGTTACAAAGAGATATTGATCCGATACAGACCATATGCTTTACCATTCTTCACAATTATTAAACTCATCCTTGTGTTGGGTTTTGGTTTGAAAAGGTAGTGGGGTGCTATCTTGTTGTATAGAGATTGTTAGGGAGCCTTGGGGTGAGGCTTGCTTGTAACAAGAATTTCTATCATAGTGAATTGCTCTGCAGGTGTCAGAAGAACTGGATGTACCCAAGTGGTTAGGGGAACCAGTATAAATTCTTGTGTCTCAATCTTCTTCCTTATCCTTTTACTTTTGTTTATCAATCAAACTCCATCTATCTATCCATAAAACAAAAGAACGAAAAATCTCTAAAAGTCACTCGAAAATCGTTCAACCTAACTCACCCCCCTCTTAGGTTGTATACCAGACTTACACTTAACACTATACCCGGACAAGTTCCCATATGCTGGAAAGTCGTTGATGGTGCAAAACAACATGGCACGCAACTTGAAATCTTCACCTGAAAACCTATCAAACACATCAATGCCTTCTTCTCACAATGTTCTCAAGTCATCAATCAAGGGTTTTAGATAAACATCTATGTCATTTCCTATTGTTTTGGACCAGAAATCATCATAGATAACATAATGTACTTGCGCTTCATGCACAACCAAGGAGACAGATTGTAAATTACTAAGAGAACAGGCCATGAACTATGGATGCTACTTAAGTTACCATATGGATTCATTCCATCTGTAGCAAGTCCAAGCCTAAGGTTTCTTGGCTCATTGCCGAACTCCGGAAACAATGAATCAATTCTCTTCAATTGCAAAGAATCGGCCAGATGGCGAAGCTTTCCATCACATTTCCTATCATCTGCATGCCATCTAAGGTTCTTTGCATCATTTATATTGGCGAACATTCGCTTAAACCTTGGAATAATTGGAAGATACCATAACACCTTCGCAGGAGGACCTTTTTTGCTCACATCATCACAACTATCATCACTGTCCTTCTTTTTGTAGCGTGGTGTATTACACTCGGGACACTCTTCTTTGTCTTCATGCTCTTTCCAGTACAATATGCAATCCTTCTGGCATGCGTGTATTTTCTTATACTCTACACCCATCGGACATAATATCTTCTTCGCTTCATAATTACTGTTTGGCAATGTGTTACCTTCCGTAAGCATGTCATTCAACAGTTTAAGCAATTCAGTGAAGCTCTTATCAGTCCACCCATTTATCGCCTTCAGATTGAGCAATTTCAACACCGCTGACAACCGTGTGAAATTTTTGCAGCCCGGATACAAAGGTTTTTCCTTGTCGCTGCATAGAGTTTCATACACATGTGCCCGCTGAAAAGACTCTTGTCCAATATCACGAATCATGTCCTCTAGTCGATCGTCCATATCTACATCAACTTCCTCTCTTGTGGACACACTTGGCTTGTTTAACACTTCACCATGCCAGGTCCGTGTCGTATATCTTTGCCAAATCCCAAAAACACGAAGATGATTCCGTATCTCCTCAACTTTTAGTGTTGGCCCATTCAAACACTTAACACAAGGACAATAGAAAGTTGTTTGATTAGGAAATATTTGCTTGGGAAAATTGTAAGAACTCTTCGACCCCGTTCTTATACTCATCACCTAAACGATATTTTTGCATCCAACCACGATCCATAAATGTGTTCTGAAATAATATACACACACTTTTATACTTAGATATTTAACTAATATTGACATGAACATTGATGTACTCGTGATAAGCCACAGAAATGGATATCATTATACAATAGGCCCACAATTGGACTAATATCAAAGCTAACATCCATCAATATCATCATTCAAATGCAAAGCAACATTACAAATATGTTTTAAGAAAGAAATGAGAGCTAAAGATTTTAGATACCAATGTAGCTCCTAAATCTTCAACACTTCAATATGATCATTTTGTTAAATAAAATGTAAAAATTGTTTGAATCAAATGGAAGATGATTGTAATGTTACAATAGAATATAGCAGTGACAAATTAATAACCACATTTATCATAGCAGTGACAAGACATGAAGTGTTTTTTTTTTCACCAATAAATGAGTACAGTAACTTGCTAAAGAGAATTTCATATCAATCATCAAGCATTGTTAATCTTTTAGATGCAGATTGAGGTATTGAAATAATTTGTTCCGCTAGTGTTTTTTGAAATAATTGAGGTATTGAAAAACACAAGAAGTGCACAGCTCAAACATCTAATAAGAGTACAAATACAATTCTGAATGAAAACAGGACACAAAAAAAAACAATAAACAAATTAACCATGGGACTTAAATAGCCGACCTGATTAGCCTCTTGGGAGCAAGAATTTTCTTATAAGATTCAACACACCAACTCCAACCCCAAACAAACCATGACCAAATGTTCAGCTACATGTACAAAGTTTAGGACATCAGATGCTTAAACTTCCTCGAAATCAAAGCCTCAATACCCCCAAATGTATAAGCAATATACAGATATAGCAAACAGGATCAGATAACTGAAAGAAAAAAAAAAGAAAAAAAAACCTATTTCAACACGTGTTAAAGGTTGTCAAATTAAATATGATTTATTTTTTAATATTACAATTTACAATTAATATCAGATATTCATAAATGTCACTTACAACTAAAAGCAAATGCAATCAAGCAATGAATAATGCAAAACATAACTAGTTCAACTTATTTAGACTGAAATTTACAGCTTAACGAAATAAGTCATTACCTATTATTTAACCAGCTACCTCTTGCTCAATTCTTTTCCATGTCCTAGGCATGCCAATCACCGAGCATATGGGAAAACAATACTTACGACATAGGAGTCGAGTTAATATTCAAGTAGAGATAATGTTTTAACATACTTCTCAATGGAGAGAAAGTTTTCACGAAGCTGGTTTATTGTCTTCTCATAAAAGGAGAGGGATTTTAGTCCTGCCTGTGACTGCTCAACCTGCAGAAGAGTTGTTCAAGCAAAGCACATGAAGATATGAGACTGTGGTTCCCCAATTCATTCAATATCAAGAGCAGCAGAATGTGCAATGCAATGCATGTTTAGTGGCTACACATAATAACGAAACAGTAATATCACAAATACTATAAACAATGACATCTGTTGCGATTAGAATTAAATCCATGATGTCCAAGTCTAGAGATATTTCGAGGTGTAAGGTAGTAGTAAGCCCATCATTAGTCTGTGTACTAGGGTTTGACAAAGGGGGAAGGATAATATTAGAGCCAAGTGGTTCTTTAGAAGTTAGAGTCACGACAAGATTGGTGGACAACATGCTTTTTCTTTGGTATGAACCTATTTACCATGTCTATTAGTTCCTTGCACACTCCTTAATTAAAAAATAAAAACCCGAAAAATCTGCCCACAATTTATCTTCTTTATGAAACAGTTTACTCATTTTTCTATCTAAAGTTTATATTTACATGCTAGCTCCCAAGAGCTTTTAAAAAAAATGCAAAAATTGTATCAACAACCTCATCACTTAGCTTATTTTGCGAGTATAAAAAGCTTTTCAGTCAATGGCTCTCTTAATTTTGGAAACAAAAACAATGGCATGCTCCAACTAAATGAGGTTGGTTAATGGATCAAAAGAAACTACTGTGTTTTGTCAAAAACTTTTCAGCAAACAAAAAGCACGGTCTCAGACATCCACGGATCAAAGAGTAGTACCAACGGGGAACTAAAGAAAACAACAGAAAAAACTGAAAATCTATTTAAAAAATCAAACTGCAGTAACTTGACAAGAATCGAGCATAAACAAAACAAACATGCGCTTTAAAAACTAAACAATGTTAACAATCACAGTCAATAAAAAAAAAATCTCCAATGCCACAAAGTGAGCTCAAAAAAAAGGGAAGTTACGTACCTCGAGAAAAGTTTAAATGAAGAAGAAGAGAATGCAACTAGGGACTCACCTCAACACATTTTGGGTGTTGAAGAAGAAGACACCCAATGAAGAAGAAGGTACTGCGATGGCGAACGAGGAGGAAGGAGGAGAGGGATGTCTTTATCAACGAGCAGTGGGTGCACGGAGGAAGGAACGATGAGGAAACGCAGCGAAGGAAGGAACGACGAGGAATGGGGTTGTGCCTGGCCGAGTGGATACGACGGAGGAAGGAGGACGAGTGGGTGCCTGGCCGAGTGTCGCAGACGAAGGGAACGGCGCGAGGGTAATGAACAGAGGGTGTGAGAGAGTATTATGTTTAGAGGGAAATTAATTTTTTAAGATAGGATACGACCGCGGTTTTTACAAAAAACCGGCGCCAAGAGTCAAGTGATACGACCGCGGTGTTTTAAAACAACCGGCGCCATAAGATATGACCGCAGTTTGTACAAAAAATCGGCGCCATAAGTCAAGTGATATGACTGCGGTGTTTTAAAACAACCGGTGCCATAAGATATGACCGCGGTTTTTACAAAAAACCGGCGCCATAAGTCAAGTGATACGACTGTGGTGTTTTAAAACAACCGGCGCCATAAGATATGACCGCGGTGTTTATGAAAACCGGCGCCATAGGTGCCACATACAACTGCAGTTGTTGGAAAAACCGGCGCCATATCATTTGGCGGCATTTACCTTTTAACTTATAACGCCGGTTTTATAAAAAACCGGCGTTATTTGTTAGCGTTAATTACAAAAATACCACCGCGTTATATGTTACGCCGGTTATGTCTAAAACCGGCGTTGTAAGTCTGTTTTTTAGGTGTATTTCGCACTAGTGCTAGGATATTTCGGTTTCTTGATGTTTGATTTGAATGTAATTTAAATGTTAATAGATAGGACTGAGGAACAGATTAAGTTTGTTATATAGGAGAGATATTAGCTAACATTTCAAATGTTTGTTATTCAACTCACTTGTATATATACGTGAGTCTTTGTATATGCTTTTTGAATCAATGAAAACACAGTCTTTCCAAACTATTAGTTAAAATTGCTTATATTTTGAATTAAATACATGAATTTTTTCCTTCATATAATCGAGTCCGGAGTATAGTCAAGATAACATGTGCATCAATACCATTTATTGCTTATTGACCAAAAAACAAATTCCTTTTATTGCTTGACCCTCATAGTCGCCACACACAAACATTAGGCCAACCTTGCCCTCAAGACTCATTCACTCCCACACCTCCGCAAAATCTTAGCAGCAATTCCTTCAACTACTTGCATTAGCCAATAGAGTCCGGTGCTGCTTCGTGGCCATCCCTACACAAATTGCGTGTGTCGTTTTTCCACAAATTAATCATTGCACGATATTAAAAAAAAACATGGTATGTCGGCATAAGTTGGTTACCAAAGAGCAATAGGTCCCAGCATTGCATGTGACGAACTTAAGGATCACAAATTGTAATTGATTTGATGGTTTAGTAGAAATACTAAAGCAACCAGGGCCACTTAAAATTTGCAAACACCACCCCTTCTTTTCGTTACATCGACTAATTAACTTGGGGCAAATTATATTTCAGAGCATTTGTACTGTTAATTGAAAACTTCTGAAGAATGTGACCGAGAGAGTGAGTGAGTGATTGTGGTGTTATCCATCTTAGGATGAAACATATGATTCATGTGTTGTTACCCGTCATAGTCACATAACTCAATGCTACAAAGCATCCAAGAACAGTATACAAATTGGGACTAGTGCCACCCATATTAAGTTTTCATGATGGAAGAATGTGTTAATAATGTAGGCTCATTAACAAGCATGGGGAACCATGTAACTAAAAAAGTAGTAAGAGACTAATGGTCAGTTTGGAAAAGGTGAAAAACAGGAGAAAATGGAGCGAGAGAGATTACAGGCGAGAGAATGAGAAGAAAAGCAAGTTTTTTGCGATTTGGAGCAGCGCCGAAAATAGAACGAGTGAAAATGAACATGTGCTGTCCTTTCAGTTTTATTTTCTTCGCATATGTGCGAAGAAAATGAACAGTGCAGCGAATTTCCAACTTCTACCCCTAATTTTCTCCCTATATTTCAAATTATTTAATTTTTTAGTCAAGTACATTAATGTCTTTTCAAAAATAACCAACACTTCTCTCTTCTTATTTTCTCTTCTCTTTCTCATAAACCAAACATTACTCAAAATCTACTCAATTTCTCACATTTTTCTCTCTTCTCATACTCTCTCTTCATATTTTCTCTCTTCACAATTTCTCTCGTGAACTAAACAGGCCATAAGAGTATTTTATTTGTCTGTGCATGGCGTGCTCTTCAAAACCTGCACCTTTCAGTTGACCCTCCTTGGAACTTTAAGGACCGAACAGGGGTAGCAGCACATAAAACAAAAAGATAAAGAAGATTAAATTTATATGGGTAACATTCCAGCCAGCAGAGCAGAGACGTGGTACTGTTCATGTGAAGAACTGAACCTGCCAAACGCTGAAATTAGTTGCAGATTATTTTGTGACCGTGACAGGATTCAAAGGTCAATTACTCCCTTCCTCCCATAATATATGTCACAATTGACCAAATCACACGGTTTAAAAAAAATAAATAAATAAAAAAAAGAGTGATAATTTTACCAAATTAACCCCATTAACTATTGGTGTATTAATTATTGTCATAAATACAAAGTGTAATAATTGAGGATATAATTGACAAACAAATATTTAATTTTGCATTGAAAATTGAATGTGACATATATGACAGAAAAAAAGTGATAATTTTACCAAATTAACCCCATTAACTATTGGTGTATTAACTATTGTCATAAATACAAAGTGAAGTACTTGAGGGTATAATTGACAAACAAGCATTTAATTTTGCATTGAAAATTGAAGGTGACATATATTTTGAGACAATTATTTTTAGCAAATATGACATATATTATGGGACAGAGGGAGTAATTTCCATCCACCGTTATATATGCACTCATCAATATTGAAGTTATTCTTCTCTTAAAGTTCACGAAGATAAATCATGTTGAAGGGTACGCTTAATGTACACGACCAGTTTTCTATGTATCGGTACATAAATGGGTTGATTGTTGCTATTGGGAAAAACCCAAATCTCACATAGACTAGAGGTAAGACTTAAAAAGAGTTTATAAGTAAATGACTCCCACACCTTACAAGCCGATTTTGTAAGGATGAGTTAGGCCTAAAATCTTAATATGGTATCAAAGCCTATCATAGATCCACTAGGCCACCCACCGCATTATACACACACCAAACCCAATAGTGTTGGGCGTGAGGGGGTGTATTGGGAAAAATCCAAGTCCCACATAGATTAGAGGTAAGGCCTAAAAAGAGTTTATAAGTAAATGACACCTCTCATCTTATAAGTCGGTTTTGTAAAGATGAGTTAGGCCCAAAATCCTAATAGTTGCCATCACGGTGTGATTCCAGCCGTCACCGTCGTTTTCAATATGTCTTCTTCTACCCGTCCACCGAGATTGACCCCATGTCGTTACCGTAATACTGAGAACCAACCCCTCTCTCCTGTTTCGAAAACCTCCTCTCCTTTTTTTAAATTCACTCCGACCACCATCCTTCGGCCGACCAACGCTCCGACTAGCACCACAGTCCGGTGCCCCATCCTGAGGCCGACATGCTAGACCTTTTTTTTGACCCGTGATGAATCATCGAAGTATGCAAAATTATAGAGGGACTATGGGTATGATTTTGAGTATTTTATATTAATATTGATTGATTATTTACCCATCTCTTTTACTTTATTTAGATTGGTGGAAACGAATGAAAATAAGAGGAATGAGAAGCTTTTCGACAATTTCAGTGAGGACATCATGCAAATTCAACATTTACACTGATGCGGTATTTTGAACATAACTTGAGTTAAGAATGTCAGATTGAAGTGTTCTTAGCGACGTTTGAAAGCTCATGAAAAGATCTACAAGGCTGCGTAGATTTGCATGATGCATAGTTGTGTATACTATCGTTGCACAACCGTGCATCGTGTCAGAGTTGAGAAAGCGCCAATTTTTTAAGCATGCTATTGCAAGGCTGTGCGACGCTATTTAGCGGCCCAAACCCTAATTTTCTCTATAAATAGCCATTCTAAACCCCTTTTTTCAAACTCTTGGCCACTTTTGACATCCTTGGATTGCTGGGAGATCCTTTAACACTGTTTCGATAGCTTTGGAGACTAGGAGCAAGCATTCCTCTTTGGTTTTTCTTCTCTTTTTCTCTTATGTTCTTAATTAGATAAAGTATTTACTAGGATTGTAGTGGATCTTGTTCTAGTAGCAACCTTTATTTCTATGTCTTAGCTTACAGGAACTGGTTTTATTTGATTTCAATATTACTATCTGATTAGATTTGTTCTATTGCACTTAATCACATGTGAGGATTGGCAACACTTTGCATGCTAATAATTAATTAATCGTTTGCGATCGTACGCCAATTAGTTAGTGGATATATAGGATAAACATGGCTAATAACTATTGAATATTCACTTTAGTTAAAGTTTTTCAATCAATTTCAACTCCTTTGGTCTTTATGTTTTTCATAGATTTAAATTCTTTGAATGACCAAATAAGGAGTTAATCATAGGAAAAAAGAATATTAGTCATGAATGATCAAATAGACTAATAGTATTAGTAGGGGGATTGGTAATCAAAGAATAATAAAGGAGTTAAAAAAAAACCAGGAGTTGGGGGCATCGAAAGTACAAGAGATACCATGATCCTAAGGTTTTCCCTGTTGCTTTCTCTACTTGTTTTATTGCTTCCATTATAATTACTATAATTCAACCCATCAATCAATTTTCTCGTCTTAATTACATAAGAACTCGATTAGTTTGGTAATTGTTAACTAATCCAAGTGGGTTCGACAATCAAGACTTAAATAGTTCCACTTTATTACGAGTTGCAACAAGGCGCACTTGCGTTTGAAGCGATAACCCACCTCATCGCCGTAGCCTCCATAATCGCCGTTAGTGTACTGGTACACAAAGGCACGCTTTGTGTACCGTAAAGACACCCTATTTTAAAGGACTAGAATTATTAAATCAATTTCAGAAATATATCAAAAGTAGATTATGATCTAGTGAAAAAAAAACAATAAAAGCGATCTCACCCTTAACAAATTCGTTTTAATGTTTAACAATTTTAATGCATTATAGAAAAAGGAATTTGTTTCAATTGCGAGATCAATAAATCTGTAAATGTGCGTACCCAATAGTTGTTTTGATAAGAAATAGATTGCCTATAGTCATCCAATCACGCTGTTGTGGGTCCAGACCGTCCATTCTGACTTTGTATTTTGGATCTGTTTTGCAAAGTTGAAATACAAATTGTTCGATTAAGATTGCGATTGGATGACTGAGATTGCGTGAATGTGTCATTATTATGACTGTAAGGAATTTGGGTTCGTTCAACTGTTCTGTTTACACTCTTCCTTGTGTCAGCAGTTGAAGATGAACTTTAGAATTTTGATCACCATAAGGACAAAATTATTAGTTTTTACTCATGTTGAGTAAAAAGTTCACCTTAAATTAGGTGTACTTTCAGGCGGCATTTAAGGTACACAAAGTAGTACACAAATGATCATTTGGCATCGTCACGATGTGATTTTGACACCGTCGCCACTACCATCGTCCTCGAGATGTCTTGCTCTATCCATCGCTTTGGGCCCTACACCGTCATCGAATATGAGACCCTTGGAAACTGTTCCCTAAACCTTTAGGCAATAGTTTTCTTAACTAAGATAACATTTTTTAACCATTCCTATAAAGCAAAAATGTTGTAGTGAGTGGGACAGTTTAAGAAAAAATTTCACTTTACTTGTATAATGGTTGTTTCTTAATTTATCGTTACCTCTATTTGATGAAATTTTGGTCCGATGCACTTCTTTTTGGTCTCTAAGTGCATATTTGATTGCTTTATTCATCGCAATCGTTTCGTTTACTTAGAGACCAAAGTGAAATGCTGCCGAAATTTTGTCAAGTATAGGTAAATGAGAAAATGAGAAGTAACCTTTTTACGAGTGTTGAAAAAGTTTTTTTTTGAATGGGATAGGTTCATACCATTTAAAGAAAGGGAGTAGGTGTACGTGAGGCCGATGTCTTGTTCAAATTATCATTTTTACCTATTTCGATCTACAAATCTGTAATATGCAGAAAATGGATCGTAGTTGGATGTATGATAGGACTTTTCCTGGAAGAACGGGTTTGAAACGAGCTTTTGTAAAAGGGTTTGGTCAGTTTGTCCGTCACGCAAAACGTCAGCATAGTTTTCGCATTGAAGTGAGATTAGATGTCCATGCGAGAATTGCAAGTGTCAAAGTGTTATGATTGCAAATGAAGTCAAATATAACTTGTATATGTATGGGTTCAAGCCTAATTATTGGATTTGGACTAGTCATGGCGAAGTTGTTCCCAGTGTTAATTTATGGGTTGAAGAGAATTGCGCAGATGCTTCAAGTAGTGGCCTACCAAATATGGGAGATCAATATTATGAGCAATTTGATGTGATACAGGGGATGATTTCTGATGCACTTGGGGTGAATGTGTCGTTCGAGGAGCAACAACATGATGACACCGAGGAACTTCCGAATGTGACAGTAAAAGATTTTATAATTTTTTGATAGAGACAAATAAGCCATTGTATGAAGGGTCTGAAGACTCTAAATTATCAATATGTGTGAGGCTTTTAGGTCTCAAGTCAACCTTTAATGTTCCCGAGCAGTGCATGGATTATATGACCAGAATTATGTTGGACACAACACCTATTAGAGCTGGTTTGCCACAAAGTTATTATGATGCTAAAAGGTTGGTGTCGAAGCTGGGATTAGGTGTTAAGAGGATCGATTGTTGTGTGAAAGGTTGCATGTTATATTACGATAATGAATTTGGCACAAATGACGGTGCTTTGCCTGAATGTAAATTTTGTCAAGAGCCAAGGAATCGTCTTTGCAAAACTGGGACAAGTAGGAGTAAACCAGTACCAAGGAAGGCAAAGTTTTATTTGCCTCTCGTATCAAGACTGCAAAGAATGTTTGCATCAATGCAAACTGCAGGTAAAATGACGTGGCACTATGAAAATAGAAGAAGTTCAGATGAGTTGTGTCACCCATCTGATGGTGAGGCATGGAAGCACTTTGTTCGAGTACATCCTGATTTTGCAATGGATCCACGCAATGTCCGACTTGAGTTATTCTTTGATGGGTTTACACCGTATATCCAGTCATCGACTAAAATTTATTCTGGTTGGCCAATTATTGTCACCCTGTGCAATCTTCCTCCTGATATATGTATGTCTAAACCTTACATGTTCTTAGCATGTGTAATTCTGGGGCCAAATTCACCAACACTGGTATTGATATCTATTTACGACCTTTGATCGATGATTTGACGAGGTTTTTGGACTGGTATTTTGACATATGATATTGTGTGAAAACAAAATTTTATGATGAAAGCAGCCTTAATGTGGACCATTAATGACTTCCCTACTTGTGACATGTTATCTGGATGGGAGACTCATGGTAAATTGGCGTGTCCGATTTGCATGGAGGACACAAAGGCATTTACCTTGCACTACGAGGGGAAGGCTTCTTGGTTTGACTCGCACTGCCGTTTCTTACCAAACGATCGTCCATTTAGGATGAATAAGAATGCCTCTGTAGGCTAACATCAGAAGAGGTATGGACAAGAGTTAAGGATTTGCCAAAAGTAGAAGTTATAAATGGTGTTATTCAACGACTGGAAGGTTATGGAGTGTGGTATAATTGGACAAAAAGGAGTATTTTTTGGGATCTCTCGTAGTGGAAAGACAATTTATTGAGATACAATCTCGATGTTATGCACATTGAGAATAATTTTTTTGACAATGTATTTAACACTGTGATGAATGTGAAGGGCAAAAACAAAGACAATTATAAATCTAGGAGGGACTTAGCTATTTACTGCATGCAAAAAGACTTGTTGTTGGTGGATGACCAGGCTACTAGGAAGACCTTAAAACTGGTAACCAATTACTTTTTATCACCCAAAGAAGCAAAAATAGTTTACCAGTGGATAACAGAGCTCAAGATGCCAGACTGTTATTCTTCCAATTTAGCAAGATGTGCCAATGTGAACAACAGGAAGATGCAACGAATGAAGAGCCATGATTGTTATGTATTCATGGAGTGTTTACTGCCTATTGCTTTTAGTAAGTTGCTAGCACATGTTTTGAACCCACTAATTAAAATGAGTCAAGTTTTTAAAAATTTGTGTTCTGCAACATTGAGAAAGGATGATCTTATTAAAATGGAGCAAAACATTCCATTGATTCTATGTCAGTTAGAGAGGATATTCCCCCTGGTTTCATTGATTCTATGGAGCATCTCTCAGTGCATCTTGCATATGAAGCTAGACTTGGTTGACCTGTTCAATATAGGTGGATGTATCCATTTATATATATATATATATATATATATATATATAAGGTCAGGATCAAATGACACCGGGTGTCAAACTTAGCATAATGACACCTCTAATAACTTTGTGTATAATGTAAATTTCACTGATCCAACCATTGAATCATGTTATATTAACTCGATAGCCATATATACAAATTTTTAGATAATTTGGACATTTGTAGTTATGTAATTTAATAGTACACATTTACTTATATTTTAAGTATCATATTATACGTCAAAATAAAGTGATTCGATGAAGTATCAAATAATTTTAGAATTTTATGAATTTTGATTTGTTGAATCTATTTACTAAAAACTCTCAATTCAACGGTTGGATTGGCGAAATTTGCATTATACACGAAGTTATTAGAGGTGTCATTATACTAAGTTTGACATCTGGTGTCATTTGATCCTGATTCATATATATATATATATATATAACATGTTTCCTAAATTTCGAATGCAATTTTCCATTTATGTCAAAGACACCAATTTCGTTAACCTTCTTATATAGGTTTATTGGTGATTCAAAACGATCGGTGGAAAATAGGCTAGGGTTGAATGATCAATATGCTCGTCTTACTTACATTGCGAAACAACCCATTTTTGTTCATATTATTTCAACAAATCAATGTTGTCCCCATGAAATAGAAGGAATGAAGTGGTTGTTGAACCCTCGGTATACGTTACCGTCAAGCGAATAACCTACGGACATCTGGCCCTCGGTAATACTCCCTTTAGCGAGGGCTTATGGTCATTAGCGAGGGCTTTTGGCCCTCGGTAATGACTGAATTTCTTGTAGTGTCATTTTTCTTATCTTTCTAATAATATCTAAATCAACCAAGTCATTTTTATTTACTTGTATGTATATATTCCATGTGATTGTACAACTTATGTTTAAACAATTTATTACAATTTATACAATTAAGCATTATGCATTGTGTTTGGACAAAAAAATCTTTCTACAAAGATTTATTAGTACACGCACATGCATGGTGTAAATATTGATGTAGTATGTTTCTCCAAGATTTGCAAGACATAGATATTTTTTATTAGTCTTCATCTGAAATCAAGAATTTCTCTCGAGAGTGACAAATGACTGAAATCATTTAGTGATTTTGTTTCCCAGTGACGTTGCTCCAAGACCAACCAATTTTTCAAGAAGCAATCATCTTATTAGAAGACATGAATGTCAACTAAAGAAGGGTCTTCGGTTCACATTGATGTCTTCCAATAAGATATTTGTTTCCTCCAAAAGTGGTCGTTCTTGGGACATGCCATCACTCGGTAACAATTTTTCTCGTTTCAGAATCGACTTTGGTAAAATTTTGCTTTGCATACAGGTCTTACAAATATTGGTCGAACATACTATAACAATAGTCTACATCATATCATATATTTGTACAAATAAATCATTTTGGAAATGTTTATTTGTGTAACCACAAGTCATAAAGTTTAGTTGGGTAAATTATAGTAAGCTATATTAAACAAAAAATCACTTTGGATAGCGATATTTTATCCAATGGCTTTTAGAGTAGTGGTTATGAAAGTACACTACTATTCTAGGTATCGCATTGATGGTGATTAGAGAGCAAAATCACTAATCAATGTGAGATTTGTTAGTGGTCTTTAACTACTATCCCATGTGTATCGCCTTTTTGTTTTACCGGCTTATTTAGCAATTGAAACCACTACTCAGTAATGGAAATTATGAACCATTGCACCTATTACTAAAATTATTTGTCCTACACAGTCATAGCAAACCTCCAAATGACTTATTAAAAACCAAATCAATAACTAGTTAGTGATGATAATGGGTAATTGAACCTATATATACCCGCAAAAATCACCCACAACGGGTAGGGTAACTACTCCCTTCAATGGGTATGGGTAATTACATACAAAATTTAATGGGTACGAATGCTGGTACCGGTATCTTAGTATCCACCCTGCCCTATACCATCGCCTTATTTATTTTATTTACTAGTCCACATACCTGTGTGTGTGTATAATTATATCGCTAATGTTAAAAAAACAAAATTAATTTAAACCTAATACTAATCAACTTGCAAGTTTTTGATAACACCATTATTACATCATATTTATATAGATAACTAGTGTGTATACCCGTGCGATGCATGGCACGTAAATGATAGTCTATGACAGTCATAATCCATCAGTTAAATTCAAAGGAAATATTGTGATTTACAACACAAAATCCTTTTGTAAAAGTTGAATGAAAGTAATGTTAAAAAAGAAAATTTAGTTAACATTGTTGCTGCTCATTCACTTTTATCACTATATATATGAGAGCGGCAAATGACACATATCATTTCATGGTCCGTCAAGCTTTCAAGTCTATAAAGTGACGACAACTTGTAACTGATTAGCACGACTTGAGAATCTTTTGACAATATATGTTGTTACAGCAACTACCACTAATGTTGCCTTAACCTTTTTGCAATGCTGAAAGGAAAAATAATCAAAAGAAAGCTTCATTAAATAAAAATAGAAACAACAACTTGAAAAGCTCTTTATGTGGCTACTAATGCAACACATGAAGCTGAAATACACATGAAGGTGATTGAAATTCATGAACATCTAAATAGCCAAACTAAACTTATAGAAGAATACAAAAAGTGAGATATCTTTGAGGTGTCCCTGAACAAAAAAAATACTATTTAAAGCAATAATTATTAGCAGTCCTTTAAAAAAATTTGAAGATACAAATTTAGCATCATAGAAATATCGACACTTAAATCCTTATTATAGTATATTAATGTATTTAATATAACACAAACAATTATAGATTTATAGCACAAATCTTTCATCCATGCAAAGAAAATTGAATTTTCAAGTAACTGTAACTTCAACAGTAGCTATTTATAAAGTAACAGTTATTTCAACGTTACCATATAAACATGAGACAGAACACTAAAATTTAGCGCAGTGATGCTATATGTGAAAGAACTTGACCTATATATCTCACTTCAACATTACGTTTACAAAGCATGACAATGTCGTGCTGATATCCAAATAGCAAGTTAGTGCACAATATAAGACAAATTGACTCATTAAGAAAGGATATTAAGAAGTGACATAATATAACACATAAAATGTAACTTACCTATTTTAAATTCTGGAATATTTCTTTGTAAACAACATTTGAAGTTATATTAGTGACATCACCTTAATCATCAATGATAAGAATCTTTAAACCACTACGTGAGATACCTCTGGAAATCGCTACATATAGCTGTCCATGTGTAAAAACAGATTGTGGAAGGTAGATACCAACATGTTTAAGAGACTGTCCTTGACTTTTATTTATCATCATGGCAAAAGATAGAGTAATTGGAAACTGTTTGCGCTGAAATTTAAAAGGAATTCTGATATCAGAGGGAGTTAGTGACAACCTCGGAATGAAAACCTTTTGGCCAATATTGCTTCCCGAAGATTGTAATTTATATATGTTTATATAGTTTTTACCATGAGATTGTTATCCTCTGCAGATTTTTCAGTTATCTGCACAGTCTCATCATCATTGTCAAAAGCCTATAGATAACAAAATTGATACTTTAAATTTCTATCGTTAATAATTTTTATCGTTAATTTCATTTAAGTTTTCAGGATTATAACTAACGGTATCTTGTCAGATTTATTGACATGGGAATTGAAAAGAATGACTTTTATGTTATCTGCAACTTCAGGTGAAGCAACATTCTGCATATCTGTGTCCTCATCGTCCTGTTAGTACTTAAATACATAAAGAAACCATTATACACTGAGTACGTTAAATTTAACGTCATGTCTTAGTTAAATGAAAAAAATAGTCTTTATATATTACTTTGATATCATGTTGTTTTTTGAATTCCTTAATCGAAGTCATATCAGAAGATGTTCTTTTCACTGTATAAGTTTGCCAGTTGTTGTCAATGTTCTTCTTAGTTATGTCAATCTTGAACAATATATCTTTATCCAACAACTTATCAAAGTCTTTCGGCCACGAAACCAGATCACTTCCTTGTAGAAGACAAAATATAAGTAAATACTTGATTGGAGTTTATATGACGATTAAGCATTATCTCAAAATAAAAATACAATATTTTAAAAACCTTATCAGTAGACTTCAGAAGTTTGGAAATAGAATCTCTCAAATATTGGGTAGCTTTCCATTCGAACAAAGTAAAATAAGTAGATCCAATTAGGATCATGATCCATAAGATATTTGTTGAAATCTTTTACATAATTTCCCCACAGAGTATAATCTAACATATTCCCCCTGCAAGTTTATTTAAAATAATATGTTAAAATACTGTATACATGGAACATTACACTCAATGATTCAATGTAAAAATTAGAATTTATAACATACTGCATACTGTAAATCCTAAAGCACAATGTCCATAAGTATGCTCTTGATCCCATTTTTTTCATTCTCCTTCAAATCATATTTTTCAACAACATGTCCAATAACATCTGCCATAATATTTTTTCATAACCATGGTTAAAAGCCAATATATTCTATTTAATTTGTAAACTAAATACCTAATGAAATGAAATGAAATGCCTCTAAATTTTAAATAAACTGACCTATTAGGTAGGACTCAATTAGGTCAATGCTGATTTCAGGAAATGAAATAGACTTGAAAATATTTTCTGGGATGGCCCCAGCATCGGTCTTCATACACATTGTGGTTCTCATGAACATAAGATTCCATTTATGATTAGTAGCTTTGAATATAGGATCAATTTGGGCAACCAACAAATTATGGATAACATAACAGGGCCCTTCTTGCAGATTGCTTTCAAATGTGTTGAAGAGATTTGGTTTTACTGAAACTTGAATCTTAGAAGACTACCAAAGATCATATCGTACAATGTAAGGTTCATGTAAGACCTGAGCATTAAAAAATACAACAAAAAATAATCACCCTTTCATCAAGGAAGACCATTTCCAACGATCTGATGATATTGGAATTATATCTGTCGGTAACTTTCCACAATTAGAAAATATATTTGATTAGTAATGATTAGTAAATATTTGATTAGAAAATATAGAAGTAAACCTGGTTCGTATTTGATTAGACAAATATAGAAGTATATTTAAAGACTTATAAGTTTTCTCTCTTTCTTTATCACAATTCTGGTCTTCGTCTTCCTAAAGATATATTTTTTCTTACCATATTTTTTGAAAGATAAGTCTTTTTTTATAGAGAATAAAAGTTTCTATAAAAAAACCATAGGAGGAAATAATCGTGGATCAATTTTCGATTGACTTAACAGGATCTACTTATTTTTGGCGAACCAATCGTGGATCAAATGGACTCTTACACTATATAATAAGAATTAACAACTACCTTTTGTAAAATGTAAGAGGGAAAAGAGGAACCCACCGAATAGTTGGTATTTTAATAGATTGCTACGTGATAATTTCACAATTTATAATCTTATCTATAAAATAGATAAATTTATAATATAGATCACTTGGATATCATAAAATTAATTATGCGTATATTTATTTGCAGAAATTATTATTTGACATATTTCGATTGATTGGATATTAAATTAAATTAATTTTTTCTGAATATTATTACGTTTTGGCGGACTAATGATGTTTAAGTGAAAAAATTGGGAGGGAAAACTACCCCATAATTTACCAACTTTTATATATAAGATACATTTATAAATTTGATGTGTGTTTAACGATAATAAAATTACACCAGAACATGTAATATTTTTTCGTAGGGACTAAAAAGTAAAATAATCATTTATAACAAAATTACACTGACAACATGTAATGTTTTCCCGTAAGGACTAAAAAGCAAAATAATTATTTATAATAAAATTACACTAACTACATGTAATGTTTTCCCGTAAGGACTAAAAAGCAAAATATTTATTTATAAATGATAAAGACATTTGTAAATTTGATATGTGTTCAAACACGATAAAATTACACCCACGACATGTAATGTTTTTCCGTACGGACTAAAAGACAAAATAATCATTTACAAATGATAAAAATATTTATTAATTTAATATGTGTTAAAAGACTATAAAATTATACCCACAACATGTAATGTTTTCCCAAATAGACTAAAAAGCAAAATAATCATTTATAAATTATAAAAACATTTATATATTTGATATTTATTTAAAGATGACAAAACTACACTGACAACATGTAATGTTTCCCCGTAGAGACTAAGAAGCAAAATTATCATTTATAATAAAATTACAACGATAATATGTAATGTTTCCCCTTAAGGACTAAAAAACAAAATAATTATTTACAAATGATAAAGACATTTGAAAAATTGATATGTTTTCAAACACATAAAATTACACCCACAGTGAATATTTCTCTCTCTAAATACTTCAAAAGTTACCTTTTCAATTTACTTGCTTTATCCCTTAAAATTGGTTAGCTCTTATCAAACAAAATTTTTGAGATTTATAAACCAAATTCTTTGCTTGAGGGCAAGCAAAGCTCAAGTGTGGTAGAATTGATAACACCACTATTGCATCATATTTATATAGATAATTGAATGTGAATTAAATAAATATTGAATATTATCACTTGAAATTCACTTTCTTTTATTCTAAATTGTGCAGAAATGAAAAATTAGGCAATATGGTGGACAAAATCTAGTTTTGGGTTTGAAATTAGGCCAAAAATAGGCCCATAACCCTGCAGCACAGCCTGGAAGTCAGCAGGCGAAAGCACGGCCTGCAGCACGTCCACAAGGCAGGCCATGCATAGAGGCAAAAGAGGTCGGCAACTCGCTATTGGATGGAAGGAAGCACGACCAAGCTTGAGGTCGTGTTTCAGGTCGGCAGACACGTTTTGGACGTGGTTCGTTGAATCTAAACGCATTTTGGTATGCACGGCCACGCCAGGCCGTGGCCGTGCTTCAAGACGTGCTTGGCTATTTTTCAGCGCCTATATAAGGAGTTGCGCAGCAAACATTGGAAAAATTGTCCCTTCTGAGTGTAGATGCATTTCCTGACTCATTTCTCTCCTTCGTAGCTTTATTTTCTTCTGTTATCTTGTTATTTTAACTTTTGTAATTGTATTTCTTTACTCTTTGAATTTTATTATGGTTCTAGAATTAGTGTTGTGTTATTATCTTCAATTATAATGTGCAACTAATTCTATTACTAAGGTGATGGGGAACCTTTTATTGTGCTTATAATCTTAATATAATTTATAAATATGAGTTTTTAATTCTTATGATTAAATTATTCCTGGTAAATTTATTTCTAATAAGAACTGATCATTCTTTACTTAGAATTAATTGTGTGGCGATCGAACCTTCATTCAGTTAACAGAACTCTAGGAATAATTGAATCTGCATGCTCTACCAGATCAAGGATTGCGTGTTCATTTTTAGTCAGTTATTAAATTGATAAATCTATTGATGTTTTATGCTCTTTTCTATTTACTTGCTTTGAATGACCAAACAAAGTGATAAATTAGGAGGAAGATTGTTAACATTGCATGACCAAACCGTGTTGATAACTTTTAAATAGATGATTGGTAATCAGTAAGGATATTTTCTCAGCTCTATTTATGAATTGGTTAAGTGAATAAGTATTAGTATAAAGTAAACCCAGAACCTTAGTATCTCCATAATTATCTTCTTGTTCTTATCTCAAAGTAGTTTGCATCTTATGCCAACTTCTCTTTCAAGTTTTAAATCCAATTTCATTCAAACCATTTGTCTAAATAACAAATTAATCTAATAGAGCAGTAATCATTCACTATTTCCTGTGGAGACGATAATCTTTTATACTATAACTTGACTTGACCGTACACTTGCGATCTCGACGCAACAAGTTTTTGGCGTTGTTGCCGGGGAATTGTTATTGATGTTGGTCGAAATAATTAATTGTTAATTTAGACGCTTTTTGTAATTATTTGTTTTATCTTCTTTTACTTTTAATAGTGCCTCTTGGTTGGAAGGCTAAATTTTTATATATTTTTAATTTCTTTTACTTATTCTCACTTGTTAATTTCCTCCTACATGGAAGGCTAGATTTTCTATCTTATATTATTAATTCCTTTTACTTATTATAGCACCTCCTAGTTAGAAGGCTAGATTTTCTTGCTATTTTATTACTTAATTTATTTAGCGCCTCCTGGTTGGAAGGCTAGATTATTTCTTCTTTCTTTTCTTTAGACTAACTTAAATAAATAAAATTTTATTTTTTGTCCATTTGATCCAGATTTGTTGTAGTGTATGCTAAAAAGCTCTCAAGATCCTGTCCTTCAGTTTGATCCTGAAATTGAAAGAACCTCAAGAGCTATCACAAGACAAAGAAAAGCTGTCAGAAGACAAAGAAGAATGATGGCAGAACATGAATTGAATATGAATGAGTACTTCACACCGACCTGTGAGAAAAATGATAGTATCCAATATCTAGCGGCGGAAGCCAACACTTTTGAGCTTAAACCAGGCCTAATTTCTATGGTCAAAGATGTGCAATTCTCGGGTTTGCCACATGAAGACCCAAATGTCCATCTAAAAAGATTTCAGCGGATTACAAAAACTGTTAAATATAATGGTGTTACTCCTGAAGCCATTAGACTCCGCTTGTTTACTTTTTCTTTACATGGAAAAGCTCAACTTTGGTTGGACTCATTGGAACCCAATTCCATCACAACAATTAGGCAGATCTAAAAAGTAAATTTTTGAACAAATACTTCCCACCTGGGAAGTCTGCCAAACTGAGAGTAGAGATTTCTGGATTTACCTAAAAAGAGGGTGAAACTATGCATGAGACATAGGAACGATTCCAAGATATACTTTTAAGCTATCCCCATCATGGTTTTAATAAATCTCTGTTAGTTCAAATTTTCTAGAATGGACTTTCTTTTTAGAATAAGGCAGTAGTAGATGCAGCATGTGGAGGATCCTTAAGCTACAAAACGCCTTTTGAATGCTACGAGATCATGGGCAGGATTGCCCAGAATAATGCTCAGTGGTCACAAGGAGATAGATACGTCACTAAAAAGCTCAACAACCAGGAATGTATAAAGTGGATGCTACCACCACTTTAGAGGCTAAATGGGAGGCCAAGATGGAGGCTCTGAGTAAAAAGTATGAAGTTCTCTTAGCCCCTAATTCTCAAACAGTTGCCTCAACTTCCCATGAGAGGGATGAATAGCCCACTAGGTGCGATAACCCCGTTGAAGAGGTAAAAGCCCTTAATAAAGAAGATCCCAAAGGTGAAATGCAAGTGGCTATGCTGAAATATATGAACAGACATGGACACCCTTGCATGAGTGTGTTGGAACCTAAACGATTGAGAAGTTTAGACCCTCATTAATTTTGATGATAACAAAATATTCACAAGAGAACAATTTATGTTCTAACAATTCTTGAAGTGTGCAGATACTAATATTACATATATTTCTAAGCCACTTAAACAAGAAGGAAGAAGCTCTCAAGAGAAGGATACACTCCATGTGTCAGCATCCGGCTCATCCTAGTATACTGTCCTCGTGAGCGTCTGGAATTAACTTCTTGTGACACTAGTCTTATCCATTTGCTATGAGCGTCCGATCTTCCGTTCTGAGCAAGCGTCTGAACTTCATTATAAATCATGTGTTGGTCACGTAGTTGCTCTTCCTCTCAGAAGTTTCTGGAACGGATTTCGAATTTGATCTTGTGCGCTAAAATTGTTGTACGAGGTATCAAAGGTGACACCTTTAGCTAAAAGACAAAAATCGTACAAGCAATTGTGAAAAGCAAGGTAGTACGAAAACGGTAATGTGTACTACTGAGATATTCTCTGGAAAGGAAGAAAGAGATAGCTTTTTGAAATCATCTCACTCAATGGAAAGGAGCCATTTTTACTGTAACGGTAATATCCTTTAGAACTCCTATAAATACCCCAAGGTATCCATTGAAGAAACTGCCGAAACTCTACAAGAGAATATTGCTTCATTTACTGAGAACAAGCACTGTTGCTATACACTACAAAGAGTCAATACTCTGAAAGCACTGCTTCTGTGAGCAATCAAGTTTCGAGCCAAGTCTCTGGACTACAAGAACTGAACTCAGCGTCCGACACTTTCTTTTAGAAAGCATTTCTATATTGAGCTTAATTTTTATCCTCTCTGTGAGAGTTATTTATACTTGTATTCAACTTACTTGTAAAAGTTGTTTTGGCCTAGTTAAGGCTGTTCCCTCAAAGGCTCGAATGTACTGAGTCGTTTTGAGAAGTTGAGAGTATTGTCAAGGTTGTGACAGTAGAATACTCTTAAGGTTTTGTAATCAGTTGATTATAGTGGAAAATCCTTCAGGAACGAAGGGACTAGACGTAGCTACCAGTTTGGTAGTGAACTAGTATAAATCTCTGTGTCTCTTGCTTTACTGCTTTCTATTTATCTTTATCTTGCTCTGTTAAAAACAAGTTTTCACAAACTGCTTTTCCAGCGTCCGCTTATTTCAAAGTCCGTTTAACAAACTGTTTTGAAAAACCTGTGTTCTAAGTGTTTTTAACTTACAGTTAAGGAAAAGTTTTCAACACAATTCAACCCCCCCTTCTTGTGTTCACGTTCAGTTGGTACCAGAGCTCAGCCTCTTGGTTGAGCACTTAACAGTGTTAAGAGTAAAGATCCTACTGCGAACATGTCTGCTGAAGGTGGTCATATGAACCGTCCTCCTCTATTCAATGGAGAAAAATTTGATTACTGGATAGATAAGATGAAAGCATTCCTTGAGGCACAAAATCTTGATTTATGGGATATAGTTGAAAGTGGATACATTTCTCCCGCTAATGCCCTTGGTGTTGCAATACCTAGGGAAAACTGGTCTGATGATCAGAAAAAGAGATATCAAACCAATCAGAAGGCTAGATTTATTCTCATCTGTGCTATGACAGAAAGAGAATATGATAAATGTGGTAAGTTTGATACTGCCAAAGAAATCTGGGATTCTCTTGTTTTGTCTTATGAGGGTTCTGCCCAAGTAAGAGAAACAAAGGCTAGCATGATGGTTCGCCAGTATGAGCTATTCAAAATGGAAGATGGAGAAAACATTGAAACTATGTTTGGAAGGTTCCAAACACTTGTTCATGGGTTGCAGGCCCTTGGAAAAAGTTATACTACACCTGACCATGTGAGAAAGATCTTGAGAAGTTTGACTAAGCAGTGGAGACCCAAAGTCACTGCTATTCAAGAAGCAAAAGATCTAAATGTCCTTCGGCTTGAAGATCTTATGAGTTCCTTGAAAGCTCATGAACTTGAGCTAAATGAAGAAGAACCTACCAAGAAGAGTAAATCTATTGCTTTAAGAGTTAATCAACATAAATCTAGTACTTCTAAAGCTTTTCAGGCTGAAGAAGAAGAATCAGATGATGAAACTTCAGAAGGAGATTATGATGGATCAGATGATGAGCTAGCTTTCATATCTAAGAAGATCCAGAGAATGTGGAAGAAGAGAAACTTCAGAAGGAGGTTTCAGAAGAAAGATACAAAGGACAAGAAGGAAAGCAAAGACAAGGACAAAGCCCAAGTCATTTGCTATGAATGTAAGAAGCCTGGACATTTCAAGTCCGAGTGTCCAAATCTTAAGGAAAAGCCCACAAGAAGCTCCTTCAAGAAAAAGAAGAAAGGTCTCATGGCAACATGGGAAGATCTTGACTTATCCTCCTCTGAGGAAGATAAAGAAGAAGAAGCTCACATTGCCCTCATGGCGTATAATCGATCTTGATTCAAGAAGAAGTTGAAGAGGTAATAATGTATGACTCTTATTCTGAACTTTAACTTGCATTTGATGATCTGTTAAAGGATTCTGCCACTCTCTCTATTGAGTATAAGAATTTGAAAAAGAAATTTTCAAAACTATCACAAGATTTTCATTCTTTACACAATGAAAACTCAGACTCAATGAAGAGAACCGTGGCGAAAACCTAAAATCAGCCTGGTGGATAACCAGCCACCTGGAAGCCAACAAGCAACCGTAATCGAGAGCTCTCAAGTCAAAAGCTCTGTAGTTACAGGCAATCCTAATCGCAAATCAAATGACTATGAACATGCTTTTCAAAAGTTTCTTGTTGAGAGTGTAACTCAAGCAAACAAGCTTCTATGATTTGGGGTGTCAAGAAAGCGACAACTCATGGTCTTGGTTATATATCGGATGAACCTCTTTTAGAAAATGATTCAAAGATCGATAAATCCAAGTAAATGTTTGCATTGTACTTACCGCAATAAATCTGGTCATTTGAAAAGTGCGTGTCTTTGTGTTTACAACTAAGAAGGACAAGTATCCTTCAAGAACTAACAAGAAAGGACCCAAAAAGATATGGGTACCTAAAGATTAAATAGTCTATGTTGCGAGACTTGCTTAGCAACAAAGTCAACACACCTATCTTGGTACTTAGGCAGTGGATGCTCGCGTCACATGACGGGAGAAAAGCATATGTTCCAAGAACTAAGACCTAGAGAAAATTTGGATTCGATTGGTTTCGGAGGAAACCAGAAAGGAAAATTAGTTGGAATTGGTCGCATAGGTAAAGGCTCTCTTCCTTCTATTGATAATGTTTTATATGTTGAAGGACTGAAACATAATCTATTGAGCATAAGTCAATTATGTGACAATGGTTATAATGTTGTCTTTACAGAAAATGGATGTTCAGTAAAAGGCAAAAATGATGGATCTATATTCTTTACAGCAAAGATGAAACAAAACATTTATAAAGTTGATCTTTCTGAACTTGCAAAACAAGATATCAAGTGTCTTATGTCTGTTGAAGATGAGCAATGGATTTGGCACAAAAGATTGGGTCATGCCAATTTGAGGTTAATCTCAAAATTAAACAAGCATAATCTTATTAGAGGCTTACCAAATCTTAAGTTCCAATCTGATGCCCTGTGTGAGGCTTGTCAAAGAGAAAAACAAGTTAAAACTTCCTTTCATTTAAAAAATGTTGTTTCGACCTCTAGACCACTTGAACTTCTACATCTTGATCTTTTTGGTCCCACAAGGACAACCTTTTTAATTGGAAAGAAATATGGATTAGTCATTGTTGATGATTTTACTAGATGGACATGGGTTCAATTCCTTGCCCACAAGGATGAGTCTTTTAAGGTATTTACTATATTCTGCAAATCAGTTCAAAATGAAAAAGGCATCTGTATTTCTTCTATTAGAAGTGATCATGGGGGAGAATTTGAAAATGAAAACTTTCAAAAATTTTGTGAAGAAAATGGCATCTCCCACAATTTCTCCTCTCCTAAAACACCTCAACAAAATGGTGTTGTAGAAAGGAAAAATAGGTCCCTCCAGGAAATGGCCAGGACCATGATCAATGAAGCTGACATTGCGAAACATTTTTGGGCAGAAGCAGTAAACACAACTTGTTATATTCAAAATAGAATTCTTATAAGACCTATCTTGAATAAGACTCCTTATGAATTGTGGAAAGGTAGAAAACCAAACATTTCTTACTTTCATCCTTTTGGTTGTAGTTGTTATATTTTGAATACTAAAGATCAGCTTGGTAAGTTTGATTCCAAGGCTGACAAAGGAATCTTTTTGGGATACTCTGAAAGATCTAAAGCTTTTAGAATATACAACAAAGAAACTTTGACAGTTGAAGAGTCCATTCATGTCAAGTTTGATGATAAGAAGCCTGACACTGCTATGTCAGAGCTAGATGAGTTATTTTCAGAATTAAACCTCGGTGACAAGTCAGACGGTGAACATGCATCTTCATCATCCGGTGGTGACAAGACGAAGAATTCTACTCAAGCAGAAGCTGAAGCAAGAAAAAGCTGGAAGTACAAAATCAATCATCCAAAAGATCAAATCATAGGAGAACCTGGTGATAAAGTACGAACCAGATCCTCTTTCAAGGAGCATGCTGATTTTGCACTTCTCTCTGAAATGGAACCTAAGACGATTGATCAAGCATTGGAAGATGAAGGGTGGATTCTAGCAATGCAAGATGAGCTAAATCAGTTCCAAAGAAATGATGTATGGAAGCTAGTCATTCTACCAGAAGATAAGCAAGCTATTGGTACTAAATGGGTATTTAGAAATAAGCTTGATGAAGATGGTAAAGTTGTGAGAAATAAAGCAAGGTTAGTTGCTCAAGGTTACTCACAAGAAGAAGGTATTGATTTCACTGAAACTTTTGCACTTGTTGCAAGACTAGAAGCTATTCGCATTTTACTTTCATTTGCAGCATATCATGAGATAACACTATATCAAATGGATGTGAAAAGTGCTTTTCTAAATGATTTTATAATTGAGGAAGTTTATGTTAAACAACCTCCTGGTTTTGAAGATATTGAATTTCCAGAACATGTTTTTAAACTTAAAAAGGCTCTATATGGTCTTAAGCAAGCTCCCAGAGCATGGTATGATAGACTAAGTTCCTTTTTAATGGAAAATGGATTTACAAGAGGTTTAGTTGACACTACTCTTTTCAGAAAATCCTCTAACAAGCATTTCATACTTGTTCAAATCTATGTTGATGATATCATTTTTGGAGCCACTAATGAAAGCCTTTGCAAAGAATTTTCTAAGCTTATGCAGGCTGAATTTGAGATGAGCATGATGGGAGAATTAAAGTTTTTCCTTGGAATACAAATCAAGCAATGCAGTGATGGTATCTATATACATCAAAGCAAATATATCAAAGAATTATTGAAGAAATTCAAGATGCTGGATTGCAAGCCTATGTGTACACCTATGCATCCTACCTGCACTCTTAGTAAAGATGAAATTGGTAAGAAGGTAGATCAGAAAATGTACAGAGGTATGATTGGATCTCTACTTTATCTTACGACTTCAAGACCTGACATTATGTTCAGCGTCTGCCTGTGTGCTAGATTTCAATCATATCCTAGAGAATCACACACAGTCTTTGTTAAAAGAATATTGAGATATTTGCAAGGAACTACTAATCTTGGTTTGCTTTATAAGAAATCAAAGATTACAAATTAGTAGGTTTACGTGATCTGACTTTCTTTGGAGACCGAATTGAAAGAAAAAGCACAAGTGGAGGCTGCCAGTTCCTTGGAGCTAATCTTGTGTCTTGGTCAAGCAAAAGACAAATCACTATTGCACTCTCAACAGCAGAAGCTGAATACATCTCAGCCGCAAGTTGCAGTTCTCAACTTCTGTGGATGAAGTATCAACTTGAACTCTACTTGATAAAAGAGAGTAACATTCCTATCTTCTGTGACAATACTTCTGCAATCTGTCTTACTAAAAATCCCATATTGCATTCACGAGCCAAGCACATTGAGATTAAACATCATTTTATAAGAGAATATGTTCAAAAGGGTATTCTAGAAATAAAATTTGTAGACACTGATCATCAGTGGGCTGACATATTTACAAAACCCCTTGCTGAAGATAGATTCAATTTTATAAGAAGAAATTTAAACTTTCATCTTATAGAAGAATGATTAATCTCAGCGTCTGAAAATAAACAAAATCTCATCATCTGATATGACATAAGCATGTATGTGTATAAGCATCTTATTTGTCATATGCATCATAACTCATCGTCTGGTGAATCGGTTGCGTGCGTCCGAGCACACCCACACGTGTCACACGTGTTAAGGACTTAAGCGTCTCATCATATCTACTGAGTCATAATTGTTTATGTCTTTCGATAAAATCTTTTTCTTGATTTTACTTTTCTTTTGGCGTCTGCATTTAATGAAAAGGCAAATCTTTATGTTCTTTTCTTTTTAATTTAATTTTTATGTGGAAATACGAAGCGATATTTTGAAAAAAGGACTGTACCATTCTCTATTAACTTTCCCACTACTCCACATTTTTCGCTCCATCACTTCACTCTGCGTTTTCTGCAAAACCGTGCTCTCTCTCTCTCTGTGTGTGTGTGTGTGTGTTTTCGAACCCTAAAACCTCCATCACCTTCTCTTCAATTGCTACAATGGCCGACAGAAAAGGTTGGATAATACACTGCTGCCTTCGATGTCTTCTCTGAGGCAAAACTTCTGAATGAGAACCGGGTTGATTTCGAGAACTTCAAGCTATACGGTTTTGATTTTGAGGAAGGTCTTGAGAAACTGGGCTGGAAAAACTACTTCATCTGGGAACCAGTTGATGTACTGAGCTACGCTATTAAGGAATTCTGGGGAAGTGCATACTTACTTCCGGGGGAAATCATAGAAGGTCACATCAGAGGATTCAAACTACGCTTCACTATCAACTCTATTGCTCAGACAATCAAGTGTCCGTGTGAAGGAATCAGTTACCATGCAAACTGGGCTAATGCTTACAGAGGACTTGAAAAAGTTAATGAAGCTCTGTTTGAGAACTACCGTGAACTGAAGAAGAAGAAGAACATCACTCCCACGGCTAAAAACTTGAAAAGCCACTACCGAGTACTGCACAAAATCATCGCCAAGAGCGTGATTCTGAAGGCTGGCTCAAGCGACATAGTGAACTACGAGCAAAAGTTCATTATGAGAAACTACATGGATGGGAAGAAAATCAATCTGCCAAGGTTGATTATCAACAATCTGATAAATGCCCTTGTCTTCTCAAGGAAGAATGTTGATAAGAAGAATATCGTCAAGATAATCCCTTGTGGAGTTCTTCTCTCCATTATGATGATCAAAGACGGCATTGTAAGGAAGCTGACTGACTCCATCAACACAGAGGAAAAGGAAAAATACTTTGGTGTTGGTGTTGTTGTTCGTCCAGAAGTCTTTGGAGTCAACAGTTTGGATGCAGCTTATTACAGGCTCCATGATCAAGAAGGTGAAAATAGAGCAACAGGAAGGAGAAGCTGAAAAGAAAACCACCAGAAGCTCAATGACTGGTGTGAAAAGACCTGCTGAGTCTCCTTCAAGGGAGACCAGAAGAACAAAGCAGAAGGTGGCACCTGCACCTACTGTTGAAGAACCAGAAGATGAGGATAGAATTCCCATCAGAAAGGTCTTGGAGAAATAGTTTAGACCAGCAGCTGAAAAGGATGCTTCAGCGTCCGGTCAAGGGAAGCAAATCCCTTCTCCTCCTCCTGCTGTTGTTGTCACCAGAGGGTCGAAAAGAAGGTTGGTCAAGTCATCAGAGGTTAACCCAAAGGTACTTGATTTTACTGTTGATGAATCAGTATCTGTGTTTGATACTCATGATGTTATTCCTGCACCACCTTTGTCTGTTTCACAACCACAAACACAAACACAAACCAGGAAAACCAGAATGAGCCTCCAACAAACCTCAACCCTCTCTAAACCTACCCAACCATCATCCACTACACTCAACCTTGACCTACCACAAAATTCTTCAAATACTTCACTTACTACATATATTTCCAAACTTCACTCTCATCCCTTTAATCTATTATTCAAAATACCTCCCATTAATCCCTTCAAACCCTACACACCTAAAACCTACAAAATCACCAAAACCACTCCCACTTTACTCACCATTACCCATAAACCTACAGACGCTGGTGGAAGGAAGAATGTCTCATACAAACCACGGTTTGTTAAGTATGAGATATGTCACAGCATCTACAATCGTCCCTCCACATGGCATTTGAAAACCTTCACCTCTGGAGCTGCCAGATTGGAGATTGCCTCCCCGATAAGTGCTACCTTCAAGGATGGAGAAGACCACTTTCAGATGTCATTTAAAGGAAGATTGAGACCAGCATCTGGTAGCAGAGCAATTCCCTTCTCTGTTGATCTTCCTAGATCCGTACCACAAACTGAACCACTCACGTTGGAAGAATGCGGAAGGTGGATCATAGATGAAGAAGCTGCCTTCATGGCACACTGTCTTGAGATGAAGAAGATTGAAGTAATCAGACAGTACAGGGATCCTTCTTCTGTATCAGTAAAGATTGTACCAGACAGACAAAGGTGGCTACCTTGGTCTATCCCTGGGAAAAGGAAAGAACCTGCTCCGGGCAAGCAGCCATTCAGCAAGATCGGGCTCAAGGAGTATGAGAAGGCTCCTAAAAAGTACAACCTTAAGGAATTCTCTAAGCTTAGGGTGCCAAGATCTCTAAGGATCATGCGTAAGGTTTTACCTGAATTCTCTGAAGGAAGATGAATGGAGAAGCGGCTCCTCAACTCTTGCAATGCGAGAAGGCCACTATTCCAACGGTTGGCTGTCAGCAGAATTGCGACATCAATCTTAGAACAGTCTACTTCGATGATATGTTCGGATGCTCGATGTCGTGCCTTTTATTTGTATGAAGATATATGTCCAATGGGCTGCTGTGACCAAGCACTTCGACATTGGATTTACTTGGAGTCAATGGTCTGAGTCTTGGAAAGACAAGGCCATGTTACCATGCCTCGTCCCCTAGTGCTAGAAGAAGATGACAGGGAAAATCTGCGAAGAATATACCTGGCAGAAAATGAAGCACTCTCTTTCGCTTGTGAAGCATTAAGTGTCTTTATCAGAAGTATATGGGGAGAAGAAGCTGGAAATAGGTTTGATGCTTTCACTGCTGATGTAGTTCTACATAGAGAAATCATCTTCATGAATTTGCTGTATCCAGAAGATGTGAAGTATAAATGGGAAATTCAAACAGAATCTGAGCTCAGAAAACCTGAAAATCTCATCAAATGGTTTATACCAAATGATGCATTTTTTCTAAGAGCTCAACGGAAGAAGGAATTGAGAATTATGCTATCCAACTGGGTGCTAGCAGAGCATCAGAAGATGAAACCTGCACCCGTACCAGAAGTTGGACCTTCTACTTCTACTCCTGCAGTTGAGATGGTCACTATTCCCAAAGCAGAGTTTGAAGAAATGAAGGCCACAAACATGAAAGTCACTCAGCTGGAGACTGCTCTGAAATTACTATATGAACGTCTCAACATCCCTCCACCACCTCTTCCAAACCCTTGAATTTATTTATTTTTGTGTGATATAAACTATTTCTTTGTTTTGTTGATACACTTATATATATACACTAATTTTGCTCTGATTATCTGTTAATATATACCTACATCTGACTTATATTCAAATTTTTCTAAGTCTTATTTTGACTATGATGTGTTTTTACACTCTTTTTGTCTGATGAAAAAAGGGGGAGTAAAAGAAAGGTATGATGAACACGTGAAAATCTGACTAACTCACCGTCCGATGTTCACACTCCGATGGATACACTGGAACTGAAGTATCATGCATAGCATTTCATACATAGCATTTACTATGATTATTTGTTAATGCGCTAATATTCATTGATCTAGTGCTCTTATAATGATCAATAAATTTGGTATAATTTGATTAAATCAATCTTTTTGATCAGCATCCAATCTTACTATGATACATCTACGTATTTTTTTTGCAATCACTTAATTGAATTTGTTTATCAACTATCGCCTTAATACTAGAATTATCTTATATATCAAAATTGTTAAATTCAGGGGGAGACCCTTGATGTCATTTTGAAACTAAATTGTTCATCAACCTTAGATATTTGTCATCATCAAAAAGGGGGAGATTGTTGGAACCTAAACGATTGAGAAGTTTAGACCCTCATTAATTTTGATGATAACAAAATATTCACAAGAGAACAATTTATGTTCTAACAATTCTTGAAGTGTGCAGATACTAATATTACATATATTTCTAAGCCACTTAAACAAGAAGGAAGAAGCTCTCAAGAGAAGGATACACTCCATGTGTCAGCATCCGGCTCATCTTAGTAAACTGTCCTCGTGAGCGTCTGGAATTAACTTCTTGTGACACTAGTCTTATCCATTTGCTATGAGTGTCCGATCTTCCGTTCTGAGCAAGCGTCTGAACTTCATTATAAATCACGTGTTGGTCACGTAGTTGCTCTTCCTCTCAGAAGTTTCTGGAACGGATTTCGAATTTGATCTTGTGCGCTAAAATTGTTGTACGAGGTATCAAAGGTGACACCTTTAGCTAAAAGACAAAAATCGTACAAGCAATTGTGAAAAGCAAGGTAGTACGAAAACGGTAATGTGTACTACTGAGATATTCTCTGGAAAGGAAGAAAGAGACAGCTTTTTGAAATCACCTCACTCAATGGAAATGAGCCATTTTCTTTATGCTTGGTAATATCCTTTAGAACTCCTATAAATACCCCAAGGTATCCATTGAAGAAACTGCCGAAACTCTACAAGAGAATATTGCTTCATTTACTGAGAACAAGCACTGTTGCTATGCACTACAAAGTGTCAATACTCTGAAAGCACTGCTTCTATGAGCAATCAAGTTTCGAGCCAAGTCTCTGGACTACAAGAACTGAACTCAGCGTCCGACACTTTCTTTTAGAAAGCATTTCTATATTGAGCTTAAATTTTATCCTCTCTGTGAGAGTTATTTATACTTGTATTCAACTTACTTGTAAAAGTTGTTTTGGCCTAGTTAAGGCTGTTCCCTCAAAGGCTCGAATGTACTGAGTCATTTTGAGAAGTTGAAGTATTGTCAAGGTTGTGACATTAGAATACTCTTAAGGTTTTGTAATCAGTTAATTATAGTGGAAAATCCTTCAGGAACGAAGGGACTAGACGTAGCTACCAGTTTGGTAGTGAACTAGTATAAATCTTTGTGTCTCTTGCTTTACTGCTTTCTATTTATCTTTATCTTGCTCTGTTAAAAACAAGTTTTCACAAACTGCTTTTCCAGCATCCGGTTTATTTCCAGCGTCCATTTAACAAACTGTTTTGAAAAACCTGTGTTCTAAGTGTTTTTAACTTAAAGTTAAGGAAAAGTTTTCAACACAATTCAACCCCCCCTTCTTGTGTTCACGTTTAGGGTGTACTTGTAAGTTACATGGAGAAGGCTGATGAGATATTTAAATCTCTAGAAAAAAGGTATATACCATCTACTTGTAACTATTGTGGAATAATAGGTCACGAAACACATGAGTGCATCGAACAGGTGAATTATGTTGGGAATGGAGTAAAGCATGATCCTTATGCGAAGACTTACAATCCTGGATGGAAGGATCACCCCAACTTCTCATGGAAAGATCAACAGCAGAATCAGGGACAACAATATGCACCCTATAGACCACCTCACATGCAAGGCCAAACCCAAGTACCAAGGAGACCGTCTCTTCAAGACCAAATTGACACCCTGGTAAGTACTGTTAATTCTAACCATAAGAGTTTAGAAAGCAACCATAAGAGTTTAGAAAGCCAAATTTCTACTTTAGTGCAGCTTATGACCAAAAGGGAAGCAGGAGCATTACCTAGCCAATCTGAGCAAAATCCTAGAGAGCAGGCTAATGCTATCACTACTAGGAGTGGTAAAATCCTTGAAAATCCAGTACCTGATAAAGTAAAGCCACCTTCTAAAGAAACCCCAAAAGAGGCTGAGAAGACCAAGGAAAAGTTGTCTGACACACCTCTTACAACACTTCCTAACCCACACATCCCATTCCCATAGAGGCTTAAATCTAATCAAGATCCTCAGTTCTCTAAATTTTTGAGTATGCTTAAACAGTTGACTATCAACATTCCTTTTGTGGAAGCCATTGCTAATATGCCAAAGTATGCAAAGTTCTTAAAGTATATGTTATCCAATAAAAAGAAATTGGAGGACTTTCCTATGATTAAACTTAATGAGGAATGTTCTGCTATTGTTTTGAAAAGTTACCACCAAAGCTTAAGGATCCAGGTAGTTTTACTATCCCTTGTACTATTGTAAACTCTCATTTTGAAAAGGCATTGTGCGATTTAGGAGCAAGTATAAATTTGATGCCTCTTTCTATTTTTAGAAAACTTGGCTTACAGGAACCACAACATACTAACATCACTTTTCAGCTAGCTGACAGATCCATTGCTTACCCTCGTGGGATAGTGGAAGATGTTTTAGTAAAGGTTGATAAGTTTATTTTCCCTGCTGATTTTGTTGTTTTAGATATGGAAGAAGATAAGGAAGTCCCAATTCTTTTCGGACAACCTTTCTTTGGCCACAGGCAAAAGCTTAATTGATGTTCAACAGGGGAAATTAACTTTGAGATTTGGGGATGAGGAAGTTGTGTTCCAAGTTTTTAATTCATTGAAAACTCCTTCCTCATTTGCTTCCTGTAAATTTATTCAATCTATGGATATTAATGGTGTGGTTACCTCTAACTGTTTTGATGATTTCAGGACGCAAGACCCTCTTTAAAAAATTCTAACCTTGTAGGGACTTGGCACGTTGGAGGGTGCTGAAGAAGAAGAGCTTTTAAAGTTTTTACAAGATCAACACCCCCAAACGAGTTGGAGTAACCATAGATCTGAGGAATTAGAACGGGATAATATCCCAAAGCCTAAACCCTGCATTGAAGAGGCTCGTAAGCTTGAATTAAAGCCTCTTCCTGCAAATATGAAATATGATTTCTTGTACCCTCCTTCTTCCTTGCCTGTAATTGTTTCTGCAGATTTGACAGCAACTGCGGAGGATCAACTTTTGAGAGTAATAAGAGATAATAAAGAGGCCTTTAGTTGGTCTATCCATGATATAAAAGGCATAAGTCCCACAATTTGCACCCACAGGATCTACATGGAGGATGATTACCAGCCTCGAGCACTGCCTCAACGCCGCCTCAATCCAAACATGAAAGAGGTGGTAAAAAAAGGAAGTAATTAAGCTTCTTGATGCAGGTATTATCTATCCTATTTCTGATAGTAAATGGGTAAGTCCAATGTGTCCCTGAAAAGGGAGGAACAACTGTGATGGAAAATGATAAAAATGAATTAATTGCAGTTAGAAAGACTACTGGGTGGCGTATGTGCATTGATTATAGAAAATTAAATGATGCCACCCGAAAAGATCATTTTCCACTTCCTTTTATTGATCAAATGCTTGAGAGAGTGGCAGGACATGACTACTATTGTTGTTTGGATGGGTATTTCGGTTATTTGCAAATACCAGTGGCTTTACAAGATCAAGATAAAACCAATTTTACTTGCCCTTATGGTACTTTTGCATATAAAAGGATGCCCTTTAGATTATGTAATTCTCCTGCCACTTTCCAAAGGTGCATGACTACTATTTTCTCTGATTTAATTGAAAAATGCATCGAAGTATTCATGGATGATTTCACTGTATTTGGATCCTCTTATGAGGGTTGTTTGCTAAATTTGAATTTAGTGTTGCAGAGATGCAAGGACACTAATTTGGTGCTTAATTGGGAAAAGTGTCAGTTTATGGTACATGATTGCATTATTTTGGGACACAAGGTGTCTAGTAGAGGCATCGAGGTAGATCCTGTGAAGAAGATTTCCTTCTTAAACTTGGCTGGGTTTCGATGATGACAAGTTTGCTGATCAAAAAGAAGAAAAGACTCCGATAGATCAAGTCAAAGATTCTACAAAGTTGTTAATTATGTTTTTTCAATTCTCTGTAAGTATGGTTCGTATCTTTGACATATTGCAAAACTGTGATTATATAACTTAGATGTGCTCAAACAAATCATTCCTTAAGTTTAAAAACTTAATCTAAGTTATTTGCAAAGTTAGTGTTGAAGCAAACCTTTTGAAATCTTAAGAAAAACATTTTTCAGTTTTCAGATGTCGATTACCTCAAGTTTGTAATCGATTACATAAATGCTCTGATGTGCAAAAACATTTTCTTAGTTTCAGATGTCGATTACCTATAATGTGTAACCGATTACATAAACTCCGGTGATACACATGTAATCGATTTCTTTAATTGTGTAATCGATTACATTAACTAAATTTTGAATATCTGATTTTCAACGTACACATGTAATCGATTACCATAACGACGTGAATCGATTACCACGCTCACAAAATCAAATTTTCTGAAACGTTGTGATTTCAAATGGTGTGGTTTGGTTTCTGAAAAGTTGCCAAATGATCACCTTGCTTCATACACGATCTGATGGTTATATATATACCTTTTTACATTAGAAAATAGATACAACTTTCATTCTTTCAATCATAAGAGTTCAATATCATTTTTACAAGTTTTAAACCTTCAAAACTTTCTTGCCTAGAACTTTGATATAATTTTCATATTCTGAAAAAGTTCTTGAGCACTAAGTTGTATAGTTACAAAGTGATATTGATCTGATACAGCCATACCATTCTTCATTATTGTAAATTCATCCTTGTGTTGAGTTTTTGGTTTGAAAAAGATAAGTGGGGTGCTATCTTTGTTGTATAGATATTGTTAGGGAGCCTTGGGGTGAGGCTTGCTTGTAACAAGAATTCTATCATAGTGAATTGTTCTGCAGTTGTCAGAAGAACTGGATGTACCCAAGGGGTTAGGGGAACCAGGAGAAATACTTGTGTGTCAATCTTCTTCCTTATCCTTTTACTTTTGTTTTATCAATCAAACTTCATCTGTTTATCCATAAAACAAAAGAACAAGAAATCTCTAAAAGTCACTCGAAAATTGGTCAACCTAATTCACCCCCCCTCTTAGGTTGCATACCAGACTTACAATTGGTATCAGAGCAGGTTAAGGTAACCTGCTCCTTCGATCCATGGCTTCCGCAAGCAACAATCCTACTTTTAGAGATGGTGGCAGTAACAACAAGCCTCCATGTTTTGTTGGAGAACACTATGACTTCTGGAAGATTCGCATGCAATCCTATCTTGAAGCACAAGGAGAAGAAATATGGGATGCTGTAGAGAATGGTCCTTATGTGCCTACAACAGTCATCAACAATGAAGTGCAAGATAAAGTCAAAACTGCATGGACAGATGATGACAAGAAGAAAGTGCTCTATGACAAAAAGGCCAAGAACATTCTACAGTCAGCATTAGGTATGGATGAATTCTTTCGTATCTCACATTGTAAAACTGCTAAAGAGATTTGGGATACTCTAGAAGTGACCCATGAAGGAACAGTAGAAGTAAAGAGATCTAAACTGAATACTTTATCACAAGAGTATGAAATGTTTAGAATGCAGCCCTTGAATCAATACTTGATTTGCAAAAGAGATTCTCTCATTTGACAAATCACTTAATGGCTCTTGGAAAGACCTTTACCAATGATGAGTTGAATCTCAAGATTCTTCGATCATTGACTCGGCAATGGCAACCAAAGGTTACAGCAATTTCTGAAAAGAAAAGTCTGTCAAAAATGACTTTTGCGGCATTATTTGGAAAACTCCAAGAACATGAATTGGAACTTGGAAGATTGGAAGAGACTGAAGTCAAAGAGAAGAAGAACAAAAGCATTGCCTTAAAGGTTGAAACCAGAAAACAACGTGAAGAAGAAAGCACTGATGAAGATGAGAACATCACTCTCCTGGTAAAAAGGTTTGGAAAATTTCTTAAGAAAGACCAAAATATTAAATTTGATAACAAAAAGAAATTTTTCAAGAAAAGGGATACATCCACTTCAAATCAGAACTTCACATGTTTTGAATGCGGTAAGGAAGGACATATGAAAGCAGAATGTCCTAATCTGACAAAGAAGAAGTACTTCAAAGGGAAAAAGGAATTCAAATCCAAAAAGGCCTACATTGCATGGAATGACAATGAAGTAAGTACCTCCTCCGATTCAGAAAGTGGAGAATCTGAAGTCAAAGCACTCATGGCATCACATCACTCAGATGATGAACAAGAGAAATGCTGACAAAGACCAAAGAACACATGGTATCTTGATAGTGGCTGTTCTAGACACATGACTGGTGATCGTACAAAGTTTACATCTCTGAAGCTGAAATCTAAAGGATATGTCACATATGGAATCAATCATGGATGCATTCCTATAAGGTGTGACAATACAAGTGCTATAAATATATCAAAGAATCCTGTTATGCACTCTCGTACCAAGCATATAGACATTCGACATCATTTTCTACGAGATCATGTTCTAAAAGGAGACGTGGAGATTACATTTGTTGATACTCATGCTCAATTAGCTGACATCTTCACAATGCCATTAGCCAAAGAACCCTTCTTCAAAATAAGAAGAGAACTTGGCATTTTGGATGAAAAGGATATATGAAGACCAACACATTTGGTGACAGGTTCTTTCATTTAACTTATATGTTTTTATTATGTCATACTAGTGTATGTATGTCTTTTTACTCATAAATCTATGTGCTATATTATATTTATGCTACTTTTTCTTCTTTTTGATGATGTCAAAAGGGGGAGAAAGGAAATATTATTTGTATGTCTTGTATTTTACTACCTTTTCAGGTTTCCCAACTCCAAAACAAAGGGGGAGATATACAAGACATGGGGAGCTTTTCCGTTCGCAAACTGTTAACAAGATTAGTGTTTGTCATCATCAAAAAGGGGGAGATTGTGAAGAAGATTTCCTTCTTAAACTTGGCTGGGTTTCGATGATGACAAGTTTGCTGATCAAAAAGAAGAAAAGACTCCGATAGATCAAGTCAAAGATTCTACAGAGTTGTTAATTATGTTTTTTCAATTCTCTGTAAGTATGGTTCAGATCTTTGACATATTGCAAACCGTGATTATATAACTTAGATGTGCTCAAACAAAACATTCCTTAAGTTTAAAAACTTAATCTAAGTTATTTGCAAAGTTAGTGTTGAAGCAAACCTTTTGAAATCTTAAGAAAACATTTTTCGCTTTGATGTCGATTACCTCAAGTTTGTAATCGATTACATAAATGTTCGATGATGTGCAAAAACATTTTCTTAGTTTCAGATGTCGATTACCTATAATGTGTAACCGATTACATAAACTCCTATGATACACATGTAATCGATTTCTTTAATTGTGTAATCGATTACATTAACTAAATTTTGAATATTTGATTTTCAACGTACACATGTAATCGATTACCATAACGACCTAATCGATTACCACTTTCGCACAAAATCAAATTTTCTGAAACGTTGTGATTTCAAATGGTGTGGTTTGGTTTCAAAAGTTGCCAAATGATCACCTTGCTTCATACACGATCGATGGTTATATATATACCTTTTACATTAGAAAATAGATACAACTTTCATTCTTTCAATCATAAGAGTTCAATATCATTTTTACAAGTTTTAAACCTTCAAAACTTTCTTGCCTAGAACTTTGATATAATTTTCATATTCTCAAAAGTTCTTGAGCACTAAGTTGTATAGTTACAAAGTGATATTGATCCGATACACCCATACCATTCTTCATTATTGTAAATTCATCCTTGTGTTGAGTTTTTGGTTTGAAAAGATAGTGGGGTGCTATCTTGTCGTTGTATAGATATTGTTAGGGAGCCTTGGGGTGAGGCTTGCTTGTAACAAGAATTCTATCATAGTGAATTGTTGCAGTGTCGAAGAACTGGATGTACCCAAGTGGTTAGGGGAACCAGTATAAATTCTTGTGTATCAATCTTTTTCCTTATCCTTTTACTTTTGTTTTATCAATCAAACTTCATCTGTTTATCCATAAAACAAAAGAACAAGAAATCTCTAAAAGTCACTCGAAAATTGGTCAACCTAATTCACCCCCCTCTTAGGTTGCATACCAGACTTACAGATCCTGTCAAGGTAGAGGTGATTGCAAAATTAGCCCCTCTTAATTCTATGAAGGGGGTACGTAGCTTCTTAGGCCATGTTGGCTTCTACAGGAGGTTTGTTAAAGATTTCTCAAAAGTTGCGGAACCTATGACTGACCTCTTGATTAAGGAGGCCACCTTTGATTTTTTCGACTCTTGTTTAAAAGCTTTTAATTGTTTAAAGGAAAAATTAATTAATGCCCTTGTTGTTGTTGCCCCTGATTGGTCACTTCCTTTTGAAATTATGTGTGATGCTAGTGATACTGCCTTGGGGGCAGTTTTGGGGCAAAGGAAGAATAAGGTATTCTATACCATCTACTATGCTAATCGCACTCTTGATGATGCTCAAAGAAATTACTCTACACAGAGAAAGAGTTGCTAGATGTAGTATTTGTGTTTGACAAGTTTCGTCATTATCTTATTCTTTCTAAAGTAATTGTTTTCACTGACCATGTTGCTATTAGATAAAGGCTCAGAGAACTTTGTAGTTGACCACTTCTCAAGGCTTGACCATAGTGTGATGTAACCCTCAAATGATGGGGAAATTAAAGAAGTGTTCCCTGATGAGAAACTCTTATATATTTCCACTACTCCTTAGTTTGCAGATATTGTTAACTACTTGGCAAGTAAGGTTGTCCCCCCTCATTTTTCTTATTAGCAGAAGAAGAAATTAACTTCTGATGCTAAACATTACTTGTGGGATGACCCTTACCTGTATAAAGTATGTGGAGACAAGGTAATTAGGCGGTGTGTGGCTATGAATGAGATAACTTCTTTCCTTGAGCATTGTCATTCTAGAGAGGCAGGAGGTCACTTTGGGCCAACTAGGATAGCATATAAAGCATTGCAATGTGGTTTTTATTGGCCTACTATTTTTAAAGATGCACATGAGTTTGGAAAAACATGTGATAATTGCCAAAGAAGTGGCAATATTTCTGGGCGTCAAGAGATGCCTTTGAATAATATTTTGGTTTGTGAGATATTTGATGTTTCGGGTATTGATTTTATGGGCCCCTTCCCTAAATCATTTTCAAATCAATTTATTCTTGTTGTTGTGGATTATGTGTCTAAATGGGTGGAAGCTGTAGCCTTACCCACTAATGATGCACAGGTTGTAGTGAAATTTTTAAAGAAAAATATTTTTACTAGATTTGGCACTCCCCGGGCCATTATTAGTGATGGTGGCACCCACTTTTGCAATAAACAATTTGAAAATCTTATCACCGAACATGGTGTCACCCATAAGGTAGCAACACCCTATCACCCACAAACTAGAGGACAAGTTGAAATTTCAAATAGGGAATTGAAAAGAATTTTAGAGAAGACGGTTAATGCATGTAGAAAAGATTGGTCTTTAAAATTGGATGATGCATTATGGGCATACATAACTGCTTTTAAAACCCCCATTGGGATGCCCCCTTACCGTCTTATTTTTAGAAAAGCATGTCATTTGCCTGTGTAACTTGAGCATAAAGCACTTTGGGTTTTAAAATTTTAAAACTTTGATGCTCAGCTTACAGGTGAAAATATATTGCTGCAATTGAATGAATTGGATGAGCTCCGTCTTGAAGCTTATGAAAATGCCAAGTTATACAAAGAGCGGACTAAAAAGTGGCATGTTAACTGCATTCAGCATCGTGAGTTCCATGTGGGAGAGAAAGTCTTAATTTATAACTTATGTTTGCATCTTTTTCCAGGAAAGTTGCGCTCAAGATGGTATGGGCCTTACATCGTAGCTCAAGTTTTTCCTTATGGAGCACTTGAGATTTCTAATGGAGATGGTACAACTTTTAAAGTTAATGGACAGCGAGCAAAACACTATGAGGAAGGGATGCTCCAAGTGAGCTATGTCACTCTCCTCAAGAACTGATCTGTCTTAGTATCGTCAGGCTCATGACGTTAAACAAGCGCTTCGCAGAAGGCAACCTATGTTTATATTATTTCAGTTTACTTTATTTTATTTTGTGTACACCCCATTTGTTTTTGTCGATAGTTCTCTCTTCACTTACTTCATCTGTGACAAACTGTCGTTTTGGGAAGAAATTTGCCTACTGCACCCCCTCCAGAATATGCTTGTGAAATTTTCCACAAGGGAGTCCCTTTCCACTCTTTACTTTTAGCACTTAATTTTGTTGTTTTATCTTTATGTGCTTATGCTGTGATTACTAGCATTGAGGACAATGTTAAAAATAAGTGTTTGGGGGGAGTTTACCACTTGATTTTTAGTTATTACTATTTTCAACAATTTGAAGCTACTAATTTTGGGGCGAAAAACTTGAAATTTTTCGGACAGCTTTTGATGTTTATTGAGATTATATAAATTTATGAAAGCTGAAAATTAGAGATGAACCCTTGATTGAAAATTTTTCCATGAAAAAGCTTCTAAACGTGAGAATTTGAGCCTAATTTGGGTTTGCACATTACTGCAAGATTTTTATAACTCTATTCTTCATGAGAGTTGTTTTCAATTTACAACTAATTTATAGAATTTTTGGAAAATGATTGGGGCACTTAGGATTTGTTTTTAGCCTGCTACACTTTGCGATTAACTTTCACCACTTAGTTGACCACTTTGAGCTTTAAAAAAAGAAGTTTTATTCTATATCCTCTGATTTGATTGAAAACATGGTAGATTTGGGCACCGATTAAATTAAAATGGAGTAGCTTAGTTTTGGTGAAAGATAGATTCAATGGAAAAATGATGAGACAGAGACTTATTCCTTGTGTAAAAAAAAAGAGAGATAGATATTTGTAATGAGGAACTGATAACAAGGAAAACGTGAAAAAAAAAGTTTGGTGCTTTGTTCAAAAAATGATTATACATTTAAAAAGCTCCATTTTGATCCAAAAGGATAGTTGCTTAAATTTGATTATTTTATAACCCTTGAAATATTCTTTCTTTGAATTTTCATACCTTGAATTTTCCACCCCTGGCCTTATTACAACCTTATGAAAAGACCCATTGATTTCAATTTTTTCTATGAATTGTTAGTCGAGTCTTGGTCTATCGTCAAGCTTATGGTAACACTTTGTCTATGAAAAATTTATGTAAAATTCCCTTTACCCATTGAAACACTTGAGAGTGTGAAAGAGAGTGACTCATTCTTGGCTGATTTGATTTCAAGTTGTTTAGTTTCTAAATGATATGCAATCAGTGAATATTTCTCTCTCTAAATACTTCAAAAGTTACCTTTTCGATTTACTTGTTTTATCCCTTAAAATTGGTTAGCTCTTATCAAACAAAATTTTTGAGATTCATAAACCAAATTCTTTGCTTGAGGACAAGCAAAGCTCAAGTGTGGGGGAATTGATAACACCATTATTGCATCATATTTATATAGATAATTGAATGTGAATAAAATAAATATTGAATATTATCATTTGAAATTCACTTTCTTTTATTCTAAATTGTGCAGAAATGAAAAATTAGGCAATATGGTGGACAAAAACTAGTTTTGGGCTTGAAATTGGGCCAAAAATAGGCCCATAACCCTGCAGCACGGCCTGGAAGTCAGCAGGCAGAAGCACGGCCTGAGGTCGGCAGCTCGCTATTGGCTGGAAGGAAGCACGGCCAACAAGCATGGCCAAGGTTGAGGCTGTGCTTCAGGTCGGCAGACACGTTTTGGACGCAGTTCATTGAATCTAGACGCATTTTGGGATGCATGGCCACGCCAGGCCGTGCTTCAGGCGATGCTTTGCCATTTTTCAGCGCCTATATAAGGAGTTGCACAGCAAATATTGGAAAAATTGTCCCTTCTGAGTGCAGATGCATTTCCTGACTCATTTCTCTCCCTCTTAGCTTTATTTTCTTCTATTATCTTGTTATTTTAATTTTTGTAATTGTATTTCTTTACTCTTTGAATTTTATTATGGATTCTAGAATTAGTGTTGTGTTACTATCTTCAATTGTAATGTGCAACTAATTCTATTACTAAGGTGATGGGGAATCTTTTACTATGCTTATAATTTTAATCTAATTTATAAATATGAGTTTTTAATTCTTATGAATAAATTATTCCTGGTAAATTTATTTCTAATAAGAACTGATCATTCTTTACTTAGTAATTAATTGTGTGGCGATCGAACCTTCAATTAATTAACGGAACTCTAGGAATAATTGAATCTGCATGCTCTGTCGGATCAATGATTGCGCGTTCATTTTCAGTCAATCATTGAATTGATAAATCTATTGATGGTTTATGCTCTTTCTATTTACTTGCTTTGAATGACCAAACAAAGTGATCAATTAGGAGGAAGATTGTTAATATTGCATGACCAAACTGTGTTAATAGCTTTTAAATAGATGATTGGTAATTAGTAAGGATATTTTCTTAGCTCTATTTATGAATTCGTTAAGTGAATTAGTATTAGTATAAAGTGAACCCAGAACCTTAGTATCTCCATAATCATCTTCTTGTTCTTATCTCAAATTTGTTTGCATCTTATGCTAACTTCTCTTTCAAGTTTTAAAACCAATTTCACTCGAACCATTTGTCTAAATAACAAATTAATCTAGTAGAGCAGTAATCATTCACTATTCCCTGCGGAGACGATACTTTTTTATACTATAACTTGACGTGATCGTACACTTGTGATATCGACGCAACAGTTTTCATGAATTTGTTATTTTAAAATTTTATTGTAATATTTACTTAATTCTCAAACATAATATTATGTGTTGTATTTAATAAACTTATTATATCGTATGTTTATTTAGTAACATAGTTCTATTTGTAATATTTTATATATGATTAGGTTTAAAAAAATTTCAAAAGTTTTTCAATTAAGTTACGATTGTATTCTTAATCAATGTTTACTTTTTACTTTTTATTTTTTTATAATTAATTAAAGTGTGCGTAATAGATATACACATATGAGTACTTAAGTACCTAATAGGTAAGGTCATGAGTATTCAATTTGCTACCCACGTAACCCACGCAGATATGAGTCTTCTAGGTGTACCTCAAGTGGTTGGGTTGGGACATCATAAGGATTTTGAGAAGGATGTTCAGGGTTCGAACCCTATCAGCTAACATAACAAATACTAACAACTAACATTTGCCGTTCAAATAAAAAAATAAAAACCCACGCAAATATAAGTCCTATTACGAGTACTTTTTAAAATTATGGATATGGAAACGAATACTATAGTACCCTTCCCAAACTTTACCCATGGTCATCAATTTGTTGATAATTCAGATGTATGATTTGAGGAGACCACATAAGACACCTTTTAAAAGTTTTTTGAAGAGAAATTTTATAAGATAACTTTTAAATAAGTTTTTTAGAAACTATTTTTTTTTAATTATTAAGAGCAATAAAATTCTTTTACTTATGTCAGTTTTATAATATTTAAAAATATCTTTTAATTAAAATGTTCTTATTTAAAAAATCACAAAGAGGACCAATAACCAGCAACAACAAGGGTAACCCTTAGCATTATTTTCTTTTGGGGTATATTTGTGTGGGCTGGACATGTGATAAATATTGCCTTGCGGCTCGTGGGATCTTAGAACTTTCTGAGTCAATTCAATTGGGATAGAAATTGGGTAAGTTAGCCCAATAACTGAATCAATAAAAGAAAAAAAAATTGGGGTGAGAGAGGCTCGAACTCTCGACCTCAGGATAACTCAGAAGCTATGAGACCTACGCGCTAGCCAACTGCGCCACCAACCCAAGATGTTGTCTAGGTTCATTGTTGTTTCATCTTAATTGTAGGTCGTATGTTTGCATTTTGTTTTGGTCATAAATATCTTGCGTTCTTTTGGGCTAAAGTGGGGTATGGCCCTGGTTTTAGCCCAAGCATGGTGTAACCACACCCACTTTGATGCAAGTGGGATATCAGTACGATCAGAACACTTCCTTGTTCATGATCCAGCTTCTTATTGTCGGTGCTCTGAAATCAAGTCGAAAGTCCGCAACTGGAACCGATTGCCTAATGGGCATCTGCTATTGTACTTGCAAAAGCTATATATTTTTACCAAAATTTATAATGGGGTTAAATTCTAAATTCTGTTCAACATCACAGAAATACTGAATCGAGTTTATTGATATATTCACTTAGATTATATTTGGTAAAAAAAAAAAACACTGACTGATAAGTTAATCAAAAACTGAAATGCTGGTGAAAAACATAAAGATAACTTTTAGTTGAAAGTTATTGGATTAGCTTATTAAATTAGAAGTGTTAGATAAATTTAATGGTTGAACTAACTAATAAATGTACAATAACATTAAAAGACATATTTATATGATTTTTTATATAATTTTTACAACTCTTATGTTGGTACCGAATCCCAGTTCTGATGTTTTAAAGGCCGAAATTGCATTTTATTAAGGCTGGCGTGATTTACTGCGAGTTGTGGATCACTTGCTCATGTAATTAGTTGTTATTGGGCTAATTAACCTATCATGGGCTCTTCTCTTTGGTCATAACTTCTGATCACTTAGGTTAACCTAGGAGACATTATAATACATTTTTAGAGTCTTAGATTAGCACCTTTTAATTACTTTTGAATCTTTTGCTGTTTTAGCAATCTTTTCTCCTTCTCTCCTTCTTAATCTCGTTTTTGTCAAATCCTTCCATGGAAGGCTAAGACCTTAGATTAATTCACTGGTTACTGAGTTTTTATAAGGATCTTGAGGTTTGATTATTATTGTTAATTTCGATTTTCGAATTCTATCTCTTTTCTTGTTGATCTTTCATCTCTTTGATCTTTGTTTGCAGATTCGTTTTAGATGTTGATGCTTAATCATATCAATTTCATTTTTACTCTTTGAGATTATTTGAAATATTTTGAATGCTTGTTTTAATCTGTTTCGAATAGAGATCAATAGAATCTACGGCGCTTGACGTAGGTTTGATTGAATTCGGTAGTTAAATTAATTATGTTTTTGTGACGCTTGTTCTTTAATCTTGATTAATCGATTATGTGATGCTTAGTTGATACTTAATTAATTCTGTATTACAGTAGGAATTCTTATAAAGTTAATTGACGCTTGATTGGTTAATTTTATGGTCAAACAAGAATAGAATCACGAAATAGAGTAATCCTTTGAAACCCGTGATAAATCCAAGTATTAATTATCCTGAACCAGTGGGTTAGTCGTTTTTATATATTGATATTTTCATCTTTTAAATTCTGTTTCTCATAATCGAAACCCCCCTTTTATTTCTTCGTATGTTCTTAGTTTTAGTTATTGTTAGATTAGAGATCCTTGTGAGACGACTAAGGTTGAATTACCTTGTTACTACATTTACTATTTTTAATTATTTGACCCGTGTGCGATAGCGGATCAAATTGGTGCCGTTGCCGGGGATCTCTGATCAATAGTTGCCAATTCAAGAGCCCTACTAACGTCTCTAACATTTGATTTTGTGTTTTGCTTGTGTTTCAGGTTTTGACATTGGATTTGGCATTTAGTAGAAAAATTGGTTTTTGGTCAACTTGCTCAGATTGTTCTGAAATTTGGCCAGAAAATCTAGAAAAAATCAAGGATCAGGACTCTCATATTAGAGATTGATATCGGGACTACAGGCTCAAAATCCGAAATTCCATCGTTAAGACCACTTTTTGAATTTTTTGACTATTTCGTATTTTTAAAAAAATCCAAAAAAATTAGTGTAATCATTATTTTATTTTTACGGATTTTTTGTGCTGTTTTTATATTTTTTAGATTTTATTTGATAGGGTTTGTCGATTTCTTTATTGTTTTAGCGATTAGGACATTGTTGGTATTTTCTGATTTGTTGTGCTGCCTTCATATGTGCTCATGATGCATGACTAGGTCCAATTCTGAAATTCGGCATTCTTTTGATCCAGAAATAGATAGGACTTTTCATTCACTCAGAAGACTTAATAAGGCTAGTACTACTAATCATATAGGTCGTGATCATATAGGTGATAGTTATAGTGATAGTGATAGCATTAACATATTTAGTCATACTCTATTTGACACTGATTCTGATTCTGAATTTTTTGTTGATACCATGGCTGCTAGAACATTAAGGGAACTTGCTGCACCTAATGTTACTTATAATGCTTTGTGCATTGAATACCCTGATGTTGAGGTGCCTTTTGAGCTTAAATCTGGTTTAATACATTTGCTTCCTAAGTTTCATGGTCTTGCAGGTGAAGATCCTCACAAACATCTTAAGGAGTTTCATATTGTCTGCTCTACCATGAAACCTCAAGGTGTTCCAGAAGACCACATCAAGCTGAGAGCTTTCCCATTCTCATTGCAAGACACTGCCAAGGACTGGTTGTACTACCTTCAACTAGTTTCTGTGACAAGCTAGAATGAACTGAAGAAGTTGTTTCTGGAGAAATTCTTTCCTGCCTCTAGAGCTGCCTCGATCAGAAAAGAAATATGTGACATCAGGCAGATTGACAGAGAATCTTTGCATGAATACTGGGAGAGATTTAAAAAGTTATGTGCAAGCTTTCCTCATCATCAAATTTCTAAACAGTTGCACATCCAATATTTTTATGAAGGCTTACTGCCTATAGATCGAAATATCATGGATGCTGCTGTGGAGGAGCACTTGTGGATAAGACCCCAGCAGATGCAAGAAGCCTGATTGAGAACATGTTCATTAATTCTTAGCAGTTTACTACCCGAAGCAATTCAGTGGTGCTAACAAGGGGAGTCAACGAGATACAAGCTACTGACCATAAGAACTTAGAGAGCAAGCTTGATGAACTCGTTTCATTAGTGAAAAAGTTAGCAGTAACTAAAACTCAGGCAGCCAGAGTTTGTGGTATTTGTACTACTGCAGAGCACCCTAAAGATGCATGTCCTACATTGCAGGAAGCTGACAATGGTAATACTCCTCAGGCCTATGCAGCAAACATATTCAATGACAGGCCTCAGCCCAACTATGATCTATCTTCCAATAGGTACAACCCCAGTTGGAGAAACCATCCAAACCTGAGATGGGGAGATGCCTCTACACAGTAGCCCAGGCCACAACCTGCCCCATTGCCAGCCCATCAGAAATCTGAACCTTCATTGGAAGACCTTGTTAAGCAAATGGCGGTCCAAAATCTCCAATTTCAGCAAAGAACAGATTCAACCATTCAGAATTTGGAGGCAAAAATTGGACAGCTAGCAACCTCCATCAATCAGATGCGGTCTTAGGGGTCGGGCAATTTGCCTGCCCAACCGGTAGTGAATCCAAATGTCAGTGCAATTACTCTCAGATCCGGTAAAGCTATTGAAACCCCAGAAATTCGTGAACCTCCTCCAGCAGAAAACACAAGTGGCAGGAAAATTGATAAGCCACCTTCTGCACCTACCTCTGCTGATGATGATGCACAACCTATACCACTTCCCTTCCCTCAAAGAGCTGTGACTAAGAAGATAGATGAGGCAGATAAAGACAAAGAAATCTTGGATACATTTAGGAAGGTTGAAGTGAATATCCCTCTCCTTGAAGCTGTTAAGCAGATTCCAAGATATGCTAAGTTCCTTAAAGAGCTGTGCACACACAAAAGGAGGCGGAGGCTGAAGGGAAATGAAAAGGTCAACATGAGTCACAATGTTTCTGCACTCATACAACCCATGATGCCCCAAAAGTGCAAGGATCCAGGAATTTTTACTATTCCATGTACCATAGGCGAGAGTAAATTTGAAAATACCATGCTGGATTTAGGTGATTCCATTAATGTGATGCCTACATCTATCTTTAACTCTCTGGCTCTTGGACCTTTGCAGAATACAGGTGTTGTTATTCAGTTGGCAAACAGAAGCAATGTTCACCCTACCGAACTTATAGAGGACGTGCTTGTTAAGGTTAATGACTTGATTTTTCCTGCAAATTTTTACACTCTGGACATGGAGGGAGAGACACAATCCAGCAGGGCACCTATCATCCTAGGCAGACCATTCTTAAGAACAGTAAGAACTAAGATTGATGTCTATGCCAGAACACTCTCCATGGAATTTGGGGATAGCATAGTTAAATTTAACATCTTTAATACTGCTATGAAGCATCCCGTGGAAGAGCATTCTCTTTTTCAAATAGAAGTACTTGCTGACTTAGTTGAAGATACTCATTCTGATGTAACTCCATCCACCAGAATGCTTCCCTCCATTAAGCAACCACAAAGAAGACTTAATCCCTTGATTTTGGATGTTGTGAAGAAGAAGAAGAAGAAAACCAAACACTTCCATGTGTTCCATTCTCGCCTTAAAATCATGGCGGGTAAGCTTCGATCCAAGTGGATTGGCCCTTTTGTTGCCACTAACGTTGTTCCTTATGGTGCAACGAGAATAAGAAGTGAAGCCACCAATAAAGTCTTCAAAGTCAATGGACACTCCCTCAAGCTTTGCCATGAGAGCCCAGCACTAGAAGAGGAGAATGTAGAAGAGCTTCACTTGAAAAAACCACCTTAAAGAGAGAGTTTTCTTTCCTTACTCCTCACTCTTATTTTATACTTGTTGCTTACATTGAGGACAATGTGTGATTTAAGTGTGGGGGGAGATCTTTTAGCATAGTAGTTTTGTTTTGTTTTTGTTTTGAGTTTTCGTTATTATAAAAAAATATTATTTTTGCATGCATTTTCATTGACTTTCTTGGTTTGTATGAGTTGGGAGTGATTTCACTATTCTAGGACTATAGGTCTTGTGTTATGATATGGATGACTTCCTTGCATTCTTAGTATGATAAGTTGGATTTGAATACTAAATTGTGCATCATTTGTGATAGATCTTAGTCCTTGGTGAGATTTGGGCCTTATAGTGGATGGAATACACTTTGCCATTCTCTTTCTTTCTTGTGTGATTTTACTCATATTTGTTGGTTACTCTAGAACTTGACTTGACTCTTATTGAAACTCTTGTTCACATGCATGCAATGAAATGATCACTAGTGCAAATTTGGGATTTAAAATCGGTTATTTGGGGGTTTAAAATCGATTGGACAACCGATTTAAATGCTCCGGATTTAGTAAGTTTGGGGATTTTAAATCGGTGATTTAACCGATTTAAATTCAACTTTTTAAATCGGTTATTTATATTAACCGATTTACAAAGTCTGGATTCGAGTCACAATCTGGTCTGAAATTGGGGATTTAAAATCGGTTGATTAATAACAACCGATTTAAAAGACATTTTGAATCGGTTGTGTGTATACAACCGATTTAAAAAGTTAACTTTTTAAATCGGTTGTTATTAATCAACCGATTTAAAATAGATTTTTAAATCGGTTGTTTGTAAACAACCGATTTAAAAAGTAATTTTTATGTAAATTTTATATTTGTTTTTACAGCAACCATATATACATGTAACAAAATTTTTCCAGCAACCAGAGAAATCACAGCAACAAAATTTTTACAGCAACCAATTTATATACAAATACAAACTAAAACTAAACCAAATCAAATACAAACTAATATTCGAATACAAACTTAACTAAATCAAAAACACAAACTTAAACTTAAACTTCACTATTTGTTTTTTCCACCATTTTTTCTATTCTTTTTCTTCTTTGGCACGTATTTCAATGCGTTATGGAATTTGCAAAAAAATTCTGCCCAGAGTTGTCTTATGCTAAAAATCGCATCATTTGACATTGGTTTTGTATCATTGAATACCTGTAAAAAAAAATATAAATGCTAGATCATTAAATACCTTCCATGTTTCAGTTGATTGTAGCAGGTGCCCTTTTCACATACAGAGCACGCACTATGCCCCTTAACACTATATCCGGACAGGTTCCCATATGCTGGAAAGTCATTGATGGTACAAAATAACATGGCACGCAACTTGAAATTTTCATTGGAATATGCATCAAACACATCAACGCCCTCATCCCACAATTTCCTCAAGTCTTCAATAAGGGGACTTAGGAAAACATCTATGTCATTTCCAGGTTGTTTCGGGCCCGAAATCATCATGGATAACATCATGTATTTGCGTTTCATGCACAACCAAGGAGAAAGGTTGTAAACTACCAAGACAACAGACCATGAATTGTGGTTGCTACTTAAGTTACCATACATATTCATTCCATCAGAAGCAAGCCCAAGCCTAATGTTTCTTGGCTCATTGCCGAAATCTGGAAACAGAGTATGAATTTTCTTCCATTGCAAAGAATCGGCAGGATGGCGAAGTTGTCCGTCACACTTCCTCTCATCCACATGCCACCTAATACTCTTTGCGTCTTTTTCATTGGCAAACAGTCGCTTCAATCTTGGAATTATTGGAAGATACCATAAAACTTTTGCAGGCGCACCCTTTGTGCTCTCATCGTCGCAACTGTCAACGCCGCCCTTCACCTTGTAGCGTGATAGCCCACACGTGGGGCACTTGTGAACATTTTCAAACTCTTTTCTGTACAATATACAGTCATTGGGGTATGCGTGTATTTTCTTATACTCCACACCCATCGGACACAAGATCTTCTTCGCATCATACGCACGGTTTGGCAATGTGTTACCCTCTGGAAGCATATCTTTCAACAACTCAAGCAAGTCGGTGAAGCTCTTGTCAGTCCACCCATTTATTGCCTTCAGATTAAACAATCTCAACACGGCAGACAACCATGTGAATTTTGTGCACCCCTTATACAAAGCCTCTTCATTGTCTTTTGTTAAGGATTTATAAACATGTGCTCATTTAAAGAGACTCATGTCCAATATCACGGATCATGTCTTCTAACCGATCGTCCATTTCTACGTCAGCTTTCTTTCCTTCGACACACTTGACATTTCCTTCTTCTCACCATGCCATGTCCATGTTGTATAACTACTGCAAATCCCATAGACAATTAGATGTTCCCGTATTTTGTCGACTATTTGTGGTGTCTGGTTCACACAAATAACACACGAACAAGAAAATGTTCCGCCACTTTTAGGAAGCTTCGTTTGAGAAAAATTCAGAAACTCTTCTACTCCCTTCTCATACTCTTCACTCAATCGATTTTGTTGCATCCAACTACGATCCATAACTACGTTTTGAAAAAAAATACACACTTTAGGGAACGTCAACCATAACTTGTTATCGTCTACCTAGTTGAAATTCACAACTATTTCTAACAAAATATCAATGGGTGCCAAGAATCAACAATGGGGAAGCAATGCAATGCAATACCTCAAGAAGTGCTTTGACAACAGAAATTGAAGCAAGTAGCAGAGTCCCATCAACAGCTAAAGAAACCTGAATTTCCCCATTCACATGGAAAGCAAAAAGAGGGACTAAAAATAAAAAGAGAAAGCAGTCAGTCAGGGACAAATTAATTAAAGGTTAAATTTCAGTACATAATAAACTTTCAAGAGCGTGGCGGCTGACACATTCAAATTCTACCTTGCCTAGCGTCTAGAAATCAAAAGGGAAACCATGAAGCAAGAAAAAATCTATTTACATACCCAGATAGAAATCATATGTTAGTATCCATCTATTCAGTAAATTTTCAATTAAAAAAAGTCTCCCACGACTAAATCCACAAAGCACTTGACCAATAAATCCTCCTCACTAAAACCATCTAATTGGAATACTTGCTATTTAATCTCCCGCACAGTATTAACCCATCATTCATTCTTAACTTGCACAAAAAAGCCACAGATCGTAAATCAAGTCTTTCACTCTATTTTGCCTTTTACTTTCAAAGATTCAATTACCACAAAGAAAATGAAGAAAGAAAAAGAAAGGAAAACAAAGAAAACAATTGCATGAATACAAGACAAACCTTATTTCTGTGATTTCAGCATTATTTCTAATCAAACCACAGAACATGGAGAATCAATCCATTTCAACCCTAAAGCTTCTTTCAGCTGCAGACGCCAAACAGGATAGCCTCTTCACCTCCCTTTGTTTCCTTCCTGTTGTAGTACCCTAATTTTCTCCGGCCTTTTTGTTTTATATTATCTTAACTTTTTAAATTTGTGATAAAAAATAAAAGTAATGTTTTTGGTTTCATAATAAAAAAAAGGAAGGGAAAAATGAATAAAAGAAAAGAAAAGAAAAGAAATAGAAGAAAAGAGAGAAAAAGAAAAAGAAAAAAGAAGGGGAAAAGGGTTGCATGAAGTAAAATTAATGGGTGCTAATAGCAACCAGTCAAAGGTTAGGTGGCCCAGCCCAGATGCCAGCGCCCACTTCTTTCTTCCCTCGCACACCCTTTTTTTATTTTCCGTCACACCTCCTGCACCTCCTACCTCCCTACTTCTTGCACCCCGTGTCTTCCTTGCTAGCGCCCCTTCTACCTGGCTCTCTCTCTCTCGCGCAGCCCAAATCCAGGCCAACACTAACGTAATACCCATTTCCTAACCCTAAAAACACACACACGCACTCACTCCCTCAATAGAAGCTGCGCAGCTCCACTTCCCCCCATTTCCCTCCTTCATTCCAGCCGCGCCTCACTCTTCCTCTCCCTCACTCTCCCTTCTTCCATAACCCTAAGCAGCGCCGCGGCCAACCCAACTCCCACTCCCCCTCACTTCCCTTCTCCGCGGCGTCATCCATGTTCTCTCTTCTCCATTCTCAAACCAAACCCTAATTTCCCCACCATTCTCAGCTCCCACGCCCTCTTTCCCCTTTCAATTTCTCCTTCCTTCTTCATCCTCACCAAAAAAAACCTTAATCTCCCACAATCTTCTCCACCACTCTCTCTCACTCTCGTTCTTCCCATCCTCCTCACCCTATCCCTAGTCTTCAAGCCACGGTCATACCCTCCCCTAATCTCTCTCAATCAAGCGATTTCCTTCCATTATTTTTTCAATCTCACACCTAATCCCGTAGATCTCTCATAACCAAGCCATATCACAGTAATGAGAACTTTGAAGATCTGTTCGAGAAAGGAAAGGAGCGTGCAGATCCACCATAAATCAGGGAGTATTTCATTTCTTTCTTAATATTTCGTTTTAGGCTTTTATTCCTTTCTATGATTCTGATTTATTTCCGTTTCTTTTGAAGGATGTCAAGGGGCTATAAAAGCTCCTCAAAACCATGAGAAGAAAAGACGGAGAGTAGAAAAGAGAGGAACCCAGAGGGAAGCAAACCGAGAGCCAGAGAGAACCAAGTAGAAACAGAGGAAAACCAAGGACGAACAAAAAAGGCAGAGACGCAAGGAAGGAAAGCAACAACCTGTGAGGCTACCAAAATCCCACATTACACCTTTGTTTTAGTCCTATGTTTCTTTTGATCCCCCATCCTTTGATCTCTCAGATAAGTTTTAAGGGAGCCACAAACCCAGTCTCTTCTTCTTCGCTTTCATTTTTTTGTATTTTTGCCATGGTTTTGTATCTTTGGGTCGAGATGTATATGATTGTTGTTGTTATTATTGTTGTTGCTGCAATTGTGGTTGTCGTTGTTATCGTGGTTGTTGATGTTAGTACCCACGGTTCCACGGTTTAGATTGGAATTAAGTTTAGGGTTTGGCCTTCCAATGGGGCCAAATCCTAAATAGGGATTAATTTGCAAATTTGATGAGTTTATAAGTGTACAGATTTCTTTTTTATTCATGTTGCAAGTTGGTTGGATTAGGGTTAGGGTTTGGCCTTTCAAAGGGGCCAAATCCAGACAAATGACCATTTAGCAATTTATCTTTGTTTCAATTTATGAGCAAAAATAAAATAAGAGAAGTAAACTAGGACCTTTAAGCAGAAGTTTAATTATGTATATATGTATATTTAAATGAATAAGTAAATATTTTGTTTTTATCTTATTTTTAGATCAGATTTTTATTTTCTAAATTTTATATCTTTTATTTCCGTCTTGTATAAATAAATATAATTAAGTTAAAAACGAATTTCCGGATTCTAATTATTAATAATGAACTCTTCTTGGATACCAAGGAGTTTTGTTTTTTTCAAATAAATTAGTCCCCTTTTATACATAAAAAAAATGCTCACTTTTGGAAATAATTCGCTAAAGGCAAACATCGATTTTTAAACGATTAAAGGTACCATTTTTATGGGCGTTTTAGGGGTGCTAGCACCTTCCCTATATGTAACCAATTCCCGAGCTTAAGATCTGGTTCAAAGATTTTTTTTTTCTTCATTAAAATCAAAATAGGTTTTCCAATGTTTCCTAATTAAATATTGGTGGCGGCTCCATTCAAATTTTTGTGTGGTTGCTACAGCTGGCGACTCCACTGGGGACTTTAGAGAGTTAGGCCTTAAAATTGTTTGAATTAATTTGTTTGCCTATTAAATGATTTATTTCCCTTTTCTTTCTTTTATTCTTATCTTTGATTTATTTGTTTTAATTTTGCTTTATTCTATTTGTTTCACATGTATATATGAACCTTAGGATAGCCACCTTGTAATATAAATGTATTTGTTAATTTATTTTGTAGCGGGTAGTATTTTAGGTTATTGCTCCTTCACACACTTCACTTTATACACTTTATTTATACAAACTATGAGTGGGTGCCCTTTACCCGGGCCCGAGTGAACCTTAAGTTAGGAGAGGCTGTGTAATGGGTGCTCTGCTAGACGTACGACCAGTGGGTTCCTATGATGGCCTTACCTAGAGTTTGACTCTATTTGAGAAAAAATCATCCTTCAATAGTATACCTATTATTGGTGGTAACATTCTCAAGTGGGACCCTTGGCTCTAGGGACCTTTTAGATTAGTAACTTAAATCCACCCAATGGAAAGACACTTATGTGGACCATAGACCCTTTTCAAGGAGCTACCGGCCCATATCATAAAAAGAGCATACCTTATCCCGTTTTCTGCGTGACAAAAGTCGTATGACCTAAGATCTTAAGAAATATCGGCCTACATCACAAGGGGTACACTCTGCCCGGTTTTTTTCCTTCATCCATTTATTTTCGATTCACTTTTCAAAAATTGTGAAAGATAATAAATGATATTTTTCTCCAAAAAATATTATTTGTTATTCTTCTTTGCAAAAAATATAGTTTCAAAAAATATTTTCCCTTCTCATTCTTTTTGCCTCAAAAAAAATAAATTTTCAAAAAAAATAAAAGGCATTTTCTCCTTTTTTTAACGATGTTTCTCATTATCCTTGCATTCATTTTATTTTTATAGAAAAAAATAAATAAAAAATGTTTCTCCTTTCTCCATCATATTATTTTGCATAAAATGTACATAAAAAAAAACATTCATGACATGCATAATCATGGCATCTTCATAACATAACTCATTTTTTCCCCTTTACAGAAAATAGATACACATAAGCTTTCCCTGCACCCCTACTGGACTCGAGCCCAATCCAGACTCATGGACCTGTTGGAACAAAATCAACAAGCGATGAGAGAAGAATTTGACCAAATCAAGGGTAAGATGGACAAGATATTGGACCTTCTGCAGAACTTGGATCCAAAATTGACCACTCATAAGAACCATCTCATCAACACTAATGAGTATCGAGAGGCTTCCAATGGCCCATCAGGAGACCCCCTAGATCAGAAGAGACTCCAAATTATGGAAGATAGGCTGAAAGCCATTGAAGGGGCAAATCATTTCGGGTTCAAAGCTTCAGAAGTATGTTTGGTCCTGGACGTAGTAATTCCTCCAAAATTCAAAGTTCCTGAGTTTGTCAAGTATGAAGGTTTAACTTGTCCAAGAAGCCACCTCATCATGTATTGCCGGAAGATGACCTCCTGCTCCAATAATGATAAGCTCCTAATCCACTTCTTCCAAGAGAGTCTTACCGGGGCATCCCTACACTGGTATATGCGGTTAGAGCGGAGCAAAATCAACTCCTGGAATGATTTGGCTAAAGCTTTCATCAAACAGTATAAGTACAATACGGACATGGCTCCTGGCCGCTCCCAGTTGCAAACCATGGTAAAAGGGGGCAATGAAAGCTTCAAAGAGTATGCCCAAAGATGGAGAGGAATTGCAGCCCAAGTGGAACCTCCGCTATCTGAGAAAGAGATGGTTACCACGTTCACTGACACACTTCAACAACCCTTCTATGATTTGATGATGGGAAATGTCTCTTCAAGCTTCTCAGACCTAATCATTGTCGGGGAAAAAGTGGAAGCAGGGATAATAAGCGGAAGGATTGGCAACCTCAACATTCAACAACCATCGCGCAATATGAGCCAAGAGATGGAAGAAGAAACAAACGTTGCTCATCACAACATGCCAAGTTGGGCAGTGGGCCACTCCATTGAGAATTGTTTGACTCTGATCAACACCAAGTGATAAAACTTCAAGGAATAGCCCTGTTTAAACAATCTTCATTTGTTTTTACGCCTTGCCCAAAGCCCTGGGGCATATCTTGTAAAGGGCCCACTTTGTTCCCATCTTTTCAATACATCAATGGAAATGCAATTTGAATTTTAACTTCCCTTCTTGATACATGGTCAATCCGGGATAAAAAAAATTAAGAAAAATATAAAAGAAAATGGTAAAACAAATGCACAATAATCAAAAATTAATTTTTCTGAAAATTTGAGCAATGAGATTTTGAGATGAAGTTTGGCCGTTTTTCTCTATCCAAAAATATAAAAAAATATTTATCCCTTGTTACCCCTTTTGAGCTTAAAAAAAATTTTCTTTCAAATACCCTAAACAAGGATCACCCATACATTGAAGGCTAGCACAATAGTCCAATAAAATTTTGTCTGTTAAAAAAAAAAAAGCAAAGCAAACAAGCAAATATCAAATGCAACATATCAAGACATTTGCAAAGAAAATGAATAAAAATGCAAAAGCAAAACAAGACAATTGTGCTAGCAACCATCCAAGTGCATCTTGGCACTAAAGATCCTTGTTTTCATGAACCCTTAAATACTTTTTGAGCCTGAAATATCCTTTCTTTCATAACCCTTAACCCTTGGCCACGTTATAATCCTAATAAAGTCCATTCTGATCAAAGTCAAATTGCTCATATTTTCTTAAGACTTGATTTTTGAAAAAGGAAATCCATATAAACTTCTCGGTGTAGTTGCTTTACCAAAGAAAAAAAGAAAAAGAAAAAAAAGAGTGTAAAAGAAAAGCTCGCTAGGCTGAAAACCTGAAAGGGCGGTCTAGGCAAAAATTAGAGCGACCCGCTAGGTTGAAAACTCGTAAAGAGCGGCCTAGGCAAAAATTAGGGTCAAATTTACAAACATGTCAACCCAGATTGGACCTCACAGATCTAAACATAAACCAAGAAGCTGGGGGCAAAAGCTGAGCCCATCGTCTACAAGCTTCGCATCCAAGATTTCATTCCAGTTTCAGAACTACACAAGGTGATCCGCGTCTCTACATAGATCCTTCCTCAGATGGCTGGACGAAGGCCAAAGGGACACTGAAAAGTCTTTAGGGATCAAAGTTGTCAATCTAATCCTCCCAAGGGCATTCAAAGCATGAAGCTGAAAATTTAAGGATCCATAAAGTGATTTATCAAGGAGCAAATATGCAAACCTGGTGCAGTACAAAGTCAACCATTCGGACAAGCAATCCGACAGAAAGTTATCATCCCACGAGTCTAGGGCAGCGTCCTCAAAAGGAATTCAGGGAAATCAAAAATCTTTCAAAGCAAATAATATTCATGCATGACATACCATTCATGGTATCTTGGATGATCATCAATACTTTTGGGTCTACGACCCACCTAAAAAAAAATGAAAATTCATTACATGCATGGCATACCACGTTGCATCCTGCATGACTATCAAAGTTTTTGGGTCCATTGACCCACCCTTTTAAATATTACATACAGTTGGTCTGTTGTTACTCAGTAAGAACTAGTACTCAGCCTATCTAATCTCTTTATTAGCAAGAATTAGGAACCTGTCTTATACCTTGCTGGGAATCTGACCCACCGCCTTGGGAATCTGACCCAAGCCTTTAGTCGGGAGCCTGACCCACGTCTAGGATCTTCCTCAATTATGGAAATCGATCCACACCTTTTAACAAGAGTTAGGAACCGGTCCTACACCTTGCTGGGAATCTAACCCACTACCTTGGGAATCTGACCCAAGCCTTTAGTCGGGAATCTGACTCGAACTGTTTCGAGTGACAGAGAAGCTCGTACACTGGACGTTCACCTGCAATAGGAAAACCAGTCCATACTTTAGCAAGAGTTAGATTCTGACCTACATCTTGCCGGGAATCTGACCCGAATCTATATTGAGTGACAGAGAAACTCATATCTCGGACCTTCCTTAAGTAAGGTAGTCAATCCATACCTTTTAGCAAGAGTTAAGAACCTGACTTACCCTTGTTGGGAATCTGACCCAAACCTGTGTCGAGTGACGAAGAAGCTCGCACCCTAAACTTTCCCTAAGTAGGGAAGTAATCAATACAAAAGATGTGAGGGTTAGGAACCAGACCTATGCCTTACCGAGAATTCACTAGGAACTGAACCTAGAATGCTCACCAATTTTGTAAGGAATCATAGTCATACCTATGCCTTACTGGGAATTCACTAGGATATCAACCCTAGAATTTCCCACCAAAGTCGGGAACCAATCCCGCAATCTCAAACCACTTGTTTCGGACAAAATTAGAGTCCTTTATCCTTAATTACTTTTTACAACGAATGCACGAAGACCTTCGAGTAAAATGTAATTAAGGAGGGGCAGCTGTAGTACCCTAATTTTGTCCGGCCTTTTTATTTTATATTATCTTAACTTTTTAAATTTGTGATAAAAATAAAAGTAATGTTTTTGGTTTCATAATAAAAAAAAGGAAGGGAAAAATCAATAAAAGAAAAGAAAAGAAAAGAAAAGAAATAGAAGAAAAGAGAGAAAAAGAAAAAAGAAAAAAGAAGGGGAAAAGGGTTGCATGAAGTAAAATTAATGGGTGCTAATAGCAACCAGTCAAAGGTTAGGTGGCCCAGCCCAGATGCCAGCGCCCACTTCTTTCTTCCCTCGCACACCCTTTTTTTTTATTTTCCGTCACACCTCCTACCTCCCTGCTTCTTGCACCTCGTGTCTTCCTTGCGCTCGCCCCCTCTACCTGGCTCTCTCTCTCTCTCTCGCGCGCGCAGCCCAAATCTAGCCCAAACTAACCCAATACCCATTTCCTAACCCTAAAAACACACACACGCACTCACTCCCTCAACAGAAGGTCACTCCACCTCCCCATTTCCTCCTTCATTCCAAATTACCACTCTTCCTCTCCCTCACTCTCCCTTCTTCCATAACCCTAAGCAGCGCCGCTGTAACGACCCGTTTCCAGACCGCTACTAAGCTAGAACAATTCTAAATGCAAGTAGGTTTTCGAAATAGTACTCTTCGTATCTTTTGGAAAATGCGGTAAAAATTTTTCTTTTTATAAACAAGCGTCTTTTGTAACACACATTCAGAGTACGAGCAACGTTTTCGAAACATGATGGAATTATAAATGCAATTGACTACTACAACTAAATAAAGACATACACACATGCTACCAAAAGATAATCAGTTGAAGAGTTTTACACACCGGAAGCAGTAAATGAATATGCATAAGCAAGAATATACCCTAAGTATGAAAACCCTACAATATTACTACCTGAGGTACTCTCGGCAGTTACCCACGCAGGGGGCTGCTCCAAAAGCAAAACCTTGACACCTAAACAACAACTGTCACAAAGCCTAACAAAATGACAGACTGGTCACCAACCCAAAACTATAAATAAGATAGTTAAACATTCTTAACTACACAACTACACCAATATCCTGGCAGTCCTCCTCCGTCTGGTCATTCGCATCCTCGTCAGTTCCTTGCACGCGAAGGTCCCCAACACGCCTTCTATACAAACATATCGGCTGAGAGTAGGGGTTTAACTCCAAGCCGAGGGAATCTCCATGCTCGGGTAGTCAGAAGCCACTTTCGGTGATATCATCGTCGTCGGAATCTCCACCACGTCCGTCATCGCTTGGGTTACCATCATTAATTGAAGGAACCACTGGCAAGGGTCAACTTCTCATCGCAACAAGATATAGCAAATCACAAAGCGATAAACAAACAACAGTATACACATTTCTCAAGGCGCAACTCCAGACTCTCTCACGACTCACCTCACGACTCAACTGACGACTCATTCTCTCTCGACACTTCGACAACTTCCGGAACAACGAACAACGCCCTTGAATTCCGGCCTTAACCTTGAGCTCTTCCACTACTCTAGGAGATTCAAGTCGAAGTTACCCAACGCCACGACAATGGACCACGCCCCTAAACATCCAGCCGAAGCTTTGAGCTCTTCCACTACTCTAGGATATTCGGGTCGAAGTCACCCACTACACGACAATGGACAACGTCCTTGAACATCCGGCCGAAGCCTTGAGCTCTTCCACTACTCTAGGATATTCAAGTCGAAGTCACCCACTTCTCAACAAGGAACGACGCCCTTAAACATCCGGCCGAAGCCTTGAGCTCTTCCACTACTCTAGGATATTCAAGTCGAAGTTCAAAAACGACACGACTAGCTCTCACACTCGATGAACAATTCGCCGCATACGATATTCAAAAAGCGGTACGCAACATTATTCGACCACATATCAAATAATTTAGAGCAAGCTTAATATGAAGAAACGCAATTCAACAACTTAAGCAACATAAGCAATTTGCATGGTGAAACGCAATTCAACAAGCATAAGCAATTCGAAGCATATATTCAATCACATATTAAATATTTGCATAACTCAATAATATCGGCAAACATCACATACTTGACACACAAATCAAGGAATCCATCCCTCTGCAACTCGATGGAGTTCACAGAGAGGAACAAACAATGTGTGGGGGGTTGGGTTCAGGAGACCAACCACAAAGTTTTCACCCACGAATGACTCGGAAAATGGATGACCGCACGACAATAAATAACGAAGGGGTTCGAAAACCCTAACCTCGAACTCAGAGAGTTCTCAGACTTCTTCGTATTTAAATAAGCATTTAAATAATAAAAGGCCTAAAAATATCTAAGTTGCCCTTACCACGAACAGTCGCTAACGTCGCCAACGTCACCCCAAAATCTTCTAGTCCGCGTCGCTCGGTCTTCGGAATCACGATTCCTATCACAACGAACAACTTAGCACAATCTATAAGTTCTAACTAACTTAAGCCCTCAGCTTAGCCCTTTTTCTAACCAAACTCACTTAAGCATTTAAATCATTACCTACTTGAAAAGAAATGAAGTTTTAAAACCAAAACACTTCTTGAACGTAACCCATATAGAAAAATGCTAACTTACTTGAAAGAGTAAAGTTTGAAACTAAAATCTTTTCTTAAAAGCTTTAAGTAAACACCATGCAATTAACAACTTTTCATAAACTTTAAAGTCTAGAACACATACTCATGAAGTCATTTAGACAAGTTCACAAATAAAATCTTCCTTCCAAAAACCTCATAGGCCTCTCGGCCATAACCTCTTCTTCTTTAAAAAAAGTATTTGCAAAAACTCCTTTTCATTACTACTAATATTTTCAAGCCATTCAACCACATTTAAAGGCAACACAACATCAATTCTTATCCAAACATAATTCATACACATTTGAAACATGTTGTAAGACATTTTCTAAATCAATTTTCATTTCAAAACTCAATTCCTATAACAATTAAATTCATCAAATATGCTATACATCAATCAACACATGAGCTAACTATTTAAACTAAATTACTAAGTTCCCAAAAACTCATTTTCAACTTTTTCAAGAATAGGTTTTTCCCAAAATTTCTTTCAATCAACCAAACCCCAATTTCAAGAATCCTAAAGCATTTAACACATTGCTCTTATCATGCTAAAAGTCATGTTCATGCCAAACTAAAATTTAAAGAACAACCTATTCATGCTCACATGTCAACCTAGTTCTTCATAAACTAATTTTTGCCTAAAACATAACCTTTACTCAAGCTAGTTCATGCATACAAATTCTAGTAACCTTAAAAATAATTCTAATCACTTTATTAAACATCTAACACATAATTAAACAATTAAACTTACAAGGTTTCAAAACTCCTTTTCAAGCATTTTTCCAAAACATCAAGAACCAAGTTTCCAAAGGTCCTTTTAATTTTTCCTTTGATTCAAGCCACAATCAAAGCTAAGTTTCAACTAAGTTCCAATCATTTAAATCATGATGAAAACAATACCAATTACTAGAAAGCCAACCAATCAAATTTTACATGCCATATTAGTCCTTCAAGAACCCATTTTTTCACAAAACCTAAACTAACTCTCTACTAACTCATGCATAACAATTCCAATAGCCATTAAATCAATTAAGACAAGTGATTCATCAATTAAATACATGATTCAACACCAAAAATCCACATTCCCTATAGTTCAAGAATAGGTAAAAATCATGAACAACAAGTTAAGCATGCAAATCAAAAACTATTACTCAAACAACAATCAAACAACTTCCAATAATTCAATTAAACCTCTAATTACTTGATTCAAGTGAGGATCACACAATTTCCCTCTTTCCACCACTTAGGGTTTTTGCTCTAGAGCTCAAAGAAAGGGGTGAGAGTGTTTCATCTCCTCTTGATCATCATCAATCAACAAACAACACAAAACAAGCAAGAAATTAAGACAAGAAACAAGAAAAATCACAAAACAAGAAAAAGGGAGGGGGGCACTGTTTTGGGCTGTCCAAGGGGGGAAGAAAATGGGTTTTCCACTTACTTAGATGGTTGGGATGGAGATGATGAAGTGGAAGAAGAACTAGGAGCAAGTTTGATGGAAGTTGGAAGCCAAAAACTAAAGAACATGGAAGTGGGAAACCATGGATGTGCTCTAAGCTTTGTCTCACTAAAATGGAGAAGATGAAGTGAAATGAGGCATAAAAAAAAAGGGGCGTGGCTGCACTCCTAAATAAAGGGGAGGGATTATTATTTTATAAAACTATTAACTGAAGAAATGCTTTCCTCACTTAACAAAAGAAAAGAAAATGAAGAATGAGAGGTGGAATAAAAAGGGGGTCACGCTGCAGCTGGACAATTAAGAGGGAGGGGCCATTTTCTTTTACTAAAAAAAAATACATGGTTAAGAATGGTTTTAGTAAAGTAACAAAATTTTAATCACACAAAAAGTGACACCTAATCCACTTTATGAGATGCTAAACACATCACCTAATCCTACCCATCTAATCTCTCATCACTCATGATTACCTTCTAATTCTAGAGTCTTAGGGTACTAAAACACGGCGTCGAATAACCGCGTTACCGATTAATTACCCGCCGATAAAATCGCGAAAATTAATTTAGCGAGAAATTAATTCACCGCGTCATAAATAATAAAAACAATATCAAACACTCAAAAATAATCACGAAAAGTTACGTTTCGATTTTCATCGAAATCGGGGTTCATTTAAAATTTTATCTGCGGCAGAAACTGCCCGGTGATTCGAAACGCGACGAAACTTCGTTAGAATTTTTCGACGATATTCGAACCGTGAATTAATATAAATTGAGATTGCTCATTCTAGGGGTTGGTGCCAGCTTTGGCTTGAATGCGACTCCATGCTGGTTGTCAAGGCTACGAAGAATCCTTCTTTAGTTCCTTGGCAGGTAAGTAATAGGTGCAACAACTGCCTGGGCCTTACTAAAACTATGCGCTTCCTATGCTCTCATATCTACAGGGAAGGCAATGCCTGTGCCGACAAGCTTGCCAATTTTGCCATCACTAACCAGAATTTTCATTGGTGGGACTCCATTCCTACTTTTCTTGGTTTTGATTTCTTTATTAATAGGTTTGGCTTTCCGGCCTATAGATTCGTATAGTCCTTTTCTTTGGGCTCTGTTGTTTTTTTTTTTTTTCTCTGTTGTTTCTTGGGTTTTGGCCTAGTCCCCCCAGGATTTCCTTGTTCTCTTTTTTTCCTTTTTTTTTTTAATAATATCGGGGAGGGGCACTCTTTTTCCTTCTTGATGTTTTTTCCCTAAGGAGGGTTTTGCATCAGCAGGTTTTAACGAGGCTCCTTACCTTCGTTTTATCAAAAAAAAAAAATTTAATTTGATCTTGATTTAATCAATACACTTTCTTAGAGAACAAGAAATTGCTTTATTATAGCATAATTACGACCAAATACACTAAATAGCGCTAATTAACGCATCGTAAAAATACGCGTGTTACAGCCGCGGCCAACCCAACTCCCACTCACCCTCACTTCCCTTCTCCGTGGCGTCATCCACGTTCTCTCTTCTCCATTCTCAAACCAAACCCTAATTTCCTCCCACCATTCTCGGCGCTCCCCACGTCCTCTTTCCCCTTTCAATTTCTCCTTCCTTCTTCATCCTCACCAAAAAAACCCTAATCTCCCACAATCTTCTCCACCACTCTCTCTCACTCTCGTTCTTCCCATCCTCCTCACCCTAACCCTAGTCTTCAAGCCACGGTCATACCCTCCCCTAATCTCTCTCAATCAAGCGATTTCCTTCCATTATTTTTTCAATCTCACACCTAATCCCGTAGATCTCTCATAACCAAGCCATATCACAGTAATGAGAACTTTGAAGATCTGTTTGAGAAAGGAAAGGAGCGTGCAGATCCACCATAAATCAGGGAGTATTTCATTTCTTTCTTAATATTTCGTTTTAGGCTTTTATTCCTTTCTATGATTCTGATTTATTTCCGTTTCTTTTGAAGGATGTCAAGGGGCTATAAAAGCTCCTCAAAACCATGAGAAGAAAAGACGGAGAGTAGAAAAGAGAGGAACCCAGAGGGAAGCAAACCGAGAGCCAGAGAGAACCAAGTAGAAACAGAGGAAAACCAAGGACGAACAAAAAAGGCAGAGACGCAAGGAAGGAAAGCAACAACCTGTGAGGCTACCAAAATCCCACATTACACACTGTTTTAGTCCTATGTTTCTTTTGATCCCCGATCCTTTGATCTCTGTATAAGTTTTCTGGGGAGCCACAAACCCAGGTCTCTTCTTCTTCGTTTTCATTTTTTTTTTGTATTTTTTGCCATGGTTTTGTATGCTGGACTGAGATGTATATGATTGTTGTTGTTATTATTGTTGTTGCTGCAATTGTGGTTGTCGTTGTTATCGTGGTTGTTGATGTTAGTACCCACGGTTCCACGGTTTAGATTGGAATTAAGTTTAGGGTTTGGCCTTCCAATGGGGCCAAATCCTAAATAGGGATTAATTTGCAAATTTGATGAGTTTATAAGTGTACAGATTTCTTTTTTATTCATGTTGCAAGTTGGTTGGATTAGGGTTAGGGTTTGGCCTTTCAAAGGGGCCAAATCCAGACAAAGGACCATTTAGCAATTTATCTTTGTTTCAATTTATGAGCAAAAATAAAATAAGAGAAGCAAACTAGGACCTTTAAGCAGAAGTTTAGTTATGTATATATGTATATTTAAATGAATAAGTAAATATTTTGTTTTTATCTTATTTTTAGATCAGATTTTTATTTTCTAAATTTTATATCTTTTATTTCCGTCTTGTATAAAAAAATATAATTAAATTAAAAACGAATTTCCGGATTCTAATTATTAATAATGAACTCTTCTTGGATACCAAGGTGTTTTGTTTTTTTCAAATAAATTAGTCCCCTTTTAAACATAAAAAAAATGCTCACTTTTGGAAATAATTCGCTAAAGGCAAACATCGATTTTTAAACGATTAAAGGTACCATTTTTATGGCCGTTTTAGGGGTGCTAGCACCTTCCCTATACGTAACCAACTCCCGAGCTTAAGATCTGGTCCAATGTTTCCTAATTAAATATTGGTGGCGACTCCATTCAAATTTTGGTGTGGTTGCTACACCTGTAGAAAATCATCACATTAGAAATTTACGATAAAATTTAAATTAAACTAGAATTTATCTATCGTTTAACTCGGTTGGATAAAGGCTTTGCTTTATCGTTTCATTAGATTTGCTCAATCTTCTTTTTATTATCATAAAATAAAACTGCATTCATTCATTCATTCAAAAATTAAAAAATTAACATACAGTAAAATAATAAATGACCAACAATCATTTTCTTTGCCAAGAACAATATCAGAGATAAAAAGATTTCAAGATGGAAACAGGTAACAAAATAACATATCAAATAAATTTATTCCGGAAATAGAAAATGAAACGAAATTAAAAACTTACTATCAAAAGAGGTTGAAGTTGAAATAGCCTAGCAAACGAGATTCACTGCAAAATTAACACATGAAATAGCCAAGTGAGGTGTTAAACAGGGAGAAACTAGATTCAAATGAAACATATATGAAGCACTACACTGCATTACCCCTTGTGTCTATATATATCTTGAATCCTCCAAGAACTATCATCGAGAGAAAATCTGAGAGAGTTCGAACGGCGGCAGCGGCTTAAAGAAGAGGACGAGTGGCAGCGGCGGCTTGAAGAAGAGGACGAGTGGCAGCGGCGGCTTGAAGGAGAACGAACGGCTTGAAGAAGAGGATGAGTGGCAGCGGCGGCTTGAAGAAGAGGACGAGTGGCTTATTTGGGTTTGAGAGGGAAAAGAAAAGAAGAGGACGAGCTGTAGGGTTTGTGAGGGAAAAGAAAAATAAAATACGATGCAAGCCTCTTCTAAATCAGTGCTTATTTGGATAGATTTAAAATATTAGGTCTTTTAAATCGGTCACCACAAACAACAGATTTAAAAGCTCATTTATTTTTCCAATTAGGATTTGAAATCGGTTCTTTATCACAACCAATTTAAATTCTTTTTTTCGTAAAATCTTTTAAATCGGTTGGGATAAACAACCGATTTGAAATGTCAAGCTGAATGTTAAAACTTCAATTTAATTTCAAAAATGCCGCCGCATTTCTTTTTAAATCTGTTGTTTAAAACAGTCGATTCAAAATCCCTGTTCGGAAAGTCTATTTCGTAGTAGTGGATCTAGGCAATTTTTGTTTTTTTAACCTGATAACTCTTAGAAATAAGAGTTATTTATGCTTTTATGACTATGAATCATGTGAGTTTAAGAGTAATTTAGATCCTTTATTTATTAGATTTATGTAAATAATGTGATTTCCCTTGTTTGGAGCTGTTTAAAGCACTTTGGTGCTTTTGTGAGCATTTTGATGTGTGTTGACATTGTGCAGGATTTTTATGAGAATTGCTCAGTGCCAAGTTTGGTGCCATGCCACGGCACTGTGTTGATAACTACCCCTGGAATTAAAGAAGCAACGTGTGATCTTTCATTGGAGCTAAACAAAGGACTCTGTCCTCTTATATGTTGCTGCAGCGTGCTTTTTGGTGGTCCCTCCCTGTCATATTACATTTTCTCTCAGCTCACTACATGACAAAAAGCTCTCATTTTTTGGCCCAAAGACAGCATCTTTATGGGGATCAGCATTGGTTAGCCCATTTTGAGGAGAGACTATAAAAGTACAATGATCTAATGAAGTAAAGGAGGCTGGTTATGATATTCTTCTCTGCTAGGGCAGCATCTGTCCCTCCTAAAAAAGAAGCAGCTGCGTCTCCTCTTTCTCTTTCCAAACACCATTGATTCAAGCTTTCAACTTTGTCCATGGAGAGAAGGAACTTGCTCAGTACAGAGTGAAGCAGAAACAGCAAGGCATTGCTACTTAAGGAGTGGTTCTCAAGCTCACAAAGCTGGGAGCAATTCTGTTTTCTGTTTTATTCATAGCTGTAATAGTTTCTAAACTCTTACTCTAGTGCCATGGATTCTGTTTTTGGCACCAGTTTCTGTTGTTTTATTTTTAGGCTCATTATGAGCTAACTTTCTTAAGTTAGGATGAAGTGACTTTGTATTGAAACTTGGTTGGTGAATGTCTATTTGTCTTTGCCTTTGCATCTTTGTCTCATGCGACTTCATTGCTTACATATTTAACTTGAGCCTGATCAACTTTAGTTAGGTACATGTATGTTAGGTGCTGAAAGGTGGTAACATGCTGATTTCATGAGGCAATATAAGGGGTATCAATTTAAAGGACACTTTAATTGATTTTGATTAAACTAGACATAGGAAATCTGTCTTATAGGGTGTTCTTGGCCACAATGACTAGACAAGGGGGAACATAATGGGGGCTTAGATATAAGGAACCCTTTACTTAACCCTGGTGAAAGTGCTGAAAGGCACACACATTAGTGCCTTGCGCCCAGGTGCCAAATGACACTGACTTATGGCACTGAAACCAACCTGGTGGAAATATGAATGAACTGATTCCTAACTGTCTTTATCCATATTTTTCTCAAATCACTTGCTTAATTCTGTTTTGTTCAGTTATTAAAACCACAAAAACTTGATGTTTATTTTCTGTTTTTATTATTTACTCACTAACTCACTTACTATTGGAAAAACTTGTAAAATCAATTAATCAATCCTCGTGGGAACGATCTTGATTTACTCTTTACTACTTGTTGCGATTGTGTATACTTGCACAACTGTGTCATTATTTCACACAACATAACCACTAGCCAAATAAGCCTACCTTGTAATTATCCCTTTGTTTAGCCCCTTTGAGCCTATTTATCCCATTCTTTGTTATATAGCTCATTACAAGTCTAAAAGTGAAAAACAATGATATGATCCAATCTTAGGGGATAAAGGTGCTTTGCTTTAAAAAAAAATTTGATAATAAATATTGCATAAGTGTGGGGGTGCTCAAAGATATGGTTGTGTTTGAATATCTAAATGTTGTGCTTCATTGGAAATTTGGCAAGTGCAGAAAAAAAAAAAAAGGAAGAAAGGTGATAATAAAGAAGGAAACTGTGAAAGTGGAAAAATAGATTGAAATTTGGCTGAGTTGCCCCCATGATTCTTTGGCAATTGTTTTCCATTGCTCCTCTATCCTCTTTGATTTTATAGCTTAGTTACCCTTTCAATTATCCCACATTGACCTTGGCCCCATTTTAACCTTAATAAAGACCTTTTGATCTTTGTGTGCATGTGTTTCAAGTGTGGATATTAGAGACTTGTCAAACCTATGGTAGTGCTAGCTTTTATGATGTGCTTTGAGTGTAAACATTAGCGTAAATACTTGAGAGTTTGAGAGAACTTTATTTCTTGTGAGAATTCTATCACTTTTGATTCATTCTATGGTTATTTTATCCTCTTGTTTGCTTTGAAGGTAATAAGATGTTATTCATGATTGCCAAGGGTCCTTGAAACCTTGAATGAACATTTTGCTTGCCACTTTGCATCCTTGGGATTCATTGAAAATGCATCTTTGCTTTGTTTTGACCATGAGTTTTGCTCGGAGTACAAAAGCTTAAGTGCGGGAGAATTTGATCAATGCATTTTATTGCACCTTTTATAGCTTTGCACTTTGTGTTTTTAGTTGTGTGTCATGTCCAATAACTACTTCTTAACATGGTCTTATATCTTTGGGTCTTGATTTACTCTTTACTACTTGTTGCGGTTGTGTATACTTGCACAACTGTGTCATTATTTCACACAACAAGTTTTTGGCGCCGTTGCCGGGGATTGAATTGATTAAATTTACATAGTTTTGAATTTAGTAGGTTTGTTAGTTGAGATATTCTAATTCTTTTGGGTGTTGTGTCAGCTGTTAGTGCTCAACTCTGCACATGCGCAGGCACACGGCACCAGAATATCAGTTGGATCCTGAGATTGACAGAACTTTCAGAAGGTTGTTAAGGGAGAGGCAAGCATTTGCTGCATTAGGTGCTGCTACAAATATGGCGACCTTGGCCCCATCTTGAAGAATCAATTCCTGATGCAGAAGAAAGCGGTGTTGATTTCAACCACGGTGTTCACGATCGATGCAAGCCTTGGTGCTTTGAATCTTTGATATCATAGGCTTAGCCAATGATAGGGACATGCCAATGAGGGACTATGCTGTTTTTGATCCTCAAACTATGCACACGAGCATAGTATGGCCTGACATCACTGCAAATCACTTTGAATTTAAGCCTATGATGTTCCAAATGCTGCAAACTATGGGACAATTTGGTGGCACACCTCAAGAAGACCCTCACTTGCACTTGAAACAATTCCTTGAAGTGTGCAGTAATTTCAAAATTCCTGGAGTTACAGATGATGCTTTCAGACTCAGGCTATTCCCATATTCCTTGAAGGATAGAGCCAAGGCTTGGCTAAATTCCTTGGAGCCCAACTCTATCACTGATTGGAATGGTATGACAGAAAAATTCTTAACCAAGTATTTCCCTCCAATCAAGAATGCTAGGATGAGGAATGAAATTACATCTTTCAGGCAAAATGAAGAGGAATCACTGTTTGAGGCTTAGGAGAGATTTAAAGAGCTGCTCAGGAAGTGCCCTCACCATGGCATACCTATTTGCATTCAAATGGAAACATTTTATAATGGTCTTTCAGGAAGAACAAGAGACATGCTTGATGCCTCTTCTGGTGGTGCCCTCTTGGCACAGTCTTACAATGATGCATATGAGAAAATTGAGACCATTGTTGCAAATAGTTATCAGTGGCCCACTGCTAGATTGAGTGCTGCAAAGAAGGTTGCTGGAGTCCATGAAGTGAGTGAAATGACAGCCTTATCTGCACAGGTGGCTGCAATTGCAAACATGTTGAAAAATCTGAATATTGCTGGAGCCAACACACGGCTGTGGTCTGCGAGAATGCACAGTGCATGCCAAAGCTGTTTCTTGTGTGTATTGTGGAGGAGGTCATCTATATGAGGAGTGCCCTAGCAACCCTGTATCTGTCAATTATGTAGGGAATTTCAACAAAAACAATAATCCTTACTCCAACACCTACAACCCTGGGTGGAAGAATCACCCAAATTTTTCATGGAGTAACAATAATCCTGCAGCACCTGCTGCTGCGTCTGCAAAGCCTACACATCCCCCTGGTTTCCCTGCTCAACCAGTTCAAAAAGCTGCTGCTCCTATTATTGACAACTCAATGGAGGCTATGCTGAAGGCTTTCATGAATGAAACCAAAGCCCGCACCAAAGTCGAGAGCGACAATTAAAAACTTGGAGAATCGGTTAGAGGCGGATGGCGGCTATGAACCAAAGACCAAGTGGTTCACTGCCTGCTACAACTGAACCTGCCAAGCCAACAGGGGGAGAGCAAATAAAAGCCATATATTTGAGGAGTGGTACTGAATTACTAGGTCCTTCTCAAAGGCCCGATGTTACCACTAGCCAGCCCTCAAAAGAAAAAAAAGACGAACCTGAAGTGCCAAAAACTACAGAGCAGAATTCTGGTGCCATCCCAGCACCAATTCTAACACCTGCACCTGCTGAGAAAGCTACACCAGCAACTGCAAGCAATAGATTAATTCCTGAATTTCCACCTCCACCATTCCCTCAGAGACTTAAAAAAACCCATCAAGACAAGCAGTTTGACAAGTTTATTGATGTACTGGAACAGTTGCACATCAACATTCCATTAGTTGATGCCTTGCAACAGATGCCAAATTACACAAAGTTCATGAAGGATGTTCTAACCAAGAAAAGGAGGTTGGGAGAATTTGAGACAGTTGCTATGACCCAGGAGTGCAGTATGCTGATGCAAAGCAAGATCCCCCAAAAGTTAAAAGATCCTGGCTGTTTTACCATTCCTTGCACTATTGGTGACACTTATTGTGGGAGAGCTCTATGTGACTTAGGGGCCAGCATTAATCTAATGCCTAAGTCCATCTTCCAACAGCTTGGAATTGGTAAGGCCAGGCCTACAACACTGACTCTGCAACTGGCAGACAGAACTCTAGCTTATCCAGAAGGAAAAATCGAAGATGTGCTTGTCAAAGTTGACAAATTGGTATTTCCTGCTGACTTTATTATCCTTGATTTTGAAGCTGATGCTGAGGTGCCTATTATTTTAGGAAGACCATTCCTTGCCACAGGGAAAACACTGATTGATGTGCAGAAGGGTGAACTCACCATGAGAGTCAATGATCAAGAAATCAAATTTAATGTTCTTAATGCTCTCAAGTATCCTGTAGAAAATGTTGAGGAATGTTCCTTTGTTAGAACCATTGATTCATTGGTTCAACATCAATTCTTAAGGGACAAAGATGTCTTTGAAACAGGCTAATGTCCACGATTATGAACTTGCGAGGATAAAACCACAGAAGAGAAGGCTTCGGTAAATCAATTATGGTTCAGAAAGTATGAGTCATTGGAACTCAGTGATAAGAGCTCCAAATCCAATATTCCCTCTGTTGAAAAACCTCCTGAGCTGGAACTGAAAGTGCTACCTCCACACTTGAAGTATGCTTATTTGGGTGAGAATAACATTCTTCCTGTTATTATTGCTTCTGATTTGAGCTTGCAGCAGGAAAAGGAACTGCTCACTGTTTTGAAGAAACATAAGAAGGCTATAGGGTGGCAAATGGCTGACATAAAAGGCATAAGTCCTAATCTTTGTATGCACATAATCTTTTTGGAGGAAAATGCCAAGAATAGCATTAAAGCACAACGAAGGCTTAACCCAGTGATGAAGGAGGTAGTTAAGAAGGAAATCATTAAATGGTTGGATGCTAGAATTATTTACCCAATCTCAGACAGCTCTTGGGTTAGTCCAGTGCAATGTGTTCCGAAGAAAGGGGGAGTGACTGTTATAGCTAATGACAAGAATGAATTAATTCCCACGAGCGTATTGGTTGGAGAATTTGTATGGATTACTGAAAGCTCAACAAGGCAATAAGGAAAGATCATTTCCATTGCCCTTCATTGACCGGATGATTGACAAATTGGCGGGGAAGGAGTTTCTTGTTTCCTTGATGGGTATTCAGGCTACAATCAAATTGCCATAGCACTTGAGGATCAAGACAAGACTACTTTCACATGCCCTTATGGCACCTTTGCTTTTAGAAGGATGCCATTTGGGTTGTGCAATGCACCAGCAACTTTCCAAAGGTGCATGATGGCAATATTCTCAGATTTTATTGAGAAATCCATGGAAATTTTCATGGATGACTTTTACATTTTGGAGAAACATTTCAGGCTTGCCTGGATAATTTGGAACAAGTGCTGTCTAGGTGTGAGGAGACTAATTTAGTACTGAATTGGGAGAAATGCCACTTCATGGTGCAAGAGGGCATTGTTTTGGGCCACAAAGTCTCCAAGAAAGGCATTGAAGTGGATAAGGCAAAGATTGAGGTCATTGAGAAATTACCTCCACCAACTAGTGTGAAGGGGGTACGAAGTTTTTTGGGGCATGTTGGTTTCTATAGACGGTTCGTCAAGGATTTTTCAAAAATCTCAAAGCCCCTTTGCCAACTCTTACAGCATGAGACTGCATTTGATTTTGATGAACACTGCATGATAGCTTTCCAGACATTGAAGAAAGCCTTAACCACAGCCCCTATCATTGTTGCCCCAGACTGGAATAAGCCATTTGAGTTGATGTGCGATATAAGTGATTTTGCTATAGGCGTTGTTCTCGGTCAAAGACATGACAAGGTGTTTCATTCAATTTACTATGCAAGCAAGACATTGGTGGATGCTCAGTTGAACTACACCACCACTGAGAAAGAACTACATGCAGTGGTGTTTGCTTTTGACAAGTTCAGAGCCTATCTAGTTGGCACAAAGGTAGTGGTGTACACTGACTACTCAGCAATCAAGTATTTGATTGCCAAGAAAGATGCAAAACCAAGATTGATAAGATGGGTGTTGTTACTTCAAGAGTTTGACTTAGAAATCAGAGATAAAAAAGGAGTGGAGAATCAAGTAGCTGACCACTTGTCCAGAATTGAAAATGACATTGTTGAACGACAGGGAGGTGAAATTAAAGAAAGTTTTCCTGATGAGCAATTATTGGTAATAACAGGTGCCAAGGTTGATGCCATCACAGCACCTTGGTATGCTGATATAGTGAACTTCCTGGTTTGCAAAATCCTTCCAGTTGAGATGGATTACCAACAAAAGAGGAGATTCTTCCAGCAAGTGAAGCAATATTACTGGGATGAACCTTTTCTATACAAGAAGGGTGTTGATCAACTATTCAGAAGGTGTGTGGCAGAAGAAGAAGTTGGAAGCATCCTGCAACATTGTCACTCTGCACCTTGTGGAGGACACTTTGGAGGAGCCGAGCAATGACCAAAGTTTTGCAATCAAGTTATTTCGCCTCTCTATTTAAAGATTCTCATGAATTTGTTAAACATTGTGATAGATGCCAAAGGGTAGGAAATATTTCAAGCAAACAAGAAATGCCTCTCAACAGCATCCTTGAAATTGAACTCTTTGATGTATGGGGCATGGATTTCATGGGCCCTTTTCCTCCTTCCTTTGGAAATCTATACATTTTAGTGGCTGTGGATTATGTGTCCAAGTGGATCGAAGCAGTAGCTCTGCCTACCAATGATGCCAAGGCAGTGAGCAAGTTTTTGCATAAGAATATTTTCACAAGGTTTGGTGTCCCTCGAGCAATTATCAGTGATGAGGGCACCCATTTTTGTAACAAACTAATAGAAAAGCTCTTGCTGAAGTATGGGGTGAAGCACAAGATAGCTACTGCATATCATCCACAAACAAGTGGCCAAGCTGAGCTATCCAATAGGGAAATTAAGAGGATTCTTGAGAAGGTTGTCAATCCTTCTAGGAAAGATTGGTCCTTGCATCTTGATGATGCCCTGTGGGCCTACAGAACAGCATATAAGACACCATTGGGGACATCTCCCTATAGATTGGTGTTTGGTAAGGCTTGCCATTTGCCTATTGAGTTGCAGCACAAAGCTTTCTGGGCTACAAAGAAGCTGAATTTTGACTTGGAGAGTCTTTGGTGCGGCAAGGTTCTTTGCAACTCCATGAACTAGAAGAACATAGGCTCTTTGCCTATGAGAATGCTGAGCTGTACAAAGCCAAAACTAAAGCTTGGCATGATAAGAAAATTCAACCCAAGGAATTAAAAGAAGGATCTCAAGTGCTGTTGTTCAATTCAAGATTGAAATTATTCCCTGGGAAGCTCAAATCAAGGTGGTCTGGTCCTTTCAAGCTGATCAAGCTATATCCATATGGGGCAGTGGACTTACTGGATGAGGTCACGGGTGCAACATTTAAAGTCAATGGCCAGAGAGTAAAGCAGTATTGGGGTGACCCTGATGAAAGAACAAGGGTCACCACTAAACTCAAGGATAACTGAAGTGAAAAATAAGTCTGGCTGAGGACTTTTATAAACCAAGCGCTACTGGGAGGCAGCCCAGATTTTTTTTAACTTAGTTTTAATTTTATTTTGCAGGAATAAATTGAATTATGGTGCTGGAAGTGTAGTGCAGTTGGGGTGGCTGGTATGAAGTTCTGAGTGCTGTGCATTTGGTGCCACGGCACCACGGGGGGCCACCAAATCAGGGGTTGAGTTTTTAATAAAGAAAGTGTGAAAGGGCAGGTGTGCAGTAAAAGTAAAAAGCAATCCATTTGGGCATTAAATGACTTGGCACATCACAAGTGCACTTTTTACTACGTGTACCAATGGCAGTATGCCACCTAGCATCTTCATACTTCTAATCTCTGATTTAGAAAATCACTCTCTCCCTCCTCAATTAAGCTCCAACGGGAAAGCTCTTTGAAGACCCCAACCTCCACTCCAGTTCCCAAACAATTCCCCTTGCCGCAACAAGAACAACCCACGACCCCCATCATCCACCCTTCAGAAACCTCCCAATATCTCCACTCGTCTTAACCTCCACCCATTGTAAAAGCCCACCTTTTCAACCCTAACCCCATTCATCAGACTCACTCCCACATTCTCACTCATTTCGAAACCCCCAAATTCTCAAATCTGCGAACCCTAGCTTTCCCTTTGCCCAGAAATCATTGAGACACAAGCTTTAGAACGTTGGAAGCATTTGTTAACAGCCATGAGAACCAAGCACGCAGCGCAGAGAACAAAATCATGAGTGCCAAATCTGGCACCAGAGGATAGATTTCATGATGAGGAGTCGAGAAAAAGGTACGAAGATTGCATGGAGAAAAGGCCTCTGCACCCTGAAAGGGGCGTCGAGTTGTAAACGCCCTCCCCTGACATCATGATGCTGATTGAACAATACAAATGAGAAAACTTTTGTTCCCACCCTAAGAGCCCTGTCACGGTTATTGTGAGAGAGTTTTATGCCGGAATACCCCCGCAGGAAGAAGGTCAACCTGAAACCAACTACTCCAACATTAGAGGAATCACTGTCCCTTTTTCTCCAGAAGGAATCAATGAATATCTTTCCCTGCCGGAGAAAGGAGATGCCTTTGAAAAGAGGATGAAGGCCATGACGGAGAAGCAGATGAACGAGATAATGCATCAACTGACAATTGAAGGCACCAACTGGGAAAGGAGACATGGGGATGACTACCGGATTAAGAGAAACACCCTAATTCCTACAGCTAAAACATGGTACAACTTTATGGTTACTATCCTACTCCCTACTACACACAATCAAACCATAGATAAGGAGAGGATTGTGCTGCTACATCACATTCTGGAAGGGAAATAGGTTGATGTGGGTAGGTTGATTCATAGGGAAATTATTGCTTGTGCTAAGAGGACCAAGGGCAGTCTGTTCTTCCTGTGTTTGATCACTGCCCTGTGCAAGCATGAAGGGGTGCCCATTCTTGACAGTGATGTCACATCGCCTGTCCCAAAGCCTTGGAATGCCATAACTGGTGCCCCTAGCCCTGCTGTTTCTGCTCCCAAAAATGAAGAAGGTAGTGAGGAGCTGGCTGAAATTGTGAATCAATTATTGAAGAAACAACAGGTATACTGGAGGTTTACTCAGGAGCAATACCTTTGGCAAAAGAGAATTTTCAATTTTAATTTCCCCAAGAAATTGGGTAATGCATCCCCTGAGTTTCCTGATTGGATCTTAGGAGACAAAGAGGATGCTGCAGCTGATGTGGAGCCTGCCTCCAGTGAATTGACACCGAAAAAGAAAAGGGGTTCCAGAAAAGGGAAGGAGCCTGAAGGAGTTGCAGAAGCTCCTCAAGAGGCGCCAACCGCACCGATCTTTGAAGAAGACTGGCAGCCACCACCTCCTCCTGCTGACACCCCATGGAAGACAACCTCCCCTGCTGAAGGGAGTCAGAGAAGAAAGAAAAGAGAAGCTGCTAAAGAGGATGTCATCACCATCACTGGTGATGAGGTGGAGGAGCCAATTGCTAGCCTGATGAGAACACCAAGGAGAAGGAGCTCACGGCTCCAAGCAGGGATGTTCTCACCTTAATCTTTTACTAATAATTTTGTTTTTTTTTTAGCAGTAAATATTTTTAGTATGTTTGTTTGTGTTTGCTGAATTTTGTTGTTTGTATGTTGCATAATTAGCTTGTTTGTGTCATCCCTTTCTCTAACATAAAGTATTTGCAGTGAGGACACTGCAAGGAATTATGTTGGGGGGAGGGATATTTTAGGAGTTAAATGTTGCACTTGCAGTAGTGTTCTTCTTTACTTTGTAAAACAAAAAACAAAAAAAAATTTGGTTGACACAATGGCTTAACTTGATGAAGATTCTATGCATGGTGTTGTTGGAACTTTGTGATGATTAGCAATTGGTTGGAACACTGATTTTTGACACAAACCCTTAACTTGAGAGGGAAGAATAGGTAGCCTATAAACTAGTTGATGTTGAACCCTTAGAATGGACTAAACCTTGTTGCCAAATTTGACTAATGAAGGAAGATTAGGTAAAAGATAAGTTTTGGGGTATGCTCATTGTAAAGATTTAAAGAATAGGACAATGCACACATTAATAATCAGAAAAAGCCAAAAATACATGAAAAAGAAAAGAAAAGAAAAAGTCTCTTTGTTGAGTAACCGGGTAACTTCATTACAATTGTTGTTATTCGCGTCAAAAGGCAAAGAGATGAAACATCTAAAAAGGCAAAAAGATTAAAAATTGAATGAGTGTGCATTGATCCCATGTTTCTTAGTTTGTTTGTGCTGTTTTGCTTATCATGTAGCCCCTAGTTCCTTCAATTGTAAGCCTAGTCCCCTTTGTTAGATTAGGAGGTGCAGGTTAGGAAAATTCATGGGGGGAAAACTGAGATGAACTTGCTGGATCTATACTAGCTTTTTGATTGAGCATAAGGGGTGCACACACACACTTGAAATCAGTGGAACAAATCAAGGAAGCATTAAGCACAAAGGGGTTGCTTGGCAAAGTGCTAGTCTGAAAGTGAAGCCATGTGGAAACCACTCAATAAAAATTTGGCTGTTTGAATTCACTTGTTGAGTGCTGCTGCATTTGTGACAATTTTTCTGTTTCCTGCTGTTGTTCATGTGTCATTACTTGAGGACAAGCAATGGTTCAAGTTTGGGGGTGTGATAACTCTTAGAAATAAGAGTTATTTATGCTTTTATGACTATGAATCATGTGAGTTTAAGAGTAATTTAGATCCTTTATTTATTAGATTTATGTAAATAATGTGATTTCCCTTGTTTGGAGCTGTTTAAAGCACTTTGGTGCTTTTGTGAGCATTTTGATGTGTGTTAACATTGTGCAGGATTTTTATGAGAATTGCTCAGTGCCAAGTTTGGTGCCATGCCACGGCACTGTGTTGATAACAACCCCTGGAATTAAAGCAGCAACGTGTGATCTTTCATTGGAGCTAAACAAAGGACTCTGTCCTCTTATATGTTGCTGCAGCGTGCTTTTTGGTGGTCCCCCCTGTCATATTACATTTTCTCTCAGCTCACTACATGACAAAAAGCTCTCATTTTTGGGCCCAAAGACAGCATCTTTATGGGGATCAGCATTGGTTAGCCAATTTTGAGGAGAGACTATAAAAGTACAATGACCTAATGAAGTAAAGGAGGCTGGTTCTGATATTCTTCTCTGCTAGGGTAGCATCTGTCCCTCCTAAAAAAGAAGCAGCCGCATCTCCTCTTTCTCTTTCCAAACACCATTGATTCAAGCTTTCAACTTTGTCCATGGAAAGAAGGAACTTGCTCAGTACAGAGTGAAGCAGAAACAGCAAGGCATTGCTACTTAAGGAGTGGTTCTCAAGCTCACAAAGTGAGCAATTTCGCTTGCTTTATTCCATAGTGTAATAGTTTCTAAACTCTTACTCTAGTGCCATGGATTCTGCTTTTGGCACCGATTTACATTGTTTTATTTTTAGGCTCATTATGAGCTAACTTTCTTAAGTTAGGATGAAGTGACTTTGTATTGAAACTTGGTTGGTGAATGTCTATTTGTCTTTGCCTTTGCATCTTTGTCTCAAGCGACTTCATTGCTTACCTATTTAACTTGAGCCTGATCAACTTTAGTTAGGTACATGTATGTTAGGTGCTGAAAGGTGGTAACATGCTGATTTCATGAGGCAATATAAGGGGTATCAATTTAAATGACACTTTAATTGATTTTGATTAAACTAGACATAGGAAATCTGTCTTGTAGGGTGTTCTTGGCCACAATGACTAGACAAGGGGGAACATAATGGGGGCTTAGACATAAGGAACCCTTTACTTAACCCTGGTGAAAGTGCTGAAAGGCACACACATTAGTGCCTTGCGCCCAGGTGCCAAATGGCACTGACTTATGGCACTGAAACCAACCTGGTGGAAATATGAATGAACTGATTCCTAACTGTCTTTATCCATATTTTTCTCAAATCACTTGCTTAATTCTGTTTTGTTCAGTTATTAAAACCACAAAAACTTGATGTTTATTTTCTGTTTTTATTATTTACTCACTAACTCACTTACTATTGGAAAAACTTGTAAAATCAATTAATCAATCCTCGTGGGAACGATCTTGATTTACTCTTTACTACTTGTTGCGATTGTGTATACTTGCACAACTGTGTCATTATTTCACACAACATAACCACTAGCCAAATAAGCCTACCTTGCAATTATCCCTTTGTTTAGCCCCTTTGAGCCTATTTATCCCATTCTTTGTTATATAGCTCATTACAAGTCTAAAAGTGAAAAACAATGATATGATCCAATCTTAGGGGATAAAGGAGCTTTGCTTTAAAAAAAATTGATAATAAATATTGCATAAGTGTGGGGGTGCTCAAAGATATGGTTGTGTTTGAATATCTAAATGTTGTGCTTCATTGGAAATTTGACAAGTGCAGAAAAAAAAAAAAAAGGAAGAAAGGTGATAATAAAGAAGGAAAGTGTGAAAGTGGAAAAATAGATTGAAATTTGGCTGAGTTGCCCCCATGATTCTTTGGCAATTGTTTTCCATTGCTCCTCTATCCTCTTTGATTTTATAGCTTAGTTACCCTTTCAATTATCCCACATTGACCTTGGCCCCATTTTAACCTTAATAAAGACATTTTGATCTTTGTGTGCATGTGTTTCAAGTGTGGATGTTAGAGACTTGTCAAACCTATGGTAGTGCTAGCTTTTATGATGTGCTTTGAGTGTAAACATTAGCCTAAATACTTGAGAGTTTGAGAGAACTTTATTTCTTGTGAGGATTCTATCACTTTTGATTCATTCTATGGTTATTTTATCCTCTTGTTTGCTTTGAAGGTAATAAGATGTTATTCATGATTGCCAAGGGTCCTTGAAACCTTGAATGAACATTTTGCTTGCCACTTTGCATCCTTAGGATTCATTGAAAATGCATCTTTGCTTTGTTTTGACCATGAGTTTTGCTCGGAGTACAAAAGCTTAAGTGTGGGAGAATTTGATCAATGCATTTTATTGCACCTTTTATAGCTTTGCACTTTGTGTTTTTAGTTGTGTGTCATGTCCAATAACTACTTCTTAACATGGTCTTATATCTTTGGGTCTTAATTGGGCTTTAGTGAAATTATTTGCTAATTTTCGGATTTTGTTACATCTTGACCTATGTTCCTTCTACAGGCCATAACTTGGGCTATACTTGTCCGATTGCAGTGATCTTTATGGAATTGGAAAGCTAAGAAGCAGAGCTACAACTCTTATGTTGGTACCGAATCTCAGTTCTGATGTTTTGAAGGCCGAAATTGCATTTTACTGAGGCTGGCGTGATTTACTGCGAGTTGTGGATCACTTTCTCATGTAATTAGTTGTTATTGGGCTAATTAACCTGTCATGGGCCCTTCTCTTTGGTCATAACTTCTGATCACTTAGGTTAATCTAGGAGACATTATAAATACATTTTTTAGAGCCTTAGGTTACACCCTTTAATTACTTTTGAATTTTTTGCCGTTTTAGGAATCTTTTCTCCTTCTCTCATTCTTAATCTCGTTTTTGTCAAATCCTTCCATGGAAGGCTAAGACCTTAGGTTAACTCACTGTTTAGGGAGTTTTTATAAGGATCTTGAGGTTTGATTATTATTGTTAATTTCGATTTTTGGATTCTATCTCTTTTCTTGTTGATTTTTCATCTCTTTGATCTTTGTTTGCAGATTCGTTTTAGATGTTGATGCTTAATCATATCAATTTCGTTTTTGCTCTTTGAGATTATTTGAAATATTTTGAACGCTTGTTTTAATCTGTTTCGAATAGAGATCAATAGGATCTACGGCGCTTGACGTAGGTTTGATTGAATGCGGTAGATAAATTAATTATGTTTTTGTGACCCTTGTTCCTTAATCATGATTAATCGATTCTGTGATGCTTAGTTGATGCTTAATTAATTCTGTATTACAGTAGGAATTCTTATAAAGTTAATTGACGCTTGATTGGTTAATTTTATGGTCAAACAAGAATAGAATCACAAAATAGAGTAATCCTTTGAAACCCGTGATAGATCCAAGTATTAATTATCCTGAACTAGTGGGTTAGTCGTTTTTATATATTGATATTTTCATCTTTTAAATTATGTTTCTCATAATCGAAACCCCCTTTTTATTTCTTCGTACGTTCTTGTTTTTGGTTATTGTTAGATTAGAGATCATTGTGAGACGACCAAGGTTGAATTGTCTTGTTACTATATTTACTATTTTTAATTATTTGATCTGTGCGCGACAGCGGATCATATATATTCATACACAAAATATTATAGTAGTTGAGATCTCCATTTTTTTCTTGAAATAGAGAGGATGTTCCCTCGTTCGAAGATAATTAGGCGAGATGTGTTACAAGATGATTTCTTTATAATGTGATTCTTTTGAACTTGTAATTCTACACCAAAAAGATTGGTTGGGTGAACAGTGTGTGCGAAGTGCATGGGCGACGGGGTGGAGAAGGGGGCTATGGGAGAGGAAGTGGGGGCCGGGGTGAGGGTTGCCGGAGGGGAAGGGAAAGGGAGAGAGAGAGAGAGGGTTGGGATAATTTTGTTAAAAAAGAGATATGGGTTGTATAACTGAAAAAGTGGGGTGTAAGTACCAACTGCCATGGAATTATCATCTCTTTCTGATTTTAGGTTTCAGTTTGGTCCCTTATGTATTAAAAGTTTCAAATTGGTCCCTTATGTATAAGAGTTATATCAATGTGCTCCCTCTTGTTTTTTTTTTTGTTCCAAAATGGTCCTTATGTTATAAAAATTATACCAATGTGGTCTCTTTTTTGTTCCATATTTTGCAAAAAAAAAGGACCATATTGGTATAATTTTTGTAACATAAGGGGCCATTTTGGAACAAAAAAAACGAGGGACCACATTGATATAACTCTTATACATAAGGAACCAATTTGAAACTTTTAAAACATAAGGGACCAAACTGAAACCTAAAATAAACTTAAGGGACCAAAAGTATAATTTAACCCACGTAATATGTGTAACAACATAAATTTATCTATAAATTATATCTTCATTGAAGAGCACACTACAGTTCAATGTGAAAGCTGGTAAACAGACCAAGAAGCAATGGTTTTTCTTTTATTTTGATACGGAAGAGCTGCTTTGATTGGTTTGGTCAATTTCATAGATTCTCATGGAATGATATAATCAACTCAAACTCGGTGAAGAACAACTGTACATCAGTATATAGAAGTAAACGACATTTTTTTGGGCTAGAAAGGTAGTACATAACCTTTTGGGGATTAAGACAGTTACTGCCCAGTCTCGCTTCATTTTGAGATGGTGAAGCGGTAACGTGGATGATATCTCAATAATGCATGCTTTCATTTATTTTCTTTTTACTTTTGTTCTGCCAATAAAAGAACAAGGAAATTGTTTACACTGCCTTTATAATTGCCATGAATAACTTTAACAGCTTCATCTTATAAATTTAGACATTTAATAAGGTGCCCCTAATATGGTCGCAGGACGGAGCCAGGATTCTAGCCTAGAGGGGGCTAAAATGTCATCTTATGAAAACTAAAATCATATTGTTTTTATTAATATAAAAATAAATAAATAAATAAATAAATAAATAATAAAATTGAAATAAAAACTTGATTTAAAAAAAATCATATTTTCAAGAATTTGAAAATATATTCTAGATTCACTTGCCAGATTCATGCCTATTGAATATACATACATATCTTCCTTTGCTTTTTTAAAAAGTTAATATGTAAGTAGCATTTTATTCGTTCATCATTTTATCTACTACTTAACAAATATAAGGTTTATTCTTTTTTATATAGAAATTACCCAAAAAATCTAATATTCTCTAATTTTATTATTTAATTAAATATAGTTAAATAAAATTGAAGAAGCATTCAACGGCAAGGGCAAGACATGGTATGGACCTCCTAGCAGCTAAATCCTCTAAAATTGAATTAAGCTTCCATGGCTTATATATAATATACAATATATTATTAATGGAGTTGAAAAGTCTGGAGGGGCTCAAGCCCTTGCAGCTAGCAACGTGCCTCCGTCCCTGGTCGACCCTATTTTAGAAGTCCAAAGGTGGTCTAATGTTGAAATTGGATATATCTGATTTTATTTTAATCTTTTTAAAAAAAAATTCTAGGTAAACTGTTAAAAATCTAGTGTTGAAATGTTTAAAATTAATTTAACAAATTAATGTTAAAAGTTCATAAAATAGATAAGTCCACCAGTCTCATTAGACTGAGTCGATACTAGGGGGTCAGCATTTAATAAGTAATAACCAAAGAAATAAAGAGGGTAGGTTTTTTTTTTTTTTTTTCACAATTCTATTTGCTATATAGGTAAATGAGATTGAGACATCATCAAATAGATCTGGATGCCTCTGCTATTCTGTTTGAATTGCTTTGTGATGTAAATGCTGCTGTTGCAGCACTATGGAAATCACCATATATCAAGGGACAAGCTTGGGGACTGTAAGGTTGAATTGGGTTGTGCTCCACCAAATGCCTTTGCAATAATAAACCCTCTCTATATTTGTTAGTTACAGTTTCAACTTTCAATCATAGAAAAGACATCCCCAAATGCTAGGAGCACTAACTTTCGACCTTGAAATGCTACTGATTGGAGCAGAATCAACTGTCTCCTCTATCTAGCTGAGTCCCATAGCAAAATTTTCAATAGGTAGTAATCAATCTTAAGACATTATGGAAGATTCTTTCTTTAGATGATTAGATTGTTAAATGTCTTTATCCTAGTTTTGCACAGAAAGGAAAACGATGTATTTTTTTTGTTATCACGAGAGAACTTGTGCTCGCTATGAGTGAAAAAGAAAAATAGAATTTACAGTGTGAATTAATTTTGAAGTGTAGTTGCATTTTTTGTAAGAAAATAGATTTTGACAGGAAAACAGATGAATTAATTTTTGCCAAGTGTCCTTAATATATTTAAGTTTCTTGTATATATAGATAATAGATATATTAGGTACGAATTATCCATGGACTTTGCCGGATAACTAATCTATACCGGGAAACCTGATTGACCACTTTTAGTAGAATCTCACTTTCCAATAACGTTTTCTGTTCACAATGCTCAAATTTGGGGCCTTGCTAAAGGGATCCTAGTCTATTTTCACTCGGACCAGACCAACATAATGTTGGTAGGTAAACAACTTATTTGAAAAGCCCATTGGCCAAAACAATAGAGTAAAATTATAAAACTCGAAAAAAAAAAGGCCATTTCAAAACTGTAACTCAGTTCTTGTGAAGTGGAAAGGATTTCACTTTCTGCACTTCTTTTTGGATCAAAGAGGGCTCATTCTAAAAATTTGGGTTTGGGTCTAACTCAACTCCAAAAGATAGCTCATGGGGTAAGGGTTGCCCCTCACTTATAACCACTATTGATGTCATATCTCTGTCCAATATGAGACTCTAACAGAGATGGAGTCAAATCTGGAAAGAAGAAACCATGGTTTGGAACTGAAGAAATGAAATATGACAAACCAAAGTGGAGGTCTATAAGAAAAGAATACGAAGGAGATGCTTTATATGCTGAAAGGTTAATGGGTTAGGAAACAAGTATTTGGCCTCACACAGATACTATCATACTATACTAGAGCTTTAAATGGCCATTGATTGGTGGGATATTGGTTGATGAACACAAAGCCAGGTTGGTGGTGATATAATGTCAATGATCGTCCTAAAAATCCACCCTCGAGCATAAAAGCAAGTAGATGGAAATCCAGCTCATATTTGATAGTTCTTCAACTTCAACAACACTAGTAGGACCCCACGTGAAGAGGACTGCCAGTTCACAGACTCGTTTGTTTTGCAGGGTCCTTTTTAACATATAAAAAAACCATAGGGGTCCTTAACTCCTTATAGCTGTCTCCTCGTCCCTAACGCTGTCAACAATTTAGATAATGACTTCATCTGCCTCTTACCCTTTCTCTTTGTATGTGTATGTTTGTTGCCCTGTTCTTTGCGTGTGGTGGGGGTGGGTACGTGTGCCAGTAGCGCCTCTCCTCATTCATGGTTGGCTCACTAGCAAAAAGTCAGATTTTTTTCATTGGAGCAAGGTCAAGCCATGTCATTCAAAAATCAAGTTTTAAAATACAATTGGGAATGTTAAAAAAAAAAGACATGAGAGCTAGCCGTAGGGATGGCAACGCGAGCCGGCCCGTTTCGCCTGACCCAACCAAAAAGGGGCGGACCGGCCTGCTAAGAAGTGGTAGATTTAGAAAATGAGCCTACCCTGCCCCACCGCGGGTTGGAGGACTGGCGGGTTGGCTGGCCTTAAAAATAAAAAGCTAAAAAATTAAATTTGGTCTAAAAAAGTGGTGGATTGGAGGGTTGGCCCGCCCTAAAACGGGCCAAAATGGCGGGTTGGCGGGCTGACCCACCCAAAATACATAAAAAAAATAAAAAAAAATTGGTTAGACAATAAAATGGAAAAAGATATATTGGTCCGGTGGGCTAGCCAGCCCCACCCTGCCAGTGGTCCGACGGATTGGTGGGCTAAGCAGGGTGATGGGCTGACGTACCCCAACCACCCCGTTTTGGCGGGCCGACCCACCGAGCCCAACCCGTATTGTCACCTCTAGCTAGCCTTATATGAAACCACCCTAGTCAAAGTATGGGCAACTTCATGAGCCTCTCTCCTAGTGAACTCTACCTATGAGTTTCTTCATTAAAAAAGTGGTAAAATATGATTTACAATCATTTATTATGGCTCCAAATTCTGACTTATCCTCATGTGAAGAATGGAAAGAAACCACCATGCATTTTACGTTAACCATGTGGTCAACCAAGTCAAGCTAAGTGATACTAGTCCCTAACCCTAACCGAAACCCTAACTATGTGGGAAACTAAGTCAAGCTTAGTGATACCAATTCCTAAATCTAACCTTAACCACGTGGTCAACAAAGTCAAGCTAAGTGATATTAGTCTTTAACCCTAATCATAACCCTAAAGATTTGGTCAAATAAGTCAACTTATGTTATATTAATCTTTAACCCTAACCCTAGCCCTAACACTAACCATGTAGTCATCCAAGTCAACCTAAGTGATATTAGTCCCTATAGCCTAAGCCTAACCATTTATCTATCAAGTCAACCTAAGTTATATTAGTCCCTAACCCTGACCCTAACACTAACCATGTGGTCAACTAAGTCTAGGTATACATGGACTTCCAAAATAGAGGCAATTCGGTTCTTGTCTTCCTTCACGTTCTTACTTAGAAAAATCTCAGACTTTTGATAGTTAATCATTTGTCCAGATGCCTCCACATAAGTTGTCAGAATAGCCTTCATAACTTGAGCCTCCTCTTCATTTTCCCTGAAAAATACAAAGCAATCATCTGCAAAAAGAATGTGGGTAATAATAGGGGCTCCCCTATAAAGTGGGTTCCGTGAAGGATCCTTTGCCTTTCAGCTTGATTGATAAGAGTTGTGAGTCCCTCTGCACACAAGATAAAAAGAAAAACTATATAAAAAGGTATATAACCTGATTCTATAAAGCTCTTAGCATAACTGTATATGAGAAGGAGATCTATTATAAACGCTTTTCAGTCGTTGTGAGTTTATTAGAGACCATTTTACTCTACATTTGACCTTTTGATTTGTACATAAAATAAAAGAGAGTTTTGGTAAATGTTTAATAAATGTGACTTTTAATGAATTGAATTTAAAGGGAAGTGAGTTACATTTGTATGATTTTAGTCCAAAAGAAAGTGTTGTGTAAAACTTGATGTATATTTTTCAACTCAACACAAAAACTACTTTTTATCACTTTTATTCAAATCAAAAGTGGGACACAAAATAAATTTTGCATGACAGTGACATTTGTTTACTACGTCCGTGACAGTAACTAAACACTCGTGTTTTCACTAAAATCACATTTGAGTACAAGAAGAAAAATGAATTTTGATACTTTCTACAGTTAAATTAAACATACACTTTCTATAAATTCAGGTAAAATGCACTAGACCAAAAAAACCATGCATAGCAGTTCTGTTCAGTTGAGTAGTGATTTCAACTGCTAAGTACGTCAGTGAAATAAAAAGAGAGGAATATTGGATAGCGATTTGGAACCGCTAACCAATCTCACTTTGGTTAGTGATTTTGCATTGGTACAACTACCGATGTGCCATCTAGAGTAGTTATTTAACTTTCAGAACCCTTACTATAAAAGGCACCTAGTATCATGTCATAGAGATTCCATATTAGGAACTGCTACACAAAGTTCTTTTTTTAATTAAAAAATACAACTCACTACTATTTACCGAATCAAGCTTTATATATTGTGCTTGTACAAATAAGTGTTTGCACAAAGATTTTTTGTTTGTTCAAGCACATGGTGTAGACTATTATTGGGTAATATGTTCCACCTAGATTTGCAAGGCCTTTTTGTTGGAATCAAGTGGATTCAGAAATAATAACCCTTAATTGTTTTGATGATAACAAATAGTTAATAGAACAATTTATCCTCTGATGTGTTTATTAGTGTGCAGTAAATCACTATTCATCAGAAGAAATTGTCTCAGAAGACTTAGTGAAATTGTGAATTTCACACTTAGATCCATAAATCTAAGTCTGGCATTAGTCCTCTAAAATTACATTGATGTCATCATCTGAAAGCCTTGCTCTAAAATGGTCAACTCTGTTGGCGGTTAACGCTCTAGTAAGACCATACTTTGACTTGGTCAACTCTGTTGGTAATCAACATTGGCAAGACTATGCTCTGGTTTAGTCAACTCTAATTGATTAGTCAACGCTCTGGTGAACCAAGCTCTGGTAAGACAAACTCTGATTTAGTCAACGCTCTGGTAGACCTTGCTCTTGTGAGACCACACTCTATTTCTGGTCAACGCTCTGGTATTCAGTCAACGCATAAACATACTTTGGTTAGACTACTCTATGGAAGCCTTCGTCCAATTCTTCATGACTCTCTTACGTGAAAGGCCAACAAATTTTGTGCTGAAGAACTCACCTCTGTTTCAAGATCACTCTGGTGAACAGTGTTGCTCTGATAGGAAAACAGACTGAAGTTCATTTAAGGCTACTTCATGTATTTAAGAGACCTCATTGATGAAGCTTTTTAATGTACGAGGTATCAAAGGCCAAAGGGAATGTCAACAAATATAATCATCAGGAAACTTGCTCTCGAAGGGTCTAATATTCAAAAAGCTCACAAGAGACAAACATTCTGATTTTGTCTGCTATGTCAGTATGCTTTGAGCAGAGTGGAAAACGACGTGACTTGCTAAAGCCACAAAAAGGGGATCTGAAGTCTTTGACCTAGGGTGAAAAGAGCTGTTAGGTTCCAATGACACTATTCATAACTCTAGCTATATATACCTTACTTCGCCCACTGAAGTAGGTTAATGCTGTGGAAACAAAGTGAGCAACTAAGAATCATTCCAAGTATCTGAGATCACATTAAACAAAGCACTTAATTGTTTTTACCCTTTCAGTTTGAAAGTTATTCATTGTGCTTAAGTCTTTCATTGATATTCTCTCTGTGAGAGTTACTTTGATATTGTTTCAAATCATTTTTGAACAGTGTATTTAACCCAGTAGTGGTTGTATTCCTTAGAGGCTTGACTGCACTAAGTCGTTCTAAGAAGTTGTGAGTATAGCCAGTTTGGCAGTATTATACTCTCAAGTGTAATCAGGTTGATTATAGTGGAGAAATCCTTCAAGTGTGTGAAGGGACTAGACGTAGCTATCAGGTGATAATAAACTAGTATAAATCGATGTGTCACTCTCTTCTCTCTTCTCTTTATTTACTTATTGCTTTATTTTATTAAAGAGTTGTTTTGGAAAGTTTTCATAAACACACAAGCTTTGTGAAAAGATTTCTAAAACCCAATTCAAACTCCACTTGTGTTTTTGCCACGTTCAATTGGTACCAGAGCTCAGCCTCTTGGTTGAGCACTTAACAGTGTAAGAGGAAAAGATCTTATTCTTTATTCATGGCAAGCAACGAAGTCGGTGGTCACGTTAACCGTCCCCCTTTTTTCACTGGAACAAACTTCGACTACTGGAAAGATAAAGTTAAATCCTTCTTCGAGTCTCAAGAACTCGAACTCTGGGATATGGTTCAAAAACAACACACCGAACCAATTGATTCCAAAGAAAATCCCATTCCTAGGGATAATTGGACAGAAGAGCATAAGAAAGCTTATCAACTACATCAGAAAGCAAGACATTTCCTTATCTGTGCTATCTCTGAGAAGGAATACGAGAAATGCAGAAAGAATGATACTGCCAAGGAGATTTGGGACTCATTGGCCTTGGCTTATGAGGGTACTTCCCAAGTGTAAGAAACCAAAGCTAATATCTTAGTTAGACAATATGAACTCTTCAAAATGGAAGAGGGTGAAAGCATTGAAACTATGTTTGGAAGATTCGAAACACTAGTTCATGGTCTAAAGGTTCTTAAGAAAAGCTATACCACTGCTGATCATGTAAAGAAAATCTGAAGAAGCCTGCCAAAGAAGTGGAGACCTAAGGTCACTGCCATTCAAGAAGCAAAGGGCCTGAATGCCTTGCGACTTGAAGATCTTCTGAGTTCCTTGAGAGCTCATGAGCTTGAGCTAGATGAAGAGAAACCTCCCAAGAAATCAAAGTCCATTGCTTTGAAATCTACACACAAAGCATCTTCCTCCAAAGCTCTGCAAGCTGATCTTGAAACAGACAAAGCATCGTCTGATGAGAGCGATGGAGACACAGACGAAGAAATTTCCTTAATATCAAGGAAAATTCTGAACGTGAACACAAGAAGGGGGGTTGAATTGTGTTCAAAAACTTTTCGCAAACTTTAAGTTAAAAGTACTAAGAACACAGATTTTTCAAAACTGTTTGTTTATCGGACGCTGAGAAACTAACCGGATGATGAGAGACTAACCGGATGCAGGAAATAAAGTCGTTTATGAAAACTTGTTTTACTGAGCCAGGTAAAGATAAATGTAAAGCAATAAAGTAAGAGACACAGAGATTTATACTAGTTCACCACCAACTGGTAGCTACGTCTAGTCCCTTCGATCCTGAAGGATTTTTCACTATAATCAACTGATTACAATTTTCCTCAAGAGTATTCTACTGTCACAAACTTGACAATACTCTCAACTTCTCAAAACGACTCGATCTGATCGAGCCTTTGAGGAACAAAGCCTTAACTAGGTCAAATCACTTTATAAAGAGAATATTCTTTTGAATACAATCAAAATAACTCTCACAGAGAGGATGAAAAGATTAAGCTCAAAACAGAGTAGCTTTCTAAAAGAAAGTATAAGACGCTGAGTTCAGTTCTTTGTAGACCAGAGACTTGGCATGAAATTTGATTGCTCACTCAGAGTGATGATGCTTCCAAAATAAAGTTTCTTTCTTTCTCAGAATTTGTTCCAGCAATTTCAGTCTTAGTTCTGGCCACCTTCTTCAATGAATACCTTGGGGAATTTATAGGAGACTTCAGAGATATTACAGTTTGCAGTAAAAAAATAGCTCATTTTCATTGAGTGAGGTAATTTGAAATGTAGTCATTTTCTTCCTTTCCAGAGAATATCAGAATAGCACATATTACCGTTTTTGTACTATCTACTTTTCACAATTGCCTTGTACGATTTTTGTCTTATGCTAAAGGTGTCACCTTTGCTTCCTCATACATCAAAATGAGCGCACAAAATCAAATTCGAATTCCGTTCCAGAATATTCTGAGGTTAAGAGCAAAAACGTGATCATCACGTGCTTCATTAAAGAGATCAGACGCTTGCTCAGAACAGAGGACGGACGATCGCAGCAATTGAGTATTCCACGTGTCAAAGAGTAACACTACCGGACGCTCGCTGTTAGCAAGACGCTGGAGTGAGTTCAGACGCTGACATCAGTGGAGTGTATTTAATTCTCTTGTAAATTTCTTCTTCTTTCTTGAGTGTTTTGTACAAATATATGAAGCTTTGATACCTGTACACTCAAAGATATGTTAGAAGATAAATTGTTCCCTTGAAAATACTTTGTTATCATCAAAATTAATGAGGGTCTAAACTTCTCAATCGTTTAGGTTCCAACAATCTCCCTCTTTTTGATGATGACAAATATCCAAGGTTGATGAACAATTTAATTTCAAAATAATATCAAGGGTCTCCCCCTGAATTCAACAATTTAGATATATATGAACAATTCAGGTATTAGAGCGATTATTGATAAACAAATTCATTTGTGTGATCGCAAAAATACGTAAATGTATTAGAGCATATATTCATTTAACAAAGTGAGATCTGATGCTGATTTTATTTTATCAAAAAGACTTTCATTGTACCAAAGCTATTGATCATTATCAGAGTACTGGATCAATGAATATCAAAACATTATAGGTATTAGAGCAATAAATAACCAACACAAATGCTATGTATGAAATGCTATGCGTGATACTTCAGTTTTAGCGTATCCATCGGACTTTGAATATTGGACGGTGAATTAGTCAATCAGACTTTCACGTGTTCATCAAACTTTTCGTTTACTCCCCCTTTTGTCATCAAATAAAAAGAGTGTAAAGCATATCATAGTCAAAATAAGACTTAGAAAAATTTGAATATCATAGTCACAAGTGTATATATATATATATATATATATATATATATATATATATATATATATATATATATATATATATATATATAAGAGTACCAAAAAAATACTTTATATCACACAAAAAAATAAATTCAAAGATTTGGTGGAGGTGGTGGAGGAATGTTAAGACGTTCATAGAGTAATTTCAAAGCATTCTCCAACTGAGCAACCTTAAGGTTTGTGGCCTTCATTTCTTCAAACTCTTCTTTAGAAATAGTGACTATCTCAACTGCAGGAGTAGAAGTAGAAGTGGAAGGTCCAGCTTCTGATACTGGTGCAGGTTTCATCTTCTGATGCTCTGCTAGCACCAAATTAGACAGCTTCAGTCTCAGTTCCTTCTTCTGATGAGCTCTTTGAAAGAATGCATCATTTGGTATATACCATTTGATGAGATTTCCAAGTTTTCTCTGCTTAGATTCTACCTGAATTTCCCTTCTTTTCTTCACATCTTCTGGATATAGCAAATCCATAAAGATAATGTCTCTGTGCATAAACACATCAGCAGTAAAAGAGTCAAACTTGTTTCAAGCATATTCTCCCTATACTCTTCTGATAAAGACGCTCAATGCTCCAAAAGCGAAAGAGAGTCCTTCATTTTCTACCAGGTACACTCTTCGCAGATTTTCCCTGTCATCTTCATCAAGCACCAAGGGGACAAGGCATGGCAACAGAGCTTTGTCTTTCCAAGACCCAGACCATTGATTCCAGATAAATCCAATGTCAATGTGCTTAGTCACAGCAGCCCATTGGACATATATCTTCATGCAGTCTAGAGGCCTGATCACTGAACACATAAACGTGTAATCAAAATATGCTGTTCCAAGATTTGTGTCAGGAACTTTTCCGACAAAGCTAATCGTGGGAATTTTTGCTTTCTCGGCATTGCAACAATTTGAGGAGCCGCTTCTCCATTCGTCTTCCTTCGTAGAATCGAGGTAAAACCTTCTCGCATGGTCCTCGATAATCTTGTCAATCTAAGCTCAGAGAATTCTTTAAGATTAAACTTCTGAGGAGCCTTCTCATATTCTTTGAGTCCGATCTTGCTGTATGGCAACTTGCCAGGTGCAGGTTCTTTCCTCTTCCCAGGAATAAACCAAGGTAGCCACCTTTGTCTATCTGGAACAATCTTTACGGATACAGAAGAAGGATCTCTGAACTGTCTAATAACTTCAAGCTTTTTCATTTCAAGACAGTGTGCCATGAAGGAAGCTTCTTCATCCATAATCCACCTTCCACACTCTTCCAATGTGAGAGGTTCAATCTGAGGCAGGAACTTATGAAGGTCAACAGAGAAAGAAATTGCTCTGCTACCAGGTTCCGGTCTTAATCTTCCTTTGAAAGTCGTCTCAAAATGGTCTTCTCCATCTTTGAAAGCAGTATTCATTGGAGAGGCAATATCCACCGCAACCTCAGGTGAAGGTTTTCAAATGCCAAGTAGAAGGACGATTGTAGATGTTGTGGTATGACTCATACTTAACAAACCGAGGTTTGTTAATCTGTGAGACATTCTTCCTTCCACTGAAATCTGTAGGTTTGTAGGTGAGGGTGAGTGGGGTGAGAGTGGTTTTAGTGATTGTATAGTTTCTAGGTGTGTAGGGTTTGAATGGATTGATGGGAGGTACTTTGAATAACAGGTTGAAGGGATGAGAGTGAAGTTTGGAAATGTATGTAGTAAGTGAGGTATCTGAGGAGATTTGTGGTAGGTCTAAGTTGAGTGTATTGGATTGTGTTTGGGTCGGTTTTGTGGGGATAAGGGTAGAGGTTTGTTGTAGGCTCATTCTGGTTTTCTTGGTTTGTGTTTGGGTTTGTGGTTGTGAAACAGACAATGGAGGTGCAGGAATAACATCATGAGAATCAAAAATAGATACTGACTCATCAACAGTAAAGTCAAGTACCTTTGGGTTAAGCTCAGAAGACCTAACCAACCTTCTCTTTGTTCCTTTAGAGGCAACAACGGTAGGAGGTGGAGGAGGAACTTGCTTCCCTTGATCAGACGCTGAAACATCTTTTTCAGCTGTTGACTTTTTCTTCTTCTCCAAGATCTTCCTGATGGGGATTCTGTCCTCATCTTCTGGTTCATCAACAGTAGGTGCAGGAGCCACCTTCAGTTTCATTCTTCTTGTCTCCCTTACAGGAGATTCAGCAGGTCTCTTTACACCAGCAATTGAGCTTCTGGTGGTTTTCTTTTCAGCTTCACCAACATTTGCAACAGTTTCTCCTTCTTGTTGCTCTAGTTTTACCTTCTTGACCATAGTACCAGTTATCAATTGCATTCTTACCAGGCTGTTGACTCCAAAAACCTCAGGACGAACAACAGCACCAACACCAAAGTATTTATCTCTTTCTTCTTTGTTTGTCAGATCACCAAGCTTTCTCACAATACCATCTTTTATCATCATTATGGAAAGAAGAACTCCATAAGGGATAACCTTGACAATATTCTTTTTATCAACACTTTTCCTTGAAAAGATAAGAGCATTAACAAGACTATTGATAATCAACCTTGGCAGGTTGATTTTCTTTCCATCCATATAGTTTCTCATAATGAACTTTTGCTCATAGTTCACTATGTCGCTTGAACCAGCCTTTAGAATCACGCTCTTAGCGATGATTTTGTGCAATACTCTATAGTGGCTTTTCAAATCTTTGGCAGTGGGAGTTATGTTCTTCTTCTTCTTCTTCAACTCACGATAATTTTCAAACAGAGCTTTGTTGACGTTTTCCAAACCTCTGTAAGCGTCAACCCAGTTAGCATAGTAACTGATTCCTTCACAAGGGCACTTGATGGTTTGAGCGATAGAGTTTATAGTGAAACGTAACCTGAAACCTCTTATATGTCCTTCAATAATTTCACTCGGAAGTAGATGAGCATTCCCCAAGAATTCATTTATAGTATAGCTCAACACATCAACTGGTTCCCAGATAAAATAATTTTTCCAACCCAGTTTCTTCAAACCTTCTTCAAACTCAAAACCATAGAGCTTGAAATTCTCAAAATCAATCTGTTTTCATTCATAAGTTTTGCTTCTGAGAAGACATCGTAGGCAGCAGTATATTGTCCAACCTTTTTATCGGCCATGGTAGCAGTTGCAGAGTGGGTAATGGAGGTGTTAGGGTTTGAAATCACAGAGAGAGAGAGAGAGAAAATAATTTTTTGCAAGTAGAAACAGAGTGAAGTGATGGAGCGAAAAATGTGGAGTAGTGGGAAAGTTGATAGAAAATGGTACAGTCCTTTTTCAAAAACCGCTTCGCATTTCCAAAAAAAAAATTAAATCAAAAAGAAAAGAAAATGAAGATTCCCCTTTTCATTAAATGAAGACGCCAAAAGAAAAGTAAAATCAAGTAAAAAGATTTTATTGAAAAACATAAATAATCATGACTCAGTGAGATGTGATGAGACGCTTAAGTCCTTTACACGTGTGGCACGTGTGTGTGCGCTCGAATGCACGCAACCGATTCACCAGACGCTGAGTTATGATGCACATAACAAATAAAATGCTTACACGTATACATGCTTATGTCATACCAGATGCTGAGATGATGCATATCATCTGACGCTGAGATTAATCATTCTTCTATAAGATGAAAATTTAAATTTCTTCTTATAAAACTGAATCTATCTTTACAAGGGGTTTTGTAAATATGTCAGCCCACTGATGATCAGTGTCTACAAATTTTATTTCGAGAATACCCTTCTGAACATAGTCTCTTATAAAATGATGCTTAATCTCAATGTGCTTGGCTCGTGAATGCAATATGGGATTTTTAGTAAGACAGATTGCAGAAATATTATCACAAAAGATAGGAATGTTACTCTCTTTTATCAGATAATCTTCAAGTTGATATTTCATCCACAGAAGTTGAGAGCTACAACTTGCTGCTGAAATATATTCAGCTTCTGCTATTGAGAGTGCAATCGTGTTTTGCCTTTAGCTTGACCAAGACACAAATTTGCTCCAAGGAATTAGCAGCCTCTACTTGTACTTTTTCTTTCAATTCGGTCTCCAGCAAAGTCAGCATCACAGAAACCTACTAACTTGTAATCTTTTGATTTCTTATAAAGCAAACCAAGATTAGTAGATCCTTGCAAAGATTAGTAGATCCTTGCATCTTCCTCCAAAGCTCTGCAAGCTGAACTTGAAACAGACAAAGCATCGTCTGATGAGAGCGATGGAGACACAGACGAAGAAATTTCCTTAATATCAAGGAAAATTCTGAACGTGAACACAAGAAGGGGGTCGAATTGTGTTCAAAAACTTTTCGCAAACTTTAAGTTAAAAGCACTAAGAACACAGATTTTTCAAAACTGTTTGTTTATCGGACGCTGAGAAACTAATCGGATGATGAGAGACTAACCGGATGCAGGAAATAAAGCCGTTTATGAAAACTTGTTTTACTGAGCCAGGTAAAGATAAATGTAAAGCAGTAAAGTAAGAGACACAGAGATTTATACTAGTTCACCACCAACTGGTAGCTACGTCTAGTTTCTTCGATCCTGAAGGATTTTTCACTATAATCAACTGATTACAATTTTCCTCAAGAGTATTCTACTGTCACAAACTTGACAATACTCTCAACTTCTCAAAACGACTCAGTACGATCGAGCCTTTGAGGAACAAAGCCTTAACTAGGCCAAATACTGTTTATAAAAGAGAATATTCTTTTGAATACAATCAAAATAACTCTCACAGAGAGGATGAAAAGATTAAGCTCAAAACAGAGTAGCTTTCTAAAAGAAAGTATAAGACGCTGAGTTCAATTCTTTGTAGACCAGAGACTTGGCACGAAATTTGATTGCTCACTCAGAGTGATGATGCTTCCAAAATAAAGTTTCTTTCTTTCTCAGAATTTGTTCTAGCAATTTCAGTCTTAGTTCTGGCCACCTTCTTCAATGAATACCTTGGGGTATTTATAGGAGACTTCAGGGATATTACCGTTTGCAGTAAAAAAATAGCTCCTTTTCATTGAGTGAGGTAATTTGAAATGTAGTCATTTTCTTTCTTTCTAGAGAATATCAGAATAGTACATATTACCGTTTTTGTACTATCTGCTTTTCACATTTGCCTTGTACGATTTTTGTCTTATGCTAAAGGTGCCACCTTTGCTTTCTCGTACATCAAAATGAGCGCACAAAATCAAATTTGAATTCCGTTCCAGAACATTTTGAGGTTAAGATCAAAAACGTGATCATCACATGCTTCATTAAAGAGATCAGATGCTCGCTCAGAACAGAGGACGGACGCTCGCAACAATTGAGTATTCCACGTGTCAAAGAGTAACACTACCGAACGCTCGCTGTTAACAAGACGCTGGAGTGAGTTCGGACGCTGACATCAGTGGAGTGTATTCAATTCTCTTGTAAATTTCTTCTTCTTTCTTGAGTGTTTTGTACAAATATATGAAGCTTTGATACCTGTACACTCAAAGATATGTTAGAATATAAATTGTTCTCTTGAAAATACTCTGTTATCATCAAAATTAATGAGGGTCTAAACTTCTCAATCGTTTAGGTTCCAACAAATTCAACGTATGTGGAAAAACATAGGAAGGTTTAGAAAGCAGTTCCATAAGAAGGACTCAAGGGAATGGCAAGACTCAAGGGATAAGAAGGACTACAAGGACAAAAACCAAGTTATTTGCTACGAGTGCAAAAAGCCAGGACATTTCAAGTCTGAATATCCACAACTCGAGAAACCAAGGAAATGTGGTTTCAAAAGCAAGAAGAAGAAAGGCCTCATGGCAACCTGAGATGATTCTGATTCATCTTCATTTGATGATGATGAGGAATAAGCAAACATGGCTCTAATGGCTACCATAGGGTCATACAGTGAAGAAGAAGATGAAGAGGTAGATTCTAATCCATCTTCTAATATTGAAATAGCCTTTGATGAACTATTAGATGAGTTTTCTAAGCTCAACACTGAGTATAAATCTTTGAAAAATAAATTCTCAAAACTTTCAAAAGAATTTCAAATACTCAATGAGGAGAATGAGAAACTTAAAGCTGAAAACCACCGTTTTATGAATGACAGCTCTAAGACTGAGGACAAATGTTGAATGTAAATCTTCAAAATATGAAGAGGGATTTCAAAGATTCCTTGCTAAATGTGTTACACGAAGCAAACTAGCATCTATGATTTGGGGCATAAGCCAAAATGGTAAAAAGGGTCTTGGTTACAAACCAGAGGAACCCACCTTTCAAAACACATATTTGAAAACCAAAGATACCAACAATCATAGTGACTGTTTACTTTGTAATTTTTGCAATAAAAAGGACACATTAGAAGTACTTGTTATGAATTGAAAAATAAGAAGGACAAGTTTCCTTCTAGAACTAACAAAAGAGGACCCAAAAAGATTTGGGTACCTAAGGACAAAATTATATATATTGCAGATCTGCTTAGCAACAGAGTTACGACGCTAGTCCTAGTACTTGGACAGTGGATGTCACGTCACATGACAGGAGAAAGGCGTATGTTCCAAGAACTCCAACTTAAAGAAAGTGGAACAGTAGGTTTCGGAGGAAACCAAAAAGGTAAAATCATTGGAAGAGGAAAAGTTAGTGAGAAATTCCTACCATCTATTGATAATGTCTTATTGGTTGATGGCCTGAAGCATAACCTACTAAGTGTAAGTCAATTATGCGATAGTGGCTATGATGTTGGCTTTAGTGTTAATGCCTGTATAGTCAAGAGCAAGAAAGATGGCTCCATTTTCTTTAAAGCAAAGAGAAAGAACAATATTTATAAAATGAAGCTTTCTGAGTTGGCAAATCAAAATATAAAATGCTTTTTGTCAGTTGATGAAGAGCAATGGACTTGACAAAAAAGATTGAGTCATGCCAGCTTAAGGTTAATCTCTAAGCTTAACAAGAAAGAACTTGTTAGAGGCTAACCAAATCTTAGGTATTAATCTGATGCTCCTTGTGAAGCATGCCAAAAAGGGAAACAAACAAAATCTTCTTTTGAATCCAAAAATATTGTTTCCACCTCAAGGGTACTTGAGCTTTTGCATTTAGATTTATTTGGACTAACTAGAACTGCATCTTTGTCTGGAAAGAAATATGGTCTTGTAATTGTTAATGACTATACTAGATGGACATGGGTAAAATTCCTAGCTCACAAGGATGAGTCATTTGCAATATTTTCTGTTTTCTGCAAACAAGTGCAAAATGAAAAAGGTTTTTGTATTACAACAATTAGAAGTGATCATGGTGGAGAATTTGAAAATGAATCATTTCAAAACTTTTGTGAAGAGCATGACATCTCTCACCATTTTTCATCTCCAAGAACACCACAACAAAATGGTGTTGTAGAAAGGAAAAATAGATCTTTACAAGAAATGGCCAGAACCATGATTCACGAAACTGATGTTGCAAAGCACTTTTGGGCAGAAGCAGTAAACACTGCATGTTATATTCAAAATAGAATCTATATTAGACCTATTTTGAATAAGACTCCTTATGAATTGTGGAAAGGAAGAACACCGAGCATTTCATATTTTCACCAATTTGGGTGTGACTGCTTTGTTCTCAATACAAAGGACAGTCTTGGAAAATTTGATTCCAAATCAAAGCTATCTTTTTGGGATATTCTGAATGCTCTAAAGCTTACAGAGTATATAACAAAGAAACATTAATTATTGATGAATCTATGCATGTGAGATTTGATGACAAGAAGCCTGATAATGAAATATCAGAGCTAGATGAATTCTTTGTAGATTTATAGATAAGCAAAGAAATAGATGAAAGTGTCACATGTGCTGACTCTGATTCTGCATCTGGTTCTGCGTCTGGTGATAAGACCCAAGAAGAGTCAGCAACAGACTGGAAGTTCAAACCATATCACCCAAAGGATCAGATTATTGGTGAACCAAGTGATAACGTTAGAACAAGATCATCTCTCAGGGAACACTCTGACTTCGCATTGTTGTCAGAAATAGAGCCCAAAATATTTGATGAAGCACTAACAGACGATGGATGGATACTTGTTATGCAAGAAGAGCTCAATAAATTTCTGAGAAATGATGTTTGGAAGCTTGTGCCTCCTCCAGAGGATAAGTAAGCCATTGGAACTAAGTGGATTTTCATAAACAAACTTGATGAAGATGGCAAAGTGGTAAGAAACAAGGCAAGACTTGTTGCTCAAGGGTATTCACAAGAGGAAGGTATTGATTATACTGAAACCTTCACTCCTATAGCTAGACTTGAAGCAATTAGAATCTTATTATCATTTGCTGCACATCATGGCATTACTTTATATCAAATGGATGTAAATAGTGCATTTTTTAAATGGTTTTATAAGTGAGGAAGTGTTTGTAAAACAACCACCTGGATTTGAAGATATTGTTTATCCAGAACATGTCTTCAAACTTAAAAAGGCTCTCTATAATCTTAAACAAGCTCCAAGAGCTTGGTAGATTAAGTTCCTTTTTAATGTCAAATGGTTTTGAAAGAGGACAGGTGGACACTACACTCTTTAGAAAATCATCTAAAAAGCATTTTATTATAGATCAAATATATGTTGATGATATTATCTTTGGTGATACTAATGAATCTCTTTGTGAGGAATTCTCTAAGCTTATGCAGAATGAGTTTGAACTGAGTATGATGGGAGAATTAAAATTCTTCCTTGGTATTCAAATCAAGCAATGTCATGATGGAACCTATATCCATCAGACTAAATATGTGAAAGAACTCTTAAAGAAGTTCAAGCCTGAGGAAACTAAACCTATGAGCACACCAATGCATCCAACATGTGCTCTTGGCAAAGATGAATCTAGTAAAAAAGTAGACCAAAAGGTATATAGAGATATGATTGGTTCACTCCTTTATCTTACTGCCTCAAGGCCTGATATTATGTTTAGTGTTTGCTTATGTGCAAGATTCTAATCTGATCCTAGAGAATCTCACTTAACTGTTGTTAAAAGAATCTTTAGGTATCTCAAAAGAACTACTAACCTTGGTCTGCTTTATAAGAACTCAGAAAATTACAAGTTAGTAGGTTTCTGTGATGCTGACTATGCTGGAGATAGAATTGAAAGAAAGAGCACAAGTGGTGGCTACCAAATTCTTGGAGCAAGCCTTATCTCTTGGTCCAACAAAAGGCAAAGCACAATTGCACTATCAACTGCAGAAGCTGAGTATATATCTGCTGCAAGCAGTAGCTCACAACTACTATGGATGAAGTATCAGCTTGAGGACTACCAGATTAAAAAGAGTAACATTCCTATATACAGTGATAATACCTTTGCAATATGTTTGACTAAAAATCCTATTTTGCATTCATGTGCTAAACATATTGAAATTAAACATCACTTCATTAGAGACTATGTTCAGAAAGGGATACTTGAAATTAAATTTATTGATACTGACCATCAATGGGCAGATATCTTAACAAAACCCCTTGCTGAAGATAGATTCAACTTTATAAGAAAGAATTTGAATTTTCATCTTATAAAGGAATAAGTGTTTAATTTGGATATAGTTGCCTCTGTTTTATGTGCCTCTGAAATGTCTGCTTCTGACTGCTTATATGCCTCTGTTTGATGGTGCCTCTGTTGTTGAACACGTGCCTCTATTTGTCACACACGTGCCTCTGTTTGTATATGTGAGCCTGTTTGATATGTGCCTCTGTTTATATGTTGGCTCTGATTATTATCTAATTAATAATTAATTGTTCATATTATTTATTATTTTATTAATTATTATTTAATTTTTGTATCATCTGTTTTGACTGTTCATATGAGTCTGTTGCGTTTATTACAAAGGTGCCTCTTAGAATCTTTGCGTGCACGTGTCTCTATGAGACTGGTTGATGCATTAGTGGCTGAGAGTTACTCTTATTGAGTCATTATCTCTTTTACTACCCGAGGACAGTTTTACTGTGCCTCTTTAATACTGTGTGTGACACGTTTCATTTTTGAAACAACAATTTATTTATTTTATTTATTTCATTTATTTTGAAAACTGAAAAACGTGGTTCGCCTTCTTCAACACGTTTTATTACCCACTCACTCACTTACTCACTACACCTACTACTCACACTATCTCTCTGAGAAGCCACACGTTCTGAACCCTAAACGACTTTATCTTCTACCTGCTCTCTGCAACTTCCTGTTCCTCTACAATGGCCGCTTCACAACAAGTTGTTTACAGTCCGAATGAAGAACCTAAAGCTACCTTGGTGAACGCTGAGCAACACCAACTGAAGGTAATGGTGGAACACCAAGTGAACTTCGAAGACTTAGCTGATAAAGGGTACGGCTTCAGAATTGATTTCATCGATATGGGTATAATGGATTTCTTCTGTATGGAAAACTACCCTGTGTATGAGGAACTGGTAAAGGAATTTTGGATATATGCTTAGTGCAAGAACAACACCATTCACAGCTACGTTCAAAAGAGGAATATTCTGATTACTCAGGATATTATTGCTGATATTATCAAATGCCGTAACTCTGGAGCTGTTATTGAAAAAGGCTGGGAAAAGGATTTTTGTGGCTGGGGAACAATCAACGACTCTATCTATGAGAAGCCTGGTGGTTCTAAGGCTGTGGACATGAAGAACAAGTTCAGAGTGCTCTTCAAGATCATAATGCACTGCATGGTTCCCAAGTTTGGGTCTGTAGACACTGTGAGCAGTGATCACAATTTCATTAAGTGGAATTATGAGGCCAAGGCCAAACTCAACATGCCAAGTCTCATTTTTGATCAACTGCGCAGAAACATCATGTACTCCAGAAAAGGGAAGAAATTGAACATCCCTTATGGAAGGTTGCTCTTTGCTATCATGGACAATCAAGGCTTGATTAGACATCTTCAAAAGCTTAACACTGAAGAAGCTGGAGTTGCACTCAAAACAATGAGTGTACCAACCCTCTCCAGTGAGAACTTGAGGAGAATGAAGGTTTTATCTGAAGAAGTGATTGCTCAGATACAAAAGGAAGAAGAAGGTGGGAGAAAACCTATAAAGAGGGGAAAGAGGAAGATGAGTGAAGTTACTATTGAGCCTACCAGATGGGTAACTAGGAGCACTGGCATCCACATTGCTGAGCCCACTCACTTGGTTCAACCAGTGAGACCTGCATTCATGCCCTCAGTGATGCCAGAAGAAATTGAGGAGAAGAAAGTTGAGGTTGATGAGATGATAGCCAAGTGTAAGGAAGATAGCTATCAATATTACCTACACCTCAAAGAAGAAAGGCTAAAGGGACAAGCCTCTGTTACTGCTACTGCTCCTCCTGTTGTTGCCTCCGGCACTACTGCTACTGCAACAACCACTTCTGCTTCTGCAACCACCACCACTGCTGTTCCTACTACTACTGCTCCTGCCTCTTCAAAGTTGAAGAGGATAGTCAAACGGGTTGATCTCCCTGTTGCCAAGAAAACCAAGGTACTAGACGATACTATACACTTGTATGATTTTGTTTATAATTCTGGTACTGCTACAACTGGTTCTTCTAAAACCCTACTTTCCCAATCCTCAGAACCTATACCTTCAAACCCTATTCCTCCTCCCCAAATTCCTAAGCCTATTCCACAACCTTCTAAACCTATTCTCTACCAAAATCTTATCAACCCAAACCTTTTGAGAAACCCTCACCTCCTAAAATGCCTGTACCTCCATCAATCTCTGATTCCTCTGATTCTTCTTCATCTAATGACAATGAAGATGATCATATCCCACTGAGACCTAGGCAAAGACCTCAACACCAAGTTCAATTTCCTTATATTGAACCCATTTCAGTTGTTCACCATACAACCTCCATTTCACCACCACCGCCACCACAAACAACCAAACCACCAACCAAAAAACCTTCACCCAAATCTAAACCTACCACTTCTCCACCTCAATCTAAATCACCACCAAGACCTCCATCACCTCCATTCATCACCTCCATTGACTCAAACTGACCTCAACATACCTTCACAATCCGAACCTTTCACTGAAACAGAACCTGAGCCTATTGTCCAGGAACCCTTATCCCCTTCACCTGGCTCTGATACTGTTTGTGAAGCACAACCCCTCTCTATCCTTCAACCTGTACCTGATTCCACTTTTCAACTTGCAATTCTTGTACCTTTTCCACCACAATTCCCTTCTCCACCACATTCACCAATTTTGGCTGAACCAGAATCTATTGCAGAACTAATAGAAGAGGATGACCTAGTCATTACAGCTGCAATCACCTCTGAGGTAGTTCAAGGTCTTGATTCTGATGATGATGTTTCCATAATTGACCCTCCAACCCTGCTTATTCCTACACCCCTAGCCCTATTGTTCAGATTGGTTGTGAGCCTCTTCCCAACCATCGGGAAGCCAGAATTGTGCCTGAATGCTATCCACACCTGATTGCTGGTTTTGAGTGTCTTAAGGCTGAGAGATGTCATGAGTATCAAGACTGGAAAATCATTGAAGAAGAAAGAATGGATGAAGTTCTGTCTGCACAGGCTCAAGAGGACATTCTTGCCAATTGGCAATTTATGCATAACTGGTTTGAACAGCACAAAAAGGATCAACTTGAAAGGAATAGAAGATTAGTTGCTGCTTCTACTTGGAATGTGCCTCAAAGGAGAAGCACCCCTACATTTTGGGAACCTGAACCTACTCCATACTCCTACCTGCTCCACCTGCACCTATTCCTCCACCTCCACCTGCTACAAAACCTGTTACTCCTCCTTCTGCTTCAACTGCTATGATCACTCAGCCATCTACCTCTGCTTCTGGGTCTGCTTCTGCATCAGCAAGTCATTCTGTAGTTGTTTCTCAGGAAGTCTTAGATCAGCTTGTTGAAGATAACAAGCTCCTCAAGAAGTATATGGAAACTACTGAGAAATGTTTGGAAGCTTCAGACAGGAAGCATGATGTTGTTACTGATATGCTACAGGCTATTCTGGATCAGTTGCCTAAGCCTTAGACAGCCTTTAGGACCTTCCCCATTTTGTTTCAGCCTTTTATTTATCTTTCTTTAGTTAAGCTTTTTTTTTTTAATTTGGCAATTTTGATTAATGAAATTAATTTTTGGTTCTTACTGATTTAACTCTATTTTTCTCAAATACTGTTTTGACTATGATGTTCTTTATTTATTCTTAACCTTTTTGTCTGATGACAAAAGGGGGAGAAGAAAATATAGATATATAGAGTGATTGATGAACCTGATGTATCAACCAAATGTCATCATGCATTGCACTTATGCATTTTTTTTCCTCTGATACATTAACTTGGAATGAAGTATATGCTCTGAAAGATTTAACTTGGAATGAAGTATATGCTCTAAAAGATTTATCTGTTTATATAAGCTCTGATACTTTATTTAAAATGCTCAGAAATGATACATTCATTTGATGTGATTTTACACTTAGAAAATATTTATATGTGCTTAATTCAGGGGGAGCCTCTGAAATTATTTTAAATAAATATTTTTCTAAAGGAAAATTGTTCATCAATATATGTATTTGTCATCATCAAAAAGGGGGAGATTGTTGGAATCAAGTGGATTCAGAAACAATGACCCTTAATTGTTTTGATAATAACAAATAGTTAATAGAACAATTTATCCTCTGATATGTTTGTTAGTGTACAGTAAATTACTATTCATCAGAAGAAATTGTCTCAGAAGACTTAGTGAAATTGTGAATTTCACACTTAGATCCATAAATCTAAGTCTGGCATTGATCCTCTGAAATTACGCTGACGACATCGTCTAAAAGCCTTGCTCTGAAATGGTCAACTTTGTTGGCGGTCAACGCTCTGTTAAGACCATACTTTGACTTGGTCAACTCTGTTGATAATCAACATTACTAAGACTATGCTATGGCTTAGTCAACTCTGATTGATTAGTCAACACTCTGGTGAACCAAGCTCTGGTAAGACAAACTCTAATTTGGTCAACGCTCTTGTGTTGGTCAACGCTCTGGTAGACCTTGCTCTGTTTCTGGTCAACGCTCTGGTATTCAGTCAACGCATAAACAGACTTTGGTTAGACTACTCTATGGAAGCCTTCGTCCAATTCTTCATGACTCTCTTACGTGAAAGGCCAACAAATTTTGTGCTGAAGAACTCACCTCTGTTTCAAGCTCACTCTGGTGAACAGTATGGCTCTGATAGGAAAACAGACTGAAGTTCATTTAAGGGTACTTCATGTATTTAAGAGACCTCATTGATAAAGCTTTTTAATGTATGAGGTATCAAAGGCCAAAGAAAATGTCAATGAATATAATCATCAGGAAACTTGCTCTCTAAGGGTCTAATATTCAAAAAGCTCACAAGAGACAAACATTTTGATTTTGTCTGTTGTGTCAGTATGCTTTGAGTAGAGTGAAAAACGACTTGACTTGCTAAAGCCACAAAAAGGGGATCTGAAGTCTTTGACCTAGGGTGAAAAGAGTTGTTAGGTTACAATGACACTATTCACAACCCTAGCTATATATACCTTACTTCACCCACTAAAGTAGGTTAATGCTGTGGAAACAAAGTAAGCAATTAAGAATCACTTCAAGTATCTGAGATCACATTGAATAAAGAACTTAATTGTTTTTGCCCTTTTAGTTTGAAAGTTATTCATTGTGCTTAAGTCTTTCATTGTATATTCTCTCTGTGAGAGTTATTTTGATATTGTTTCAAATCATTTTTGAACACTCTATTTAGCCCAGTAGTGGCTGTATTCCTTAGAGGCTTGACTGCTCTAAGTCGTTCTAAGAAGTTAAGAGTATAGCCAGTTTGACAGTATTATACTCTCAAGTGTAATTAGGTTGATTATAGTGGAGAAATCTTTCAAGTGTGTGAAGGGACTGACGTAGCTATCAGGCGATAGTAAATTAGTATAAATCACTGTGTCACTTTCTTCTCTCTTTTCTTTATTTATTTATTGCTTTATTTTATTAAAGAGTTGTTTTGGAAAGTTTTCATAAACACACAAGTTTTGCGAAAAGATTTCTAAAACCCAATTCATACCCCTTTTTTTGTGTTTTTGCCACGTTCACTTTTGTAGCAGGTATTGCAAATCTTGGCACAATAAGCTAAGCCAATAGCCTACACCGAGTGCCCGTACAACAAAATTTTCTGCGAATATCTACAAACACAAATATAAAACTTAATTGGATAAAGTATAATAACTTGCTTAAACATAAATTATATAATCACAGGGCAGATATACATACAAGTGAAGAAAAGTGACTTGACTGATTGAGATACTATTGGAGCTATGTAAAAAGATACAAAATTATAAATTATAAATACAAGGACTCTTCATGTTTGCTTCAAGTTTCCCCTATTATAGGCTGAACTATGGAAATATTCTCAATCCTTGCAGCAGTCAAATTTCCATCTCTGGCCCATGTAACCTACAAAAGGACCCTCTATACTTTTGAAATATGGACGAGTTATGAGGTTGAATAATGTTCTTATGGAAACACATTTCGAAAATCCTAGAAGTACCTTCCTTCATTTTTAAATAATCTAACACTAGCAAAACAAAAAAAAAATTGCGTTTCATAGAAATAATGAATTTAACAAAAACCAAAAGTTAGAGTTTGAGAGAAATGAAGAACTTATAGAAAATACAAACCTGACCAGAGGACTAAGTTATGGTTTTAGGAGAATGAAGAACTTAATAGAAACACAAACCTGATGACCAATTATGGCAGTTGAGAGTTTTGGAATATAGATGTAAAAGACACATTACGAGCATTCACAAAGAAAGTGAGAACTAGAGCTAAGCATAGAGAATGAGAGATAATTGGGGATCATAAAGAGAGCGGGAGCGAGAACGAAGTAGAAAGGGAGCAAAGGTTAGTATAGAGAGCGAGGGTAAAAGAAAGAAAAAGATTGTGTGTGAGAGAGAATGAGAGTGAACTCTAAAGTAAATAGAGAATATTGGAAAATTTGAAAACATAATGTTTCCCTTAGGACTTATAACCATTACGCCAAAAACACAGAGCGACAACGACGTCCGAATAACGCGTAAAGTGTGATACATATTTTTGGAAAAACATGAAGCTTTCAAGTGACATTTGCTTAGTCAAACATTATCTGCAACACATAGTAAATGATAACACATTGTAACAAAAAAATCAATATTTAATGTTTGAAAATCATAATGGGCTTATACTCTCGAAAACACAATGATAATAATAGTAAACAACATACCCATTCCTGATGTCACATGATCAGAGTTGTATTCCACTTTTATAAATCATCAGAGACAACAATAATACTCAAATTGGATCTTAACTACTATTAGTGTGATCTCTGAAGTGATCACTCCTCCGCAACAGGCGCATCCTTTGCGGGCTCGTCCTCCTCTGCTCGTATAACAATCACTTACAAGAAGAAACACAATTGTATGGGGTGAGAAATCATGTTCAAACTAAATGTAAGGAAATGCGATAGTAATTAAGACAGGTGCAAACACATATATACGTAGTCATAGCAAACTTATATACGTACACATATAAGCACAACACACTCATCGCAACATGATGAAGATGCATGACAATGTAGTGAAATACTAATCTCCAACTACACTGTATGCATGTGGATACATCTAACTCACGAAAGACGAATGAGAGTACATATCCAGTTAACAACACAGGAGGTTCATTATCATCAACGACCTCCACCAAATACTCTCGACCAATCAACCAATCACGAGAGCAGGGTAGTTAAGTTTGATTGAAAGGATGCCCCAGCCACGGATTGCAAGCTCTGGCCCTAGTGGAACCCCTTCACCTAACTCATATTCCCTCTAGGTCGGGATAACACCCATTATGGCTCAACTGTCGTGGTTCGTTGTTTGCTTTCCCTTTAGGAGAAGTAATTTGCATTGTTTGTCCCACATAAGGATCATGTGAGTTACATGATGAAGTTCAAGAACTATTACGATGATGTGTGGTACACAATAAGCGTGACTATAGAGGGATAACAAGTTCACTCAGAGAAAACCATACTCTCTGAGGGTTTATTTTCTCTCCATGCATGGTTGCGCATACAATATACCACACATAATCACAATAGTTATTAAACTCTGTCATGCTCGCCGCATCCTTGTGGGGGACAACCAAGGCATATGACTTCTTCGGTCGTAATCTTCTGGGCACTCAATTTCAACCGGATCCCAACCCTAACATTCCATTATTAGTTGATTAAGTTAAGCAAAACTATTAATACCGAGTGAATTTGTCATCATCATTATGCTCATCATATATTATTGATGAAGGGTAAGTGTTTCCCATACTAGTTGAAAAGAAAGAAGAAACATTATCCATCAATTCTAACGAACTCGTTCTATCTTCTAACAAATCTATCTTATAAGTTCTTATAGAACTTAGAATGCAACTATACACGTACAAACAATCACGTTACATCCACATTAACAAAGTATTTATAGCGAACAAATCATCAAACATATGCTTATGAGATTAAGTATCTATATAAGAACTTAACCAAACCAGCGCTATATACATACGCTTATTTATGGTTGCAAAATTAACAAAAAATAACAAAAAATACTAGAGAAAGAGAGATATAGATAGATAGAACCTACAAGGGGAAGCCATAATCACGAAGTCAGCCAATGCGGAAACCACGGTAACGAAGCTGGCCTGTGGGGAAGCCACGACAATAAAGCTCCATAATGACAAAGATCTACAACGCTGGTGAGGAAGCTCCACAACAACAAAGCATGGAGGAGGAATGGGGAGGAGGAAGAGGAGAGATATACTAGAAACAATGCGGAAACGAGGAGGAGCGATGGTTTCATTTATTATAGGGTGTCGTTAAACCATCAACGGTGACAAAGGAGGGAGGAGGAGGAGGGATCTATTGGAAACGAGGACGGGGAGGAAGAGGAGTGAGAAAGGAGGTGGAAACGAGGAGGAGGAGGGATGAGGGTTTAGTTTATTTTCGGGTTTTGTTTGACAAACAGATCGAAAACCTTCGTTGAATTTTATGCTCCACATAAGTTTAGAAAACACATACTCAAAGAAGTGCTATTTAATCTAAAAAATTATGTCATCGTTTCTTCAGAAATGTGCTATCTTTATTCTCCACATAACTTTACATAGTGTCTTTTCAAGAAAGTGTTATATAATCTCATAAAATAGATAGCACTTCCGGGATATTGCGCTATCTTTATTCTCTACATTTTTTTACATAGAACATTTATTGGTTAGCACTATCAAATCCACAATATAACATCCACAATCTGGCGTAATGATTAATTCACAATTCCTTTCTCAGCCAATAACGCTAAGGTAAAAAACGCATAACGATCACACGTGTCACATTCTTCGGTTAAAAAAAAATAACAATCACGAGCCACACATTTGTTTTTTGGTTTGATATTTTGTAATATATTATCTGACTGATATTTGTATATGGAAAAATAAAAAACAGAAAAAATATCTGTAAAAAACATTCATCTAATTTGAATAACACTTGTTAGGGAAAGCTTTATCAAAAAGATAATGCTTGGTTGAGCAAGGGTTACTTGAGTGATCTTGAGATAACACTTGTTTGGGCATGCATTATATGAAGTCAACGTGTGCACAAGCACACGTTTTTGAATGGCACTTTCAGATAATGTTTGCCCAAGAAAGCATTTTCTAAAAGACACATCCGGATAATGCTGCCTCAAGCAAGCGTTATCTAAATGTGTCTTGTGGAGTTATCCGATCATGGGTAAGCCAATAACACTTTTACGCGTCATGAGAAACAAAATTAAACGCTGTTGGTTTACTTTTTCGGAGTAGTGAACATGTCATTTGAAAACTTACGATTACTTGCAATGGCAGAGCTAGACTAAATTATTTGAGGGGGCCAAATTGTTAAGGAATATAATTATTGATATTTAGCCATTCTTAAAATAAGTGATTGTGGCACAGTGGCTTCAACTGCTTGTTTTACACACAAACATGTAGTTTGAATCTAACTTAGGTCTTATTTTTATGGTAATTTTTGCACATAAATCTAAAATAAACATGTAAAAAGCTAAAAAATGCTAATATTGGATTCGATCCCAGGTTTTGGCACTTGCAAAAACTGACAGAACCACTGAACTAATGCAAACAATTGAAACATATGTGACAATTTATGCACACATATCAACATTCGATGTATATATATACCTAGTCTTAAATTTATTTTAAATTTGGGGGTAGCCATGGCTACCTCACCCCAACACAAGGAGCCGCCCTTGGTTACTTGAAACATCATCAAAATAATAGATGCTCTAGAAACTCAGCGTTCACGAATGCACATTGTAACACCCCAAATCCCTTAAGTTTAGTGTGGGGATTTGAAGGTTTATGAAATGTATTTTTGGTAAATGTGATTATGTGAATCTTTCCTAACTTGCATTTGATTGTATTCTTGGTGAACATAATTGCATATTGTTGTTAAGGCTTTGTTGTTGTTCTTGAGTAGTTGAATTTGTTTAATTTGACTTTAGAATGATTGGAAGCATTGAGTATGAATTGATTGAAGAAGGTTTAGGGAGAAAATTGCAAGATTTGATGTCAAATTCAGATTTTTCTGCATTTTGTATAGCATGAATTGATTCATGATAGCCTGAATCGATTCACAAAGGTGTTCAGGCCATCCTGGAGCTTCTGTGAATTGAATTGGGAACAATGAATCGATTCACACTTAACTGTGAATCGATTCACAGACAGCAAAATGCTCAAAAATGCTGCAGAATCGATCAGAATGTGAAAAGAGGGAAAAAGGAAAAGAAAAGGAGAGAAGAGAGAAGAAGAGAAAGGGGAAAAACTAGGGTTTCATGGTCTTGAGAGAGATTTGAGAGATTCTTGTTGGATTTCTTCAATTCCTTGCTTGAATAAGAGTTTGAGAGTTGAGATTGAGCTTTGGGAGGAAGATTTGGTGGAACCCTAGAAGAAGGAAGAAGGAAAACGTGAAGGGACAGAGGAGAAAAAGAAGAGGGCCAAGCTTCATCACATCTAGTTCAAGTTCTTGGTGTTTGTTTGTGAGTTCTTTCTTCCCCTAGGTGTTGGGCACCCATAAGTCCCACATTAGGATTTTCTTTTCCCTAAATGATGTTTAAATACTTAGTTCAAGTTTAAGGTTTTTGAATATCATGTGAAAATGATGATTGTTCTTATGATTGTTGTGATTGGAGGAGGGTTGGATTACTGTCCCCAACCCTCATGAACATCCGTATGATGTTCCTCCCATTTCGAGTTCCACAGACCTCCAATGGGGATAAGTTTAAGTTCATGAGAAACTAGACTCAAGATTGTTGAAAATTTCCATATGAGCTTGTTGTTGTTTTGGCCATGATATTGTCAATGATGTATGTGTAAGGAAGGTGATGCTCTTTTGCTTATAAAACTTAACCCCTTGATTTTGTTAAATTTTCATTGGTAATAGTTTGAATGAGTAAATGTTGCATAAGTTTAAGATTTCTTATTTTCATATTTACTTCATTGTAAACATGCATTTATTATGTGAAAGTATGATTAAGCCTATTAAAAAGACTTAATGCAAGTTTTCTCATAAGAGGAGTTTACAGTATAGCCATGTACTTGTGGGACGCCACTTGCCGGTTATAGACGTATGACTGCTATATTGTTAGCTACTATATGACGGTATAGCCGTGTACTTGTGGGATGCCACTTATAGGTTATAGACATATGACTGCTATACCGTAGACTATGTTGACCGGGGTCTATGGACCTAAGCATACGACACAACCTGGAACGTAGTGTCCTGGTCAGATAACGATGACCATATGGGATCATGTCAGTCGTGCTTTATGCATTGAGTACTTGGAATTGGTATGCCTCAATGCGAGATGGTGAGAAGTCTGGAAGGAACTCACTGAGATTTTTATCTCACCCTTTTCCATTATTGTTTCAGATAAGCAGAGGACTCAAGAGGACTAAAGAGATCTGGGATGCCATGATCTTTTATTTTGTATTTTAAGCTATGTAACTGAGTTTAAGTTGTTTAAGACAAAAGACTAGTATTTTGTGTTGGACATCTTAAATGGTTATATAACTTTAAAATATGAAGTATTTTCCCTTTGTGGAATTATGAAACATTGTGATATTTGAACTTGATGTAATTAACAAAGTTATGGTGGAAGAATCGTGTCTCATTCCATTGATCAACAGCCAATTATATACAAGTACATGACAGCTACATGTCCTAAATTATAGGCTAAACTATCTCCCTCATATCCTTGATATGATTAGGCATTAATTACGCAATAAAGGAGCAAAGAAAAGGAAAGCAATATGTGCATGAATTAGCTATTCTAATTGAGGAAACAATCCCGAAGTTGTGCATGGACAAGATATATCGCATTACCCCTCAAGGTGGTGCATGAGGATTACGAATGCCCACTTGTCAAGTAAAGTCTGGAAACGATGTCTTCCCAAGCTTTTGTAAGAATGTCTGCGGTTGCTCTCGTGGCCGGAGCGATATGATGGTTGGATGATGCCTTGGAGTATTTCATTCTGAATAAAATGACAATCCACTTCAATGTGTTTGTCAGTTCATGAAAAAGCGGATTTTGGCTATATGTAAAGCGATGACTATCACAATGGTTGAGATGCATGGACCTTTATGTGAAATACCTAAATCAGCCAAGATGGCTCCTAAGCCACTTAAGTTCACAAGTGGTAGTAGCCATAGAAGCGATAATGCACTTGGCCGGATGAGCGAGAGCGATGTCGCTTTCTTGGTTTTCCAAGATATGGGAGAATGACCCAAAACACAAACCAACCGATAGTGGAGCATCGAGTTAGCGGACATCACTCGCGATCGGAATCACACCATCCATGTAATTGGAAGTCGGATGTCTTCTTGAGGAGAATACCTTGCCCAGGACTTCGAGATATTTCACAACCAAGAAGCGTTCCAATGCTCTTCACGCTACATTGCATGGTGTGACAAGGTATGGACACAGTGAGACAATTACGGTCTAGTGAAACACAAGTATATGAGATGGCCAACAAGCGCCGATACTATCGGGTTGATCAAGATGGCGCTGATGGCGAGTCGAGGTGATGATTACGCTCAAGAGAGTAGCCATGCAGGCTTCGCACCAAGTAGACACCTTGAATGATGTCCAACGTATTTACGCTGACATAAAAAATCCCACTCGAATTTCTTACCTTCTGCTCCCCAAAAATATTTTAAATGTCCCAAGTCTTTCATGTGAAAGCATTTGCTAAGATACTCCTTAAATTGTTGAATTCTGTGAATCATTCCCACATATGATCAAATCATCTACATATACCAAGACTATCATTTGCAGCTCCCATGTGCAAGAAGAATAAAGAGTGAGTGATCACAACCTGATTGATGAAAGCCAAAGTTTATCAAAGCCCGATGATAGTTTGGCAAACTAACAACGAGGAGCTTTGCTTGAACCATACAATCACGACTTTTGTAATTTACAAACAAGTCGGTTGAGAAGCACGAAAGCCTGGAGGAAGCTTCATGTAGACATCTTCATGTAGATCACACCATGAAGGAAAGCGTTGTGGGCGTCCATTTGGTGAAGTTCCCACTTCTTTGTTGCTTTCAAGCGGCAAACGAAGCTGACGGTGACCATTTTGACAAGCGGAGCAAAGCGATCTCCGTATAGTCAATTCGCTTCCTTTGGTGATTCGAGAATGACTAGCCTCGCCTTGTACCTTTCTATCGTCCCCATCTGGGTTATGCTTGATCTTATATACCCATTTACAACCAAGAGGTTTCTTCCCCATTCGGTAAAGGTCTAGAGACCATGTTCCATTTTCTTCTAGCGCATGGAGTTAACTTCTTGCATCGCAAGCTCCATTTGGCATCTTGTCTTGCTTCATTATAATGAGTGGGTTCTGGGCTAGAGTAATGGCGGCAAAGAACAAACTGCGTTGTTTTTCAGAAAAACTATCACAACTTATGTATTGAGATACTGGATAGGGAGTACCTGAAGAGTGCTGTGAAGAAGATGGACTTGGAGATGGGCTTAGCTTCTTCACGGTGTGAGTTATGTACTCGCGCAGCTTCACTGAAGGCATTTTGGTACGGTGCCCTCTTCCCAATTCCTCCGTATTGCTTTGACTAACGGGCTCAAGTGTGTCAAAATCGGAAGTTGGATTATTTTCATTTTCTATAGGCCTATCATTCCTTTCATTGTCCAAGGCAGTAGTAGTTCCCCCCCTCACGTCAGAACTTGCAACATCCTCACTGGTTGTTCTTTCTTCCCTTCCAATTTCATTATCAAATTCATTGTCATCACCACTATCCAATGTATCATTCATCAAGGAAGAATTCGCAGATAAATCACATTCGCCCACAGCTGTATGTATGAAAGGAAATTCTGTTTCAAAAAATTCAACATCACGAGACACAAAATAGCGTTGAGTATCTAGATCAAATAATTGCCAACCCTTTTTCCCATAAGGATATCCAACAAATACACATTTTTAGCCTGCTAGCAAACTTATCCTTCTCTTGCCTTATGTGCATAGCATAAGCAACCAAAAACTTTCAAATGGTCAGTACAAAGGGTGCTTGTGAGTGTAACATCTCATATGGTGTTTTCCACCCAACACGGGGAGTGGGAATACGATTAATCAAGTGTCCGGTAGTGAAACACTCACCCCAAAAAGGAGATAGGGAGATTACCTTGAAATCGTGAAACCGCGAAGCAACATTAAGAATGTGTCTATGCTTTCTTTCTACTCTTCCATTCTGTTGTGGGGTTCCTGGACAAGATGTTTGAAATACTATCCCATGTTCATGAAAGTAGTTTCTCAAACATGTAAATTCAGTTCCATTGTCACTACGCATCACTTTAACCGTCTTACCAAATTGTCTTTCTATTAACGCAAAGAAATTCATCAACGTACGTGACACTTCCCTTTTATCAGAAATCAAATAAATCCATATAGCACGAGAGAAATCATCCATTATTGTCAAAAAAATATGAAGCACCACAAGAAGAAAGAGTTCGATAAGGCCCCCACAAATCACAATGTATTAATTCAAAACTACTACCAGCATTATTCGTACTTAATGGAAAAACATCTCTAGTTTGCTTAGCCCGAAAACATACATCACATGGTTTGTTCTTTAATGTACTGTTCTCACGCTTCATGTTGGAAGCTAATTTAGTAACCTTAAAAGAAGGGTGTCCCATGCGTTGATGCCACAGATCAAGTTGGCAAACTCCACTAGTCTAGTGTGCGCTTTCTCGGATTCCCTTGAAGAAGTAAAGCCCATCTCTTCGTTCCACGCTCGATCAGCATCTTCAAAGTGCAATCTGCATAACACATAAGTTGTTAGTGAAATGAGCGACACAATTTGTTTAGTCGATCAATTGAGAAAGCAGATATCAGTGCGCGACTCGATGTTGGCACATAGAGCACATTCTATTCTTAATCCTCCATCATGTCAGCTTGTCCCTTCCTTATTTGCTATCACTTGTCTTCCATCCGGAAGTCCCACCGGATATCCATTTCTTTCTCTCGCCCCACATAATAGCTTCAAGCTTCTCGTGTGGTGAAGCCCCGATGTATAATCCACTCACTTTGTGTTTACTGTCATTTTTTCATTTGTGGTTCCTTTATGACTATTGAACTTCGACTAGAGTTTGTCATTGCTCGAACTCACCACTTTCAATGCGTTCATGCCGGTGTTGAGCCGCAGCGGTGTCGTTGTCGGTTTCTCCATTTATCACTACATTTGCTCGAAAACCTCCATTTCTTCCCTACTGCAGTGCGGCTCTCGTCTTCCTCTCCCCTCTTCCATTAGTTTTGTCTTCACTTCTTGATCGATCTCCCCCACCATTCAGGATAACCAACCAATTGAAAACAATTTTCAGCTTCAAATGCCTGTTAAATTACGGTTGGAGCGCACCATATTCTTGTTCTTCCTTCCCACGGGTCCTTTTTCCCTTCATGCGTATGCACTTGCCAGAAAAACCAACTGCTTCCCCTCGTTCTTCTTTTCCTCAGTCATGTTCCTCACCCTCTCTTCTTGTACCAAAGTAAGTGAGACTCGATTTAATGAAGGTAAAGGATCGATTGCAGTAGATTGGAGACGGTTCATCTACAAGGCGTCGTCTAGTCCCATCAAAAATTGATGTACCTTCTGTACTTCTCGTTGTTTCTCAATTTGCTCCCAATGTCACATTTGCACCCCCACAAGTGCAGAGAGGTTGTTGATAATCGGCTAATTCATCCCCAGGGTTTTCGAACTTTCCATAGTATGCTACCATGGTCATCTTCGATTGCGAGCGATGCAGATCGCGCCGGTTGTTGAATCAAGTGGCCCATTTGCGGAGAACCGCTTCACCCAATGTCCTCCACAAGTCTTTCACATTTTCTTGGTATGAGGCGGTGATCGGAGGCTAGGTTCGATCGTGTTTAGAACCCGCACAAGCATAGATCGCGTAAGTGCCGTCACCAATCTTCTATTTCCAGGAGAACCCTTTTTCGGTGCGGATGTCTCCTTCCACGAACCGCCATTTCCGTCTTACGCGTGGGAGAATGCGCATGGCCTTGGCCCATTCATCGTAGGTTCTCCCCTTCACCAATTTTTGCACTCGGTGCAATCGGGTTTCTGGATATCGTTTGCATGTAGGTCATATGGTGAAGGTATCTTTCACCGATTCAATCTTCTTCTCGGTCTCGACTTTCTCAGTTTCGACCTTTTCAACTTTCTCCTTATCCATGGTGAAAGTTCTGTTACACGTTCTTACCAGGATTCTGTGGCTCGCTTTGATACCATAACAAAGTTATGGTGGAAGAATCGTGTCTCATTCCATTGATCAACAGCCAATTATATACAAGTACATAGACTACATGTCCTAAATTATAGGCTAAACTATCTCCCTCATATCCTTGATATGATTAGGCATTATTCTGCAATAAAGGAGCAAAGAAAAGGAAACAATATGTGCAGCAAATTAGCTATTCTAATTGAGGAAACAATCCCAAGGATTGTGCATGACAGTATATCCCACATTAGTAATGTCTAAGTTTAAATTCTCTTGGAATTCTCTGTATCAAATGTTTAATGTCTTACTTTCAATTGAGTTTGAATGTATATGTATTACACACATAGATAGCGGTTCCATTCTAACAGCCACTACAATATCAAATAAAAATGGTAGCAACTCCCTCCATGAATTACTTCCCAAGGTTACACGAGACATTTAAGTAATGGTCGCAGGCCGAACAACTAGCAAAAAGTCATTTTCTTAGCAGTCATGAGATGGAGTGGCAATTAATGTCTACTTAGATTTTTTTTTTTCCGAATTGTAATGCTTCTGTGTCTAGCGCTACAATATGGTTTATATATTATCCCAAGTTTGGTCAATTCATGGTTTATAATACAGCAAAAGGGGAGTGCCAAACTTGTATGATTCAACTAGCGTCTGTTTGTTTTAGATTGTGATTGAATTGTTTCTAAAGAATTCAATTCAAAAGAATTGATTTTAAAAAAATTCAATATAAAAAATGGATTTATGTTTGGTAATAATATTTTAAAAGTAGATTCAGAATAATTGATTTTGTTTGAATGATAAAAATATAATCATCTTTTATGTGTAAATATAAAGAATTGTGTGGTCCCACACTTAGAATTAATTTTATTTAACACACAAAAGTTAAAGACATTTTGCTTCCATCAGATTCTATTCTACCCATCCTAAAATCAATTTTAACTACCGAGAATTTGTCATCTAAATACAAGAATAGTGATCAATTATATTAACATTATTTTTGTTCTCATAATTGATTCTGATCTGTCTAAAATCTGAAACAAAGAGGCACTAATACCAATAGAAAAATTCATTTTTGAAAAAGTCTCGATAGTTCCGTGCCAGGAGAGATGAATTTGTGATTCTCATTCTGGCTGGCTTGTGGACAAGATAATGGTCTACCATTAATAATAAAATAAATGGGATATTAGCTTGACATTAGCATTAGTTAATGACACGATTGATAAGGGAATGATACGATGTTGATGGATCTATATAAGCTCGCCGAAGTCCTCAGTTTTGTTGTCATCGTAGCCGCATAATGGCATCCTTGCACATGACTTCCTATCCTGCTATACTTAACAACTCGGTTTCAAATAGAAAATAAATCAATAAAGTATATTCTTTCTTTCAAACCTAACTGTAACTGTTCCCGTTCCTTTTGGTTAATTGATTTGTTCTGTAACAGCTTATGATTAGTGGATTTGGGGTCATGTGGGATATACTATGGTCCCAACACAAAGAGGAAAGAAAAAAGAGTAATATGATTGGTCCAGTGAATTACCCAAGCACATGTGTCTGTAATCAAATCAAATATAATTAACCAACAAAAGGCCCGGCAGAGAAAAAGGGTGAGGTCAAATTTGAAATTGACTTAGTATTTTCACTCTGTACATCACATATGTACATGCATAACTTTCTCATCAACAACAAACAAACACCTTGGAAAAAGAATCAAACTGAATAAAAATTTCAGCTTATTCCTATGTGAAACAAAGCTGCCAGCCACAGCACGCACCCCTTGTTACCAATTATACAAATCGCTTCTTTTCATGTAAAAAGAGCCATCTGATTATGATCAGAGAGTCCGTATCTTTCGCTGTTAGAAAACCCAACATTTTTGTTAAAAAAAAAAAAAAGAAACCCATTTTTTACAAATACCCTTTTTGTTGTTTATAGTAACAATAATGTTTTTTGAACACAAAAAATGATACAGACACAATACGTATAGGGTTCGTACTGTACGAACATACGGTCCGTACAGTACGGACACAATTTTGTTTTTCCAAATTTTTTTTTTAGATTTTTTTAACTGGTTAAAAAAATATTTGTCATTAACCAGATAATGAACTGTATTAACCAGATAAATGAACTTCGTTAACCAGATAAATAATGAAATGTGAGTTTGGCATTCACCAGATAATGTGAATCATTAACCAGATAAGTGAACTGCGTTAACCAGATAAATAAAATGGAATCTGTTAAGTTTCGGGGTTGGCATTCACCAGATAATGTGAACCATTAACAAGATAAGTGAACTGCGTTAACCAGATAAATAAAATGGAATGTGTTAAGTTTTAGGGTTGACATTCACCAGATAATGTGGATCATTAACCAGATAAATGAACTCTGTTAACCAGATAAAAAAAAATTTGAAAAATTTTTTTTTACAAAAAAAAAGTGGTGTCCTATAGTACAGAGAGTATGTGTGTCCATTGGTGTGTTCAAATAACAGCTCTGTTATAGTAAATTAACTACGATAGGGTGAAAATCACTGTTTTAAAAAATTAACAAAGCCTGCTATGTGTGTGTAAGGTTTAAAAAAAATCTGCAATCGTGATCTTAATCGCGATATTGTGGTTTTTGACGTCGGGAAATGCATTAGACGCACTCAAGCAGTTGCGAATTTGGACCGTCCGATTTGATCAAACGGTTTACATTTTAACTTTGTGTTTTGGATCTGTTTTGTAAAGACTATTTGATCTTAATTGTATGATTGTGATCGCATGACTGCGTGATTACATGGTTTTTACAACTGCATGAAATCTAGTCTGTTTTTTGACATCACCACGACCACAACACAACCGTGATTAAGGACGCATCAACCGCATTTGACCGCGATTCTCCACAATATCAAAGATCGTGACGCGATCGCATGTGTTACCGCGATCAATATTTAAAACCTTGTGTGTGCAAGCCTGTGACAGGAAATGCAATATATATGTTGTTACAAAGAAAAGGGTAAGGCTGATTAGGCAGGAATGAGAGAGAAATATGGAGGAGAAGCACACAAGGACAAGGAAATAAGACTAGATTAAATCAAAACAGAAAAATTGATTGGATGGTGGGAGAGTATATTAATGCAAAGACAGGGAGGAAACACTTCAAGTGAGATAGTAACTCAGCTGTCACTAGTTGTGATACTACCACAAAGCTCACACCTTCTCCTCTTTCTCTCTTTGGCCAGCAAATTAGTGTTTGCAGCTGTCAGATCTCTTTCTCTCTCCTCCACTACCCTTTTCTTTCTCTCTTTCTTTATCCTTTAATTAGTTTTATAAATATATATATATATTTTTTTTGCCTTTTCATATTTTGTTTTTAATTAACCAACAACGCCTCTGTTCCAAACAACCATCGAATAATAACGATACCACATCATCATAAACAATACCAACACCTCTCTCTGTCTTTTTCTCCAAGCTCTTCAAATTCAACGATTTCTCCTGTTGGGAAAGGAAGAAGAGAGGTGGTGTTGTTGAATGGTGGGGTTGGACATAAAAGGCAATAATACACAGCACAGAGCAGAAACCAGAAGAAGAAGAAGAAGAAAAGAAGAAACTTTGATGAGATAAATGATCAGTGACATGCCAAGACTTGATGCGTAAACCGTTTTCTCTTTTGTTGATGCCATGGCTTACCCACATTACCGATCACAGTTCGGAGACACAACTTTCACCAAGGTGTTTGTTGGAGGACTAGCTTGGGAGACTCCAACCGAAGAAATGCGCAAATATTTTGAGCAGTTTGGTGACATTCTTGAAGCTGTCATTATCACTGATAAGAACACTGCAAAATCTAAAGGCTACGGATTCGTATGTTCCTCTCATTTTCATTTTATTTCACTTCAAACTGTGTTTGATTAATTTGATCATTATTATTCTTACTCTTATTCTTATCTTATCTTATATTATAAATATAAAAACATGTCCTCTATATATATAATTTTATAAAATTTTATACAATGAGCAGGTAACCTTCCGTGATCCAGAATCAGCTAGAAGGGCTTGTGCTGATCCAAATCCAGTGATAGATGGAAGAAGAGCAAATTGTAACATTGCTTCTCTAGGAAGGCCTAGACCATCACCACCAAGAGGTAATTAAATAAATTTACATGCTTTTTATTTTGCTACCTTACAATACAATACAGTACAATTTTTAGAAGTCATGTGCAATCGTGCCAGCACTAATAATACAACGAATCACATCAAAACAATGTTTGGAAGTTAATTATTAAAATATCATTTATTGTTCAAATTTACATAAACAACGAGGTAAATTTTGGTGGGTTACATGTAATGTTGTGCAGGGAGGGGTACATTTCAAGGAGGGGTGGTGGGGACAGGAGGACCAGGAGCGGCGGCATCGTACGGTGGTGTTCCGGCGGGAGGACCACCAGCACTGGCAGCGGCAGCGCCACTACTGTACCCGCAATATGGGTGAGTTAGCTATGGTCATTTACTGTGGCTATTTATTATTACCCATGTCACACACAGAACACAGTCAAAGGAACTGGTCCATGGTATTAATTAGAGAACTGCATATAGACGCACACATTGCTGTCTACATATGTCGCTTGACTGCTCCCATCCAATTACAGTAGTAGGTCTCGTTGTCAGCGTGAAAATCCTCACATATATCATATCATATCATAATACAAAAAAGTACAAGACCAAAGTTTTCCTTGTCTTCAATCAACAATCATGTGCATTCCTTTCCCTCACTCTAAATAGTACATTGCTTTGCTTATTCTTAATCCCACCCATTAAGCTTAATAAACACAAGCACAATTTCTATTGTCACAAATGAAAATTTTAGGATAATTAGTAATTAAAGATGCTCATTCTACAATCTGATATGTATTAAACATAATTGCATTTTCTACGTGATAATAATGTATTTGTTTTTAATGTTATAAGTTTACTTTTCTCTGCATAAACTTGAAAGAAGCCAGTAATACTTCTTAAACTATAAACAAAATAGTAAACCCACACGGAAATGGATTCCCTATGGTTAGAAGTGATGGCAGGGGCAATCTCAGCCATTGGAAAAATTGGATAGTTAAATCTCGAGGTCATGTTTTAGCCGTGAGTCGTGCTATTTATATTCTACAGTTCGGATTTGTTTGACTACATGACTGTGGGGTGTCTTGATTGGGAACGGATTCCACACAGTACGCATTTACCTAGTAATGCATCTCAGCCATTGGATCAACATATATTTTGAGATGCGTTTTAAAACTAATGAATGTGAGTCGTTTGATCTAAATTCCATGTCCCAGGTCGCTCATCTGCGACAAATGCGTCTTTCTTCAACTACAGTGGATCCAAGTCCGTCTTGACTGTAGAGAATCTAGATCCAAACAAACACACACCCCCACATTTTTACACTACGCTCTTAATTACATATTTTATTTTGGAAAAAAAGGTTAAAAAAGATAATGGGTGGTGTATGAATTAAGTTGTTGAATTATAGGTATCATAAATAAAAGGAGGCCTTATAGGATAGGGTACATGTAGATTCAAGCTATGATCAATTACTTTGGTACGTAGAAATGCTGGTGATAATAGCTACAGATCAATAGGTATGTAATCCATGGCAATGCATGTACATATTTTTGTTTCATAGTGGTCCTGTATAAATTAATTTGATTTATAGTTTGTTACATGATAAGAAATCCCCCATCTCTCGGTACTTTTACATGTCCTGTACCATCAAGTCATTTTCTCACCAGCAATGTTATTGTTGTCTTGTAAGAACTGTAAAAATTGGTTGGTAAACTAACAAATACTCTTCAATAAAATGACGAAAATATATATAAACAAAAACATCGGGACTTTCCCCTTGTTTTATTATTTTTTATAGCCTCGTTTCCTGGGGGCCATAGAAGGGCACAATATATATAATAAAAAAAAAAACTTAGCTTTGAATGTTAGTGAACCATGCAATATTTCTTCCAATTTATCTGGCAACATGTATCTTTGTTCCTCCTATATGGGGCTCTCAACCTCTTCCCCTTCTATTTTCAAACAAATATTTAACAAAGTTTTTGAAAGTTAATGACCTTTGTTAGAATTTGTGATACATATTAATGAGGTACATAATAAACTCTACTCTCTGATCAATTCCAATGAGACTTCAACTTCATAGTTCATACGTGCATGCAAAATTTTCCATACCTTTGGATGTCACCTTGACCATTCTTTTTAATGCACTTTATTCCTTCCATTTTCTACTTGATGGGCAACATGTTCATGATGCCTTAGTTACAACAACAACAAAAAAAGGAGGCCATCACTGAAGTGAGTCATAATCAATTCAATCTTAGGGACATTGCATATACAATTAGCACAAAGCAGGCACACAATTAATGGTACTAGCTCTCATTACACATTGATCAATTTCGGGGCCCCACACGACAACCAAGGCTACTAATATTAATGCCTTCTTCCTCACCGGATTTACCTTACATATTAATTAACTTCAGTACTAGTAGTCCACAACAAGAGAAGCCTGCCATTTTGAGCCATTGCTTCTCTAAGAAACAAAACACATTACTGCATTCAACGTATTTCCTTCCATATTTGCTTTGTAATTGAATTCCTTTCAACAATGTTTGCAGCTACCCCACCTACACTCCTGAATATGGGTACCATCAAGTAAGCATCTCTCTCCCATAATCAATTAAGACCATGCAAGTTATGATTTCAATTACGAGTTAAGGAATATGTACTGACCGTAAAACATTTTTACCCAGTCATCTAATCAGATTTCAATTAGATTCCACTATTTAAATGTTTGTTGAGATATTTTAAAAGATAATATAACAAAGTGGCATCATGGTAATCTGATTGGATGATCGTGTAAAAACGTTTTACACCATGAGTGTATAGTCCTTAAAGTCTTTAATTATTGGATAATATTAATTAGCTTAAAGTCTTTAATTATTGAATAATATTAATTAGCTTAATGATATTGATTATGAGCACATGCAGGCTCCATTGTATAACCCTCAGATTCAGCAAGCACAATACTTTCAACAAGTCTATGGAGCATCATCTTCCACCATGGGATCCCCATATTACTATGGCTACTCTGTGCAAGCACCAAGGGGTACATTTTCTACACCCCAATCACATCGCATACCAGCTGGACCATCCTATCTATACTACCCTACACCAATGGAAGGTTCCTTCTCTCCATATCGTCCACTTCAACAACCTGTAATAAGGCAAACCCCTCCTTCTCCTAGTGGTAATTTTCTCTTCTCTTCTTTAAATTAACGAGTAAATCACTAATTTAATCTCTTAGATTGTAGAGTACTGTTAATTTAGTCCTAAAATTAATAAAAATTTCAAAATGATCATTGAAAATTGAAAGTTCTCGATCACTTTAGTCCCTTTCAGATAATTCTAAAAACTAAATTAATCGATACAAATGATAAATATAAATCGAAATATTTTAATTTCATGAACTATTTTAGAATAATATGATTTCAGTAACTAAATATTCAATTTTGAGCACTAGACTGAGGATTCACTTTTGAATTAATTCGCTCCTTCATCTTTTCATTAATGTTCATGTTTCTATTACATGAATATGTATAGTGTATAGTGTATATCTTACTCAATACACAGTTGGGTGGGGCGGTAAAAGAAAGAGAGGGGTGCACAGAGATTTATGAATTATGATGCACTTACTGACACACAATATTATATATTACGATATGGCTGTAACATGTGGCCAAAGGGGTCCACATGGGCAACCACAGCCCCATGTGAATGAGCTGTCTCGGTTGTGGCATTAACCGTATTATGTATGGGTCAATGTGGAAGGAAAGTCATGACAGAGTGAGGAGGGTCATCATGTAAAGTAACAGTGGATGCATGTGTTTTCTCAGTAGGAAATGTGGTGGTTAATTCTTTATAGATCCAGTCAAATGGACTTGAGTTCATGCATTGGCCCACATTGCATTTTAAGATACCACCACTGCTGTAAATTTTAATTTTAAACAAATATAGACACCACAATAAATGTTACTTTTTCCCCCTTCCCTTATGTGAGTTCCAACTTCTATTTTTTTCCCCCCCTTCTCTTCCCTTCCTGTGAAAACAGATTCTGCTACAAAATTCTATATGTTGTGTCTTTACTTGAGAAGAAAACTTCGATCATTTTTTTTCATTTTTTTTCTTCATTTTTTTTTTTCAATTTGTTAGCTATTATGATCATATGAAGGTGGGTCAAATGTAAATTTGTGTTTTATCAAATCGGGGAAAAAGGCTAAATTACAAAATTAGTCCTCTATGTTTATTTTTTGTTTCAATTTGGTCCTCTATGTTTTATTTGTTTCGTTTTGGTCCCTTACGTTTTAAAAGTTACAACAGGTTGGTCCTTTCCGTCACTAAAAGCCAATAGTCCGTAGCTAAAAGCCAAATAACATTTTGGAAAATGGACTTCTAGCTACGGACAATTGATTTTTAGTGACGGAAAGGACCAAATTGAAAACTAAAATAAAACGTAGAGGACCAAAACGAAACAAATAAAACGTAGAGGACCAAACTGAAACCTAAAATAAACTTAGAGGACCAATTTTGTAATTTAGCCGGGAAAAAATAATCAAAACTCTAATATTATGTTTCTCAATTTTCACCGAGCTACTAATTTTTTATATGTTCAGTTTTCATCCCCCAACAAACACACCCTAAATGTGTGTTGAACCTACTATATAGGCAAATTATATGGTGAATTATTTTGACATGTGGTCCACGTGAATCAACACTTGAAAATTGTCTGAAACTTCGACGATAACCGACATTATCCCTTGAAAGCAGAGGCTCATGGTCCTCCACGTTTTGAAGGTTAAGATGGTGATCTAATCGGTATCGTTTCGACAAAAACAAGTAGAAACATATTGTGAGGACAATATTTGCTTTCTCTTGTTTTTTGCCGAACGACACCGGTTAGATCACTGTCTAGGCTCTCAGCCGTGAGGACAAGGAGGGGGGACGTCAGTCGTCGTCAAAGTTTCAAACAATTTTTCAAGTACTAGTCCACGGACCACATGTCAAGTTGGTCTACCCTAGAACTCACCCACTACATGTGCTTAGATAGTGTGATGTCAAATATATTCATGTATAGTAGTCAACCAGTAGAGCCTAATGCATGAGAATAGTTGATAACCGCTTATGTATATATTCTTTTTATAACTAATAATCTTAATGTTTAACATATTGTGATTATTGTTTATTATGTTATGATCAGATTCACAGACTCAGCAACGAACCTCCTCCGAGACAGCAGCTGGAGTAGTTATAACTTCGGAAAGTTCAAATACCCAAGGGAGGAACTAATAAATATATATACCCGCTAAGTTTCAACTGTATAATCTTCAAATTAAATTTCATCACATTAATTCTTGATCCTTTTTAATTTTCCACATTATATCTTCATTTTTTCTGGTCCACATGCCGTAGCTTTAGGCAATAATTGTTCTCGTCAGATTACTTGTGTTCTCTCCACGGCTATGGCATTCGAAAGTTGGACTAATTAATCAACTTCATGGAGATTATCTTCCATTCTCTTTTCCTTGTCTTCACACGGGGTTTCACTTAAAATTATTTTTACTAATTAATTCTGTTTTCAATTTTGAAGTTATAAACTCACATTCTCTAGGGACGAAGTGATAGAAGAAGAAACAGGGCGTGTGTGTCTCTATATATAAAATTGAAATATGTGTGGTTAGCTCTAGGGTGTAGAATTTCATACACGCACATGGACTGGGCTATATAGTGTCTAAGCTTGGAGGTCCAACTGTCCAAAATGTCCGAGCCGATGGACACAATGTTGGGTATCCAAGTGTGAGATGGTCTCACATTGCCTAATAACAAACAAAATAAAGAATATATAAGATGCTAGACCCATAAACCTATCACCTTAAGGTTTTGGGATCAAATGTGATCATGCATCCTTGCTACATCCAATAAATATAAATATCAAAAAACCCAACACACAAGACTCCTTTACTTATATGCACCTCTTGTCTTTGTTATACCTAACGTGGGACTTCTAGTTTGCAACATAGGGTATAAATGGGTAATTGGCTTTACATTATGAAATCATAAGATAGTCGATGAAATATAGCATGTGTTTGGAACCGCGGTCATATCATGTCCAACGTGTGGCAACAGTAAAGCTAGCATGTGTTTGGAACTACGGTCATATCATGTCCAATGCGTGGGAACAGTAAAGCTACATGTTATAGCTTCTGCGGTGAGGAGGTACTCACCACGGTTCCAAACAAGCATATAGTTCAACATTAACTAGGGAAATTGTTTGTTCAACATTTAAGCTAACTTATGTATCTCACTGTTGTCTTAATTGCAAAAGAAGATGTATTGGAGTAGAGTACAAGAGACACTGCAACCTAAATTTAAAATATCGAAATAAAGGGAACAAAAGCCTAGAAGGAACCAACCCCTAGAAAAAACACAAGAAAAACCAACAGACTATGCAGGGATTACTTCCTTAAGATACATTTCATAGACTCTACATACCATTCATAGAAAATGCAAGGGTTGGCCTTTGATCTTCCCACAAACTACTTCCATGACATAACATTAATCATATCAATTACCTGCAGAAGATCAGCTATCTGATTAAGAAAAATACATTTGTTTTTCAACTCCCAAATCAACCACAACATAGTATGTCAAACTAATGCCAAATTATCTTTACCTCTATTCCCAACCCTCATCGACCAAAAAACAGAATATAGTTTGTACGAATTATGGGCAACACTAACACCATTCCTAACAACTAATTCTAGACCCCATTGTGATTTTCCTTTTTTTTTTTTTCTTTTGACTGTTATTAGACACATTATATACATGTTGGGGTTATTATGTTATTGTTATTTTTATTATTCACATATATAATATAATGCAAAGTAAAAACACGTCATAGGATAAGTTTTTTAATGGCAAAAGTATATATCTATTAGATATAAAGAAATACAAGAAATACTTCAACCCATTATAAGTTCCTACAATTTACTAGTATAACAACCATAACAATTCTCACTAATCTAGAAGAAAATTGAGGGTCTCTAGAAAATATAGGACACATGTATACTATACACTTACAAATATTCAAAAAAGGGAGTCTTATGATGGGGATGGGGTCTTATAGGAGTATGTACTCCTATTAAAATACATGGTCATTTGATTAGTTTTTTTTTCTATTTTAAAAAATCATTTTGAAGAAAAAAATAACCAAAATATGGTAGTTTTCACTACTAAAAAAAATTGAATTACAAACAATATTTAAAGACGAAAAAAATAAAATTGGTCTCTAATTCCATCGTTAAATATTAGAGATAAAAAAATTGGAGATCAATTTTATTTTTCTGTCTCTAATTTTTGTCGGCAATTCAACATTTCCTAGTACAGGAAAGTACTAAGAATTCGGTCTCAAGGGAGCACTAAAAATTTGTTTGGACTATCTATTTGGTACATGATATAATTAAGCTTGATATATAAAATAAGATTGATTGACTAATGACTAAGAGCCTCTTTGTTTGAGGACGACCTCTATTGCATGAGTTCATTGGGTCACGCACAATACAAGACCCCATTTTAGCAATTATTATTAATTATTAATATTATTTAATTCCCTGCATATTCTCTTCTATCCCCTAAGCCCTCCTTATCCTCTGTCGCACCGGTATCGGCCCTCACGGCACTGCGTGGCCTTCCACCACACAGGCATAGTTGCCCCTCATCAACAACCATCTTCCTCCTACCCTTCCTTCGAAACCTGACCTCTTCGGCTACTTCCATGGTGATCCATATACGCACAGCGCCATTTTCAGTCCTCATCAACGACTCTCTAAAACCAGTCACTCTTTAGTTACAGGCGCTCTGCCAAATCAACCCCCGTTCCCTTCCAAGCATTCAAGAACTCTTCCTTTTGTGTAGCCCAACAACTTCTACAAGGTTCCATTCCAATTTCTTACAAATGGGTAATGATGTTGGCCTTCTTGCCACTCTTGTTCCTATAGACAAGGATCAAAACAAAAGTGACCGACAAATTTTAGAGCACAGAAACGACAACAAATCTCGATCACACTTTAAACCCCAAGATCCTGAAGCTAGCATCGAATTTGAACCTAGTCAGAGAGAAAGGGTCAATGCACTTTTTTTACAAAATGTAAAAAGAACGGAGGTGAAACCTTGAATCTTCCCTGTTTCTTCCAACGTGGTGGCGCATGAAAAGAGGAAGACAGAGTCGGATGATCTGAGAAAGAGAGAAGCAGGGGAGAGTTGAGAGAAGCTCAAGGGGTAGTTAAAAATTACATATCAAGATACCCTCTCGTACAATACGAGACCTATTAACCTTATGTACGTTAGAAAAAGCCTTGTGTGATATTCAATCCAAAACAAAATTGAAAAACATCGATACAAATGCAACATTTTTCACTTTTTATCAAAGCAACACCGGGGGAGTATTCCAATAAAATCGATTATAGAGCCCCAGAATCTAATAAAATAAAATAAAAGCTCTAAGAGCCCAAAATGGGTTTCTTAAATGGTCCCATCTTGCCACATTATTTTTAAACAACTCACTTATTTTTACGGTTAAATACTTTTTTGGTCCCTTAACTTATTTTAGAGGTTCACTTTGGTCCTTTAATTTTTAAAATGTTCATTTTGGTCCTTTAATTTATCAAGTTGGACCACGTTAGTCCTTTCCGTCCAAACTGTTAAGTCAAGTCAACAGTCAATCTTACGTGGACGACATGTGGCAATTTGAGTGAACTTTGGCAGACGTGGCAATCTTACGTGCCCACTACCCCTTTTCTTCTTCAACCTCCCTCCACTGTCAGGAAAGACCACCATTGAAACCCATTCACCAACATTCCGCATACCCTCATTCTCTCCATCTTTCTTCTCCTAACCCTAATCTCCTCCTTAGATCCGCCTCACTCCCTCTTTCTTCTTTTTCCTCTTCACCTCCTTTCTGCAAATCCGAATCTTTCATTTTCAAACCAGATCTTGAAGATCTTCACCATATCTCCTCAAATCTGAACCCAAATATCTGCAGTCACCCCAAATCTTACGTTTAATTGCATTGCCCCATGGATTCCGCGGCGACTAAGGAGAAAAGAGAAGTGGTCTTACGTGGTTTCCCCCAAATCGGTCCCAGAATCACTAATTGGGGAAGCCTCTGATTTCTTCTCCCTTTTCCTTTCTTTTTCTTAAAAAAGGTTCTCAGGGCGATCGGACCAAAAAGAGAACCCAAATGAGAGGAGGAATCCATATCTAAAAGAGGGCATCAAGGAAGTCAGTAAGGCCACCAAAAATTAAACACTTTAGTTCAAACCTCACATTTCTCTCTCTCTACCCCTCTTTTCTTTGCCTTCCTCTGTTTTTTATTTCTTTGTGTTGGTATTTTGGATAGAGGAGTTTGTAAGGATAGATGAGTGGGTTTGGTTTGTGTTGATACAAATTTTTCACTGAAGTTGTTTTTGCTGGAATTGTTCTTACTGGAATTGTCTTGTTGGAATTGTTCTTCAATCTCAAAAAACTTTGTCTAGTCAATGAAGATGATGGTGGTGCATTCGTTTTTATTAAGGGTGCGTTCGTTTGAGTCTTGCTGGAATTTTTTTCGTTTCTGTCTTGCTGCAATTGTGTGCGTTCGTTTTTGTCTATGTTCTGGAAATGAGGTAGAGGTAGAAGGAGGGGAGGGGAGGATGAAGATGAAGTCAAAGGGTATTTTTGTTAATTTGGTATTAAAATAATAATTTTAGATCCACATCAGAAAATTATTTGCCACATTTATGCCATGTCAGCGAAAATTAACACTGTTAGTGTGGTAAACTGACAGAAGGACTAACTTGGGTTAACAATGATAACTTAAAGGACCAAAGTGAACCTTTTAAAAATTAAAGGACCAAAGTGAACCTTTAAAATAAGTTAAGGGACCAAAAAGGTCATTTAACCTTTTTTTTTACTCCAATAATAAATTCTCAAGAACTCAAAATGGGTCCCATAATTTATCCTATTTTTATACTTTGATCCCACAATTTATTCCACTTTTATCTCAAAATGAGTCAAATGATTCATATAAAAAGTTCCAAACGGAGAGCACTGCAGCAAACTGGTTCGAGCAAAGTGTGACATGGTGTCAAACTCCAATAGCGAACGGCTGAAAAACGTGGTCGCAAAGTTTGACACGCTCTCGAACTCACTTTTCGAACCTCCATCAGAGGTGCTCTAAGATTGGATAAAATTTTAATATTACTTAGTATTGTATGATATTTAATTACAAGATACTTATAGTATAGGATAATATTATTCTAAATTTAGTTATGCACTATATAACATTGGTTATGACAAAATTAGCACTATTTTTATAAATTTATTGTATTATACTAATTTTTATAGAAATAAAAAATCATAAAAACTCATGATCACTATGTACATTAAAAAATTACATATGTATACGGAGATTAACAAAATCAAGTAAAATTAAAATCTAATAGTTATTTACAGAGGTGAGGGAGTCTTATAAAAAGCCTTGAATTGTCTGCAATGATATTTTTTTATTTTTTATTTTCTATTCATGGTTTAAAAGTGAATCAAGTGACATCCTAATCGACTCTAAATGGTGTCAATTCAATTTATGACAACTCAACTATGCTAGTTGTGCCAAATGTGGATCACTCTGTAGTGGGCTAAATATGGTTCGAGTTAACAAATTACGGCCCAACTCAACCACCAAATGACCCTGACCCCTTTTACCCCCCACCGGAACCTCCACCACTGAATGGTCCTCCGTGGTTCCTCCGTTCTGTTTCTCCTTACTCCACCCTCAAAATCCCTACCCATATCTTCCATAGCATTTCCATTTTTGGAACCCTAAATCCCCTTGTTTTCCACTGTAAGCCAGCAACAGAGAGGGTTCAATCTGTCCTGCTACCTAAACTTCCGGATTTCCCCTTTCAATCTAGGTCTTAGGTGCTTAGATTTGGCCTTCAATAGATTCTCTTTACTCCCTGTTTCAAACATTGCTTTTCTAGTTCTCCTCCCTCCACAACCCAAACCTGCGATGACCGCCTGGTCCACTGGGTTCGAAAGGTAGGAGATGGTGCCGCCACTAATTCTCGCTTCAACAGGGAGATGGCTGAGGGTGATATGCTGTTTGTAGTACCTTAATTTTGTCCGGCCTTTTAAATTTTATTTATTTATTTATTTTAATTGGTAGTAGCAGTAATAATAAACAAAATAATATTTTTGGTTTTATAATAAAGAATAAAAAAGATTAAAAAGGAAGAAAGAAAAAGAAAAAAAAGAAAATTTATTTTTCAAAGACAAGGGTTGTGAATAGCATATTTGAGGGGTGCAATTAGCAAACTGCACCCCATTTCCTAAAACCCAACCCAGCCCATCTCCTTTTTATTTCGCACACCCCTCCTGCTGCTCGCAGCTCCACGCGGCCCAGTTTCTCCAACCCCACGCGGCCCATCAACCCAAACCTAATAACCCTAAAACGCTATGCTCAGCTCTCACCCTCATTCTCATTCTCCCCGCGTCTCTCCCTTTTCCCATACCCTAGCAGCGCCGCAACCCTCACCCCCTTCATCCTTCAGCCACACGCAGCATCTCTCCTTCTCCATCCAAACCCTAAACCTAAATTTCACTCCCTTCTTAGCACCTCCATCTCCTCGGCCTCCCTTCCCTCATCTTCCCTTCCTTCCTTCCTTCAATTCCTCCAAGAACCCTAATAGCCGCGACGTCCCACTTCCCTTCGTCCCTCCACCATTTCCGCATCCATCTCCTCATTCTTCTCCCCCAATCTCGGCCTCAACCACTCCACCCTTCACTACCTCAAACCAAACCCTAATAGCCGCGGCGTCCTCCTCCTTTTCTTTCTTTCCTTCCCAACCCTATGAACGTGAACACAAGAAGGGGGGGTTGAATTGTGTTAAAAACTTTTCGCAAACTTTAAGTTAGAAACACTTTAGAACACAAGTTTTTCAAAACTGTTTGTTTATCGGATGCTGGAAATAATCGGACGCTAGAAAAAGCAGTTTGATAAAACTTGTTTTTAACACAGCAAGATAGAAATGAATAGAAAGCAGTAAAGCAAGAGACACAGAAATTTATACTAGTTCACTACTAAACTGGTAGCTACGTCTAGTCCCTTCGTTCTCAAGGATTTTCCACTATAATCAATCGATTACAATTTCCTCAAGAGTATTCTCTGTCATAACTTGACAATACTCTCAACTTCTCAAAACGACTCAAGATCAATGAGCCTTTGAGGATACAAATTTTAACTAGGCCAAAACAAACTTTTACAAGTGAGTTGAAATACAGCTTAAAAATAACTCTCACAAAGAGGATAAAAGATTAAGCTCAACTATAGAAAAACTTTCTTAAAGAAAGGGTCTGACGAGTTCAGTTCTTGTAGTCTAGTAGACTTAGCACGAGACTTGGTTGCTCATGAAGCGGTGCTTGTTCTCGATAAATGAGGTAATATTTCAAAGCAGAACTTCAGCACGCTTTTTCACAGTATGTGCCTCACTTCTTCAATGGATACCATGAGGTATATATAGGAGTTCCAAGGATATTACCGTTACGGTAAAAATGGCTCCTTTCCATTGAGTGAGATAAATTCAAAAAGTCAGCTCTTTTTCCTTTGCAGAGAATATCCCAAAGAGTACATATTACCGCTTTCAGACTACCTTGCTTTTCACAATTGCTTGTACGATTTTTGTCTTGTAGCTAAAGGTGTCACCTTTGATACCTCGTGACAACAATTTTAGCGCCAAAGATCAATTTTGAAATCCGTTCCAGAAACTTCTGAGAGGAAGAGGGGCAACGTGACTAACACGTGATTTGAAATGAAGTTCACGCCGCTCAGACCCAAGCTCTGACGTCAGAGAAATTGCATAGGCTTTGTGTCATAGAGAGAAAATTCCAGACGCTCACAAGGATGAGCCGGATGCTGACACATAGAATGAATCCTTCTCTTGAGAATTACTTTCTTCTTGCTTGAGTGGCTTAGAATATATGTATTATTAGTATCTGCACACTTCAAGAAATGTTAGAACATAAATTGTTCTCTTGTGAATACTTTGTTATCATCAAAATTAATGAGGATCTAAACTTCTCAATCGTTTAGGTTCCAACACCCTAAACCTAGAAAATGGCCGCGGCCCCAACCTATCCTCAAATCTCTCTCAATCAGAGATCCATACCTCCAAAAGGGAAGTTTCTGTTTTATTTATTTCTTTTATTATTTATGTTTCAAAATCACCATTTATTTTTTTCCCTTTTGATTCGCAGGTCTTGAAGAGGAACCAGAAGGCTACAAAAGAGGAGGAAAAGACGCAGAAGAGAGGACCGGACCCGAGAGAGAGCAAGAGGAGAAAAACCCTAAGGAAGGAGACGCAAAGAGAAAGAGAGGCTGAACGAATAGAGCCAAGGAGAAGAGTACAGAACCTGTGAGACCCCCCTAGAACCAAAATTAAAACACCACTAGTCTTAGGTTTCTTCTGAATCCTTTCTTTTGCTTTCTGGAAATTTCCAGGGAAGCTTCAAATTCAGGTTCCCTCGTTTTCTTTATCCCTGTATTTTCTGTTTCCTTTTTTTTACCATGACTGTGTAAAGAGAATTATATTTTGGACTGAGTATTCTGATTTGAAACATACACGATGCGATTCTTTCCTTCCGTTCTTTGCATTTTCTGTTGCTGTTATTGTTTGTTGATTGGTTGAGATTCGGTTGAAACGAGTTAAGACTAGGGTTTGGCCTTCCAACGGGGCCAAACCCTAGGCAGGGACTGAATTGCAAATATATAGTGAAATAGGGGCTATTTGGCAATTTACTTTTCTTTATCTATTTATTCCATAGATTGTCAAAAGTGAATAAAGGAATAATGAGGGGCATAAATGCAAAAAAGGGTTTTCTTTGGAATTCTGTCCCATATATACATGTTTTAAGGTTTGGTCTTTCAACGGGGCCAAATCCTTAGAAGGGACCAATTTGCAATTACTATATTGAATCAGGACTTGAAAGCAAAAATTGAGATTCCTAGATTTGGTTTGGTCTCCCAATGGGGCCAAACCCAACCCAGGGACCTATTCATAATTTACTTCTCTTCTATTTTATAAATAGTCAGAATTGAATAAAAAATGATAAAGGACATAAAAGCAAATAAATTTTTTTTTCTCTTCTTATCTATATTTTTTATTGACATAATTAGTTTGTATTCTTTTAGGTTTCCTTATTTATCATTTTTGTTATATTAAAAGGAGTAAATAATGATTTTTGTAGAATATTTGAGTTTTCTTTCAAAGTTTTCCTTTATTATTTTTGTAACGTGGTAGTTGATGAACTTATATTTCTTTTTAGAAAATTCATTTGGGAATAATTTATTTAATGATAAGCAAATTTTTCTTTAAACAATTAAAAGGGTACCATTTTATGGGCGTCTTAGGGGTGCTAACACCTTCCTTAAGCGTAAATAACTCCCGGGCTCGAAATCTGGTTCAAAGACTATTATATTTAAATTATCCTCATAAAAAAGGGTTTTTCCTATTGTTTTTCCTTAATAAACTTTAGGTGGCGGCTCCATTTAATTTTTAGGGCGGTTGTCACACTGTTGAACCCCAGCCTTTGGGCCTTGACTATCAGGGGGATCACAACAAGAAAATAGCAAATTACCGACGGAAAATTACTGACGGCCTCGAGTCCGTTGATGATATTAAGATTACCGAAGGCCAGCCGTCGGTAGAGCGCCGGAAAAATGCTGAGTCGGAATTTAATTTTTTACTCCTTTATCGACGGCTAATTATTGAAGCTTCGTAGCCGTCGATAATTACCGATGGTTAGCCATCGATAAATAATTATTTTATTTCGAATTTAGTTTTTAAATTTAGCCGTCGGTATTCTGGGCAGTAAAATAAACACATTTTTTGATATATGTAATTACCGACGGCTAAGCCGTCAGTAAGCTTAAGACTATGAATATGATTTACTCCTTTCCTTTTCCTCTCCTTCATTTTAATTCCTTTTCCTCTCTCTGTGCTCTCTGCCATGCTCTCTCTGCTCTTCTCGCCGCCACCGCGCTCTCCCTCTGCTCCACTTGCCACCGCGGTGCTCTCCCTCTGCTCCTTTCGCCGCCGTGGGTCTCCTTCTTCTCCCCTGTTGCCTTTGCAATCAAAGGTTTTTCCCAAATTTCTAGGGTTCTTGCTGCGGATTAAGAGAGAAAGAGGAACATAATAATGTCTTAGAACGTGAAACTGATGTCGAATTTAGACCAGCAAAGCACGAAGCTTCTTAACCTCACTGTTCTCCAACGAATCGATCCTTTCGTCGAGGAAATTCTCATCACTGCCGCCCATGTCACCTTATACGAGTTTAACATCGATCTCAGCCAACGAGTTTGCACTTTCTCTATATTTTTTCATCCTTCCATTTTTTCTCTCTACTTCGTTTCTCTCTCACCTTTCTCTTTGATTGCTTTGCAGAGCCGCAAGGACGCACAAAGCATGTGTCAATCTTAGGTCTATTGGATTCTGAATGCTTGAGTTAGTATATCATCTCTCTTCTAATTGTTCTTGCTCTTCATGGATCAATGCTTGCTTGTTGTTTCTTTCAGTGAATTTGTCAATTTTTTTTATCAAAAGCTAAGAATATGAATGTCAAAGGTTTTCTCATCTAGAAATTGGTAGCCCTAAAATCTTGTTCATGTGTATTATTTGATCTGTCTTCTGATCTTTTGATGTGTTATAAATGCAATCAAATAGTCTTAAATTCTGAATTTATTTTCCTTAATTTCATTCATAGTCTTAAATTTGTGTTCTAAGAGCAAGAAAAATAATAATTGTATGCTTGAATTTTCGTGGTTTATATTTAGATATGATCTCTGGCTGCTAAGCCGTTGCTATTGTATTTGTTTGTTTGGTTTTGACTTTGTTATGTTATGTGCAGCAAAAGCCTAAAAATGGAGGGGACTACTGTCTTCGCTCCTGCACTGGAAGAACTTGAGCATGTAAAGTCTGAGCAAGGAGAGATTCTAACCAAGCCTTTCTTGGATTCTTGCTAGCACATATTGCCTGTTATAGGTGCATGGTCTTGGTCCCTTATTAGACATTTTCCAGAGTTCTTCCTCCTTTTCTCAGGAAGTCCAATTCCTTCCCCCACACACTCTCCTAATATGTTCAATCAAAATCTTGTTCTTTTTTCATTTCACACCAGCTCAAAGAGCTAAGAGGGTGTATTTATTATCTCTACCATTTTAAGTGCAGTTTATCTTGAATTGAACTTAGTGTTTTCTAGCAATTTGATTTAACTGGTTACAATTTATGCTTTTTGATTCCAGAGAGTGGTTCAGTTTCTGCTTCTGTTAGCACTGCATCAATTCATGTTGATCAGCAGAAGGCAGTCAATAATTATGTTGGCGAAGAAGTGGCAATCAATGGAGAGAATGGAAATAGTGATGCAAGTGGAAAGCAGAATTCCAGTCTTATAGTGATTTACAAGTGGAATTTGTGTGCATCAAATTCCTCTTTTAGTCAATGCTAAAACTCTTGTGCATTTATTCTTTATTTCCAATGCTAAACTTTGAAAACACTGGCATTGATTGTCTGTTAAAGATTCTGTATCTAATTGGGTTATGAATAAATGCAGTTTGGAGCATAATCTCCCTGATAGCCCTTTTTGTGTTTTTAGTATTTGTGTGAGATTTTGTTTTTAATTTCAAGATTACAGTGGGCTTAGTTGTCGGTAAAGTCAACAAAAAATTGGTTGTTTTGGTGGTGACTTTCTGACGGAAAAGCCGTCGATAATTACCGACGGCTTCATTTTGGGATTGGTTTATTCCTTTTGCTATTTTGTTTCACTTTGTTGTTTTGGCTGGTGAACTAAATCCGAATTAGTTAAGTTATTTTACTGTTTTGAGGACTATACTCAGTTTCAAGTGACCATAATTTTTCCCTTTCTTTGTGTCTGTGATATGCGTCTGTGTGCATTTGTGTCTATTCATTTTCTGTCATTTTAATTTGTTCCCCGTATTAATAAACCCCTATGCTGCAGTTTAATGAAAGTGACCATATGAACATGCGTTTTAAAATTTTGCTTCCTGTATGGGTTATGTAATGTGTATTTATTAGTGTGGTTGATTTTTGTAATATGTTTGGGTGTGGTGTGTAATTGTTGAATGAGTGGATGTATTTGTTGAGAGTGTGCTTAATTTGAAAAGCCAATGCTTGCAAATTTGCAGTAAAATCAAAGAAATTTGTTTTTGGACAGGTAATTTTGGCATGAGTTGGTGGGAGGGACTCATGGTTTGTTCTTGCTCGTGTGATATGGTTCGGTTTGATCCTGTAGTGTTACTTATCAGAGATAGAGGTAAGGGAATTCTGAATGGATTAGGTTCTTGTTTATCATTAATTCCTTCATCTTGTAATTTGTTATCTATATATGTGACATTTCTAGGAAGCACTGCATTTGGGACTTGCTTGTTTTGAACAATGATATTACAACTTGACATGTATTTGCATATTCTGTATTCTAAAGCTAGCAAGCAAATCAAACATTAGACTATTCTAGTGTGGACATGTGGTGCTTTTTCAATTCCTGCGTTGCTTCACATTGGTTATTTTCTAGCCAGCGTAGAGAAAATGTTAAATTGCACTTGCTGAATAAATTAGTTTAAATCCAAATTGTGTTCCTTGATTAGAACTTCCTAAACATTCTCTTGATCTCTTCCCTTCTCTTTTCATGCATTAGGGTCTTATGATAATAATCAGACTCTCTTTGCTGATTTTTTTTTTACTATTATTGTTGATTCAGATATTTTGTATCAATGAAACTCCTTCAACCTCTAACTTCAAAGTTATTGATTTACATGTGCACTTGTGGGCTTCCCCTAAAGAGGTAACATAACATACTAACGTTTTTTCACTGTTGGGTTCTTTCTTATTTATTCTAAAGCTCAAAACTTCTTTTTATTTATTTATTTACTTATTATTAGTTTCAAGTATTGTTTGAATGAAATAAATTCAAAAGCTGTAGAACTGGAGGAAAGCAAATAAGCAAAGCATGGAATAGTTTAGTCCATAATGTGTTTTGCTGGGTTTTGCTAATTGTGTTGTCTTTGTTTATTATGTAGTCCAATTAAGAAGAGAAACAACAGCAACAAATGGTTTGGCTTTGTTAGTTGGAGCTTGTAGGTGTCACTGGGTTGGCTTAATGATAATGTGTTGCTTCCCCCTTTTTCTCTTAGAATAAGTACAATTTTCATTTCGTAGTTTTTTCCTGGATGTAAATACAACTCTGATGATCAAATTCTTGAACTCAAGGAAGAGTGGTGCAAATATGTTGTTGAAAAGTTTGTTTTAAGACTATGATGATAGTTTTCCTGAATATTAACACTTTGAAAATTAATGTAATTTTGTTAGATATTGACACGTGTTATTGATCAACATTTGTATTACTTAGTTTTTGTTATTCAGTATGGCATGGATGCCTAGTTTGAGATTTTGATGATGAAATGCATGTTGTATACTTGATTGGTAGGGAGAGTGGTAGTATGAGCTATTTTACTAACAGCAGTAGCAATGTAGCATTGTAAAGCAACGTAGAATTTTTTTTTAAAAAAAATAATGGAATAGCAAGCGCTTGTTTAAATAAGTGCTGGTAAATGTTGAACATAGACAACGTTTGTTTTAAAAAATGTTGCCTATTCCCTATGCAGAGCGGGGAATAGCCAGCGCTTGTTTAAATAAGTGTTGTCCATTAGCAACATTCGCCAGCACTTATTTAAACAAGCGCAGGCTATTCCTAGTTTTATCAGTACTTATCAAACGCTGTCTTTTCGAAAGACATTCAGTAGTGGGTGATTAAGCAGCGCTTTTAAGCGCTGGCGAAGGCAAAATATAAGCGCTGTTAATTTCTTTTTCTGTTTTAGTGTATTGTTTATGGATTCTACGTCTTCCATGTCTAAGTAGTGTTCCTATTTCGAGGATTGGGCTATACCCTTAAATAAATTGTAATTAAGTTCCTGTATTTTAGTTTTAAATAATTTGTAATTAGGTTTCTAAACTTTTAAATAATTTGTAATTGAATCCCTGAATGCAGGGACCTACACTAGTGCAGAAGAGCGTTTTAACACCTGTTAAAATGGACATTTTACACATGTTTTAATACCGGTGTAGATAGTCCCAGTGTTGTATATCGAGGCTTTTTACACCGGTTATTTAACCGGCGTAGAAAATAGGCTTTTTACACCGGTTATAAGCTAAACCCAGTGTAAAAGACTTAATTGTTACACCTGTTTTTGTTGATAACCGGTATAAAAAGTACATATTTTTTTAAATCTGTTTGTTTTTTACCATACCTGCCCAGATGCAGTCTAAATGACAATAAAACTAGGCACCAAATTTGACAAAAATTAATAGCAGAATTGACACCAAATATACCCAAAATTCAAATTATTTAAGCTAGTTATCAATTTTACACATAAAAAAGCAATGACATGTATATCTACATTATCTGATGATATCTACAGCTCCGTTCACTTCCTGCATTATGTGAAGAAGAAATATAGGCTTCATGATTAATGCAGGAAGTGTAGGGTTGAAGCATTAGAAGAAAAGATACAGTGAGCAGGAAGCTGATGAATTTTGTCCTCAAGATGATGGTGAAACCAATGAGTTATTCTCTGGATTCTATGATGGTGTCAAGAGAATAACTCCTTGGTTTCCCCATCATCTTGGGAACAAACTTCATCAGCTACCTCCTCGTGTATCTTTTCTTCTAATGCTTCAACCCTACACTTCTTGCACTATTATTTGAAGAAGAAATATAGGCTTCATGATTCTCCTTCAAATAATAATGCAGGAAGTGTAGGGTTGAAGCATTAAAAGAAAATAAACAGTGAGGAGGAAGCTGATGAAGTTTGTCCCCAAGATGATGAGGATACTAAAGAGCTATTCTCTTGACACCATCATAGAATCTAGAGAATAACTCATTGGTTTTGTCATCATCTTGGGACAAAATTCATCAGCTTCCTCCTCACTGTATCCCTTCTTCTAGTGTTTTCAACCCTACATTTCCTACATTATGTGAAGAAGAATCATGAAGCCTATATTTCTTCTTCACATAATGCAAACGGTGTCGTAGTTAGTGGTGGCCACTAGAGGGGTAACTAGGATAAAATCGGGCAATAGATTCCTCTGAAAGAGTCGATGGAGTGTACTCGGGTGCGATCAGAGAATATTCCAATGTGGATGGAGTATACTCCGAGATCTCATCGTCATAGCTGGGGATCTGATCAATGTTCGGCCCTCAATGAACCTCTCTGGTAGCTATAGGCCTCTTGGGTGAGGGTGGTCTCTTCTGAATCATGCGCATACGATGACCCGGGCCCCAACGATTAGTACCGACGTGGGGACCAGCATACACCCCAACCATCAAATCGCAATCCTCATCGTGATGAGGATTGCGAAGACGAGGATCGCGGTCCCCAATCCTCACGAAGCTGGCTCGATAGACGGACGTGACCTCCTCAAAGCCATCCAAGTACGATGCCCCCTACGACCATGGTTTTCCTCTGAAGACATCGTCTGTTGTCAAAATGGGAAAAAAAAGGAGCAATTTCAAATATCATCAAAACAGAAAAATAACTTAGTAAATAAAACCTAAAATCCAAGGAAAACAATTGCATGTTGTACTTTGGTACCTAGTATTTTTATTCAATTTTTAAGCTTGAAGCTTCAAGAAGCGTACAACAATGGTGAACTCTAACAATTACACTAATTCACAAATATGCATGCAAGCTACTTTTTTTTAAGGACATGGAAACAACTTCAAAAAGCATCTAATTTCATCAAGTTCATCACAAAACCAAGAAACATTGGTAACTAAAATCCAAAAAAAAAAAAAAGGAAAAAGAGAAGCGAGTTCATCAACTTCATCAACAATAACAACAAATCGGCCATAAGAGTTTTTTAGAAATAACATACCTGTGAAATAAGAATGGCGGTGATAGTAAAGGAGACGAAAACGGCGACGACGGTAACAGCTGTGTAAATGAGAATGAATACGGCGACGAAAATGAGAACGCGAACGAAAATGAGAGAAAGAAGAAGGAGAACGAAAACGAGAATGGTTGTCGGAGGAAGGTGGTGTTGGTGGTTCTTCGTGAGAGTGAGAGAATGTAGGTGGTGGTTCTTCCTGAGAGTGACAGTAAAAGGGTTTTTGGAAAAAGAGGGAGAATGAAATGGTTTTTCGGTCCTGCGAATAATAAGGTAGAAAACAACATTTTCACACCGGATTTTGACAAAAACCAGTGTAAAATGTGATATAATTTAAAAAATATAAAATCTTTTAAACATTTTACACCGGTTTTCCTAAAGCCCGGTGTATAATGTTTAGACAAAATCAAGAGTTTATTACAAAATTGGCACTGCGTTAACATTGGACACCGATTATACAAATAACCAGTGTAAAATGTTGTGCGTAAATTGTCTAGTTCACATATTAATTGCAAAATTGCAACCGCGTTACATTTTACACCTGTTATATAAGAAAACGGTGTAATATGATTAATTCTTATACGTTTCGTGTACTAGTGCTAATTACAAATTATTTATAAGTTTTAACATGTGGGGACCAAATTACAAATTGTTGACAATTTCAGAGACTCAGTTACAATTTTTTTTAGTTCAAGGATCTATTTAGAAATTCACAAATAGTTCTGTTTAAAAGGAAAGATATGTTAATTAAAATGGTGATTCATCGGGCTTAGCTTCCCTTGAGTGTATAGTGTTAGCAACATTCTCCCTTAGACACTCTCTATGATTGAGTGAAATTTATGTGGGCCACACTATAATTGTGGGGTCCATTTCCAAAGTAGTGGAACTCACATGAATTTTACTAATTCATGGAGTGAGTATTGAAAAAAGAATGTTAGAGAGTATATCATTGCTAGCACTTCTCTATTGCGTAACTCGGAGTTTTAGCTCCTTTTTGCTTTCTTCTACTTTTTTTTTATTTTTTTATTCATGATGATAAGCTTGATCAATATGTGTGAACAGAATTTTTCATTATTAAAAAAAATAAAGATTTGATTTATTAGGTGGTTGGAAAGGGAGAGTCCTAAGTTTAAGAGAGCGGGGAAAATTGTCCCCACAAGTTTTTCAAGATTATATGGTACTACTATACATAGTTCCTATTATTGCTCTACTATTTTTGTTGATTTTCCTTAATTGTTATTGAGTCACTAAAATATGGTTGTTGAGAAAGACATATTCAAGATTAAGAAACATTTGTGATTTTGACATCTTCGATTAAAAAAAAAAGTCATAATTTTGATTTTTTTAAGTTTTTAACAGTAGTATATCATCTCCTAAAATAAAACAGTAGTATATCATATCATAACTATGATATTTTATTCCCGTCACTGTGCCTTTAACAATTTTGGGTGTAAAGATTTGGCCTCCGTCACTGGTTATGAATGATCCTGGCCAATGGGAAAACTATAAATGCAGCTGACCAATAAGAACTATAATTATCTAACAGTTCACCTCATCGAACAGTTAGAATTTTACATTTAGGTACACGAAATAAAAATGTTGAGTGCCAACCTAGTGCCAAGTCTCTGAGGGAATTAATTTGAAATGTGTCTGACATTTTCAAATGTGCAAAATGCGTTACCCTCTATTTAAAATCCACTGCAATGCAACTCTTTCTACGTTTGGGGTACCATGGGCCACACAATTTATGGTATAATCTTATCTAAGCTTAAAATAGACAGAGTGGACATAAAGGAGAAAATTATGACCCTCTAACAAAGGCCCTTTTCATTCAACTGTAATATTCTCCGGCCACCTATCACACCATTTCTTTCACTCCTCCCCTTTTCCAAGTTTTATTACCTTCCAAATTATCTATTAATGCTCCAGTCGTTATTAGACTTCCAAAATCAGATAAAATCTAACTTGCATTGCTCTAATAATTTTATATTAAAAAAATTAAAAAAGAAAATTATACCTTAGAGTTAGACCCCTTGGTAATTTATATATAAATATATAGCATGTAGCTATTATACCCTGCCCCATTCACATGCAAACCATAACAATAATTTTATTCTCTATACCTTAATATGAATCAAAACGAGCTTCAGCCTCTTCCTCTGCTTAGCAGCTTCCTTGGTTCAACTCCACAAGAAACTTTGCTACCAAACCAAAAACCTGATGATGTCACAGTGGCTTTACACATAGGCCTCCCTGACAATTCTTACGGCCCCCCCAATAACAATGGATTTGTGAATTTCCCAACTCATGTTCCTAACAATTACTGGATTCCCACTCAAGAACAGATCCTCATTGGATTCAGTCATTTCTCTTGCCCTGTTTGCCTCAAAACCTTCAATCGCTATAACAACCTCCAGGTGCAATTTTTTTTTTTTTTTGATTCATTCATCAGCATTTGTGGTACGTAAATTAGCACCTAGTTAGAAATCTCTAAATTGAAGCTTTTCACGTTCAATTATATATTAAGATTTTGCATGACAACATTGTGAAAGAAAGATACAACTGTCTCAATTATTGAGATTTTTGCATAGCATAAAAGTTTAAGTTGAAGACACAAAAATAATTTTTTATTATATTTTTTATAAAAAAAAATTTTAAAAATATTTTTTGAGATTTTTTTTTTTAAATTTATAACACACCTCATTAGAGTGTTGGAATTGGATTGCCTATTTCTTTCTCTCTCCAATTGTCTTTTTTATTTTTTTAAGATAAAATAATTCAAGGGCCATGATTTCAGCTTGACTGCATCGAATGGCTGACATTCAGGTGATTGCAATGAGGCAGTGACCGTAGTCAATCCTGGTCCGAAAGTGTCTTAGACTTGAACCATATGAATGATTTTCATAATATGATTATATATTTTCAACTGGCAGATGCATATGTGGGGACATGGTTCACAGTATAGAAGAGGACCAGACTCATTGAAAAGAACACATCCACGGCCATTGTTAGACATTCCATGCTATTGTTGTGCAAAGGGATGTAAGAACAACATTGAGCATCCAAGAGCTAAGCCTCTAAAGGATTTCAGAACATTGCAGACACACTACAAGAGGAAGCACGGCGCGAAGCCGTTTACGTGTCGCAAGTGTGGGAAGCCTTTGGCCGTGAAAGGTGACTGGCGAACCCATGAGAAAAACTGTGGTAAGCGCTGGCTTTGTGTTTGTGGTTCCGACTTCAAACATAAGAGGTCGCTTAAAGATCATATCAAAGCATTTGGGTTTGGACATAGCCCTTTTTCTTCTTCTTCCGAGGGCATTTAAGTTCTTCGTTACATTGTTGTTATGAATTATTATGGAGAAAAGTATTTTAAATTTTAACTTAGATATGTCTGTGTTGTGTGTGCCTTAATTAAGACCTTGTCTTCTATGTTGGACTTTACATTATGACTATAAAGAAATATTTTGAAATGTATAAATTTGGTCCATAAGAAAACAAATAAATTAATCGATCAACAAATTCTGAAATCTCTCGATTGTTTTATTTATTCTGCTACTAAGGAACTGAATTATAGCTTTCTCAATTTTAGCATGTTACTGGTTAACATTCTCTAGCAAGAAGTCATTCCTGATAGGTGCAAGTACGTGAAAAATTATTGATGATTTTTGTATGAGTACAATATATGTGTATTACGTGTAATTAATTGAATGATTGAGATAATATTAAAATCATTTCAGTAATTTTTTTATACATTTTTATCATCTTTTTAATATATTTTAAACTTTTAATTATTTATATCTGTACTCACACAAAAATTTCATGACAAAATATTAGTGTCTTCGGCATAGAAGGGATTTTAGTATTGTTTTTTCTTGCTCGGAGACTAGTCATGCTTTTTTTTATTTTTATTTTTTTGACTGAGTGGTCATGCTTGTTGAAAGCTTGGCATTCCAACCTTTGATTAATTACATTTTTTGAGATTTGTAAGTAATTTATGTTATGTATATGTGTGTATATACTATATATATGTGTGTGTAGTGTGTGTCAAAATTGACTAAACGATTTTTATAAAATACGAATTTAATTAATACGAATGTTGAATCTTATTGTATTATTTTAATAATTATGTATAAATTTTAGATAATTAAAAAATCATAGCTATATGTAATTTAATAATAGATATTTAATTATATTTTGAATATTCTATGTTAAAATAAAGTGATATAATTAAATATCAATTTTTTAATCAAGTTAAATTTTGTTGACTTTATTTTCTAAATGAAAATTTTCGATATAACGATTAGATTAATTAAATTTAAAGTTAACGCTATAATATGTCAATTTTTTTATGGAAAAAATTTAGGGCGAGAGGATGGCGTCCTAGTCCAAGGTAGGGAAGACCTTCAAGCTCTTTGAACGCTTACGAAGGTAATTACATTTACTTCACCCCAAAGGGACTAGTGGGGACTCGAACCCGCGACATGCCGGATACAAGTCCTGTCATGCTCCACTAGACCAACCCCTTGGGGTTATAATATGTCAATTTTGACATCTAGCATCAATGCCATATACATAAACTACTTTGATCTTACTCTTGACTCTTGTCATAGGTGTTTTAATAGTGTTCTTGCTTTTGTTTTGAATGTCTTTAAGTCAGATTATGCTGGGATTTATTTCCCTATAGATTTTTTGTTTTTGCGTTCTTCCTCATAGGGCCTATTGTTATAAAAAAAAAAAAAAGATCGTCAAAAACGTACAAAACACTCATACCGTTTATGAGCAATCCCTTAATGCATAAAGTTGATTAGGGGTCAGAGCTCGACAACATATCATTTTTAGTATTTATGCACAATTTTGTTATTTCCTTTTAGCAATCTTTCAGACTCTGTCAGATTCAACATGCATGTTTCCGCTCTTGATAGTGAAATCATGTATGAGTTTCCTGATAAGCCCTTCTTCCAGCTGTATGAGGATGGATATTAATTAATTAGATATATAGAAAAATCACACAGGATGCCATAATAATGAATCCCATCCGTTAAGGTTTTTTTTTTTTTTTTTGACAAGTCCATTTGTTAATTAAGTTAAAAAAATCACAAATCACCATAGAGCATCACAATTTATACGCTTCTAGTGTTTACATGGAGCTTGAGTTATGTGACGAGTTGACCTGGCCGATCGTTTTTTTCTGCTGTAACCATCACTTTACATGCTGCATTTTTCTTTCTTATTATTTTTGAAGTAAAAAATACGTAGTGGTTTTTTTTTTTTTTGAAGTAAAAAATGCTCGGTTCCATTTGCAAAAAAAATACGGCACCAAGGTTGTCAAACACGAGAGTCTATATAGACTCGTGGAGCATAGGTAGACTCGACTCATAAACTCGTACGAGTTTACGAAATGTTTAAAATAATATTAATGAGAGAGTCTAGACAAACTCGTGGAGCATAGGTAGATTCGACTCGTAAACTCGTACGAGTTTACCTAATATTTAAAATAATATTAAACAAATCTACACATCACAAATACTACTATAATGACAAAGAGTACAATACATCATTAGAAGAGGAAGGGATTTTCCTATAGACCATTACAACAATTCTGAAGATAATAGTAAAAGAATAAAAGCATAATTTATTTACTTGCTTCTATATCCCAAAGTTGCATTCGACTTGCTGTAGAATCGATAATTTTGGTAGCATAACATGCTAAACCAAAAATAGATGCTCATGCAAAATTAGCATCAAATATAATTGCAACATTCTCTAAACACAAAATATTAGCATTGGAAGAACCCGTCTACGTATGTGGTTGTGTGTTGTCCGCCGTCGTAGGGTGCAAAGTGTAACGACCCGTTTCCGGACCGTTACTAAACTAGAAATAAACCTATATGCGACGCGTTTTTAAAACGGTACTCTTGTGTCCTTTAGAAAATGCGGTCTATTTTTTCTTTTAGAACAATCATATCCGCATAGTACGCATAGTACACACAGAGTTGCCACAGCGTTTAGAAACATGGTGCAATCTAAGACACAAGCTACATGCACTGAAAATACATATATATATATATACACACACACGTTAGCGTAACAATACGTACAAAATAAAGACAGTGCATAAAGATGTCCCAAAAGAATACACTTATGGTATGAAGACCCTCAGGAGAGCAATCATACCCCGGGGGTACTCTTGGCAGACACCCACGCAGGGGGCTGCTCCAAAAGTATGCCACCAGTCTACCTTGCATTATACAAAAGACAAATCACCAAGCCCAACTGGTCACCAGACAAACTGTACACCAGAAGCAAATACTACAGTCATCCAAAACAACATAAACAGACAGTCAGACAACACGACGACTACAGATAACTATCCGAATCCTCAGATGGATCCTCCTCCTCCTCATCATCGTCCATCGGGTCCTCTCCAGTCAAAATCGATGAAAGGTGCCGTCGCAGGCACACCCTCCGGCACGTCCTTCACTATCACCGCCTCCTCCAAGAATCCTACGCCGCTACACCCAGCCTCACCACACTCTCTGCAGACAGGTGAAAGGTGTCCCGGTGGGGTAGGGGTCCTGAATAACATGGGAGAAACTGGCTCCATCTCGGGCTCAGATACAGCTGGAGAACTTTGAATAACAGCTGCCCTGGAGGTAGATACTCCTGTAGACCCACGTCTAATCACGCTCTTGCGAGCGGTCCATCGAACCCTTGGTCCTCGTCCTCGTCCTCGGGAAGCAAGTCGGGAAGCAGTGCGCCTCGGGATCTCGAGAGGTCCCTCTGGCGAAGAAGATGATGCTGGCATAGTCCTCTCTCTCTCTCAATAGCATGCCAGGCGTCCACTACCTGCATCGTCCGAATCGGGAAGCTCACTGTACGCCGCAAAGTCTCCTGTCTCACTACTAACCACCCTCTCGGAAGCTTTGTACAACATCCCCAATATAAACAACGCGACGGGAGATATGGTCGAACTCCATCACCTCGGGCATCTCTATGTCTGAAAAATCAAAGATGATCTCTGTAACACCTGAGGACGAGATCGACATCGTATTAGGACGACGTATCGAGACCTCGACCAAGACCTTGTGTCGAGATCCCGTGACTAGATCGTTTGCCGAGATCATTTGTCGAGCTGATGAGACCACGCACTAGCCGAGCCGGTGAGGAGGTCGCGTGTCGAGTTGATGAAGTCGTGTACCGAAATGAGGGCGCAAGTCGAGTGAGGAGACCGCGTTCACGAACTCGTGTTAGAACCTTATGCGTTTGCACGAGCACTCTTGTCGACATCGTGTCGAGATGACACCTCGTATCATTTCAACGCGTTACTCGTTATTATTTTATTGTTTGTAATTATTACATTGTCGGCTTGTCGTTGGACCGGACGAGTGCAGGGTAATCATGAGAGGAACGAGTTAACGGGTAGATGATTGATGGGATTGGCATCTTTTAGCCGGAGTTACGTTTATACCCTATCTCGCCAAATGTATACCACGACCGATTCCCTCACACTCATTCTTTCTCTTTCTTCTTTCTTCTTCCTTCCTTCTCGCTCTGTGTTTCGTTGTTTTCTTCAAAATCTTCAACGACGAAACCGTGAGTTCCAAATGAGATTCGCACAAGCTTTCTTCATCGATTTTGTTCATCATCAACTTCTCGACCCATATCTCGTCACTGATCGACCATCACCGCTGAGGTATGAAGAACAGATTTTCTTTCATCCGTACTCGCTTAGCGCTAATTCTTCTTCCATTTTTAACCAGTTTTATGCTTCCAAATCATATCAAACTGATGGGTTTTCTTATTCACAATATTACCTATCTTTTTAACCGATTAATTGGGCTTGTAAAACAAAATTTTCTTCCTCTGTTTTTCTGCAATCGGCAGTGCCCAGAAAACCCCATTTTTGGTTCGTTCGATTTCTGGTTTTTCGTTTGTTGCTTCTGGTTATTGTTGTTGTCGATCTTTCTGTTGAAGCATCAGATAACTTTTTCATGAAATTTTGATCGAAATCCCTAACTTTGTGTTAGAGGAAAAATATCTTTCAGTTCTTGAGTTTTATATTCTCTGGGTTGTGGTTGAGTTTGGGGAAGAGAGAGTTAGATGTATTAGAACCATAGATCGATCTGAGTTGTGTTTGTTTTAGGAAGTCTGATTCCCGAGATCGAGTGATTTCCGAATCGAGGTGTACGGGAAAGCGAATCCAAGGACGCGGAAGCAGCAGAATCCAGATCAAGGACTGTACGTGTCGAGGTCGACTGAGAAGCGTACGTGTCGAAGTCGTTGTCGAGCTCTTTGAAGACAGCTGTGTCGAGGTCGTTGTCGAGCAGCATTAACTTGGAGTTCGGTAAGGGCGCTTCACATTATTACTTTCGTAGTATGCTAGCGTAAGGGCATTTCAAATTCTATGTGGTTGTGTTATTGTGTATGGATTTACTGATTTGTGTCGAGATGAAATGTTGTGATATGATTGAGTTTTGCATGTATTTAATATGTGATTGAATATATGTCGTGAAGTGTGTATTGCATGTTGAATTGCGTTTCTTCATGTCGAGCTTGCTCTCTTATTTAACATGCGGTTGAATATCTTGTGTTTAACTCCTTGGATATCGTATGCGGCGAATTGTTCATCGAGTGAGCGAGCTAGGTGAGTCGTATGACGTTTTTGAGCCGTGACCCGGATAACTGAGGGTGCTAGGTCCCCTTTTTGTTTACGGGAGATTGACTAGACGTCGCCACGCTACGGGACCTCGAGTTGACCGGCCCTAGGGAGAGCGAGATCCCAAGGCTTTCGCTGACTTTCCGACATACCACACGGCGTGTGCATTCCGGAAAATTGTCGAGTCGAGAGAAAATGGATTTGTGAGTTGTGTCGAAGTTTAGAGTGAGATGGTCGAGTCACGCTTGGTGATTGTTATACTTTGTGTTAGCTTATATTTTTATGTCGAGCTTATCTTAACTTGTTGAGAAGTTGACCTTTCCCGTGGTGCCTTCAATCCATGACTGCTACCCAGGCGATGTCGAGGGCGCAGAAACTCGACAAGAGACAATGCCGAGGAGGAGCTCGACGAGGACCCGAGTGACGACCTCTATCCGTCGTGATTGTTTATTTGTTGGATGTTGGTTTTTCCGAGGACTGCTTCTTGTATTTCTTTGTGTTCGAGGTCGTGACCAGTGTTGTATTGTTGCTAGCTGGTCTTACTTTTGGAGCATGAGTTCGCCCCAGGTATGATGGCTCTTTGAAGTTGTCATACCTTAGGTGTATTTTCTTTGCACATTTGCTACTCAGTATTTTGTATACATTATTATTCGAGTGATATATATATGTGTATGTTATGCATGTATGTTTTATTAGAATTTAAGTCTTGTGTCTTAGTTGCACCATGTTTCGAAAAGCTGTAATTACTCTGATGTGCACGAGTTGGTTTTATAAAAAAAAAAAAAATATATATCGTATTTTTAAAAGGCACAAGAGTTTTGTTTTTAAAACACATCTCATATAAGTTTTTGTTTGAGCTTGGGGGGTTGAGCTCAGAACTCGAGCCTCGGTATATTGAGCTCTGAGCGTCCTAAACGGTCGTTACATCGTTGGTATCGTGAGCGCTTTGGCTCGACCGAGCCGTGCATAGGAATTTGACCGTCAACCGTGGTTTCGGGTTATGTGTAAGGTACCTAGTTGTTTTGTGTTGTTTGTTGTTTGATTAAGTGAAGCACTCATTGCTTGAGAAATTGTTTGAACTGTTTCTTGCTTGAAGCACTGTGTTCTAACACATCCTTGTGTGAGATTCGACAGGTTTTGAACTTTGTGGAATCTAATGCCACCTCGTAGGAATACGACATCCGCAACCGAACGCCGACATGGAACGAGCTATTCAAGCTATGACCGAGATGGCGGCACCATGGCTCAACAATCACCGCCGTGAACTCAACAGCTAACGCGATGGCTCAACAGACGGCGTTGACTCAAAGCAGAACTTGCAAAGAACAGAAAGCGTAACTTAAATGTCGGAGAGGATTGGCCGACTTTAGGAAGCATGATCCACCAAGTTCTACGGTGAGCCAAACTGGATAAAGCCGATCTTTGGATGCAAGAGATCGAGAAGATCTTTGAGGCACTCCATTGCGGGACAACGTGAAGGTCGACTATGCCACTTACTTACCGCTAGGAGACGCAGAGTATTGGTGGAGAGGAGTGAAGCAACGCTTATAGCGTAACATCGCGAGATGACCGGGAGCTTTTTCGTGAAAGGTTTTTGGACAAGTACTTCCTGACATCGCCGAGCCGAGAAGGAGCAGGAATTTCTTCAATCGCAGAAGGCAACTCGACTGTCCGAGTATGCGCCAAGTTCGAATCGTTAGCGAGGTATTTCAGTCCATTTCGTGACCGAAAGTTGACCAGAGATGGTTAAGTGAGAGATTCCAACGGGATTGAGATTCGACATTCAAGTCGGTGGTGTCGCTGAGGATCGTAAATCTCCAAGAGCCGATTGATCGATGTGTCGAGGTAGAAGGAGTGAGGAGCCACAAGAAGAAGATCAGGCTGACCGGTGAGACACCGCAGTGCGGGGCGTAGATTTGCAAAGCGGAAACTACCGCGAAGAGGCCGACGACTCGGGAACGACAACAGGGACAAGATCGTCCGATGACCCAAGTACCGAGGAGTGGAGGTCACCCAGTGTCGAGGTGATTTGCTACCGATGTGGAAAGCCGGGCATTACGCGAGTAATCGTACTCGTGAGGGAGGAGGTGTGTTTTAATTGCAAGAAGCCAGGCATTTTGCTAAGGATTGTCCTACACCTAAAGTCGAACCGACTATGCTTGCGGCAAAGGCCAAAGGAAAGCGTCAGTGGCTAAAGGCGAGTTTTGCATGATGAGTGGCGAGGAAGCGAGCGATGATCTTATCCAAGGTGAATGTGAGATCGAGGGTAAATCCTTATCCGTTCTTTTTGATTCGCAACCCATTCCTTCATTTCTTCCGATTGTGTGAACCTTTTGAACTTGACTGTGATCGCTTTCTGCTTAAATTAGTAGTTACAACCCCAAATGCTAAAACCTTAGTCACAAACACCGCATGTCTTAATTGTGTAGTGATTATTCGTAGTAGAAAGTTAGTGGTCAATTTGGTTTGTTTGCCTCTTAAGGGCTTAGATGTCATCCTCGGGATGGATTGGTTGTCACACCACCATGTCCTTTTGGACTGTGCCCGTAAAGCGTAATTTTTCCAGACCTTGGAGTCTCCAATTTTCTTTCTCGCCAACGTATTGGAGTTTCTTTGAAAGAAGGAACTAGGGAATACATGTATCTAGCTAGTTCGGAAGTTTTCCAGATCGGCGTGAAGAATGTTCCAGTGTGTGATTTTGAGGACGTTTTCCGAAGACGCGTGCGGGATTACCACCAAGACGAGAGGTCGAGTTCTCCATCGACCCGATTCCAGGAAGACCGATTTCAAAGCGCCGTGATGTCTCCTGCCGAGATGAAAGAGTCAAGTCCCGGATCGAACACTTGGAGTCGAAGCAATTCATACGACCGAGCGTGTCACCGTGGGGAGCTCCTGGTTAAGAAGAAGGATGGACGATCAAGGCTGTGCGTGGATTAGCGCGAACTCAACAAGATTACCGTGAAGAACCGGTATCCCTTACCACGTATTGACGACGACTTGATGGACCAACCGTGGAGCGGCGATCTTTCCAAGATAGACTTGAAGTCCGCTACCATCGATTCGCGTGAAGGAGGAAGATGTCGCCAAAACAGCCTTTCAGGACTAGATACGGTCACTACGAGTACTTGGTGATGCCGTTTGAGTGACGAATCGCCACCGTGTTTATGGACTACATGAACAGGATTTTCCATTCGCTTTTGGATCGTGTTCATCGCATATTGATTTACTCGAGGAACCGAGAAGAGCACGCAGAACACCTATGTCGAGTACTACAGATATTACGAGATAAGCAACTCTATGCCAACCTGTCAAGTGTGAATTTTGGCTTGAAGAGGTGAATTTTCTTGGTCACGTGATTTCCAGAAGGGATAGATCCAATTAAGATTGAGCGGTGATAGCATGGGAACAAACAAGACGATCGAGTTTTGTCGGCTTAGCGTGATATTACCGAAGATTCATTGAAGGTTTCTCGAAGATTGTCGCGCCTCTTACACGATCGACGAGGAAGGATCAACCTTTGCTTGACCGAGGAGCTGAAGCCGCCAACGATCAAGGAGCTTTTGACGACATTTTGCCTCAACCCGAAGAGCCTTTCGAGGTGTATTGTGATGCGTCACACCAGGGATTGGGATGCGTCTTTGATGCAACATCGGAAGGTGGTCGCAGATGCTTCAAGACAAGATTCACGAGGAACTACCCTACTCACGACTTGGAGCTAGCGCAGAGTTTTTGCAGATATGGAGGCACTACCTTTATGGGAGCACTCATCGCTTTCGGCCGATCACAAGAGCTTGAAGTACCGTCGAAAAGAGCTCAACATGCGCCAACGTAGATGGACAGATTTCAAGGACTACGACTTTACGTTGGAATACCATCCCGTGCTAACGTAGTAGCAGATGCGCTGAGCAGAAGAGCGCTTAACCTCTGTGAATGATGATCAAGGAGTTGGAGATGCTCGAGAAGTTCCGAGATTTGAAGTTGAGTGTCGTTTCACCAGTGGAAGCCGAGATTTGGTATGCTTACCATTTCTAAATTGTTGGACGAGATCCGAGACCGTTCATGACGAGCTCGCAAGAGAAGATTCGATTGATAGCGCAAGGAAGGCGAGACGACATCTTGAGGTGCAATGGCCGAGTGTGCGTTTAACGATCCGAGCCGAGGAAGTTGATTCTCGACTAAGCGCATAAGAGCAACTTTAGTATTCATCCCGAGTTACGAAGATGTATCAAGACTTGAAGAAGCATTTTGGTGGTCCTGAATGAAGCAAGTGGCCGAGCACGTAGCTTCATGTTTGGCGTGTCGTGCCGGCGTGGAGCACCAACGACCATGAATGCTACAATCGCTGACGTACATGGAAATGGGACAAGATTTCCATGGACTTCGTTGTAGGTTTGCCGAAGACGCAAAGAATGATTCGATTTGGGTGATCGCTGACCCATTGACCAAATCGCCATTTCTTACCAGCGAGTCGACATACAACGTGGAAAAGCTGACGAGATCTACATCGCGAGATAGTACGACTTCATGGAATACCTCTTTCGATCGTGGTTCCGACCGAGATCCGGTTCACGCCTCATTTTTGGAGGGAATTGCAAGGAGCGATGGGAACCGAAAGCTCGCTTAGCTCGCATATCATCCACGATCGACGGTCGACCGAGAGAACGATCCAATCGCTTGAAGATTTGTTGCGAGCTTCAGACGTTAGATCACCGAGGAAGTTGGGACGACGCCTTACCATTGCGGAGTTCACATACAACAACACGCTTCATGCGAGTATTGAATGGCACCTTTGAAGCGCTGTATGGACGGAAATGTCGACGCCTTTGTTGGTACCAGACGGCGAGCTAACTATCGTAGGGACCGATATGATCCAAAGCATCAATGAAAGATCCGCTGATCGTAGATCGGACGCGAACATCTCAAAGCTCCATTGCAAGAGTTATGCGTACCAACGACGCCGACTACCCGAAGTTCGAGGAAGGAGAACATGTATTTCGAGTCACCCCACTACCATCGAGTTGGTCGAGCGATCAAATCCAAGAAACTTACCCTAAATTCATTGGACCTACCGGATTCTTCGTCAGATTGGTCCAAAGGCATATCGATTGCATTGCCACCATTCTTGTCGAACATCCACGACGCCTTCCACGCCTCACAATTGCGGAAGTATGTTTCCGAACCCTTCTCATGTCATCGAACCGGATGTGATTCAACCAAGGACGACCTATCTTTGAAGCGTTACTCGCAAGGATCGCTGATCTGGAAAGCCAAAACGCATTTTAACAAAGAGATCCAACTTCTCAAAGTCAAAGGGATCAAGACGGTGATGACTTGGGAGCTGGAGGAGAAGATGAAAATTCAGTACCCGAACTTTTCCGAGGTAAGATCTTATTTGCAATTTCGAGACGCAAATTTTTTAGAGGAGAGATTGTAACACCGAGTGACGAGATCGACATCGACAGACGACGACGAGCACCTCGACCAAGACCTGTGTCGAGATCCCGTGACTAGATCGCTTTGCCGAGATCATTTGTCGAAATGAGTACCACGTGCACCTAGCCGAGCCGAGAGTGTCGCGTCGAGCCGGCGAAGTCGCACGAGTACCGGATGAGACGCAAGTCGAGCCGAGGAGACGCGTCACGAACTCGCAGCCAGAACCTTGCACGCTTGCACGAGCACTCTTGTCGACATCGCAGTCGAGATGACACCTCGTGATCATTTCGAACGCTACTCATATTATTTTATTGTTTGTAATTATTACATTGTCACTTGTCGCTGACCGACAGAGTAGGTAATCATGCAGAGGAACGAGTTAACGGGTAGATGATTGATGGGATTGGCATCTTTTAGCTGGAGTTACGCTTATACCACTATCTCGCCACCGTATACCACGACCGATTCCCTCACACTCATTCTTTCTCTTTTTCTTTTTCTTTCTTCCTTCCTTCCTTCGCCAGGTTTCGTTGTTTTCTTCAAAATCTTCACCCATCTAGTAAACTGAGTTCCAAATGAGATTCGCACAAGCTTTCTTCATCGATTTTGTTCATCATCAACTCTCGACCCATATCTCGCCTGATCGACTATCACCGCTGAGGTATGAAGAACAGATTTTCTTTCATCTGTACTGCTTAGCGCTAATTCTTCTTCCATTTTTAACCGCTTTATGCTTCCAAATCATATCAAACCGATGGGTTTTCTTATTCACAATATTACCTATCTTTTTAACCGACAATTGGGCTTGTAAAACAAAATTTTCTTCCTCTCGCTTTTCTCGCAGAATCGCAAAGGCCTTTAGAAACCCCATTTTGGTTCTGCTCGATTTCTGGTTTTTCGCTTGTTGCTTCCGGTTATCATATTGTTGTTGTCGATCTTTCCGCTGAAGCATCGTATAACTTTTTCATGAAATTTTGATCAAATCCCTAACTTTGTGTTAGAGGAAAATATCTTTCGCTCTGAGTTTTATATTCTTCCTGGTTGTGGTTGAGTTTGGGAAGAGAGAGCTAGATGTATTAGAACCATAGATCGATCCGAAGTTGTGTTTGTTTTAGGAATTCTCGCTTCCGAGATCGTGAATTCAATCAAGGCGCATTTTGTAATCCAAGGACGCTGAAGCAAAGCAGAATCCAGATCGAGGATCAGATGCGTGTCGAGGTCGATCGAGAAACGACGTGTCGAAGTCGTTGTCGAGCTCTTTGAAGACACCAATTGTCGAGGTCGCTTGTCGAGCAAAGATTAACTTGGAGTTCGGTAGCGGCGCTTCACATTATTACTTTCGTAGTATGCCAGCGTAAGGCATTTCATATTCTATGTGGTTGTGTTATTGTGTATGGATTTACCGATTTGTGTCGAGATGAAATGTTGTGATATGATTGAGTTTTGCATGTATTTAATATGTGATTGAATATATGTCGTGAAGTGTGTATTGCATGTTGAATTGCGCTTTCATGTCGAGCTTGCTCTTATTTAACATGCGTTGAATATCTTGTGTTTAACTCCTGATATCGTGATGCTAATTGTTCATCGAGTGAGCGAAAGCTAGGTGAGTCGATGACGCTTTGAGCCGTGACCGGATAATCGAGGGTGCTAGGTCCCCTTTTGTTTACGAGATCGACAGACGCCGCCACGCTACGACCTGGAAAGGTCGCCCAGGGAGAAGCGAGGATCCCGTTTCGGCTGCTGGACTTTCCGACATACGGTGACGGCGCAGTATTCCGAAAATTGTCGAGTCGAGAGAAAATGGATTTGTGAGTTGTCGAGTTTAGAGTGAGATGGTCGAGTCACGCTTGATTTGTTATACTTTGTTAGCTTATATTTTTATGTCGAGCTTATCTTAACTTGCTGGTAGTCGACCTTTCTCCGTGTGGTGCCTTCAATCCATGACGTTACCCAGCGATGTCGTAGGGCGCAGAAACTCGACAAGAGACAATGCCGAGGAGGAGCTCGACGAGACCCGTGACGCACTCTCTATCCTGCCGTGGATTGTTTATTTGTTGGATGTTGGTTTTTCCGAGGACTGCTTTGTATTTCTTTTTGTGTTCGAGGTCGTGACTAGCTTAAGGCAAGGTTGTATTGTTGCTACAGGGTAGACTGGTGGTCTTACTTTTTGGAGCAAACTGGGAGTTCGCTAAGTACTCTGTGGTATGATGGCTCTTTTGAAGTTGTCATACCTTAGGTGTATTTTCTTTGCACATTTGCTACTCAGATTTTGTATACATTATTATTCGAGTGATATATATATGTGTATGTTATGCATGTATGTTTTATTAGAATTTAAGTCTTGTGTCTTAGTTGCACCATGTTTGAAAAGTCAGTAATTACTCTGATGTGCACGAGTTGGTTTTATAAAAAAAAAAAAAATATATATCGTATTTTTAAAAGGCACAAGAGTTTTGTTTTTAAAACACATCTCATATAGGTTTTTGTTTGAGCTTGGTGTGTTGAGCTCGGTAACTCGAGCTCGGTATATTGAGCTCGGTAGCGGTCCGGAAACGGGTCGTTACAATCTCCGACGATGTCCTCATCGCTGGTATTAGCACGCTCTTCGTCATCGCTTGGGTAACAATCATTGGTTGAAGGCACCACGGGAAAGGGTCAACTTCTCAATAAATATAGCAATAGTAAAGCATAAAGCAAGGAATAACAAAAGCACAGATTTCAGAACGCGACTCAAACTCTCTCACTAAACAGTTTCGACAATTCTGGAAAGTAACACCGATCCATCCACTGAATACCAGCCGTAGCTTTGGGCTCCACGACCACCCTAGGACATTCAGCTCCGGTTCCTTAACGCCACAACGTCTAGCTAGGCTGCCGAAAAACGAAGGGGTCCTAGCACGCTAAGTTATTCGGATCGAAGCTCAAAAACGTCACGACACGACACATCTCGCAACAATGAATAAATCGCCGCATAGGATAATTCAAGAAGCAACTCGAATAATTATTCAATCACGTATCAAATAATATTCATGTCAAGCTTAACACAATGCAGTCAGATCAACAGTATAAGCAATATAAGCATTCACATCATATCAAGCATCGACACCAACAACTCAGTTCATCCCTCTACAACTCAGTGGAGTTGGCAGAGAGGCAATCATACAAGTGTGGGGGGTTGGGGACAGCTATCAACCACTTACAGACAAGCCCACTAAATAATCATAAATAAAGTTTTAAGAACTAAAAAGTCGAAGGGGTACGAGACCCTCACTTCGAACCCTGAGGTTCTTAGACTTCTTCGCTTTAAGACTTGAAATTAAATAATAAAACTTATCCATGTCTAAGAGTTGCCCTTATCACAGTTGGTTGCTAGCGTGGTACCGCAAGCCTCGCGTCCACATAGCACGATCTCCGGAGTCGCAACTCCTATCACCACGAGTAACTTAGCACAATTCTATATGCTCTACTAGAACTTAGGCTCTCAAAACCTAACTCTTTTCTAACCAAGTATTCACTCAAGCATTTAATTACTAGCTACTTGAAAGAAATAGATTTTAAAATCAAAATCATTTCTTGAAAGGTTAACATAACACATATCCTTAATTCCTTGAAAACCTTAAAGTAAGCATACTTCAACTAACCATTTTTCATAAATTTCAAAAGCCTAAAAACACATTTATTCAATCATTTAAACAAGTTCATACCAAATAATTTTCCTTTCAACATCTCCTATGGCCTCTCGGCCATCACCCCCTTTTTTTATAAAAAAAATTGCAAAACTTCTTTTAAATTAGTAACCCACTTCCATTCTTATTCACAAAGCTCAAAAACTTCATATAACAACTAGTTCACATAGACAACTTAATCAAGCATCCAAAAAACCATTTTCACAATGCCAATAAACAAGAGTTTTTCAATAACTTTTTTTTTCTACCTCTTGAATCCAAATCTTCCACCAAATCAAATTCAATACAAGACCAATTACTAACACCAATTAAAAGAAAGATGCAAAACAATCTTTCCTCTCCTAGGGCTCACGGCCCTAACACCCTTTTTTTTCAAAATTTTGCAAATCTTCACCCAACATCAACAACACCATTTTGATCAATTCTTTTCCTTCATCAAATCACAATTAAACACCAAAAACCAATCATCAACAAGTCTAGGCATGCTATACAACATTTCAAGAGCCTTAAATTTCTAAATAAAATACCTAATCATGCTTCTAACACAGAACCATCAACTACAACAACAAGAATATCACCAAGCAAGATAGAAACAACAATTAATTGCAAGATTAAACATCAAGATCACATTACCCTTCTTTTTCCCTTTGACTTGCGCCTAGGATTTTCAAGAATAGGGACTTACATGCTCATCTCTTTCATTCAATCATAAACAAACACAAGACAACACTTACACAAGCATGAATCAAGACTAGAAAGCAAGAAAATTACAAGTAACAAAAGAGGGAGGGGGTGCGGTTTTTGTGCAGCAAAATGGGGGAGAAAAATTCTGTTTTCTCCTTACTTGGACGGTTGGAAGATGATGAATCAAGTGCTTGTTGAGCTTGGGTGCAAGAATGGTGGAGATTGGAGGTTAAAAATGCAAGAAGGTGAAGGTTGGAGGTAATGGAGCTTGGAGCTCTTTCTTTCTCTAAAAGTGAAGAAGAAGAAGATGAAATGGAGTTTGAGAGAGAGAGTCGCGATGGGGAGGGGCTGCATATAGGGTTCCTTTCCTTTTTATTTTACTTAAAATAAATTAAACATAGTTTAATAATAAGATAAATAAGTAAAAATGAAAAACTAGTTTTTAATCACACACATAATGACACCTATCCTCTTTATGAGATGCTAATCACATCATCTAATCCTACCCATCTAATCTCACATCTCTCATGATTACCCTCTAATTCTAGAGTCTAAGGGTACTTAAAACACGGCATCGAAAAACCGTGTTACCGAGTAATTCTCCGCCGATAATTCGCGAAAATTAATTTGACGAGAAATGAATTCACCGCGTGAAAATAAGTTATCATAAATAATAATAACAATCTAAAACACTCAAAAATATCCACAACAAGCTACGATTCGATTTTCATCGAAATCGGGGTTCATTTAAAATTTTATCTGCGGCAAAACTGCCCGGCGATTCGAAACGCAACGAAACTTCGTTAGAATTTTTTGACGATATTCAAACTATGAATTAATATGAAATATTAACTCTCAAATTTAATTTGATCTTGATTTAATTAATTCATTTACTTAGCGAACAAGAAATTGTTTATTATAGCATAAATACGACAAATTATACAATAATAACGCTAAATAACGCATCGCGAATATACGGGTGTTACACAAAAAAGGAAGAACACGTCGGAGCAAACGAGTTATAAGGCGTACGGAGCAAAGATGAAAGAACCCAAAGTAAGGAAACGATTGATCTTCCTCTTTTTTGTACGTGTACAGAGCAAAACTTGTGGACAAAGTATTTGTTTTAAAAAAAAGAACGAAACGCATGAAATGGTAGCGTTTTGGGATTTTTTTTAAAATGTCAACACTGACTCGCTGACTTGGCTCAGACTCGTAAGTCAGTCCGAGTCTACCACGAGTCCATCCAGTCCACCCGAGTTTGTGCAAAAACGAGTTACAGGGCGAGTCAGCTCGTTTCGTCCATGTAGAAACGTAAACTCGTAGAATCAGACGAGTCGACTCGTGAGTCTAACAACCTTGTAAGGCACCAAACAACACAAAAATATTTATTTTGTGTTTTATTTACAAAGTGATATGGGAACAGGACAAAATAGGTGAGGAGGTACATGAGAAAACACTGATTTCTTATTACCCACTAAGTGGCGAGCATAGGACCCTGGCTGGGTCAGCGAGTGCATACAATTTTAAAATCATCAAAATTATAACATAAGCATCAGCACAATTTTTTTTTACAAAAAATAAACAAAAACAAATGTTAGCACGATTTTTAATAACACAAAACTGGTTTTTGGACTTAAAAAAATAGAAAATTTTCTGAATTAAAAAAAATACAAGAAAAAATAACAAAAAAACATAGATCAAATTAATAGTGATCCAATTACAATAGAAAAAATTACATGAGAAAAATAACAGAGGTATCGAGTTAGGGTTTTAGTCTAAATTGAAGAAAATATGAACTTAGTAAAAGGTGGAAACAAAGACCGAAAATGACACTCAATAACCGGAGGAAGAGTGGGTCGAGATGCGAGACAGTGAGAGGAGTCGTGTATCAGTGATAGAAACTGAAGAAGCTTGTAGAAGAAGCGAAAGGAAGGATGATTAGTTAGTAGTTAATTTTTGTTTTCTGTTTTTCAGTTAGTTAACTACAGCTGTTGCTGAGCTGACAGTTAGTTATAACAGCTTGTATATATATATATATATATATATTTACACACAGACACAAAGCCCTGAGGCAGTTCAACTTTTCAAAGTTTTAATACAAGGGAAATCAAATACAACATCGACTAAGAATACACCGGAGTATGAATATTCTACAAGAACACTCATACCCCTGAGGTACTCCCGACAGACACCTGCGTAGAGGGCTGCTCCAAAAGTAAATCCTCAGTCAGACTCCAAAATACAAACGAAATATCGATGGACTCCAAAATAAGAGACACTAAGCTGATCGGCACACCTAACTCAAGCACCAGGAGCAGCCGACTGCTTCCTGTGCACAACCTCAAAATGGGCGAGTGTGTCCGTACAGGACATCAAAGAGTGGAACACTAGTGCAAAAACTACCTTTAATCGCGGTTTTTTTGGACTTTTAACGCCGGTTTTCAATCCGGCGTCAATGCTTCCGACGTTGTAAGTGTAAACATGTAACGCCGGTTTTTAAACCGCGGTTATAAGTAAGTTTTAATCGCGGTTTTTAACAAAACCGGCGTTAAATCCTGACGTAAAAGGATCAAAAAAATTAAAAAAACGAAAAAAATACTTATAACCGTGGTTGTTTAGGAAAACCGGCGCCGTAGGTCACTTTTAACCGCGGTTTTTTAACAAAACCGGCGCCGTATGTCACTTTGAAAATAGGAAATAAAAAAAAGTTATAACCGCGGTTTTTTATTGAAAACCGACGTCGTAGGTCACTTTTGACCGCGGTTTTATAACAAAACCGGCGCCGTATGTCACTTTGAAAATTTGAAAAAACAGCTTTTAACCGCGGTTTCTGAAACCGCGCCAGAGGTCCTTTAACCGCGGTTTTTAACAAAACCGGCGCCAGTATGTCACTTTGAAAATATGAAATAAAAAGTTATAACGCGGTTTTTAGTGAAAACCGATGTCAGAGGTCACTTTTGACCGCGGTTTTATAACAAAACCGGCCGTATGTCACTTTGAAAATTTGAAAAACGAAAACAGCTTTTAACTGCGGGTTTTGAGCCAACCGACGTGAGTCGCTTTTAACCGCGGTTTTTTAGGAAAACCGGCGCCGTAGGTATAATTTTTTTTTATACATTTTTTTAAATTTCCCGGTACCAGGATATAAACATTATCCACACAGAATTCACAAACATAACTAGTCAAAAGATTTATCCACACAGGATATATACAATATTCACAAACAGAATTCACAAAACATAACTTCCAAAACAAATAAAGGCATTGATCCACAAAGGCATAAAACATGATACATTTATCCACAAAGGCATTGAAGGATGTAAACTATGAAAAGCAATTAAAGGCAAAACAATTATCTAACATAAGCAATAGTACAAAAACAATTCATTCAAATTTTATCGCACCATGTCATTTTTTTTGTATTGCTTTTCTTGTTCGGCGTCTTGGTGGTTCTGGGTTTAGATTTTGCTCCTCAATCTTAGTCACAAAAAAGCGTGCCCAAGTTTTCCGAATCTCAACAATTTCTTCAGATCACATGGGTTACAACCATCGAATAACTACAAGTTCAATTCAAAAAAGATCTAATTAACTAACTTCAAATATTGTAAGGTATAAAAAAGATCAATTAACAAGTTAAGAAATGTTTTATTACCAAATCTCATCCAGATGTAATCCTTATTTTGACAATGGACAACATGGTCTTCATGACATAGTAGCCACACGCCCATGAGTTGTCTTGGTGAGGCCCCTACAAATGACAATATAAATTACTACAAATTATGTATACACATAACTAATACGCCTTTTAATACGTAAATATCATATAAAGACAACCTACTTACCATGAGTATGTTCCAATTAGGCTTCTTTTCTTGTCCCAGACCTTTTTTACTATTATAATCCACCATAGCTCTGATAAAATAATATAAGTTATATATATAAGATAAATACATATATGACATCACAAGTATGACAACTAAATTAAAAGTTTACCCCTCAAGTACACGCTTAATCTGTAGGCTTGGCCTTTGATGAGGTGAGCATATCCAGACAATGAGATTATATTTAGGACAAATGACAATCAACTGCCAATGATTGCTAGGTAACAACAATAAATGTATATTAGAAACACATAAAGAAAAACGTATGCTATGAATAAAAGTGTACTCACTTGTGCACGTGCGGTCCTAAGAAAACATCTTTGTCCTGCTGAATTAGCTTATCCAGTATGTAAGCTTGAACAGAGTCACTAGGCTGTTTTGGGTTGGGCTTGACAACCATCAACGTTAGATCCAAGAATCCATATACATCACTGATGTTGTTTTGAATACATATACGATGCAGATACCTAGGAGTTGAAACAAAATAATGTTAATTATATATAATTGATACAAAGGAGTTAAAAATATACAAATATGTTAATTAATACTTACGATGACCATAATTGCAAGTGTTGATTGGCAAGCCAGAATTCATCACCGAGCGACAGGTCCGTTAAGTCCTTCGCGAAAATGTAAAAAATTGGAAGATCATCATGCACTAAGGTAATCCCAACTTGTCCATTGGGAAGATCAAAAGCCATGTGACCAATGCATCTTAAAATGTCATCGTTAGGATCCTCCTCATTTTCTGGCGAACAACTATCCTTGGTGCTGACATGCACAGTGGCTTTAGGAGAAGGCACTATATTCTGAGTTAGTTGGGCTTCCACATCTGACTTGAACTGGGATTTGTAAGCTTCAAACTTAGCTTCAAACATTTGACTAAGGTCCTGCATGATCTGATGTCTCATGGCATCCACGTCCACTTGCTTTGACTGACTGCGTGAAATTCCTCCGAAGTATTTCCTAAAGCCCACACCTCGACCAGCAGTGCGGACACGACCATAGTGCTCGGGTGTTCCAAGGGCAGTAGTCAAGATATCTTGACGTCCAGTTGGAATAAAAGTACCCTGAGATTCATCTTCAACCAATGACTCCTACAACCAAATTCAATCACGTAAGTCGTTGATCACCGACCTAAATTGGTTACAAATCACATAATATTAAATAAGGCGAATCTGATTACATTTTAAGCAGCAACTGAGGCCACAACATCAGATGTATAAGATCCTGATGGTTTTGTTCGAGCCATAGCCCATAGCTCATACCGGTTTGGTTTTGGAGGGGATTCCAAGGCTTCATCTCCAGCCTCTTCCTGCAAGGCTTTCTTTCTGTGTGCTATTACATTCTTCTCAAGTCTATCATAACCCCCACGAGACAATAGGTGGGGGGAGATATTCTTTGCAAAGATTTGTCTTTCCACTTTTCTTTTTTTCTCATACAAATAACGTAACACACCACAAAATAAAATAAGTATAAAATTATATTAGCCAAGTTAAAAAACATAATTCAAACTAACCAGAAACGCTTCTTCCGTGCGGCTCCTAACAAACTCATTCCATATGTCCTCTGAAAGGAAATTATACTTCTGACAAGGATTTGTGCAACCATTTTTGTCTCCTTTCCCAAATATAAATGTCCTGGAGAGTTTAGACTTAAAGTCCTTCCAACGCCACCCGCATAGGACAACCATCGGTCCCTAAACTTTTTATCAAAGGGAACATCAAATTTATCCTACAATACACAACAAAATGGTGGTGTTAGTAAATACATACACACAAGGATCAATAAAGCTAAATACAAATCTGTATACAAATAGAGATAAAGGTCAATACCATGACATCTTCCCATATCATATCTTTGGTTTTTTCAGTGACATCTCTCCATTTAGGTATCGAATGGAGGTCTTGCTTAGTGCAATGTACGACAAATAAGTGCGTAAGCTAGCCGCATTATCACCATAAGGTCGCCAAGATCTGGATCAAATTCAATAGAAAACTTCGACCGGGAAGAAGTCTATTTTTCAATTGTGATGTAGTGGTAACACCTCTAGTCCTTTTTTTGGGGGACTCTGATGTGGATGGATCAGCCATATATGATGCCTGTTTAAACAAACAAACAAACAAATGTGAGAAACAATGTGAGATAATCTAACAAAGATGTATCAATATATATAATTATAACGGATAATCTAACAGATATTAATTATGGATAATCTAACAAACATGTAGTCACCTATAAAATTCTTTGACAGTTAAGTTTGAATGTCCTCCAATATCCCTTCTTGATGATCATCACGAGTGGCATATACATCGCCTACTTCATTTTCATCATCGAAGATGGGTCTTTGTGTTGAGAAAGAAGGGGTGTCATTGATATCTAGTGTTGAATCTTGATTTTCATCACTCTCATGCATACTTCTTCTTTGGAGAACCACAGACCACCTTTTGTTAGAAGGATCCTTGACATAAAACACTTGTTTTGCATGAATTGCCATGATGAAAGGCTCATCCTTATAACCTACCTTATCAAGATCCACCATTGTAAAACCTAATTCATCGGTTTGTACACCACCGTTACTGTTAACCCACTTATATTTAAAAACATGCACTTTGAATTTATTATAATCGATCTCCCAAATCTCTTCAATGACCCCAAAGTAGGCTATGGATGCCAGAACGGGGTTTTTATCCTTTGAACTAGAGAAATGCATAGAAGAAGCCACAACCATAACCCCACTGTTTTGTACGGTGCTCTTGTCATCCTGTGATTTTGTATAAAAAGAAAATTTGTTGATATCGTATCCTCTCCACGTCAAGACATTAAATTTAGGATCATGTGCTAGCCATGTTAATGTCTCAGAAGCAGTATCATCACTCAAAACATGTTCTTTAAACCAAGGTATGAATGTCTTGTTATGCTCCTTCAACACCCAATTTTCATTCATTTGAGGATTTTTGGCCTTGACATGATTTTTGTGAGCAGACAAGTAAGGTTCAACTTCATCAATATTATTCAATATATACGAATGTGCTTGTAACACTTCCGCTCGACCCATGCTCTTAGTTTTTAGACCTAGTGTGCCCTTACCTTCACATCTTCCCTCATGACGAGACTTGGGAAGCCCTACAGGTGCCGCTTCTGACAAATAATCTGAACAAAACTCAATGGCTTCTTCCATTACGCACCTTTCAACAATAGATGCTTGGACGATATAGATTCTTCACATACCCTTTCAATATTTTCATGTATCGCTCAATAGGGTACATCCACCTTAAATAAACCGGGTCACATACTCTAATCTCTCGACTACATGAACAATTAAATGAACCATGATGTCAAAAAATGACGGAGGAAAGAACATCTCCAACTGACACAAAACGATAGCAGCCTCATTTTCTAACTCGTCCAATTTCTGAGGGTCAATAGCTTTGCTACATACTGCATTGAAAAATAAACACAATCTAATTATGGCATGTCGAACATTTTTTGGCAAGATGCCACAAATAGCCACTGGTAGTAATTGTTGCATCAAGACGTGACAGTCATGATATTTTAAGCCAACTAATTTGAGATCTGTCATTGATACAAGACTCTTTATATTTGAAGAGTAACCCTGTGGCACTTTCACACCGCGTAGACACTCGCAAAACCTTTTTTTTCTCTTCCTTTGACAATGTATGACAAGCTGGTGGCAAATATGTCTTGTTATCTCTTGGCTGAGGAGCTAACTCCTCTCTTATACCCATGGCAACAAGGTCCAGACGAGCATTCACTCCATCCTTTGTCTTGCCCTGAATATTGAAAAGCGTACCGATTACACTATCAAACACATTTTTCTCCACATGCATCACATCAATACAGTGTCTTACATCAAGACTTGACCAGTATGGAAGATCAAAGAACACTGACCTTTTGTTCCATATGTTTTTCACAGAAGAATGTTTTTTCCTCTTGTTTTTCCCGTACTTAACATTGATGGAGTTCACCCGTTGATAAACTTCTTCTCCGGTTAAAGCTTTTGGAGCAATTTCGTTCTCTTGACATCCATTAAAAGCCTTTTTCAACCTGCGATACGGGTGATCACGTCTCAAAAATCTTCTATGCCCAAGGTAACAAGTCTTCCTCCCATTTTTCAGTTGAAAGAAACATGTGCCATCTTCACAAATAGGGCATGCTTTATGCCCCTTAACACTATACCCGGACAAGTTACCATATGCTGGAAAGTCGTTGATGGTGCAAAACAACATGGCACGCCACTTGAAATCTTCACCTGAAAACCTATCAAAGACATCAATGCCTTCTGCCCACAATATTCTCAAGTCATCAATCAAGGGTTTTAGATAAACATCTATATCATTTCCCGGTTGTTTTGGACCAAAAATCATCATAGATAGCATAACGTACTTGCGCTTCATGCACAACCAAGGAGACAGGTTGTAAATTACTAAGAGAACAGGCCATGAACTATGGATGCTACTTAAGTTACCATATGGATTCATTCCATCTGTAGCAAGTCCAAGCCTAAGGTTTATTGGCTCATTGCCGAACTCCGGAAACAATGAATCAACTCTCTTCCATTGCAAAGAATCAGCCGGATGGCGAAGCTTTCCATCACATTTCCTATCATCTGCATGCCATCTAAGGTTCTTTGCATCATTTATATTGGCGAACAGTCGCTTAAACCTTGGAATAATTGGAAGATACCATAACACCTTCGCAGGAGGACCTTTTTTGCTCACATCATCACAACTATCATCACTGTCCTTCTTTTTGTAGCGTGGTGTATTACACTCGGGACACTCTTCTTTGTCTTCATGCTCTTTCCAAGATAATATGCAATCCTTCTGACATGCGTGTATTTTCTTATACTCCACACCCATCGGACATAATATCTTCTTCGCTTCATAATTACTTTTCGGCAATGTGTTCTCTATCTAAGCATGTCATTCAACAGCTTTAAGCAATTCAAGAAAGCTCTTGTCACCCACCCATTTATCGCCTTCAGATTGAACAATTTTCAAAGACAAATTGACAACCATGTGAAATTTTTGCGATCCGGATACTGAGGTTCTTCCTTGTCGCTACATAGAGTTTCATACACATGTGCCCGCTGAAAAGACTACGTCCAATATCACGAATCATGTCCTCTAGTCGATCGTCCATATCTACATCAACTTCCTCTCTTGTGGACACACTTGGCTTGTTTAACACTTCACCGTGCCAGGTCCATGTCGTATATCTTTGCCAAATCTCCTCAACATTTAGTTTTGGTCCATTCAAACACTTAACACAAGGACAATAGAAAGTTGTTTGATTAGGAAAATTTGCTTGGGAAAATTGTAAGAACTCTTCGACCCCGCTCTTATACTCATCACCTAAACGATGTTTTTGCATCCAACTACGATCCATAACTGTGTTCTGAAATAATATACACACACTTTTAAATGCTTAGATATTTAACTAATATTGACATGTTTGTATGCATGAGTTAGAACAATTAATAGAAAGTTGTATGCACGCCTCAAAATCAGGCAATTAAAAAGGGATCAAATTGAGATCTTATTTGGCAACACTATGTACATAGAAGCGGGAAGCACCAGATATATAAACGAGCAAAGAGTTACAAGAAGCATTTACCTGATTAAAATGAAAAAGGTCAGCAACAAAATTACTGGGAAAACCAGAATCAGAAACGGAAGCACACGTCACCACAGGATTAGCAATCGCCAAGCGGACTCTCATTGTTCGATACATTAGATCTGCACACAATCAAAAGCATCACTTACAAAGAACAAAACCAATCCATCCCACAAACCCAACCCACATCACAAAAACAAAATTCCCAATTGAAATAATTTCTCATTGACCAGTTCATCAAAGCAAAAGCAACACTTCCCACGTCATAATTCACAAACACAACAATGGTATTAAAAAGCAGTCAAAACACACTCACTACCACCAACTAAGTTTAGAATAATAAAGAAGAACCTCTTTAATATCTATCACATAGTCCACATTGCTCATATCTAGCATCTCCAATTCCCTCATCTTCTCTTCCACCGTTCATCATTCATTATTATTCCCAAATCATAATTTATAAAACAGACCAAAATACACTCATTCACTACCACTAAACCTTGGAACCGAAAAAAAAAATGGTTTGCCAGCGAATCATACTTCCTGATACAGGGAGACACTCACAGGGAGACACACATCATATTTCCAGCGAGACACACACATTTATTCATATTTCCTGGTTTTTTTTCCAACAAATATCAACAAATAAAACCAAACGTTTCAACAGAATAGCTAGCAATGTAACCCAAAGAGAGAGAAGAAGAAGAAACTTACAGAAGAGAGAAGAAACGTTTAGAGAGAAGAAGAAGAAGAGATGGCGTCGCAGAGGAGAGTGGAAGGCGAGGAGAGTTGTTTGCTTGCCGCGAGGAGAGTGACGGCGTAGAGGAGAGTGGACGGTGCAGAGGAAAGGGACGGCGCAGAGGGAGACGAACGGCGCGAGGGAGACGACGGTGCAGAGGAAAAGGATGGCACAGAGGGAGACGAACGGCGCGAGAGCGAGCAGCGCGAGGGAGACAGCGGTGCAGCGGAGAGGCGGCACTGAAGGAGAGGCGAGCAGCGAGGAAGGAGCGGTGCGGCGAGAATGGCGAGCGGTTCACGAGGAGAGTTCGCGGTGGCCGCGGCCCGAGCGAACAGAGGGAGTGAAAGATTAATAGATATGGAGGGAAATTAATTTTTTAAGAAAGGATACGACCGCGGTTTTTAGCTAAAAACCGGCGCCATATGTAGAGATACAACCGCGGTTTTTAGCGAAAAACCGGTGCCATAACATACGACCGCAGTTTTTACTTAAAACCGGCGCCATAGGTCTCACAATTTTTTAACACTGACCGGCGCCATATGTCTCGCGTTACATACGACCGCGATTTTAACTTAAAACCGGCGAAATAGGTTTTGGAGATACGACCGCGGTTTTTAACGAAAAACCGGCGCCATAACATACGACCGCGATTTTTACTTAAAACCGGCGCCATAGGTCTCACAATTTTTTAACACTGGGTTAAACATATGGCGCCAGTTTTAGGGTAAAATCGGCGCCATATGTCTCGCGTTACATACGACCGCAGTTTTGACTTAAAACCGGTGCAATAGGTGTTGGAGATACGACCGCGGTTTTACCCTAAAACCGGCGCCATAGGTATCGCGTTACATACGACCGCGGTTTTACCCTAAAACCGGCGCCATAGATCTCACAATTTCATCATTTAATTTCAAAAATGTCACCGCGTTATATGTTACGCCGGTTATCCCCAAAACCGGCGTTATAAATATGTTTTTTAGGTTTATTTCGCACTAGTGGAAGGTACTATATAACTCGCACCTTTGTGACTCTAAGTCAAACTCTTCAGAGGGTCCTACTCCTCCTCCTCGTTCGCCATCACCACATCCTCCACCTCATCGTCTGCCACTGGCATAATGTCATCATCGCCATCGCCAACAAAGTCGACGGCAGGGATAGCGGGAGATGCATCCTCAGCACTGACCTCCTCGTCGGATGAATCTATGATCCATCCTCCAGATCCACACTCCGCTCTACCACAGTGAGGGCAAATAGAAGGATCTGCCAAAGGAGTAGGCTCAGGATAGGAATAGGATAGGCAGGAGTATACTCTGCGGGAGATGCAGGTTCCATAGTCGAAACCGGCGAGTCCACAGCTGCATGAGAGGTGGAAGCACCAATACCCATCCTCTTGGGCCACACGCTCCTACGAGGGATCGCGCGTAACGGAGAGCCATCAATCTGTGGCTCGCTACAAAAAGTAGTCCAGCGTGGTATCTCAGACAAACCCTCCGATGCTGAAGTGTCTCTGTCAGTATGTGCCTCTAGCCATGCGTCCATTATGCGTGTAAAAGGCACCGAGAACTCCATCACCCAGCGTGTGATCTCTATCTGCATGGCCCATCCATCTACATGACATACTAACATAACAAATAATTAACACAATAAAGATGCACCACAAATCTTCATTGGTTAGTCTATATGCTAAGGCACATGATTCCGGAATATCACCACACTTACCCATACCAATGGACATCAAGAGCTCGAGATTCCCTACCAGGCTCAATCACGACTCCTCGCAAGGATTTGTGTCCAGAACATTACTATCTGATGACAGACGCCCATTTTTCCACTTGATAGTTGGCACGTACTCGTACCTAGGTCTGGGTGACTCTACGACACCTCTCTTCTGGCATCAATATATGCATGAAAAATGCACCACCATCATCACAGTCATTCAGAACAACGGGATCACTCGCACAGAGTGTCCGAGATAATTAACTCTGGTTCTAACTCCCTTAGTTAGAATCCCGCATCTTAGTCTTGAAACCTCACTTCATATCCCTAAGTTTTCTTTCTTAGAAAATTCCTACTAGTTGCCAAAAAGAGCTATGTTGAGAAATCCCACTAGTAGTTTGAAAACAATTATTTTAATTATTCTAACTCTCACTTTATTCTTCTTAAAAAAAGGTGATTAATCCATTACTAGTTAGGGTTTTTAGAAAAAACCTCTTTAAAGAGTCTCCTTGATTTTAATAAAATACCTTTTAGTTTTATTTTGAAATATTTTGATTGTTTAACGTCATTACGATGGATACCCTAACTCACGTGCTCTCAGCACTTCCCAATTATCACAGTCATTAACAACACATTCACAAATACAGTTAATGATCAACAATACAACGATTATAATCATCAAGCATCATCATCCACACAAGGATTACAATCATGCATTATTTTAAACAATCTCATAACATAAGCATGTTTACTACTTCAACATCAAACAAAATATAACATAATTAACTTCTGCATTCACACACCAATAATATATTTTTGGAAGATGCCCTTACCTAAAAGCTTTCCTTCCATGTCAACGTCGTAAACACGATCCCTACTGCGACTACGATCACAAACACACGATCCTAACCAAACAATCACTTAGGGTTTAGCAAAAAAACTAGAACCCTAAACTCCTAGGAACACCTATGGCTTCCACCACTCTAAACCGTAAACAAACCACTTAAAATTCTAATTTATTACCCACACTCAAAGAGGTAAAACAAGGTTTGAAAGTACTAAACACTTTTAGAAAACTTTCAACACTTTAACACTAAAATCATTTTGGTTAGTATGCTAAGATGTGAAACTAGTCCTTCTCACAATTAGAAGGCCCACAACTTGATTTCCTCTTGGATTAAGTCTTTGTTTCAACTTCTTTTACACATACTAGGCTCATCCATTTAAGGAATTCATAGCCTTAAGACCTAAAGCTCTAATTTACGAAACTTAACTATCAAAACCTTGAAATTACTAAGCTAAAATCCTTTTAATCTTCAAAAGCACTTGAAATAAATTTTGGATCATACTCTTCTTCCCTTGTGAGGTCACGGCCTCAAGGATTTCATAGGAGGAACTCCATTTCTCTTTTTAAGCAAGGATCAAAGAGTAATAATCATGATCAAACATGTTCTTACAAAATCTAATTAAAGAATAACAACAACTAAACCTTTCCTTGACTCAATCTTTTTCTTGGAAACACTTAGGTTTTCTCAAGTTTAAGATCCTCATCATCAAGAGGTTTTAAACATCATTTTTGAAACTAAATTACCGTAACATGTTAACACACTGATTTGTCTACTTTTATAGGGCATTTTTAGTACTTAAACATATGATTTTGCACTATTCAAAGCACAAATGTACTCATTTATGTCCTATTTTGCAGAATTATCATAAAGACACCACTCAACAAAATATGCAATAATGGACTAAAAATTGGCAAGTTTTGGAGAGTTTTAGCACTACTGGATAAGTGGTACGACCTGATAGTCATTCAGTGCAGCCGTACCTTAGTTAGAATTTCAGCAGAGGCGTACCTGTTGGAGTAAGCCCTAGAGGCCAATGTTTTCCTTTGAACTTAGAATTTGTATCATGCTATTTATCTATGCTATGAGGCATTTCAGTTATTATGTTTGTTTTAACGCAATAAAGCCCTTGAGTAAAAGTTTGATTTTAACAGAACATCGAGTGGACGACTCGGTTGTGAGATACTATAGAACTTACTCTTAAACATTCGTGGTCAAGTATTATTATTAAAGGCAATAATAATACATGTAGACTATTATGTGTGTGGACTGATAACCTCATCTCTTAGGTTATAGATATGAGATATCAAGTCATCGCATAGGTACGCATTAAGGTAATTGTATACTGGATTGACCCACCATGAGAATACTATAAGTTATTCTCATAGTGATAATGGTGTATACCACCCTTCGACCTGAAACCACTATGATCCCTACATGAGGAGTTGAGTGTTTTATTGTCGTCAAACATTGTCTGTAATAGGACAATTATAAAGTCGGTTACTGGGCACTCCACGAATCATGTAGAGGGACATGAGTGACCTAGATGGGATTTGCCCCTCCTACATAGCAGGAGTAATATCTATGGGCCCCTTGATAGAGTATGACTGTAAAATGCATGGCCATGCTGAAATGAGTCAATATGAGATATTGATTTTATTTATTGTTACTTAGTCTGCTTAGTTATCAAGGAAGATAATATTGAACTATACAAGGGTGACACATACTATGTCTTGTGTTCAATATAGATATATGGGCAAAAGGGTAATTATAAACATGATCATTATCACGGAAAGGTTACGTCAAATCACTGACATTCTCGTTACTTGGATAGCAGTGATGTGTTACTAGACATCTGTTTTTGTTTATAATATTAAATAGTGATTTAATATTATTGTCAACGTTGCGGGAACTTATAGGGTCACTGTAACACCCCGTTTCCGAGGCGCTACTGTGCAATCCAATCTAATGCTGAAAACATTTAATGCTTGTATGCTTTCGGTTAAAGAGTACTCTTATGTATTTCGCAATGGAAAAACAGGAGTAAATTTTTTTTTCTTTTTCATATTCTTTCCTTTGAAACCCTTTTCAAAATGAGACATAGAGTACTACAGTTTTCTAAATGATGTCAATTCAAACTTTTGCAATTATCAGCGTATAATGCATCACAAATAATACTTCACATAACATAATCATTTCGCACTAAGGCGAGGTTCTCTGAAAAGAGTAATTACGAAACAATCAATACAAAATCCTAAGCTAAGTCGGGTCGACAACTATAACTCTTCTCGAGAACAATTTCGGAAGATCAAACACGAAGTACTCAGAGGAATCTTCCTCCACCGTTCAATCTTCAATGCTCCTAAAAGACGGTCGCAACAATACTCAACTCCATCCGAAGTGACATCCATAAGGACATCCAATCCAACAACAAGGTAAGGGTAAATCCTTTGTCCACGAGTTTATCATAGGCTATGTCGCATGCAAACAATATATACATATATAATACAACAACACGCTTTTATATACATATACATACTTAATAGACCGCACACAATCAAGATGGTATATCAAGCATTGCATGTGAGCAAACAAAACAACCAATGATCAACAATCAAGTCACTACAATATCAACCATTACTTGTGAGCAGCAAGTCTATCAATAGATAAGTGATCAAGTCATCACAATATCCAATTCATCAACAATTCCTCACATATCATAAATGCGGTTAGCTATGCATGTCAATGCAAGATGGCTAGTTTGTGTATACACTGCAGCCTTAAACAAGGTCGATGAGACGAGGAACTTTATTTCCCAACGCCCAAATCAACTCCCTACCAAGGGTATTGCCACAAAGGCTTGCCACACATTAGGCTTTCGCCACACGGGCATGCAAAGTGACAACTCGCCCTTTTGAAGTCCTCAAGACAATCAAACGCTCCGAAGTGTCGATGCTCAATGGTCAAGATACATCCAAACAAATTCAACAACATGGCATGCTCACCGTAGGAGCGCCGAGTAATGTTTTAATTAATCAATGCGGATCGACGACACCTCAACTCACTCACTCTACTTAGTGAATTTTCATGCTTCCAATTCTTATATTACCTAGGTGAGGTTGTACCAAAATAAATAACTCATTTAGCTTTGGGTCATTGGAACCCGAAGTTTCATCAAATTCTTTATCTAGTATGGTTCCATTTCTACTTATCTATAAGCTTAGGCTAGTCATACTATGGCTCTCATGCTTATTTTTAAGCCAAAATACCTTTAACAATTACTTAGAGTGCAAACACAGGACACAAAGTCCGGGCGTTCAACTGCGGAACGCTAGTCTTAATCTCAGATCAGAACTCTAGGCACGTAATGTGGAACACTAGGCTCAACTTTTAGGTTAAGGTACTAGGCACGCCATACGGAACACTAGGTCCAATCCTTAATCAAGAAAAAGCGCACGCAAAGCAGACAAGAAGTCCCAAAGACAGACACATAGTCCATATGCTCAATAGGAACACTAGGTTCCCTATGTTTTGATCTTTCAAAAAAAAACTCGATCTTTGAACTCTCTTTCTCTATTCTTATATCACTCCTATATATCTGAAAATACTTTTTAGTTCTAGGTCGTTGAACCCTAGTTGTGTTAAATAACACACTGGAAGAATTCCCAGGAAAGAGAGGTGGTGCGAACACTCTTAATTACCAAGTCTTTCCTAGCCAGAATTTCCCAGGCGCATCATTTAACTCAACCGCTTTATAAATCGTACTATTTATTTCAACTTCTTTTTTCTACTATCGCTCCATTGAAATTTCCTTGCAAGCTTTAGCTAGTTATACTAAAACCCTCACGCTTACTTTTAACTCAAATGCCTTAACAATTTGCTTACGAAATCGAATTCGCTTGTGAAATCGCATCGATTTACCGATGTAAATCGTCAACCAATAGCAATCGATCAACGCATTATTAATTAATCCATCATCAACAACAATATTTTCATATTCCAAGTCAATACCAAATTCCATTTAAATCCTACTTGATTCATGGAAAACAACATCAATCATAATGCCTCACAGGCCAACGACATGCTATAGCATTTCAACAAAGATATAACAATTCAATAGGCTACAACATGCTCCACAGTTTCATCAACTTCAAGTCTAATCAAATCACTCAAACAAGATTTAAGTCACGCAATACAATTCAATTTGCCACGCAGGGCCAAAAGCATGCTACAACATTTCCAACAACACATAAAAGTGCTACAAGTACTACCACACTATCAAACAATCAAACAAGCAACAAACAAGGCGAAAAGCCCAAACTCATTATATAAGAATTTCCCTTACCTTGGGCGCTTTAACAATCCAAGCAAGGTAATCCGAAATAATCGTCAAGTCGCACTTCGCGCGCGTACCTTAAGCACAAACCTTAACAACACAAACTTAACTAAATTAGAACTAAAACTTAGTCCTAATGCCCCTAGGGCAGCCACGGCTTAGGCATCCTAAAGCCTAGGAATTACTTGACTTAATCCCTAATTGGTGCTATCTAGCCATATGCCAAGGTACATATTCAAACCATGCAAGTTTTGAAACTTTTTCAAAAGCTAAGCACTTAGAAAATATCAAAACCCAAAACTTACCAATTGGAATAGTGTTTTTACCAAATGAATAGTGTTTTGCCAACTTTGAACCATTTTTCAAAGCTCTAAAACATGTCACAAAATTCTCGAAACAATTCTATTACAAGTTCAAAACAATTCTTGAAACATAAACTCAAACTTTTCCCAAAATCATACTTCTTTGAATTGTTTTACTAAATCAAATCATCAACCACTTTTACAACTATTTTCAAGCATAAATACAAGTCAAGAACAAGTTACAAAATATCATTGGAGGCCACGGTTTCAAAGCTCCAAAACAACTTCAAATTTTCAAATCTTTTAACATCAAAATCTTACAAACTTCATTCAATCAAAACTTCTTATCAAAACCAAACTTATTCACCACTTTAAGACACTTAAAAACAAGTTCTAACTCACCCAAATTATGTTTAAAAGTTACTGTTTTTAAGCCTCACAAACAGCCCCAAAATTCATTTTTTTAAACAATTTTCCAAAGCTTCAAACATACAAACCTTTATAGATTTAAAGTTCTAACCAAAAACTAACTTTCACAACACTTAAATTACTTTGAAAACAACTTAGAACATACCCCTCAATCATATTAGGGTCACGGTTTTGGTCACCCAAAAACAATTCCAAATTTCAATTTTTTCATTTCCAAAACAAATCATTCCATCACACTTAAATCTTTACATCTTAAACCAATTTTTCCTAACACCTAACATACTTAAAAATCAAATTAAAACATCCCCTAACATCATGTGAGAGCCACGGTTCAGCCCCCTTTTCACCAAATCAATTTTTCCAAAACTTGTAAACATAGTTATATGACTAGGATCCAAACATACAACTACTAAACCTTCAAAACTAACACCAAATTGACAAGAACAAGCCAAGAACAAAGCTTGGGACAGCCCCATGGTTTCGGCCAGCAAAGGGGGTTAGGGTTTCCAAACTCAAAATACCAAAATCAAAGGGATTCATGGAAGAAAATAAGGGGTTATGAAACTATACATGCCATACTAGCCAAAACAAGCACTAAAATTCAAGAATAGTTCCTAAAACCTTCAAAACCCATATCATGGAACCCAAGAGAGATGAGGAAAGATTTATGGAGCTTACCAAGAGTGGAGATGAAGATTGAACAAGAGTGGAGATGAAAGGAAGCAAAGATGCACACTTGAATCTTCAAAACTCCCAAAATCACAACTTTCTTTCTCTAAGTTTTTTCTTCAAGTTCTTCACAAATGGAAGAGGAAAATGGTGCTGGTGTGTAATGAGGATGAGGCCACGAAATTTCAGGGGTAGAATGGGAAGGAAAGGTTCATTTAGTTCCAACTTAACCAATTAGTTACTAACTAACTAAGTTAACTACCTACAAATTACTAATTAACCAATCATAATAAAACACATGTCATGGAAGGTTCTAAAAGTCCATATTCAGCTCCTCTAGCACATGTGCAGCTGCCATACATCCCCCTTGGCCACAGGTTTCGTTTAAATCACGTTTTGTGCTTCTCGCTCAACAAGATTGCCACGACGTTCTGGCGTATATTAGGAATTTAATACTAAAAACTCCCAAAAATAATTCTAATTATAACCCCACACCCAAAAATCACAAATATTCCTCGCGGCATAAGAAAAGTATCTATGTATCTCGTTTTCTCGAAATGCGAACCGAAACGTCGCAATTAGTAGCTCTCGGCCATAGAAAATACACTAAATATTTTCTGATGCCCAAAAATTCTAGAAAAATTACAATAAATCCTAAATATTGGAAAATGCTAAGATCTCAAATTTTATAAAATTTGGATCACGTTTGGGCATGTTTCAGTTAGAAACACACACAATAGCCTATCTACGGCAGAATTCAACAGAATTCTCGCAGCGTAATAAAAACTGTAAATTAGTGAGGATCACTAATTTCAATTTCTCTTATCATATAGATATTATTCAATCAATAAAATTATCAAAACAAAATCATTAAAATAATAGTCATATTAAATATGACATAAAACAGACGATTAATACTATAACTAAATAATAAAAATCCAAACTATGACTTAAAAATAACTATTAAGTCCTAAAATTATTTTTCATTCAATAAAATAATTTTCTTTAATCAAACAACAATCTTTCACATTTTTCGATATTAATTCATATTAAAAACAAGATATCGTCTACACTGTCTCTTAATCTGAATTAATTGTTAAAACAGTAAATTGTTCACAATAAATCTTTGTTGTTCTTCATACTTTTAACAAACCATTGAGGTCATGACTCTCTATGATTTATTTTCAAGTAGTTGGAACTACAAAATAATTTTCATAAAAATTGGGATGTTACAGTCACATACATGAGAACAGATTAATGGGAGATTAAAGATAAATGAGTAAGACTCATTTTATTCAGTGGTACGCTCTTATGACGCACCAGCGTGAGTCAAGAAATGTAGCACACGGTAAGGTACGGTGCGCTAGGTCAGTTATGGGTGATTCTATAAATAGAATCCTTAAGCTGAAGTCTAAAATACATTTTTGATACCCTAGCCGTACAAGAGACTGTGTGTGCATCGAGACTGCCGGTTCCGTTCGTCAACTAGCAGTGTGGACGGTGGCCGCTCCCATTTAAAGTCTGTTCGTGTGGACTACGTAGAGGCGTTATTAGCTGTATAACGTTCGTGATCATCTCCAGTTTTTGTCATCAAAGGTCTGCACTACAAGAGGTAAATCGCACAATCCCTGAATCATGTTTATTCGTAAGGATCTATGGAAGGAGAATTTTAATTTTTTCGCTGCGTTTAATCTGTTTATATGTACGATTTCCTAACAGTGGTATCAAAGCCACTTGCGAAACCATGATTCGGTTTTCTGTGATTACATGTATGTATGACATGCGTTCTTGTATGTTAAAATTAGATTGTGAATCTATTTGTTTTAAAATTAAATTTTGTATGATGATTGCAAAAACCAGATTAGGTATATATGTGATATATACGTTGCTGTGTATGATCTGTTTGTATGAGATATGTACGGTGATTTTGCATGTTTATTTGAATAACGATTCGGTTCTGTGATAGTGTCAAGGGTTGATACTGTGGGTCTTAGGGTTGGCGTTGTTGGGTCCAAGCGTTGGTACCCAGTGCCGTGTTGGTAACAACGGGAAATGGCGATGCTGTTCCTATGGCGTGAAGTGTTCATGGTCACGACGAGGCGGCACTACTCCTGCAACGTGAAATGTTCACGAAAATGTTCACTGAATCTGCGAAGCGAGTTATTTTGAAATTCAGTTTTACATTAATTGGCTTTAATCACATATTAATGTTAATATTAATAATAATAAATGTGTATTATTATTTTTATTATTGATTGTCGTTACTATTTTGTGATGCATGGTGAGTGGTTATGGCCTTAGTCCTTTTATTTTATTTTATTTTGGAGTTTTTAAAAATACGGCATGCATGTCGTGCCTCTCTCTTAATTCTATATGTATATTCTCACTAATGTAATGTAATGGAGGGGACAAGAAGGCAATATCATAAGAGGACCACATTGGAGGTCACGCTTGGAGAAGCTTGAACGTTCCTAGGTTTAGCTTAGATTCTCTCATTGGCTTGTGAGAATTAATGCGTTAGGGGCCATAACCACATCACATTTATTTTCTATATATGTATGAGATGCATGTATGAATATAGTAAGTTAAATAGTTTAACAAATATGTATGAGATGCATGTATGAATGTAGTACATTAAATAGTTTAACAAATGGTGAGACCTAATTTTAATAAAAATCCCTCAAAAAGAAATATTAAGTTAAATCTAAATTCCTTCCAATAGTTAGCACTCGTCAAGACTAATATCGAAAATGTGGGTTCGCCAAAGCAGAGTGCATTTTTTATACTAGTAAGATGCGATGGGATAAATGTAATGTCCAACTGCTATCTTTTGGGTCTAACTTAACTAAATCGAGTATAATATGATTGAAAGGTTTAGAGGCAAATGGGTTGGGAACTATCCATGCGATGGATTAGAATAATAGTTATTCACCCAACTATCCGAGAATTGTATGAGATACAATTGAAAGGAGTTCCTACCTAAATAATTGAATTTTAAGTGATCAGCCAAAACTGACTTAAAATAAAGTGAAATATGGATCTCGGCCCACTAGAAAATCTTCCAACGGGATTTTTCGAATCAATGTTGAGGGTTTTTGGTTTAAGTAAAATAGTGGGAGGCGTATTTAATTGAAGACCTAATTAAATATGTTTATTGCATGAAACTTATATTCTACATATTTTCTTTAATGTAGATTACCATGGCAATAAACACTCACAATAACTTACTGCGATCAATCCTTGAGAAGGATAAGTTGTCTGGAACAAACTTTTTGGACTGGCACAAAAACTTGAGGATTGTCCTGAAACAAGAGAAAAAGCTGTATGTTCTCAAAGGGGCCGTTCCCCAAGAGCCACTAGCTGCTACTGCCCCTATGGCTGAAAGGGATGCTTATAAGAAGCATCAAGATGATGCCCTGGAAGTTGGCTACATGATGCTGGCTACCATGAACTCTGAGCTTCAGAAGCAACATGAGAGCATGAAAGCGTTCGATGTGATCAAACACCTCAAGATGCTCTATCAAGAGCAAGCAAGGCATGAGCAGTTTGAAGTTTCCAAAGCAAACTCGCAGAAGGAAGCCCTGTAGGTCCTTATGTACTCAAAATGATTGGGTATGTTGAGAACCTTGATCGATTGGGTTTGTCCTTAAGGCGAGAGCCTGCGATTGATTTGACCCTGCAATCGTTGTCGGAGAGTTTCAATCAATTTGTCATGAATTTCACCATGAATGACATGGACAAAACTCTACAGAACTGTTGCACATGTTGAGAACTGTTGAACATAACATCAACAAAGGGAAAGGGAAGGCCATTTTGATGGTCAATGGTGGAAAGGGCAAGAAGCAGTTCAAGAAGCCCGTGAACAAGTATAAGAGCAAGGGCAAGGATAATAACAAGTCTAAACCTGCCACTTATGCTTTGAAGCCTAAGGGTGGTGTGGCTAAAGAGGGCAATTGCTTCCACTACGGTAAGACTGGACATTGGAAGAGGAACTACCCAAAGTACTTAGAAGAAAAGAAGACGGGAAGCGAGACTTCCACCTCAGGTATTTTTGTTATAGAAGTCAATTTATCTACTTCTACATCATGGGTATTAGATATTGGATGTGGGTCTCACATTTGTACTAATGTGCAGGAACTCAAAAGGAGTTGATCGTTGGCAAAGGGCGAAGTTGATCTACAAGTTGGCAATGAAGCAAAAGTTGCTGCTTTAGCTGTGGGAACTTATATGTTGACTTTGCCCAGTGGGCTTATTATTTAGTTAGAGAACTATTATTTTGTGCCTGCAATTAGCAGGAATATTATTTTCGCTTCTTGTTTGGACAAGTTTGGTTTTTCATTTATAATAAAAGACAAATGTTGTTCCATTTATTTAAATGATATTTTCTATGCTAGTGCTCAAATGAGTAATGGACTTTATGTCCTTGATCTCAAAACGCCCATTTATAACATTGATACTAAAAGGATAAAACCAAACGAGTTGAATTTTACTTATCTTTGGCATTTGTCGTTTAGGCCACATAAATGAGAAGTGTATTTCCAAACTCCATAAAGATGGATTCTTGGACTCTTTTGATTATGGATCATTTGAGCCATATGAATCTTGTTTATTAGGAAAGAGGACAAAAATCCCATTCATAAGAAAAGGTGAAAGGGCTAGTGATCTTTTGGGCCTTATACATACAGATGTATATGGACCACTAAACACATCAGCCAGAGGAGGTTTTCAGTACTTCATCACATTTACTGATGATTATAGTAGATATGGATTCATGTATCTCATGAAACACAAATCAGAATCTTTTGAAAATTTCAAAGAATTCAAAAATGAAGTACAAAACCAACTAGGTAAGAATATTAAGACCCTTCGATTAGATTGAGGTAGTGAATATTTGAGCCTAGAATTTGATGATTTTCTGAAAGAGTGTGGGATAGATCCCAACTCACTCCTCCTGGAACATTGCAATGGAATGGTGTTTCTGAAAGGAGGAACCGAACCTTGTTGGACATGGTCTGATCTATCATGAGTCATGCGGATCTTCCAAATTCCTTCTGGGGACATGCATTATTAACTGCAGCTTTCACACTTAATTGTGTTCCATCCAAAACAGTGGAAAAGACACCATATAAGATATGGACTGGCAAGAAACCCAATATATCTTTCATGAAGATTTGGGGCTGTGAAGCATATGTGAAACGACAAGTTTCCACTAAGCTTGAGTCTAAATCTGATAAATGCTTCTTTATGGGGTATCCTAAAGAAACCAAGGGATACTACTTCTATAATCCTTCTGAAGGCAAAGTGTTTGTCGCTCGAACTGGTGTATTCCTAGAAAGGTAATTCGTTTCCAAAGGAATCAGTGGGAGGAAAGTAGAACTTGAAGAAATTTAAGCATCACTGAGTAGCGACACACAAATGGAGGAACAAGAGCAGCCTACACAAGATGTTGTGGTAGAACAGCTTGCTCAAGTAACACAAGACCAGTGTAGGTCAAGCAGGATACGTCACCAACCCGAGAGATATAGATTTCTCATGACTCAGCAGGGTGATGTATTTCTCATGGATCAAGATGAGCCTATGACTTACCAGGAGGCCATTACTGGCCCTGAATCTGAGAAGTGGCTTGAGGCCATGAAATCTGAGATGAATTCCATGTACACCAACCAAGTATAGAGCTACCTGAAGGGGTTAATCCCATAGGGTGCAAGTGGGTCTTCATTTTTGAAGACTGGCATGGATGGTAAGGTTCATACCTATAAGGCGCGACTGGTTGCTAAGGGTTTCAAGCAAATTCATGGTGTAGACTATGATGAAACTTTTTCGCCAGTTCTGATGCTTAAATCTGTTCGGATTTTACTTGCCATCGCTGCATACCATGACTTTGAAATATGGTAAATGGATGTCAAGACTGCTTTCCTTAATTGAAATCTCCTTGAGGATGTGTACATGACACAACCTGAAGGCTTTGACACTTCAGATGATGCTAAGAAAGTATGCAAGTTACAGCGATCAATCTATGGATTGAAGCAAGCTTCCAGAAGTTGGAATCTTCGTTTTGATGAAACTATAAGACAGTTTGGATTCATAAAAAATGAAAATGAACCTTGTGTTTACCAAAAGGTTAGTGGGAGCATAGTTGTATTCTTGGTGTTATATGTGGATGCTATTACTCATCAAAAACGATATCCCTACTTTGCAACAGGTTAAGACTTGGTTAGGGAATTACTTTTCTATGAAAGACTTGGGTGAAGCTACCTACATATAAGGAATCAGGATCTATAGAGATAGATCGCAAAGATTGCTTGGCCTGAGTCAGAGTACATACATAGACAAAGTCCTGAGACGCTTTAATATGCATGATTCTAAGAAAGGATTCTTGCCTATGATGCATGGCGTATGCCTATCAAAGGCACAATCTCCTTCGACTCAGGAAGAAGGGGATCACATGAATAAGATTCCATATGCATCTGCAATTGGATTTATCATGTATGCCATGTTGTGTACTCGACCAGATGTCTCTTCTACCTTGAGCATAACGAGCAGGTACCAGTCTGATCCCGGTGATGGTCATTAGGTTACTGTGAAGAACATCCTTAAGTACTTGAGAAGAACTAAGGATTCATTCTTGGTATATGGAGGTCAGGAAGAGCTCGCTGTAATAGGTTACACCGATGCTAGCTTCCAGACAGATAAAGATGATTCTAGATCGCAATCTGGTTATGTGTTTTGCCTAAATGGTGGCGCTGTGAGCTGGAAGAGTTCAAAGTAGGAAACAGTCGCTGATTCTACTACAGAGGCCGAGTATATTGTTGCTTCCAATGTAGCAAAGGAGGTTTTTTGGATCAAGAAGTTCATTACTGAACTTGGTACAATTTCTAGCATTGTGGACCCCATTGATCTCTGTTATGATAACAATGGTGACATTGCACAAGCTAAGGAACCTAAATCTCACCAGCGATCCAAACACATACTTAGGCGCTTCCATCTCATTCGAGAGATTATCGATAAAGGAGATGTGAAGATATGCAGAGTACCAACACTTGACAATGTTGCTGACCCACTTACAAAGCCTCTTACTCAATAGAAGCATGATGGTCATACTAGATCTATGGGTATTAGGTACATGCCTGATTGGCTCTATTGCTAGTGGGAGATTGTTGGTGTAAGCCCTAGAGGCCAATGTTTTCCTTTGAAATTAGAATTTGTATCATGCTATTTATCTATGATATGAGGCATTTCAGTTATTATGTTTGTTTTAACGTAATAAAGCCCTTGAGTAAAAGTTTGATTTTAACAGAACATCGAGTGGACGTCTCGGTTGTTAAATACTATAGAACTTTACTCTTAAACATCTGTGGTCGAGTATTATTATTAAGGGCAATAATAATACATCAAGACTATTATGTGTGCGGACTGATAACCTCATCTCTCAGGTTATAGATATGAGATATCAAGTTATCGCATAGGTACGCATTAGGGTAATTGTGTACTGGATTGACCCACCATGAGAATACTACATAGTGCATTATGTAAGTGTCATAAGTTATTCTCATAGTGATAATGGTGTATGCCTCCCTTCGACCTGAAACCACTATGGTCCCTACATGAGGAGTTGAGTGTTTTATTGCCGTCAAACATTGTCTATAACAGGACAATTATAAAGTCAGTTACTGGGCACTCCACGAATCATGTAGAGGGATATAAGTGACCTAGATGGGATTTGCCCCTCCTATATAGCAGGAGTAATATCTATGGGCCCCTTGATAAAGTATGGCTGTAAAATGCATGGCCATACTGAAATGAGTCAATATGAGATATTGATCTTATTTGATGTTACTTTATCTGCTTGGGTATCAAGGAATATAATGTTGAACTATACAAGGGTGACACATACAATGCCTTGTGTTCAATATAGATACATGGGCAAAATGGTAATTAAACACATGACCATTATCGCAGAAAAGTTGCGTCAAATCACTGACATTCTCGTTACTTGGGTAGCAGTGATGTGTTACTAGACACCGCTCTCTGATTATAATATTAAATAGTGATTTAATATTATTGCCAACGTTGTGGGAACCTACAGGGTCACACACATGAGAACAGATTAATGGGAGATTAAAGATAAATGATTAAGACTCATTTTATTCAGTGGTACGCTCTTATGACGCACCAGTGTGAGTCAAGAAATACAACACACGGTAAGGTACGGTGCGCTAGGTCAGTTATAGGTGATTCTATAAATAGAATCCTTAAGTTGAAGTCTAAAATACGTTTTTGATTCCCTAGCTGTACAAGAGACTGTGTGAGCATCAAGACTGCCAATTCTGTTCGTCAGCTGGCACTGTGGACGTTGGCCGCTTCCATTCGAAGTCTGTTCATGTGGACTACGTAGAGGCGTTGTCAGCTGTACAACATTTGTGATCATCTCCGGTTTTCGTCATCAAAGGTCTGCACTACAAGAGGTAAATCGCACAATCCCCGAATCATGTTCATTCGCAAGGATCCATGGATTGAAAATTTTAATTTTTCCACTGCATTTAATCTGTTTGTATGTGCAATTTCCCTACAGTACCCCCTTGGTCAGTACCACCTGGCGCCGATGAAAAAGTCAAGTATGACCAAGCCAAAGGCAGTACGACCGTACACAGATTATGTCAGGGAGTGCAACACGCATAAGTATGAGCCAACGTCGCAAGCAAAGTTCGGTATGGCCATGTATCTATCCGGTACGGCCGTACCCCATCCCAGAATGTGCAGATTTGAGAGCCAGATGACCTAATCCGCATCCCACTCTATAAATAGGCCCTCTTAGCCTATGTTAGTGACCTTTTGATGAATTCTCAAGTATTAGAGTTTTACATCAATTCATTTTCCTTCCTATTGATTTGTGTTTCCTTGGAGCTTAGTGCCAATCTCGATTCGCTACCGGAGCTTATGAGGACGTGAAGAACATGCTTAAGGATCATCGTCATACCGAAAGGATGTCCCGCTTTAGATTTATTCTCTTTGTTATGGATTTATATGGTTTTATGATTATGTTCATGTTATTATCATTGATTATGAGTAGCTAACCCATCACTAGGGGTGATGGGGGATCCTTTACAATACTTTTATTATTTATCTAATTAATTCTATGTGTTTCTATTAATTGATTGATTATTTTATCCCTAGCATGTTTAATCCTATAAGGCTTGATCAACCTTTAATTAGTTAGCTTAATTGGCGATAACAGGACTACAGTTAGTTAACGGATCTCTTGGAATAAAAGAACTCGCTTTATATGCCGGATAGATTATTGCTTGTTTCTAATCAGTTAGTAGATTAACAAACCCACCTATTCTTAATGCTCTTTCCTTTAATTACCTTCTTGGACTAAACAGAGTAATTAGTTAGGGAGAAGGCTATTACAAACTAGGTAGTTCTTAGTAATTTAGAGTGGGTGATTAGCTTTCAATCATAATAGAGAACTCGTAGTAATTAATTAGTGAATTCAGTAGTAGAGTATTGGTGAACCCGATTCCCCTAGACTTCCCATAACATAGTTAATCCGTTCTTGCATTTAGTTTAATTATTGCTTTAATTACGTGACAACTTTTGCTATTTTCTAATTACAACTTTCGTTAGCTTAATAGAATAGAAATCTTTAAGTCATTGGTACTCACACAATCCCTATGGGTTCGACATTCGGAGTCTTAAATATACTCCACTATTATTACGAGTTACGATCATGTGCACTTGCCTGAGCCGTAACAAGTTTTTGGCGCCATTGTCGGGGATTGTTTAGCGATATTAATTGAATAAGAATTTTATTTTCATTAGGCATTTATTTTCTTTAGTTATTTATTTTTTGTTTGTTTTGAAGGACATTCTAATTTGGTTTCCTTTGGTGTATACATACAAGGTCTCAACATCCTGAATTGACATTCGACCCTGAAATTCAAAGAACACTTAGATTGTTGCGAAGACAGCAATTAGCAATGGATAATGAGCTCACATTGAGCAAGTACTTCACTCCAACTACGGATGTGGTGGATAGCGTCAATTATCCGAAAATTGAGGCCACAAATTTCGAATTGAAGCCAGCACTAATTTCTATGGAATCTGCGGTGCAATTCTCTGGCTTACCTTCTGAAGACCCAAATGCTCATCTTAAGAGATTTCAGAAAGTTGTTAATACTGTCAAGTGTCATGGTGTGACACTGGAGGCTATCAAGTTAAGACTGTTCTCATTCTCACTGCAAGGGAAGGCACAATTATGGTTGGATTCACTTCCACCAAATTCTATTACCACTTGGGAGGACCTGAAAACCAAGTTCTTAAATAAGAACTTCCCCCCGCAAAATCTGCAAAGCTGAGAGCTGACATATCCGGGTTTGCTCAGAATGAAGGAGAATCAATGCATGAGGCATGGGAGCGAATCCAGGATTTAATTAGAAACTGCCCTCATGATGGTTTCACCAAGTGGCAGCTAATCCAGATTTTATACAATGGTTATACCATGCAAACTAGAGGTGTTATTGATACTTCTTGTGGAGGATCTTTCGGAAAGAAGACACCCACTTAGGCTTATGATATAAAGACTGAAATGGCTCAGAATAATGCTCAGTGGTCAGCAAGTGACAGACAAACTCGAAGAAAGAACCATTTATAAAGTGGAAGCCAACGCAGCTCTTGAAGCAAAATTGGAGGCAATGACTAAAAAGATAGAGACTTTAATGGCAGCGAAAACTCAGTCCAATGCAACTTCAGCTAATAATGACTGGGGATGCATGGCAATTAAAGGCCAATTGGAAGAAGTCAATGATGTGGGACAAAAGGATTTTGACCCAAAGACATGGATGCAAGAAGCTATGTTAAAATTTATGCTAAGGCACGGATATCCGTACATGGGAGTTTTAGCCGGTTTCATGGAGAAGACTGAAGAAAGACTTAAATCTATAGAAACCAAGGCAGCCAAGGCATCTTGTAATTTCTGTGGAGTAACAAGTCATGATTCTAAGGATTTCACTGAGGAGGTGAATTTTATTGGAAATAAGCAACAGAATGACCCCTGCTCAAGCTCCTATAATCCCAGATGGAGGAACCACCTTAATTTCTATGGGGAGGTTAACAGAGACCACATGGTCAGAATCAGAATACTTACAAACATCTGCATTTACAGAATCGTGCTCAAAATGATAGAAGTCCCAGTGAGAAAGACATCAACAACTTTATGGGACAAATGACTGAAAAATTCAATAACTTAGAAAAGTTTGTAACTACTAACACAGAAGATCAGAAATCATTGAGAGAACAAATGGCAATCTTATTAAATGTGGTGACTCAAAGAGAAAAAGAAGCACTTCCAAGTCAAGTGGAACCAAATCCAAATGAGAAGTGCAATGCAGTCTTTATGGCAAAAGAGGAACCAAAAGAGGAGAAGGCTCAAACTGAGCCTCAGCAGGTAAGTAACTAGTCTCCCCAAGGTTCTAAATTTTTTTATAAAGATAGGTAAACAAGCAAATTGTTAGAAAAACTTAGAAAATTGCATGTCAATATTCCCTTTGCTGAAATTGTCTTTGAAGTACCTAAGTATGTTAAGTTCTTCAAGGAAATTTTTTTTAATAAAAATAAATTGGAAGAGGTTGAGACAGTAAAATTAAATAAAGATTGCTCTGCCATTTTATTAAATAAATTACCACCTAAGCTTAAAGATCCAGGAACCTTTGTTGTTTCTTGCTCAATTGGTAATAACTCTTTTAAAGCACTATGTGATTTGGGTTCAAGTGTTAATCTAATGCCTCTGTCTATTTTTAGAAAATTGAATTTGTAGGAACAACAACTTTCTAACATGTCCTTACAGTTAGCTGACAGAACTCTTGTTTACCTAAGAGGGATAATAGAGGATATGCTAGCTAAGGTGGGGAAATTTATTTTCCCAATTGACTTTGTAGTTCTGGATATGGAGGAAGACAGAGATATCCCTATTATTTTAGAAAGACCATTTTTGGCAACTGGAGATGCTACCATTCAAGTGAAAAAGGGAACCATGACTTTAAGAATTGAGGATGAAGAGGAAACTTTTAATATTTATAATGCTAATAAAACTTCTTCCTCTAGTGCTTCTTGTTGTTTCTTGTAGGATGTGGAATTTAAACAGGAAAAAGAAAAAGAAGAGCAAGTTGAGAAACAAGATAGCAACTCTCTTGAGTAGGATAAAGACATAACCCCTTCCATGATAGTGGAAACAATCTATTTGCCTAAATTCAAAGGACTGTATGGGGGGATCCTATTCCTCATATATTAAATTTTTATGACTTGGTCGAGACTAACAATTTTGCAGGAACCACCGAAGGCAGAATAAGAATTAAGTTATTCCCCCTTTCTCTTGGAGGATTGGCTAAACAATGGTTCTCAATATACCCAAAATTTTACTTTTCAACTTGGGAAGAATTGATGGAAGAAGTGGATCATATCCAAGGATTCCGTCAATTAATGGATGATACTCATGACGAATTCACTAGTTTTGAATTGGATCCATCTATTATCTGGAAGGTGTCACAGTTACAATTCAAGGGAACAACATGGCAAGATCCTATTAAGCATGTAAGGCAGTTCTGCAAGAAGATGAGAAAAGAAAAATATGAGAACTTGTCTCCAGATGAAGCAAAATTGATGATTTTCCCATTCTCATTAGATGAGGAAGTCTAATGAGGAAGTCAAGTTATGGCTATATCTCCTACCGGTTGAAGAAATAGAGTCATGGAATGACTTGATAAAAAAATTTATTAGGACATTTTCACCTATCATAAGGGAGCCAATTTATATCTGTGAAGATTGTGGGTACATAATGAACCCACCAAAAAAGTGCTCAGGCCCTGCTTGGATGGACCGCTCTAAGGAAGGTAATTACATTGCAGTCTTTCCCAATGGTAAGAAAACAAATGATAATGTCAAAGAAGGGTCATTTCCAGCTGAGGACTAATTCTAAGTCCTCCGAACCGTTATGCTCGGGGCGTTAAACAAGCACTTACCAGGAGGCAACCTGTGTCCACTAACAATTTTCTTCTTATTTTTGTTTTATCTTATTTGTTTATTTTGTTTTATTATTGATTTTATCTTTATTTTTATTTTTTTTGAATTATTAAAAATACAAAAAAATGAAATATTCTGAAAAACCAAAAATTTTCTGGAAAACCAGTATGTACGGGCGTACCTTTCATTAGGCACGACCGTACCACATGGCTTCATCTTGAGAAATGCGAAGAGCTGATAGGTACAGCCGCACATATAACCAGGTACGGCCGTACCCCGTGTCCAGAGGCTTAATTTTTAAGGTAAATAGTGAGAGGTAAGGACGTACCATTCCCTCTTACGTCCAAATCCTCTCCACTCAAGCACCCTCTACTCTAAATTTCTTCGCATTTTTCATCACAAGATTATCCAGGTACATATTCTAAACTTATTTCTTGGATTGATTGCCTGTTTTACTGGTTGTTTTGAGTTTTGAGTTAGTTTAGGTTTTCAATTTCATTTAATTCTAACTTTAGCAATTTAGGAGTAGTTTTGGCTTGGTTTTGTATACTTAGAGACCCTAGGAATGATTAGAGACTTAAAAGCTTGGCTTAAAACTGGGAAAATCTGATCATAGGGTACATTTTTCACAAAATCGTAGCGTAGTATGGCCGTATATGTCAAGAATAGGCCGTACCGAAGGCCATACTGGCGGCCTTAGGGTTGAAGACTGACCATAGGTACGGGTGTACCTATGGCAATGTACGGCCGTACATGTTCATTAAGTCGGGTCGTACTGACCTTTTAAATTAGGGCGTACATAAAGATACAGTACGGTCGTACCACACGAAGCACGGCCGTACCTAACACAGTTTCTCCTTAAAAATCCTAATTTTTCCTATTTTTATTTTTGTAGGAAAATGTCTAAGCGCCAGAGAGGCAACGGTTCCTCATCTGTAGTAGCATGTGCCTCTAAGGCCGTGCATAACTATATCCCACTACAGCACAAGGAGCGATACAAATAGCTGCGGGATTTCCACGCCCACACACAGAGATTCTTGGATTGACGCCCTCCAGCAGGTTGGCCTGCGAGAGGAGGTGGAGGCATTGCTGTAGAGGATCGGATGGATCCAGGCAGCCTCCGTCTGACAGCCCACTCTTGTGGAGGCTGTCTTAGACTTTCTAGCCACCTGCGGCTATCATATAAGGGACAGGGAGCCCCAGCACCTAGACATGGAGGATAAGCCAGAGCAGGATCTGGTAGTTACTTTTTGGTTCCGTGGGACTCACCACGAAATGACCTGGCCGAGTTTAACATCTGGCTAGGATTTGAGACGGCAGAGACAGTTCAGACGCTGGAGTATTTGGGAGCATTTATGGAGATCCCAAAAGGGTGGCAGGACTCAGAGAGTTGGAGAGCTCTCACTGGGGATGCACATTACATTCTCAGTCGCACCAAGGCCAGCAAAATTAGAGACCCAGCTGTGTGGGCAGTGCACAGATGGATTGCCCATTCCATTAATGGGAGAGCCTTGAGCGACGGCACAGTCACCAGGCCGGACTTATTTATGCTTTGGGCCATGAACTAGGGGCACCGCTGCGACGTCGATATGTTTTTCTTGCGCACGTGCAGAACATCGGACACATAGTCTTGGGTTCTTTCATTTCACGTCTGGCAGCTCACCTCAGAGTTCGCACCAGAGCGGGGGCCGCATGCATTGAGATGGAGCCCATTGGACTTGTGACTCTCTGCAACATTGGTGTTTTGCAGAGACTGGGGCATGGTGAGTATGAGGCCGTCAGGCCAGAGTAGCAGTGGGATCAGGCTGCAGATTTTGTGCCTTTGGCATAGAAGCATCTATTACCACCACCACAGCCAGTAGCACAGGGCCACTCCTACCAGGACGTCATGATGCGTCTCGATGAGATGCAGACTAGCTTTCTGGAGCATAGGATGTGGGTGTAGTCTAGCTTTCAGGAGCACAGGACCCACGTGGACTAGCAGCTAGCAGCTATTTTGGAGCACCTTCATCGTCTCCAGCCTTATCCTCCTACTGAGTGATGCGGGATTATTTTTCTTTCTCTTTTAGTACTTAGGCTCTGGCTTGTGTATTAAAAAGAGATGTATATATTTTTGGCATGCTCACAGGATACATTTTATTATTATTGCTTTTAATTTTATTTTGTTGTTTTAATTTTACTGTTATTTCTTTTTATTTTATATCTAAATTTTTGAGTTTTGTGATGCACAATTCTTCCGCCCATTTACCAGCTTCATCGATATTGCGAGAGGAAACAACATACCTTGCCCATATCCCCATTCATTTTGCTCATGATATTTCCAGAGGGGTGTCTCTTTCCACTTTCTTTTACTTTTGCACTTATTTATTTTCTTTTATCTTTTTATGCTTGCTTTAACTTAGTCGCAGTGAGGGCGCTGTGGGAAATAAGTGTGGGGAGAGATTTTATATTTTGCTCATTACTTAGTTGTGCTTACTCCTTATAATTATAGAAGAACTTTAAATTTTTGCTAATTTAAGGGCTACAAAATTTTTTTCTGACAACTTGTGATTGAATTAATTCTATTGCTGGTATTGGAATTTGCTGAAAATTAGCATTGAAGTTCTATGAGTTTTAACTTTCTATATAAACTACTAAATGCGAGATTTGAGCCTGAAACAAGAGGCCACATCATGCTTTTGCCTCTTTTCTTTGTTTGAGTGATATTTTTCTATGAATTGTACATTCTAGAACTTGTGCTGAGACCATTACAAAGCAAATACGAGTTTATTTTCATATGAATTTGGAAAAGTCAATATTTAGGAATTTTTTAGGCTACTTCAATTTTGAATACTTGTACCACTAGTTGCCCACTTTTGTGCCTAAAAGTACTTTATTCAATTTCTTTGGTACTCTTCTTGTTATTATTGATTATACTCTATGAAGGCAACATTAGAAAATATTCTTTAAGAGTAATTAATGGCAAAATCAAAAGAATAATGTTTTGAATCCCTTATTTGTGCTTTATTTCCCCTCCTAGTTCTTAAAAGTTGTTTAATTGATGCATAAATGCATGAAAGGAAGAAAGGAAAAGAAAAGAAAAAGCATTGAAAAGAAAGAAAAAAAATTATAATTGTTTATCATGCTAATGCCTTCAGAAATTGCAAAAAAAAATATTGATCGAAAATTGGGGATTCTTGTCTGCTCTTTAAAGTGAAAAAGAAATAGGTTGCTTGTTTTGGTAGATTTGTTTCTGACCCTTTACATGACCTTTTATTTCTTTTATCATACCTGACATTATTACCTTGGCCCCATTACAACCAATGAAAGACCCTCATTCATCTTTTGCGTGATAAATAGACTCTAATAGTAGAGTTTTGGTCAATGTACAAGCCTATGGTAATGTCACTTCATTTGAAAAATCTGAGCATTAATGACTATGCCTATAAACACTTTGAGATCGGTGAAAGTGTAACTTGAAAACTACAGACTGTTGACTTATTTGAACTTACACCTCTAATTGGGCATTCTATTTATTGACATATTTTATGATATCATTTGTTGTCATACTTATGTTTTTGCCCCTATCCAGTGAAAATATTTTCTCTTACTATAGTTACCCAAGTAATTTGCTTGAGGACAAGCGAAGCTCAAGTGTGGGGATGTGTTAACACACCAATTTGTCTATATTTATAGGGCAATTTTAGTACTTAAACATATCATTTTGCACTATTCAAAGAACAAAAGTACTCATTTATGTCCTATTTTGCAGAATTATCATAAAGACACCACTCAAAGCAAAAGATGCGAGAATGGACTAAAAACTGGCAAGTTTTGGAGAGTTTTATCACTACTGGACGAGCGGTACGGCCTGACAGTCATTTAGTACGGCCGTACCTAAGTCAGAATTTCAGTAGGGCGTACCTCTTGGTCAGTACCACCTGGCGCCGATAAAAAAGTCTAGTACGGCCACGCCAAAGGCAGTATGGCCGTACACAGATCATGTCAGGGAGTGCAACACGCACAAGTACGGGCCAACGTCACAAGCAATGTTCGGTACGGCCGCGTATATAACTGGTACAGTCGTACCACATCCCAGAATGTGCTGATTTGAGAGCCAGATGACCTAATCCGCATCCTACTCTATAAATAGGATCTCTTAGCCTATGTTAGAGACCTGTTGACGAATTCTCAAGTCAAGAGCCCCTTTTTGAGAGTTTTACATCAATTCCTTTGCCTTCCTATTGATTTGTGTTTCCTTGGAGCTTGGTGCCAATCCCGATTTGGTACCGGAGCTTTTGAGGACGTGAAGAACGTACTTAAAGACCGTCGTCATACCGAAAGGGTGTCTCGCTTTAGATTTATTCTCTTTGTTATGGATTTATATGGTTTTATGATTGCGTTAATGTTATTATCATTGACTATGAGTAGCTAAACCCATCACTAGGGGTGATGGGGGATCCTTTACAATACTTTTGTTATTTATGTAATTAAATATGTTTCTATTAATTGATTGATTGTTTTATCCCTAGCATGCTTAATCCTATGAAGCCTAATCAACCTTTAATTAGTTTGCTTAATTGGCGATAACAGGACCACAGTTAGTTAACGGATCTCCAGGAATAAAAGAATTCGCTTTATATGCCGAATAGGTTATTGCTTGTTTCTAATCAGTTATTAGATTAACAAATCCACCTGTTCTTAATGCTCTTTCTTTTAATTATCTTCTTGGACCAAATGGAGTAATTAGTTAGGAAGAAGGCTATTACAAACTTGGTAGTTCTTAGTAATTTAGAGTGGGTGATTAGCTTTCAATCATAATAGAGAACTCGTAGTAATTAATTAGTGAATTCAAGAGTAGAGTGTTGGTGAACCCGGTTCCCTTAGACCTCCCATAACACAGTTAATCCGTTCGTCCATTTTGTGACACCTAAATTCAATAAGCCAAAAATCAGGTAAATTTAAAACTTTAAACAAACACGTGAAAACATACAAGAATTTAATACTGAAGTATTCATATCAAAGTGCGTACAATAATAGAAACAATTGACTCTCCACTGGCCGTGGTACAAAACTACAAGAGACTCGACAGTCTCTCCTAGACATCAGCAACCTCGCCAAGAGTATCTTCCACCTCGATCAATATCAATCTCCTCAATGCTCTCACCAACAGCTACGAATTCACCGTCTTCTAATCTCTAAACAACAATACAAGGATATACAGGAATATTGAGAGGAGATAAGAAACTCATAAAACACCATACGATGGGAAAACAAGGTAATATACAACACAATAACATGTTCGTCACGATCTGTACACATGTCGGCAGATCCATAAGAATTCACAACTGGAGGGTATGCTTGGCTAACGTACTCAACAATTTCTGCACCTAGCACATCGTACTCAATTATTTCCGACACTGACCCCCAACTTAAGATTAGCACCCTTTCAACTGTGAAAACTTGTGCAAAAGCTCACATGGTCCATCACAACTACAACACATGCAACGAAATCTAACAACATATAGGCCAATAGATCCTAATCAAGTCAGTATGCCAAGCAATCGTACTCAACTACTTCCAACACTTAGCACATCGTACTCAACTATTTCCAACACTACTCCCAACTTAAGAACAACACTCACCTGACCATGAGCTATTCTCCTTTAAACAACTAAACGACACAACTACAATATATGCAACTGAACAACACAACATATAGGCTAACATATCATAATCGAGGAGTATCATTCCCCAACTGTGGAAGCAACACTCAACACTGATCCCCAACTGTGGAATCAGCATTCACCCGACTATGAGCTATTCTCCTTTAAACAACTAAACAACACAAATACAACATATGCAACTTAAACAACAGAGTACCTCTCCCAACATTAGAAAGGTTTCCCTCTAACTACGAGGGCCTACACAACTAACAACATGTTACAACACTCAACAAGTTATCATATATTAACAGATGCTACAGCACACCAGAGCATAGCATTAAGCACATCATGATATCACACAATAGCACATGAACAACATATTATAGCATCATAATACACCCAAGCATCTTATCAGGCATCGCATGTTATCACACTCTCTTGATAATATACAACTTCGTACTAGTGTCGCGAAGGCGACCAATTATCATGTTATCAATTAAGTACACAGGCTGTCACACATAATCAATTCACCATGCATATACAAATCCATTGTCATACCAACAAGTCATCTATCCTAATATCACATGTTATCAATGAACCATTAGCATCATGAATCAATCCTAAGTTGGTCAATGGGTATACGACGCCTATCCTTAGACACCGTAGACCGTAACCTCTATCCTTAGGTGTTACTGACATCAACCCCTAGTAGGGTTTAAGGTACCCTACACATGTTAAAGATCATATAATACACATGAAATCCTGGTGATTAAGGTTTCATCATCCTCACCTGGCAAAACTCTGGTTTTGCTCCACTAGATGCTAGGCCGTACTCACAAACTCACAAATGCACGTACTTTGGAAACGAAAGTCACGAACACACTTCCACACCACAAATGTAAGGTTCTACCCCTCAATGGGATAATCACCTAAACTTGTCCACAAATTCCACCAACCACGCCCACGAGATCAACAATTCACCGGAAACACAAAAACACTGCCAGATTAGAATATGGACAACGAACAAACGACGAATAATTCATGGAAAGAATGAACATGGTTCTGGTCTTACCACACCAAGGATGGAAGCTATGAAACTACAAGCCTTGAAGTAGTTTCTAGCACTTACAACAGCTGAAGTTACACACTGGACTCCAAATTGCAAAGGATACACTGTTAGGGACCAAAACCACAACGAACGGTGAATTGAAATTAAAAGTATAGACTTTGGAACAGAGCCATACCACATGACCATATACTCACCAATAGAAAGATTTGAAGCTCTGGATCAACTCCTAACTTATTCGGTAGCCAGACTTACACCAAAACCTTAAAACACGAAGAACAGTTAATCAGGGACTAAAAGCACCAAACAAAGATCACAAGTTTACCATAAGCAAACCAGAAATCAGAGGCTTCCTCCTATATTTCGTGGTGCTTGGTGTTGGTGTAAGCCCTAGAGGCCAATGTTTTTCCTTTGGACTTATATTTTGTATCATGTCATTTATTTATTATATGAGGCATTTTCAGTTATTATGTTTGTTTCAACGTAATAAAGTCCTTGAGTAAAAGTTTGTTTTCAATAGAACATCGAGTAGACGACTCGGTTGTGAGATACTAAAGAACTTACTCTAAATATCCGTAGTCGAGTATTATTATTATTAAGGACAATAATAATGCATCAAGACTATTATGTGGGTGGACTGATAACCTCATCTCACAGGTTATAGATATGAGATATCAAGTCACCACATAGGTACACGTTAGGGTAATTGTGTAATCGGATTGACCCGCCATGAGAATACTACATAGTGTGTTATGTAAGTGTCATGAGTTATTCTCATAGTGATAGTGGTGTATGCCACCCTCGGACTAAAACCACTATGGTCCCTACATGAGGAGTTGGATGTTTTATTGCTTTGTCAAACATTATGCATGAGGACAATTATAAAGTCGATTAGCTGGGCACTCAACGAGTCATGCAAAGAGACATGAGTGACCTAGATGGGATTTGCCCTCTTATATAACAGAGTAATATCTGTGGGCCCCTTGATAGAGTATGACCTGTAAAATGTATGGCCATGTGAAATAAGTCAATATGAGATATTGATCTTATTTGTTGTTACTAAGTCTACTCGGGCATCAAGGAATATAATATTGAACTATACAAGGGTGACACATACTATGCCTTGTGTTCAATATAGATATAAGGGCAAAAGGGTAATTATACACATGATCATTATCACGGAAAGGTTACGTCCACAACACCGACATTCTCGTTACTTGGGTAGCGGTGATGTGTTGCTAGACACCGCTCACATCGCTTATAATATTAAATAGTGATTTAATATTATTGCCAACGTTACGGAACCTACTGGTCACACACATGAGAACAAAGCTAATGGGAGATTAAATAAATGAGTGAGACTCATTTTATTCGGTGGTGCATTCTTACGATGCACCAAATAGCGAGTCAAGAAAGACGATAACACGATAAGTTACGGTCTTGGCGAGAGCACACGGTAAGCTACGGTGCGCTAGGTCGGTCTTAAGTGAAGTCTATAAATAGACTCGTTAAGATCAAGTCAAAACACTAATTAAAACCCTAGCCGTTTCAAAGATCGTGACTTGCATCGTGGATCGGTTCCACGTGACGTCACCTAGCACCGTGATTCGAGACCGCCCCATTCAAGGTCGCTCGTGGTGGACTACATGTAGGCGTTGTTTTTACGTGCGGCGCTGGTGCTCGATTCCAATTTTCATGTGCAAACGATCTGCGCTACAAGAGGTAATTGATATAACCCTGAGTCATGACCATTCGCAAGGATCCATGGAAGGAAAAGTTTTAATTTCATTGCGTTTTTAATCTCTGTTATTGCGCTATTTCCTACAAAGGGTATCAGAGCCACTTGCGAAACCATGATTCGGTTTACTATGGTTACATGTGTGTATGACATGCATTCTTGTATGCTAGATTACGAATCTGTTGGTTTTATGGTAGATTATGAATCTGTTCGCTTTAAAAATTATACCTTGTATGATTGCGAAAACCCGGTTGAGCATATATGTGATATATATATGTTGCTTCGAATAATCTATACATATATGAGATATATATATATATATTGTGATTCTGTATATTTGTTTGATTCGGTTTTTGTGTCAAGTGTTGATGCAACATGTTTTACTGCGGGTTTAAGGATAGGCATCGATGGGTCCAAGTGTTGGTACCCAGAACCGTGTTGGTAACAACGTGAAACGACGATGTTATTACTGTGGCATGAAGCGTTCACGGTCACGATGAGGCGGCAATGTTTTCTGCAACGTGAAATGTTCACTGAAACGCCAGAAAATTTTTGCTTGAGCCACGCCCCGCCCATGGCGCCTCCCCTTGACCCCGTCTTTGAATCTGCGAAGCGAGTTTTTTGAAAGTTTTAATTTTTAATTAATTGCTTTTAATCACTATTAATGACAAGATTAATAGTAATAAATGTGTATTATTATTATTGATTGTCATTAATGTTTTTGTGATGCATGGTGAGTGGTTATGGCCTTAGTCCTTTTTATTTATTTTGGAATTTTAAATACGGCTGCGTCTGTGCCTTTTGTTTGGTTTAAAAATACGGCTGCGTGTCGTGCCTCTCTTTTAATTCTGAATGTAAATTCTCTTCTCATCTCACTCCCTTGTATGTAAAACGAGTACTCTCATTAATGTAATGAAGGAGACAAGAAGGCAAAATCATAAGAGGGCTACATTGAAGGTCACACTTGGAGAAGTATGATCATTCCTAGGTTTAGCTTAGATTCTCTCATTGGCTTGTGAGAATCAATGCGTTAGGGGCCATAACCACATCACATTTATTTACTATATATGTATGAGATGCATGTATAAATATAGTAGGTTAAATAGTTTAACAAATATGTATGAGATGCATGTATGAATTTGGTAAGTTAAATAGTTTAACAAATGGTGAGATCAACTTTAATAAAAATCCCTCAAAAGAAATATTAAGTTTAAATGCCTTCCAAAGCTGGCACTCATCAAGGCTAATATCGAAAATGTGGGTTCGCCAAAGCGGAGTGCATTTTCCATACTAGTAAGATGCGATGGGATAAATGTAATATCCAACTGCTATCTTTGGGTCTAACTTAACTAAACCGAGTATAATAGGATTGAAAGGTGTAGAGGCAAGTGAGTTGGGAACCATCCATATGATGGATTAGAATAAATAGTTATTCACCCAACTATCCGAGAATTGTATAAGATACAATTGGAAGGAGTTCCTACCTAAATAATCAATTTTTAAGTGATCACCAAACTGACTTAAAATAAAGTGAAATATGGATCTCGGCCCACTAGAAAATCTTCCAACGGGATTTTCCAAACAATGATGAGGTCATTGGTTTGAGTAAAATAGTGGGAGGCGTATTTAATTAAAGACCTAATTAAATATGTTTATTGCATGATACTTATATTCTGCATATTTTCTTAATGTAGATTACCATGGCATCAAACACTCACAATAACCTACTGCGATCAATCCTTGAGAAGGAAAAGTTGTCTGGAACAAACTTTCTGGACTGGCACCGAAACTTGAGGATTGTCCTCAAGCAAGAGAAAAAGCTGTATGTTCTTGAAGAGCCAATACCCCAAGAGCCACCTGCTGCTAATGCCCCTAGGGCTGAAAAAGATGCTTATAAGAAGCATCAAGATGATGCCCTAGAAGTTGCCTGCCTCATGCTAGCCACCATGAACTCTGAGCTTCAGAAGCAACATGAGCTCATGGAAGCGTTCGATATGATCGAACACCTCAAGATGCTCTATCAAGAGCAAGCAAGGCATGAGCGGTATGAAGTTTCCAAAGCCCTTTTCCAAAGCAAACTGGCAGAAGGATGCCCAGTAGGTCCTTATGTACTCAAAATGATTGGGTATATTGAGAACCTCGATCGATTGGGTTTTTCCCTCAGGCGTGAGCTTGCGATTGATCTGATCCTGCAATCGTTCTTGGAGAGTTTCAATCGGTTTGTCATGAATTTCACTATGAATGACATGGACAAAACTCTGCCAGAGTCATAAGCATGTTGAGAAGCTGCTGAACATAACATCAACAAAGGGAAAGGGAAGGCCATTTTGATGGTCAATGGTGGAAAGGGCAAGAAGCGGTTCAAGAAGCCCGTGAACAAGTATAAGGGCAAGGGCAAGGATTTAACAAGCCCAAACCTGCGACTTATGCTTTGAAGCCTAAGGGCGGTGTGGCTAAAGAAAGCAATTGCTTCCATCATGCGGTGTATTTGGACATTGGAAGAGGCGCCCAAAGTACTTGGAAGAAAAGAAGAAGGGAAGTGAGACTTCCACCTCAGGTATTTTTGTTATAGAAGTCAATTTATCTACTTCTGCATCATGGGTATTAGATACTGGATGTGGGTCTCACATTTGTACTAATGTGCAGGAGCTCAAAAGGAGTAGACCGTTGTCAAAGGGCGAAGTTGATCTACGAGTTGGCAATGGAGCAAAAGTTGCTGCTTTAGCTGTCGGAACTTATGTATTAACTTTGCCTAGTGGGCTTATTTTTCAGTTAGAGAACTGTTATTTTGTGCCTGCAATTAGCAGGAATATTATTTCCGTTTCTTGTTTGGACAAGTCTGGTTTTTCATTTATAATAAAGGACAAATGTTGCTCTATTTATTTAAATGATGTTTTCTATGCTAGCGCACAAATGAGTAATGGACTTTATGTCCTTGATCTCGAAATGCCCATTTATAACATCGATACCAAAAGGATAAAACCAAATGAGTTGAATCCGACTTATCTTTGGCATTGTCGCTTAGGCCATATAAATGAGAAGCGCATTTCCAAACTTCATAAAGATGGATTCTTGGACTCTTTTGATTATGAATCATTTGAGACATGTGAGTCTTGTTTATTAGGAAAGATGACAAAAACCCCATTCACAGGAAAAGGTGAAAGGGCTAGTGATCTTTTGGGCCTCATACATATTGATGTATGTGGACCACTAAACACATTAGCCGTAGGGGTTTTGATTACTTCATTACATTTCTTGATGATTATAGTAGGTGTGGATTTGTGTATCTCATGAAACCCAAATCGGAATCTTTTGAAAAGTTCAAAGAATTCAAGAATGAAGTACAAAACCAACTAGGTAAGAATATTAAGATCCTTCGATCAGATCGAGGTGGTGAATATTTGAGCCTTGAATTTGATGATCATCTGAAAGAGTGTGGGATCCTATCCCAACTTACCCCTCCTGGAACACCGCAATGGAATGGTGTTTCTGAAAGGAGAAACCGAACCTTGTTAGACATGGTCCGGTCTATGATGAGTCATGCGGATCTTCCAAATTCCTTCTGGGGACATGCTCTATTAACTGCAGCTTTCACACTTAACCGTGTTCCATCCAAAACTGTGGAAAAGACACCATATGAGATATGGACTGGCAAGAAACCCAGTATGTCTTTCATGAAGATTTGGGGCTGTGAAGTGTATGTGAAAAGACAAATTTCCACTAAGCTTGAGCCCAAATCTGACAAATGCTTCTTTGTGGGGTATCCTAAAGAAACCAAGGGATACTACTTTTACAATCCTTCTGAGGGCAAAGTGTTTGTCGCTTGAACTGGTGTATTCCTAGAAAGGGAATTCGTTTCCAAAGGAATTAGTAGGAGAAAAGTAGAACTTGAAGAAATTCAAGTATCACAGAGTAGTGACACATCTATGGAGGAACAAGAGCAGCCTGCACAAGATGTTGTGACAGAACAACCTGCTCAAGTAACACAAGACCAGCGTAGGTCTAGCAGGATACGTCACCAACCCGAGAGATATGGATTTCTCATGACTCAACAGGGTGATGTATTTCTCATGGATCAAGATGAGCCTGTGACTTACCAGGAGGCCATTACTGGCCCTGAATCTGAGAAGTGGCTTGAGGCCATGAAATCTGAAATGGATTCCATGTACACTAACCAGGTATGGACCTTGGTAGAGCCACCTGAAGGGGTTACTCCCATAGGGTGCAAGTGGGTCTTCAAAAGGAAGAATGACATGGATGGTAAGGTTCATACCTATAAGGCACGACTGGTTGCTAAGGGTTTCAAGCAAATTCATGGTGTAGACTATGATGAAACCTTCTCGCCAGTTGCGATGCTTAAATCTGTTCGGATTTTACTTGCCATCGCTGCATACCATGACTATGAAATATGGCAAATGGATGTCAAACCGCTTTCCTTAATGGAAATCTCCTTGAGGGCGTGTACATGACACAACCTGAGGGCTTTGACACTTGAGATGATGCCAAGAAAGTATGCAAGTTGCGGTATCAATTTATGGATTGAACCAAGCTTCCGAAGTTGGAATCTTCGTTTTGATGAAAGCGTGAGACAGTTTGGATTCATTAAAAATGAAGATGAACCTTGTGTTTACAAGAAGGTTAGTGGGAGCATAGTTGTATTCCTGTTGTTATATGTGGATGACATATTACTCATCTGAAACGACGTCCCTACTTTGCAACAAGTTAAGACTTGGTTAGGGAATTGCTTTTCTATGAAAGATTTGGGTGAAGCTACCTACATATTAGGAATCGGGATCTATAGAGATAGATCGCAAAGATTGCTTGGCCTAAGTCAGAGTACATACATAGATAAAGTGTTGAGACGCTTTAATATGCATGATTCCAAGAAAGGGTTCTTGCCCATGACACATGGCGTATGCCTATCAAAGGCACAATCCCCTTCAACTCAGGAAGAGAGGGATCGCATGAATAAGATTGCATATGCATCTGCAATTGGATCTATCATGTATGCCATGTTATGTACTCGACCAGATGTCTCGTATGCCTTGAGCACAACGAGCAGGTACCACCGATCCCTGATGGTCATTGGGTTCTTTGTCAAGAATATCCTTAAGTACTTGAGAAGAACTAAGGATTCTTTCTTGGTATATGGAGGTCGGGAAGAGCTCATTTGTAATAGGTTACATCGATGCTAGCTTCCAGACAGATAAAGATGATTCTAAATCGCAATCTGGTTATGTATTTTGCCTAAATGGTGGCGCTGTGAGTGGAAGAGTTCAAAGCATTAAACAATGATTCTACTACAGAGGCCGAGTATATTGTTTGCTTCCAATGCAAAGAAAGGAGGTCGTTTGGATCAAGAAGTTCATTCTTGAACTTGGTACAGCTTTCTAGCATTGTGAACCCCATTGATCTCTTTTGTGATAACAATGGTGCCATTGCACAAGCTAAGGAACCCAGATCTCACCAACGATCCAAACACATACTTATGCGCTTCCATCTCATTCGAGAGATTATCGATAGAGGAGATGTCAAGATATCTGCAGGTACCAACACTTGACAATGTTGCTTTGACCCACTTACAAAGCCTCTTAACCAGAAGCATGATGGTCATACTAGATCTATGGGTATTAGGTACATGCCTAATTGGCTCTAGTGCTAGTGGGAGATTGTTGGTGTAAGCCCTAGAGGCCAATGTTTTTCCTTTGGACTTATATTTTGTATCATGTCATTTATTTATTATATGAGGCATTTTCAGTTATTATGTTTGTTTCAACGTAATAAAGTCCTTGAGTAAAAGTTTGTTTTCAATAGAACATCGAGTAGACGACTCGGTTGTGAGATACTAAAGAACTTACTCTAAATATCCGTAGTCGAGTATTATTATTATTAAGGACAATAATAATGCATCAAGACTATTATGTGGGTGGGTGATAACCTCATCTCACGGGTTATAGATATGAGATATCAAGTCACCACATAGGTACACGTTAGGGTAATTGTGTCTTTGGATTGACCCGCCATGAGAATACTACATAGTGTGTTATGTAAGTGTCATGAGTTATTCTCATAGTGATAGTGGTGTATGCCACCCTCGGACTGAAACCACTATGGTCCCTACATGAGGAGTTGGGTGTTTTATTGCCGCCAAACATTGTGCATGTAGGACAATTATAAAGTCGATTAACTGGGCACTCAACGAGTCATGCAAAGAGACATGAGTGACCTAGATGGGATTTGCCCTCCTACATAACAGAGTAATATCTGTGGGCCCCTTGATAGAGTATGACTGTAAAATGCATGGCCATGCTGAAATAAGTCAATATGAGATATTGATCTTATTTGTTGTTACTAAGTCTACTCGGGCATCAAGGAATATAATATTGAACTATACAAGGGTGACACATACTATGTCTTGTGTTCAATATAGATATAAGGGCAAAAGGGTAATTATACACATGATCATTATCACGGAAAGGTTACGTCACAACACTGACATTCTCGTTACTTGGGTAGCGTGATGATGTGTTGCTAGACACCGTTTCATCGCTTATAATATTAAATAGTGATTTAATATTATTGCCAACGTTACGAGGAACCTACAGATCACACACACATGAGAACAAAGCTAATGGGAGATTAAATAAATGAGTGAGACTCATTTTATTCGGTGGTGCATTCTTACGATGCACCAGCGCGATCAAGAAAGACGCAGAACACGATAAGTTACGGTGCGCTGAGAGCACACGGTAAGCTACGGTGCGCTAGGTCAGTCTTAAGTGAAGTCTATAAATAGACTCGTTAAGACTGAAGTCAAAACACGGAATTAAAACCCTAGCTGTTTCAAAGATTGTGACTTGCATCGTGACTGGTTCCGTACGTCAGCTAGCACTGTGACGGAGACCGCTCCCATTCGAAGGCTGTTCGTGTGGACTACGTAGAGGCGTTGTTTTTACACGGCGCTCGTGCTCGATTCCAATTTTCGTCTGCAAACGATCTGCGCTACAAGAGGTAATTCATATAACCCTGAGTCATGACCATTCGTAAGGATCCATGGAAGGGAAAGTTTTAATTTCCGCTGCGTTTTTAATCTTTGTTATTGCGCTATTTCCCTACACTTGGAGCATACTCCGAAAGTTTCGGTAGAATCCAAGCTCATTCGGTAACCGTTCGGTCAAACAGGGGCCTAAAACAACACCGGATTAAGGTTAGGAATAAGAACCATAAAAGACATTATGAAATCATACTGGAAAGTAGTACAAGACTACCTAAGAACAGATCTTTACCTCCTCAAAACGGTGTTCGGAGATAAGCTTTAGAAAGCACGAACAGAAACAGACGAATCGGTACGATCGGATTGATGAACTGGCACTTGGAATGGCTTAGGATCACACTTCAAACTCAAGAGAACTCATTCATGGTGATTCAAGACTTGTTCAAGAGCTCCAGGTCGTGAGGGAAGAAGAAGGAAGTGAAAGAAATGGTAAGGAGCTGAAAAATGGACTTATATAGAAATTTTGCCACACTGGCCGCGCTCCACGCGCGCCTCTGCCGCCATATACTCGCCATGCGCACCCTCCTATTATGCTGTACGTGCGCCACACGCGTCCTGCTGTCCTTTCTTCACGCTGAAGGCTTCCTATGCATGCTTGCCACGCGTCACTTTCTCATTAAACCATCAGTTGATCCAATCACAAAACGCCACGTGTCACGAAGGATAAATATTTGGCGGTCCACCATGGTCTAGCGTGTGCCACACGCGCCCCAAGGCTCCTCACGAGCGCGTCACGTGCACCTGTGTTGTCCGGTCCGTTTTCGCACGATTTCTTCGATTCCGATGCTCGTACCACCCGGAACTTGATACCCTAAATTCTAAACACCTAGGACATCTAATTGACCTTAGAATTAAGGATTTAAAATTCCAATTACTCAATCGAACACTCATACTCGCTCTCGGTCACAAGTACACCAAAACCCTAATTCTACTTCGATTGTTCTCAAATTTTATGAGGCTTCTAAGACTAACACTAAAACCCTATCAAGCACTCCTCCACCACTCTATAACCTTCAAAACCTCACTAGTCTCATATTTACACTTACACAAGGGCACAGAAAGTGAATTCACCACTGAACAACTAAGTACATTGCCAAACTCCACAGAACACACCTAGGAACACAAATACACTTAACCCCACATAATCACATACTAAGCAAGGTTTAGAAAATCGAGGATATTACACATTTAGTTTAATTATTGCTTTAATTACATGACAACTTTTGCTACTTTCTAATTACAACTTTCGTTAGCTTAATAGAATAGAATTCTTTAAGTCATTGGTACTCGCACTTTCTCTGTAGGTTCGACATTCGGAGTCTTAAATATACTCCACTATTATTACCAGTTACGATCAGGTGCACTTGCTTGAGCCACAACATAACACTTACTAGCTATTTCTTTCTTAGGAAAATAAGTAAAGAATCATTTTTCCAACCAACAAATCAACACCAAATGAGTTGAAAAAAATTTAAAATATTTTTCTCCCAACAATGTATGCTCACGGTTTGAAGGAGAAAAAGGAGAGAAAATTTTTACAAAATCACTTCTTTGAAACCATGAATTCAACAACAACAACAACAACATCTACAACAACAATGAAAGCAAGATTTTAAGCTAGAAAATTTTGAATCATCTTCTTCATCCACCATCATTATGGTCACGGTTTTGAGAAAGAAAAGGAGGAGAAAATTCTTCAAAACTTTGGCTATTTGATCATGCTGACACATAAGGAAAAAAAATGGAAGAACCAAGTTTAGAGATCTCATCCAAAATTCCCTAGGGGTCACGGCTAGAGAAGAAGAAAAAGAAGAGAAATGTTTGCTCCAAGTTCACCACTTACTTGATTTTTTTCTCACTAACACTTATGCTTCCAAAAGTGACACAATGAAGGATAAATGAAACTAATATAGGCTTAGGAAAATGGGGGGGGGGGAGGCTACGGCCAACATAAGGGAGAAGGGAGGGAAGAAAATTTGGCCTTCAATTTTTATGACACAAGAATGGCATGACAAGCCTTAAGCCATGCTTTCACTTACACCAACCTTACTTTCTCCTACACCATCTAAACCCCTCCAACCACTCCCATCATCTCACAACTTTGACCAAAAGAAGCTTGCTCTCCAAGCTTACCCTAGGTGGCGCATATTGTTTAAAGTTTTAATTTATTTCAATTATTGAAGTTTGGATGTTTGGATTGTGCAATGTGATACTCTTAACTTAGCATTGGGTTTTGAAAACTATGTTTTGATTCTATCGAAAACCACTATTAAACTATTTTCTTATATTATAAGTACTTAGGGTTAAGGGTGTCACATTGCGCATCCATTTAAGTCAAATATCTTTCTTTCTTGATTTTTGCGGTTCTAATTTATGGGTGTGGGGTTTCCTTTCACTGTATTTTTTACCTGCTGGTTTATAAAGAGTACAAAATTAAGGAGGGTACATAGACGAAAAGGGACACATGGATTTGATTAAAAAAATTACACAGAGAGTTGAGAAAAAGAGAGATTGCTTTCTCACAGGGACTCGGGATGTAAATCATGTAATTGAGATTAAAGGAAAACAAGGTGGAGGAGAGTTATAGAAGATTGAACGAAATTCTGACTATAGTTGTAAATGTTTGGCTTTGAATATGTTTATGGGGAAATTTGGCTTATGGTATGGTTCTACCAATTTTGATGATCTTGAATGATCTACCAAATTCATCAAACAAACAAATAAATTTTGATGATCAAGCAATTATGAATCCGAACGAGTTACGTGGTAATCTCGTTTTGAAAACAACGGTTTCTTTTAAATATAACGGTCAAATACTCGACATGTTAATCGTTCTTTAACATTCTTGGCTTTTAAGCCATTAATTGTCAAGTCTTATGTCAAATTTGATTACGATAACTTCAAACAACAATTGAATTGTTGTCGAAATGGTACTAAGCCTAAGGCCAACAAGATTGGCCGTCGAGAGCCAATAATTTAATTAACAAGTAACTAAATGCAAACAGAAACTAAAAAAGCAGTTATAAATATGCACTTTATGAACTTAAACAAACAAACTGAAATGAATGCAGAAATGTAAATGAAAAATGTTTAAAGAACTGGAAATGAAAGAACAATGAAGTTAAATGATAACAAATGTAAAGAACAAAAAAAAATAAAACTGCTAAGTGTAAATAACTGGAATTGAAAGGCAGTAATAAATTGGTTATGAACTAACAGAAATGCGGGAAACTGAAAACAGATAAAAGTTCAGAAATAACTTAAAATGCAGTAAAGATAAATGAAAAATGCAAGGTAAGAAACATGTAAATAAGTCGCAGTAACTTAAAATAAAGAGCAAGACAAGGAATTGGAAATAAAACTTAATTGATTTGCAAATTGCTGAAAGGAAAGAGTGGAAGGCATACTGTGATCGTGTTTCCTTTAATCTGTTTCGCTGTTGAGATGTTAGGAATTTTAGATCAAGTATCCAACCTTTATTACATCGTATGAACTACTATTTATAGGCAAAAAATGCAAAAACTACCTATCATCCGACCTGACACGTGTACGGATACAGGGTCGGTAGTTAATTTATCTAAACTACTAAACTTCGACAGTATCACTTCCTGTCGAGTTATCTACATTTTGCTTAAAGCCTAAGTCTAATTTGACCGTTTCCATGTTGACATCTTCGACGCTTCATACACCTCGTCGAACAACCGCCAAGTCACCCGGTCCTTTTAAACTTAGTCAATCTTCATCCCTTCTTCTGGTCTCTTACGCCTTCACTTGTCGAATTCTAACATTCTGTCGATTAACCCAAATTTGAAATTTGGCACCCAACAGATGCCCCCCAAATTCTGAGTTCTCGACACCAACACACAAAGAGACCCAGAATTTTATTTAACTTCACGCGCGACGGTTCCTTTTCCGTAATGTCCCATCACAGGTCTGCGCTTCCCACTTCCCTAAAAAATAGGACCATCATCACTTCAAATTTAGGCGGTTACTCTTCCCGTTCGCACACTTACGTCACAAATTTTTTGCTATAAGTAACATGCACAACCCTTTCAAAACACTTTTCTCCCCTTCTGAGTCTTTTCTGAAAGCTTGAGCAACTTCGTAATGGCGTCTTCTTCAACCCCAGCTCAAGACACCGCTGCCCCTCGAAGGAAAACATGGTGGAATCCTTACGTCGATGCATCAATCCCTTGGCAGAAATCTAAGGTAATGATTCCCTATTTACATGATCCTTCATATCTCTTGGACCCTCCTGCGGCTTACTTAGGGCCAGTCATCCCTTTATCCTGCTTTCCAGAGAGTTTTGAAGACTCTTTCCCAAACAAAGAAGGTCATACTGACCTTCTAGCTTCTGCTCCCAAACTTCATATCCATTATTTCTTTAAAAGTGTTAGGCTTTTTAGAACACCCCCTTTGAATGTAAACGGATACTCTACTTGGTTGGCTAGGGTAGAAACCAAAAAGGCTAAAACTTGGAAAGAATTAGGTATTTATCACCTAATTCAGCTGTCAAAACACACATTTAGGTTAGACCCTTCTATGTTGGGAGCCGTTATCTTTTTCTGGAACAAAACCACAAACAATTTCCACTTCCCTTGTGGAATGATGGGTCCAACTCGCTTGATGTTCTTTGCTCTCACTGGCCTCCCACCAGATGGCCAAATGATCCATCCTTTGTGCACTCCAGAAAACGTCGTTGATATTTTCAGTGATGAACCCCTCTCATTTTCAAAATACGTTGCTAGCCGAATCAGAGACACTGATGATATCTCTGATGAGGAACACGTAGCTTTCCTGTTCCATTGGCTCTCAGCATTCGTCCTTTGCAATAAAAATGTTCAAATGTCGAAAACCCTCCTCAACTTAGCAAACCTCCTTCATGAAGGTAAGAAGTGGGCTTTCGGCTCTTTCCTCTTGTCGAACCTTTACTCAAGCATGTCGAACCTTGACAAGGCTCCGTTAGATCTTGAAATTGGCACATATGGCACTCTGGCCATGTATCGCTTTCCCAAACCATTCGACAGTGAACTTGAAGGTTTCAAGTACTACTTCAACCTCTTTCACTCCCTTGCTCCCACAACTCCAGGCATCCGCTTTCAACCCTTTGTTAGTAGAAGATATGGACCCAAGTGGTTCATAGCCCCTTTTGATCCAAAATCTGAGGAGTGTCAAGTCATTTGGACTCACTTCCTTTCTCGACAAGCGTTCCCTGCAGGACTCCCTGGTTCGACAGATGGTTCTGCATTTTCTTTCCTTCCCAACGCTTCTGCCAACAATATTGGTTTCCTGTAATCCATTCCTGGTCCCTTCCCTTACAAGAAAGAAGACATTCTTTTAGACTACATTGATATTAAAGAAGAAACCTTTGATGGCATGAAGAAAAACAACGAATCCTGCAAAGTTGCTGTCAATCTTGTCCCTTTCTCCACCACTCTTGGCATATCTCAGGACTTCGAGACATGGTGGGCTAACTATTACAAGAAGTTTCACCCATCTTTTGAAGAGTGTGTAAGACGATTTATTGATCCCTCTGTGCAGGAACAAGATCCTTCAACTAAAACCAAAGGTGAGCACTTGAAGGCTATACTCGACTTTGAAAAATTTTATAAACTAAAATGGGATCCTCAACGTCCCCATTATATTGTCGAACAGGCGAATGAAATGGTTGCCAAATCAAAAGAGGCACATGATAACAAATGGGGCTTAAAGGCTCTAAAGCACTATCATGAAACAGGGCAATCACTTGTGAAACCCCCTTATCCTGAGCCTGTGCCTTTCCCTTGTGCAAATTTTGGTTTGGCTGACCCATTTCCTGGTAAACCGACAAGGGCTGGTAACTTCATTGAACTGGAAAGATACTATTCTTGTTCCAATGTCGATAGCTTTAGCAACAAGGAAGTTACTTTCACTGGTCGGTTTGCTTCACCTTTCGAACAGCATAATGAAGCCGTCAAACTCATTTCCCATTTTCCCCAAGGTAGTAACTCTACTTTGATTTAAAATTCCACAGGAAACGCCTAAAAGAAAAACGAAGCCAGCTGCCTCTGAAGTTCAACTAAAAAGGCGTAAGATGATTTTAGCTGACTCTCCTTCCAACTCGACACCTCAAACGGTATACATTTTTTCGTATAACACATCTCTTTGCATAACTTGCCAAATACTAAGCCCCAAAACCTTCAAATCTCAGGAAACACCAACAGAAAAATCTGTTTCCAAAGGCTCAGAAAATACTCCCACGGCGGAGCATGCAAAGGTATATTGCTTTACGAAACTTGTTTGGCAATTATTCCACACATTACACCTTGTTGCTCACACCGTTCTCACATTAGGGGGTCAAATTTGCTCCTGCAAAGAAAGGTGTATCTGAGGAATGTACCTCAAAGAATCAACCTACGGTCGAAGAGATTGCCTCCTCAAGCACTAACAAGGTTCGTGCCTTCTTTCAAAACACGGTTACCTCTAAATTTATGACTATGACCTCATCGTGCTTATTTCGACAGGACTCTTCTGAGCAGCCTTTCATCGACACTTCCTTGCCTCTGCAAGTAATTCTTCCACCTACAGCTTCTCCAACTGCTGAGGTAAAAATATTCACGGATTATTCTGTTTTCAGTTTAATAGCACCAGCTTCTAATCTGTGGTATTGATTTTTATAGGAACCCCCACAAGTGCAACCTGAAGAAGTGCTTGAAGTCTCTTCTCCCATGAATGTCGACGTGGTCACCCAGAACCCCTCGACAGAGGATCCGACTCACACCATTCCCGAAGGTGATCCCATTCCAACTGAAGAAATAATTCCTGCCCCCCAAGCCATTGAGAAGGTAACTCCCATGGTGATTCGGGCAGAAAGCATTGACATGGATCTCCTTTTTGATAATCTAAACACTACATCCGCTCAGCCTGCTTCATTGACCAACCCTGTGCTGCGAAGCACCAATACTGAAAAGGGTGATGTCGAAGTGGATGAGTTGATTGAATTGCTTTCAGGATCAAGCAGCAAGACTTCACCAATGTCAGCTCGCTCGTCGACACTTCCTGAAGGTAACCTCGCTGCCAAGCTTGAAGAAATGGTAGAAGAACTAAAGGGTTTCCTCAAGCACTCATTTGATGACCTCTATCTCAACCATGAACTTAGAGGCAACCTTGTGCACACAGTCAATGAAATTAACAGACTTCGCAAACATCTTCCCTCTATTCGTCGAATGTACTTCACTGCAATACACGACTTTATCGAAGATCTGACTCCTAAGCTTCCTCAACTTGACAATAGCATATTGCCTTATCAACAAGCAACCAAGGCCAAACAAAAGCTTCGAGATGAAATGGTCAGCTTTCGACTCGATAAAGCCAAGTTGGTCGAACAGGACGCTCCCAATCAAGCCAAGATACTTGAATTAGAAAAAACTGCCGCGCGCTTGGAGGCCGAGCTAGCAAAGGTCAAGGCTCAACTACAAGAAGCGAGGCTAGCTTCCCATTCGTCAGAAATCGAAGCGCTCGACCAACACCTGCGCTCTAGCGCTGTCGAGGCAAAAGCTATTCTTTCTAAGATTGAAAAGCTCGAGGTCGACTATGCCAATGCTGAGATCATCAAGACTGATCTTGCTGTAGCCTGGGAGGATCTCAAAAAACTCCCCTTTAACTAGCATAGTTTTTTTTTGTACTCTTTTAACTCATGTGTATGTCGAACACATTTGCTCGACCATAAGTTGTACTTAACTGACCATCTGAATATGATTTGACGCTTTACACATCGATCGTTTCACCGTCCAGCTAGCACGTTTCTTTTACTGTTTTAATTTCAGTTTCAGGCTAATAAATTACATTCAAAGTCATTGACCGATCAATTTGGTATTAAAACTTGAAAATCAACGCCATTTTGCGCTATAAATAGGCATTTGCCATGCATCATTTCTCGCTCAAAGCACAAACACTTTCTGAACTCCCTGAAATTTCTTTTCAAAAAGAAAAGAAAACAAACCCTTAAGAAACTCTTGCTAGCATCACAAACAACATTCCCAAATCCAACTTGTCCTCGCCCCCAAATTAGCTAACTCTGAGTGCAACAAGTTGCTATGGAAACCTTTTCCATTCACTTTAAACCTTCATTCCCTGGCTCTGCCTATTTCACTTGGAAACCAGGGCTCCACCTCCCGGGATCCCTTTCTTCAAGGTCTTTGTCTCAACGGTGAAAGACTCTCTGGGTTTTGGTAATTTACCTTGTGTTCAAAATTCAAGGTGTGGGATCTGCAGGATGGCATTTGACACTTCTCATCGACGTATCCACGCTTTTAACTTCACATATCCGTCGATTTGGGTGTCTACCATCTGAAGCAGCTCTTGCAGACTTGATTGGCCGGATGGTATGCCACGGGAGTCGCTTTTGCTTCCCATGTTCCTCTCTCTTCCTAAATTCTTCCTCAGCATGATCAGAATCCGGAACACGGCGAAGCTTCCACAAGTGGATTTATTCCGTAATAGCCTAGACTTATAGACTTTCCAGTATTTGTATTACCAGGCCGTAAGCCTATTCGACAATGTATATTGTATACTGCCAAATGGCTCTTGAATAGAACAATCCAGTTTACTTTTCAAGGTTGTATTCTTACTTCGCACATTGTTGGTCTATATAACTTCAAATATTTGCCATTAATAGACTTAATTCTAAACCCAGAACTAACTTCAACAAGCGCGTAAGCATTCCCTGAGAATATTTTAACAACTTTATATGGTCCTTCCCACTTAGGGGACCACTTACCATATTCTCGACATTTCTTATCCATCGGCAAAATGACTTTCCAAACTAAATCATCAACCTTAAAACGTTTATAATTGACCCGACTATCATAAAAGTTTGCTATTCTTTCCTTTTGTCGAATCAAGTGTTCTAGGGCAACAATTCTCTCGTCATGCGCATCATTTAACTCGTCAAGCATTGAGTTCCAATACTGGTCTACTGGCAACTCCTCTTGTTTTTGAATTCTCAATGAACCAAGATTTATCTCGACAGGCAACACAGCATCATGTCCATACACCAATTTGTAAGGAGTTGTGCCTGTCGATTCTCTAGGTGAGTTTCTGCATGCCCAAAGAACTTGTTCTAAAGTCGAATGCCAATTTCTGATACACCGCCAATATGCTTCTTTATCAAACCAATGATAATTTTATTCATGGCTTCTACTTGACCATTTGCACGAGCATAATATGGTGTCGAGGTAATCATCTTGATCTTCCTCGACTCAAAGATACTCCACAACTCTCTTTCCAACAAACACAGATCCTTGATCAATGTTATAGTTTGTGGTATGCCATATCGACACACAATATAGTTTTCAATAAAATCCACAATATCTTGTTGTGTCACTTCTTTCAAGGCTATTGCTTCTACCCATTTGGTGAAGTAATCAACCCCTACTAAAATGTATTTATGACCTTTAGAAGAGGCAGGAAAAATTTGACCTATGAGGTCTAATGCCCAACCTCTAAAAGGCCAAGGCTTAACAATGGAATGTAACTCACTAGTAGGTACATTCTGTAGTTGACCATGCCTTTGACATTCTTCACAGGATTTTGCAAACATAATGCAATCCTTCACCAAAGTGGGCCAATATACTCTTTGTCTTCTCAAAACCCATTTCATCTTCTCACCTGCCTGATGAGCACCATAAATTCCTTTATGAACCTCTGCTAAAGCCAAATAAGCATCCTCTTCGCTTAAGCAAGTTTCCAAATTACCATCAACAGATTTTCTATATAAAGCCCCTGCAAATACAACAAACTTAGTTGCTTTATACTTGATTTTTCTGTCGACGTTGGTATCTAGATTTTCCAAATACTCAATAATGGGCTTATGCCAATCAGCTGCATTCGACGTACTTGCAGCAAAAATATCTCTTTCGCCCAAAGGGTACAATAACTCACGGATTTCTATGAGTTCTGTCAGCACCTTTGAAGATAACTTATATCCTGAAGCCAATTGGGCCAATTCATTAGCCTCTTGATTTAGCTCTCTAGGAATATGCTCCAACTCAACATTGTCGAACTGTTTCATCAACTTGTTAGCCACTTGACAATATTTGACAAGGTTATGACTAACACATTTGTATGCTTGAGTTAACTGTCTAATTACCAATTGTGAATCACCAAAAACTTTGACAGTGCGCGCTTGCATTTCTATCAAAATTTCCAAACCCACAATTAAGGCTTCATACTCAGCCTCGTTGTTAGAACAAGCATATTTTAGTTCAAACATCAATTTAGTTGGTACCCCTAAAGGTGAAATTATTAAAACTCCAATACCAACCCCATTTCTATGTCTTGAGCCATCAAAATACAAATGCCAAGGCTTCAACTCGACTAGCCCTGTCAGCTCTTTTATTTCCAAACATGGATGGTCCGTTAAGAAGTCAGCAATTGCTTGACCTTTAACAGCCTTCATAGGTACATATTGCAAAGAAAATTCAGACAATGCAAGTGTCCACTTTCCAATTCGACCATTCAGAATTGGCTGGGACAACATGTACTTAATTACATTTGTCTTTGACATAACTAAAACATTACAAGGCATCAAGTAGTACTTGAGTTTTGTACAAGAGAAATATAATGCTAAACATAGTTTTTCTATAGCACTATATCTAGTTTCTGCATCATTGAGCACTCGACTGAGGTAGTAAACGGCTCTCTCGACATTGTTTCCATCTTCTTGAGCCAATAAACAACCAATGGTCTCTTCTGATGCTGATATGTACAATTTCACTGGTCGATATGGCTCTGCAGGCATCATGACCGGTGGATTTGTCAAATACTGCTTGATTTGGTCAAAAGCTTCTTGGTGTTGTTGAGTCCACACAAAAGCTTCTTCTGCCTTGAGTTTCACCAATGGAACAAAAACTCTTGTTCTTCCTGAGAGATTTGACATGAACCTTCTGAGAAAATTGACTTTTCCCAAAAAGGATTGAAGTTCTTTTTTGTTAGTTGGAGGTCTCGCTTCCAGCACAGCTTTAGCTTTATTCTTATCCACTTCAATGCCTTTTTTGTGCACCAAAAAACCTAAGAACTTAGCAGCAGAAACCCCAAAACCACATTTCTCAGGGTTCATTTTCAAACTATGCCTTCTCATTTCCTGGAAGGCTCTTCTCAAATGGTTCAAATGCTCCTCTTGACTGTCAGATTTAACAATGACATCGTCGATGTATACTTCCATGAATTTGCCTATCATTTCATGAAAGATAGTATTCATTGCCCTCTGGTATGTTGCACCAGCATTCTTCAAACCAAAGGGCATCACTATCCATTCATAAGTTCCAATTGAACTTGGACACCTGAAAGCAGTTTTAGGTACATCCTCTTCAGCTATGAAAATCTGATTATAACCAGCATGCACATCCATGAAACTTAGAAGCTCATGACCAGATGCTGCATCCACTAGCATATCTGCTATGGGCATAGGGTATTCATCTTTAGGAGTGGCTGCATTAAGGTTCCTAAAATCGACACAGACCCTCATCTTGCCATTCTTCTTTATGACAGGCACTACATTAGACAACCATTCCACATACCTAGTTGTGCGAATGAATTTAGCCTTCAGCAAACGTTCGACTTCCTCCTTGATTTTTAACACAACTTCAGGAGCGAACCTTCTGTTGGCTTGTTTGTGACAGCTTGCAATCTAGCTTTAGAGGCAATCTATGCTCCACGAGTTCTCTATTCAGTCCTGGCATCTCGTGGTAATCCCAAGCAAAGCAATCCTTATACTCAGAAACTAGCTCCACAATCTGCCTTTTAAACTGGTCTGACAACATTGCACTCACATATATTGGCCTCTTTCTATCTGCATCGCCCAAGTCTATCTCTTCTAAAGGGTCTTCCAACTCAAAGCCACTTCTATCTTCAAGCCCCTTTTTAAAACCCAAAGGGCCATCAATCAAATATACAATCGGCCAACACACCTTCTTCTGAGTTTGGTCATCGGTCAGCCTCATAGGCCGACAATTGTATTTGAGGATGTTCATAAGTCATTACTGTCGATTGGCCGATTTTCGTCGGCCTCATCCAGTAACTTAACCCCAAACTACTCCATTAAACACGCATTCAGAGCTTCTTTATCAATAACACCACCCTGCACGGAGATGGGTTTCACCTTTGGATCATACACTTTGAAGTCTACATGCATTTGTTGCAAATAACATGGATTATCATCAGCTTCAATAATCTCAACTTCATCACGGGCATTCCAAAGAATCATTTTTTGGTGTACTGTCGAAGGAACTGCTCCAACAGAATGGATCCAATCCCGACCCAACAAGACATTATAACTAGACCTCGAAGGAATCACAACAAATAGAGTAGATCTTTCTACTGATCCTACTTGCACATCAAGCATCACTACGCCATCTGTTGGTGCAGTTCATCCTCCGAAGTCAGTAACCACTATATTAGTTGGCAACAAGTCAGACTCATCCTTTCCCAATTTCTTGAACATGGCTCTTGGAATCAAATTCACTGATGCACCACCATCAACCAGTATTCTGTTAGCTGGCTTGCCTTCAATCATTGCTCTAATGTGCAATGGTCGAAGGTGACTTCTCTCCTCATGAGTTGGTTTGTCGAGCCTAGCGAAGTTATCAAATATAGTGACCATGTCTTGCTCAACAAATCGCCAACCAATAGGAAAGTTCTCTAAGTCTTCCTCGTCGAGCACTTCAACTATAAACTCGTAAGGAGCCTCATATTCCGTTGGCAACACCGAGACCAAGTTTACATTCAATTTAGTAAACTCCTCTTCAGTAGCAGTATCTTCATTCTCCAAATGACTTCCCAACCTCATGCCTAGTTCGTCGAATAAACAATCTTCCGATCCCAGATCTGACAAGGTAGTACCCATTGTCATCACCAACTCGTCCAAGTCTTTGTCTAAACCGTGTCGATCAAACCGTTCTTCATCTTCAAAACCTATTGGGTCATCTGGATCATCTAGTGCGGCAATCACCTCTTCCATGGACAAATCTGTTTTGACAATGTTACATTCCATGGACTCCAAGGGTTCATTTAACAAATCAGAATCATTAGCTATGATCCTTAATTCCTCCATTGACACATCACTGCCTGTGCCCTCCTCCGGGGCCGGTTGAACACCAACTTCGACGCGTTCCAAAGCTAACCTTTCCGCTTCAATTAGACCTATCGGCCAAGGAGTCACCTCTTCCTTAGCCAAAGGAATTTCAGCATTCTTGGAACTTTGCTTGAAAGAGGCCTGCTGTGAATGTACTCGCATCTTGGAAGTCTGCCCCTTGTCGTAATTGCTGCCTCTAACATCAACCACTACACTCTTCAACTTTGGACCAGTCTCCTTGGGCAACGGCACTTTATATATCCCAACCATGAAACAATTTTCATGTTGAGATCTTTCCAAGTCGCTAGCCTTCGTTTTCTGTCTCTGAGCTTACCTTATCCTCTGTCGACGATGCTTTTGGCTTTTCGACAGTGGGGTATTCTTCACTTGATCACCCCCAGGGTAAGGTATTCTGCCATGCTGGTATTCTTCATCCCAAAACGGTGTTTGTCGAAGTTTACTCTTTGTCGCTCTCACCCTGTTTCTTAGATCAGGACAACGAGCCTTGGGAGAATTCTCGACCCATTTGTTGACCGTAACATTAGTATCAGGTTTCCTAGTCCTGTTCACCTTTCGACCAAGAGATCCTCCATGATTACTCCCTGTGGATTCCCTTGGAGACTCGACCAACCATCCACCGATTGCTCGATTAGGCCTATTAACCACAGGCCTTGGCACCTGGTTTCCCATGCATGTCTCACGTACCTATTCCCATAATGAGTACGAACTTGTTGATGAACGTTTGCACCATCAACTTTCTTTGCTCTCTGGGCTGCTTTCTCATCAAAGTACTTGTCACAATGTGGGCATAATTTCAACTGCCCCCTATTGTTTTTTCTTCTCAGAAAAGCTTCAACAGTCTCATGAGGCTTTGGATATATGTCGAAAGGATCCTCGACATTCACCACGCACTTCTGCTTGGCGCTAATGTTCACCATGCTACAGCTTCTCACATTTTGACCTTCGACATTGGCAATGCCTTGACCAAATGGATCAGTATCCACCTTCATGCTAGGCTTCGCTTGTCAAAGAACTTGAGCCTACCTTCTTTGAGAGCCTTTTGAATCAAATCCTGAAACGAAAACATTCATTAGTAGGGTGGCCTAAAGCTCCATGGTACTTGCAATAATTCGACCATTAGAGTCCTCGGCCCTTTCACTCTATGATCATCCGATAACTTAAGTCGCTTATCTTTTAAAAGAATATCAAATATTTTATCAGCTTTGGTTATATCAAATGTATAGGTTCTCTTATTAACATAGCTCATCTTTTCCTTCCCCTTGGAAGGTACTAACGCTTGACAAGCATAAGGTGGTCCTTCTTTTAATTCAGCAAGGTTTATTTCTTGCTCTGTCATAGCCTCATCCTCACTGTCTGTTAGATCTTATTCGACACAATTGACTTTCTCACGCCTGATAAACTTCTTATTGTTCTTCTGATTCTTCTCAGAGCGGAGTTGTTCAACTTGTCGAACCTTCTCCCCTAATTGGGCAAGGTCAACTATGTGTTGGTTTACCAATTTCTTTCTAATATGGTAATCCAAACCACTAGCGGCCATTTTCACAATTCCGCTTCGGGAACAGGCGTAAAGCACCTGCTCTTCATTTGCTTGAACCTAGAGATGTAATCATCTATAGATTCATTATAGATGCGTTTGGCGTTGAATAAATCAGTCAAATTAACCCTCAAATCGCCCCTGAAGAATTGATCATGAAACAATCCTTCCAGTTGTGTCCACGAATGGACTGAATTAGCTCTCAACGTCGAGAACCAAGAAAATGCGTTCTTTGTCAAAGAACTTGGAAAGAACCTCATTTTCAAACCTTCCACAGTGGCCAACTCTCCCATTTCTATCGTGTATCTAGCCACATGCTCGACAGTCGATTCACCACTGTCACCAGAAAATTTGGACAATTTGGGGATTTTCATCCCTCTTGGCACTTCAGCTTGTTGAACCCACTCAGGAAATGCATATATGAAATATGGTCTAGTGCCTTGACCAATATTAAAGCCAAGCATATTCAGCATTTGCTCGACAGCCTGATTCACGTTTTGTTCTATCTGATTTCCCATGATATTGTGCCTGAGGTTGGCTAAACCTTGATGCACTGGTGGGCCCTGGTCTTGATTTCTTTGTAGAATATGCACCTGGCCATAGGCCAAGTTATTCAAATTCTGACCAAGGTTCTGGTTTGGCTGAACTACTTCGTTCTGCACCACCATAGGGTTATTCGTATTATGCGGAATGCCCCACATGCCTTGACCATGAGGTATAACCCCTGGGCCTTGTTGAACATTCTCGTTCACTGGTGCTGCCAAACCCAATGCTTGATTTAGCCTTTCCATTTGTAAGGCCAGTGTATTACATGCCTGATTAGTAGTCTCCATAAAAGGCGTAATCATCGCACTCCATCTGGCCGAGTGAACATGTTCACCATCTCATGGTTACTATCATCCACTTGTTGTCGAATACTCGCCAACGAGTTTTGTGCTAATCCCCCATTATTCTGAGGCATTTGTCTCGACATGTCCCCCAGTCCTAACCCTTGTCGATTGGATGTCGTAGTGGTAGCCATTCCTGCCATTCCTTGAGTATCGGAAGAATTTCTGAATGGCATAAAAGGCTGGTTAGCATATTGGTTGAACATAGTTGAACCAATAGCAGGGACTATCGAATTCTGCAAATAACCATACGGCATTCCAAACGGAGGTTGCGTTACTTGCGGTACAGGCCTAATACCTGAGTTCCTCGCACTTCCAGGCGATGCCTGAATTTCTGGAGCACTTTGAACCACCGGTTCAAGCACTGCAGCGCTTGGAATAACTTCTCCTTGCGTATTGGCCATTGTCATCCCAGTACCTGCCCCAACGGTAGTATTACTCATCCGCGGGATCACAACTACCCCTGCGTTCGTACTGGTGGTCGAAGCATTTGTACTGGCAACACTTGGCATTGTGGCACTGCTATTCATGCTGCCACTCATGTTTTTATATTTCGTTACGTTAGAAGCAGTAATCTTTCCACTTCTTAGACGCATAAAACCATCGTTTAAACGAGTTACTCTAAACTCGTCCCACCGGGCGTGCCAATTTGTTTATGGGGAAATTTGGTTTATGGTATGGTTCTACCAATTTTGATGATCTTGAATGATCTACCAAATTCATCAAACAAACAAATAAATTTTGATGATCAAGCAATTATGAATCCGAACGAGTTACGTGGTAATCTCGTTTTGAAAACAACGGTTTCTTTTAAATATAATGGTCAAATACTCGACACGTTAATCGTTCTTTAACATTCTTGGCTTTTAAGCCATTAATTGTCAAGTCTTATGCCAAATTTGATTACGATAACTTCAAACAACAATTGAATTGTTGTCGAAATGGCACTAAGCCTAAGGCCAACAAGATTGGCCGTCGAGAGCCAATAATTTAATTAACAAGTAACTAAATGCAAATAGAAACTAAAAAAAACGTAAAGTTATAAATATGCACTTTATGAACTTAAACAAACAAACTGAAATGAATGCAGAAATGTAAATGAAAAATGTTTAAAGAACTGGAAATGAAAGAACAATGAAGTTAAATGATAACAAATGTAAAGAACAAAAAAAATAAAACTGCTAAGTGTAAATAACTGGAATTGAAAGGCAGTAATAAATTGGTTATGAACTAACAGAATGCGGAAATCGAAAGCAGATAAAAGTTCAGAAATAACTTAAAATACAGTAAAGATAAATGAAAAATGCAAGGTAAGAAACATGTAAATAAGTCGCAGTAACTTAAAATAAAGAGCAAGACAAGGAATTGGAAATAAAACTTAATTGATTTGCAAATTGCTGAAAGGAAAGAGTGGAAGGCATACTGTGATCGTGTTTCCTTTAACTCATTTATTTGTTGAGATGTTAGGAATTTTAGATCAAGTATCCAACCATTATTACATCATATGAACTACTATTTATAGGCAAAAAATGCAAAAACTACCTATCATCCGACCTGACACGTGTACGGATACAGGGTCGGTAGTTAATTTATCTAAACTACTAAACTTTGACAATATCACTTCCCGTCGAGTTATCTACATTTTGCTTAAAGCCTAAGTCTAATTTGACCGTTTCCATGTTGACATCTTCGACGCTTCATACACCTCGTCGAACAACCGCCAAGTCACCCGGTCCTTTTAAACTTAGTCAATCTTCATCCCTTCTTCTGGTCTCTTACGCCTTCACTTGTCGAATTCTAACATTCTGTCGATTAACCCAAATTTGAAATTTGGCACCCAACAGAATAAGATCAGACTCTTGAATTGTTGCATCTTAGAGACGTGTTTTCTTTACCTGAATTCCGTTATCAAATTCCTTTGGTTACATGTTTCGTTTGTTTGTGTTTTTCTATTTTTTCATATACCTTTTCCTGCAACACATGTATTATTAATTGACAATTGTTGGGCAATATATTTCAATTTTGGATTCGACAGGAAAACATATGAGAAGTGTGTAAATTAGAAAGAATCTTTGAAGTTGCTTGGTGGAGGAAGTTACTAAGTTATAATCTGACAAGATCAATGCTGACGAGAGGACATGGTTCGACAAAGAGTGTGGAAAGTCAAGTTCTGCCAAAAGGGGCTGCATAAGATTGTCGAGAAATCGGCTAAATGATTAAGTGTTGGGTTTAGTGAAGGAACAGCCACAGTAACTTGTCAAGAAAGAGATAGTTATAGTATTTGAAGACAAGTATTACCAGTATGCAAGGGAGTCAAGACCACTTCCTCAGTGCCGAATTAGGTGGTTGAGTCTGAATGTTTTGTTTTAAAACGTGGCATAAATACCATATACGCGTCACATAGATAGGTAATCAGTTATTTTCTAGTTAGCTTATAAATAGTAGGATCTCTGATGTAGTAGGGGTTGGATATTTGATTAAGATCTTAAACATCTCACCCAAGTAGATCCACGGATCAATATCAAGTATACCTTCCACTTTCTATTTTCATGCCCATTTACATTAATGTGAAGTTTACATTCAACCCATTTTTTCCAAACTTGTCTTTGAACTTATTTACCTTTTCTTGCACTTTAGATTCCTGATCTTTATATTTTAACTTGTGTAGGCATCTCTTTGCACTTTACTTTCCAAAGACTTTATTCTTTTTGCATTACTCTATGTTTCTGCAATTTAAGTTTCTTGTACTTTGCTTTTCAATGCATTCTTTACATGTTTTTCTTTAAATTCTTAGAACCTGCTCATTTTCTTTTACACTGTTTCTTGTAACTCTCATCTGACAAAAGCATTTAAACATTTGTACCCCATTTGTCCCAAAAGCAAAATGCATGTACTTCTATCTCTTATCAATATAAGAATACAAAGGGCTGACAAAATTACTAAACTAGACTACCATATTTTTACCACCTATCATTTTAAAGGGGCAAATATATCAATCGAAATAAAAATAAATCAAAATAAAAATTAAATTCACATATTTTTACTTTTTTCACTCTCACCTTTCACTTTTTTCACTCTCTCTTCTCTTTCTTCTCTCTCTCACGTGACACTCTTTTTCTTTCTCTCTTTCTCTCTTTCTTCTCTCACACCCTCTCTCTTCTCTTTCTTTTTGCTATTTCTTCTTTTTTTTATTAACTTCTTCTTTCTACTATTTCTTTCTATTTCTCTTTTTCTATATTTTTATATTTTATCATTATAATTTTTTTATTATTTATAAATAATTATTTTCGTTTAAAGTCTCAATAAGAAAACATTACATATTGTCAATATAATTTTATCGTCTTTGATCACGTATCAAAATTTATAAATATATTTATTATATATTTTTTATTGATGATTATTTTACTTTTAATTCTTAACGAAACAAAACATTACATACTATCAGTATAAATGATTATTTTTCTTTTGGGTACAGACGAAAAAACATAAAATGCTGTCGGCATAACATAAATATCTTTATTATATATTATTTATAGATGATTATTTTACTTTTGACTCTTAACAGGAAGAAATATTGCATACAATCGGTATAAATGATTATTTTTCTTTTGAGTCCAGATGGAGAAACATAAAATATTTATTTTTTATACGAGCGTAAACGTCTTTATTATTTATAAATCATAATTTTGCTTCTTAGTCTTTTACGGGAAAACATTACATGTTGTGGGTGAAATTTTATCGTCTTTTAACACATATCAAATTAATAAATGTTTTTATTATTTGTAAATAATTATTTTGTTTTTTAGTCCTTACGGGAAAACATTACATGTCATGGGAGCAATTTTATCGTGTTTAAACATATATCAAATTTACAAATGTCTTTATCATTTATAAATAATTATTTTATGTTTTAGTCCTTACGGGGAAACATTACATGTTGTCGGTGTAATTTTATTATAAATGATTACTTTGCCTTTTAGTCCCTACGGAGAAACATTACATGTTCTGGTGTAATTTTATCATCATTAAACACATATCAAGCTTATAAATATATTTATTATTTATAAATATATTTAGTTTAGCTTTGATATTGTTTTAAGGCTATTAATGCATAGAAGTGGTTCAGAAAGATGCTATTAAAATTGGTATGAGGACCACTGTATTAAAATATTTGCCAGGTCAAAGACATAGCAACTGATATTCAATTTTAGTTGATGCATGTAAATGCTTTAGAAACATTTATTGCAACCAAGACGGCGCGACCCGTGCGGATGCCACTACAAGAATTTCCGCTGTTACCGACGGCCATTTTTCGTCGGTAAACCAAGAAAGCCTTCGCTAAATGTTTATTACCGTCGGCTTACCGACGGCCTCGGGGCCCTTGGTTAATGGCTCGTTGGAAATCATTTACCGACGGCCATTAAAAGCCGTCGGTAATACCGAAGGCTAAGCCGTCGGAAAACTATGTACAGCCGTCGGTAACTCGATGATGTATTTTAAATTTTTTGTGAGATTTACCGACGGCTTAGCCGTCAGTAAAACGCCACCGTGCACAGTGGGGATTTACCGACGGCTAGGCCGTCGGTAATTTACTGACGGACAATTGAGACGGCCTAGCCGTCGGTAATATACTGACGGCTCAACCGTCAGTAAATTACTGACGGACATTTGCGACGGCTTAGCCGTCGGTAAATCTCACAAAAAATTTAAAATACGTCACTGAGTTACCGACGGCTTAGCCGTCGGTAATTACTGACGGACATTTGCGACGGCTTAGCCGTCGGTAAATATGACAAAAAATAAAAAATAAGATTTGCTTTTGCGACGGCTTAGCCGTCGATAATTTTTTTTGCGACGGTTAGGCCGTCGGTATCGTAAAATTTTTTTTTTGGAAACCTTTATTTTTAAAACCTCCCCAAAATTTTACGGTACCTGACATATAAACGCAACAGCAGCAAAGAGACATCAACATACATTTTTTAATGGCCATCAACATACATTGTCTTTAAGAGACATCAACATACATTTTTAATCATTAAAAGTCATAGTAAACAATCAATAATGTAAAAAACCACAAATCCATAATGTCAAAAGCCAGAAATCCATAATGTCAAACAAGTCAATAATAAAAAAAGTCTGTAGCCTAACGGCAAGACTAATCCTCCTCAGACTCAGACTCCTCATAGTCCGGATGGCGACGACGGGATTTGTGGGCCTGGATGCCAGCAACACTGGTAGACAACTCCCTCAACTGCCGTTGAAACTCCTGATCCCGCTCCGAGGCAATTCTCCTTGCCTCCCGTGCCTCCCGAGCCTCCTCATCTGCCTTTCTCCTTGCCTCCCGTGCTTCCTCTCGTGCCTCCCGAGCCTTCTCCTCTGCCTTTCTTGCGCGCTCCTCAAAAGCCGCAATCTGTGCAGCCACCTCAATAGAGTACTGAGTCGGGGACTGGGTACTGTTGCCAGATGCATGAGACTCCTGGGTCAGAGAGGAGACACCAGACCTAAAACGTCCGGACAAGCCTCCAACACCGTATAGCCGTCCCCGAGTCCTACCCCCAGCAGATTGGGCCCATAACTGCAACTGAGTTGAGGGGTCAACACTTTCAGTTGCCTCCCCTCCATCAGAGGCCTGAGAAGAGGTCTGAGAGGCGGCCTGCTGCACTTTCTCTTGATAGGCTTCCTGCTCAAAACAAAACAAAGTAAAGATTGGTTACAATATTGTTTATGAAACAAAATAAAATTAATTAAATAAAAAATGCAATGATCTGACTTACATATGTCTCTCTGGATCTGTTGTCCACCCAAGACTTATCCTTCTTTTTTGTGTGAGTCTTCAAAAAGATCTCATCCACCGTGGGCTCTCTACCCAACTCATCAGACTGAAACATAATTAAAAACGTTAGAAACATATATATAACAACAAATTTATGTGATGAATTTTAAGCAATAAAATGTTTAAAAAACATACCAGGCGTAAGGCATGCTCAGTGATAGATATAGATCCACCAGTATGCATAGAACCACCCTTAGAAGAAGCGCGGTTCTGCTTGGCCTTGGTGCATTTCTCCTTATAGTCTGGACCCTTCCACTTTGCATTAAGTTCTGCATAAGCCTTCTCGTCTATCCAGGTTGGGCGTTTACCATTCTTCCTCACCTCCATAAGCATCTCAGAAAGACGCTTTGAGCCTTTGGTGTTGAAGAGCTTCTCAACCAGATAATGGTCTTTACGATCCCACGAAACATGCTCCTACAATATTATATTACAAATAAGATCAATATTCATTATTAATATCAACACACAATAACGAAAACCCTTAAATAAGAAAAGTAACATTATCTTACTTCAAATTTCTCAAACCATTTCTCCACCGTCTCTCCTGGAATCTCTCCCCAAGTATGATATGGTTCCCGGAACTGTGATTGAATGACTGCGGTGATGGCCTTAGAGGCTACTTTACCCGGGATGAACCTATGAATAAGTTATAAACATAATATCAGCATTAACTAAAGATACTTGCAATGGATTTTAACATGGATTTAAAATTTCTTCAGCAAGAAAAACAAATCAAAGTTGGCTCTGGTTCTCTAATATGACCAGACATTATTTAATTAATATCTCAATTTTGCAACCACAGGAAAAGGATAACCAAAAAAAAACCATGTAGTACACTTCTACAGCAACAGAAAAATGGTAATCAGTGAAACAGTATGTTTGCCCAATGAATACTTATAATCTCCATTGAAATCAAATGCCAGAAACAACAAACAAAAACCATCCCTTTGAATTTCAAGTAAAAAACAAAAGGCAAGTAGACTAACAAATTTGAAATAAACCATATCTAAATTGTTAATGAGGAGCTGAGAACTAAATCAAAGGAAGGATGCATGCTCTCAGAGAAAGGAAAAATGAGATACTACAGACTTGGAATAAAGTGACGTACGATTTGCCATGAACCCTAATGATGGGTTTCCCATTAGGTGTCACCTCAGTCCCGGCCGGATGGGAATATCGTGACCCCTGCACTGTCGGACCACTACGTGCAGTGTGCGAAGGTCCTGCACCTGCATCATCCTGACTCGGAGGAGTGTGCTGCTCAGAAATGAATGTCACCTGCGGTGAAGGGGAAACGTGCTCATACAATAAAAATCAATTTGTTACCACAAAGGGAAAGCAATTAAAAAAAAATCCAACAACTAGTTAAATGCATACCTGTACAAGAGGAGGTATGAATCCAGGATTTGGGATCATCATTATAGGGGACAGGGGAGGTGGTATCACTTCGGCAGTATGCTGAGCAGGAGGTTGCTGACTAGCCTCACAGAGTGGTGTGCTAGCATCGTCCTCCAGTGGTGACTGTGTCAATCGATTTGCCAATTGTTGTGGCAAAATCGTCTTAGCCTTCTTCGTAGGCAGCTTAGACCTACGATGCTCTTTCTCTTTAGGAGGCATCTGTAAAAAAAAACAAGCATTCACATATATGTTCACACGTATTGTCAGTCAACATGTACAATAAACAAGTACAATGATTTCACTAACTTTTAGAATAAACAAGTACAATGACTTCACTAACTATTTAAATAAACAAGTGCAATGACTTCACTAACTATTTAAATAAACAAGTACAATGATTTCACAAACTTTTAAAATAAACAAGTACAATGACTTCACTAACTATTTAAATAAACAAGTACAATGACTTCACTAACTATTTAAATAAACAAGTACAATGACTTCACTAACTTTTACAATAAACAAGCACAATAACTTTAGTCAATGTCTTCATCTTCATCATCCACAACCATATCAGCATCTCCGTCATTAGAGTCAAGCTCAGACTCATAATTATCATCATCGTCGACATCCATGTCAACTTCATTATCAATATCAATGTTTGGAATTGACATAACATCAACCTCTTCATCACTATGTGTTTGATCACGCAAGCAATCCATTTCCTCAATTTCAGTTATCTGCTCTATACGTGTCATCTCTTCATCTTGATAGGGAATGTCATCGTCAATTTCATTCACCTCTACACGGCCTCTGGGCTTTATTTTTATCACTGCACACCAACCACGTTTGTCTGTCCTCATATCTGGGTAAAGTACATAATACACTTGTCTAGCCTTTTGTGCAATTATGAATGGATCGTAACGATCATAATGCTTATTCATCTTGATATCTACAATGCCATATTGCGGATGAACTTTAGTTCCTCTATTCCGTCTTGGATCAAACCATTGACAATAAAACAAGACAACCCTGTGAGGCAACTTGTGATACGTTAATTCGTAGATATGTTGTATGACACCATAGAAATCATCTTCTCCTCCTTCTGTAACCCCTTTGACATAAACCCCACTGTTTATGGTCTTTTTACCCTGAGCCCATGCTTGTGTGTGGTATTTATACCCATTAATGAAGTATTTGTGCCAACTTATGGCCTTTGACTCTGGACCCCAAGCTAATGATATCAAGTTTATGTCAGCCACGCCATTTGATTCATTAGTAACCTATACAAACAAGACACTCACAATGAGGATAAGAAGACAATTTATTTGCAATAGGATTTTGGTCAAATACTTACATAGGACCGAAACCATTCTGGGAATTCAGCATAAATACGAGTTTGAGCTGAAGGATCTGCTTCATCGATGGAGTTATATTGCAAAAAGTAACTGCCAAGAAAGACAGAGTTGTTGTAAGTATATACTAGTAAATACATTGAGTGTGGGTTTAATGGTGTATTACTTACTCAATATATGGCTTAACCTCGATGCAATTGATGAGGATGTGTACATGTGCAGACCTCCATTCAGCATCACTCAACCAGTGAGCTTTGGATTGCCCACTAGGACGTCCTAGTCCATTGCTAATTGACAATGTTGATGTGACGTCGTCATTCAATCTTGCAGCTTCATTACGTTGACTTTTGGCATACAAGTCAATCGTTTTGAAATAATGTGAACAAAAATATGTTGTCTCCCGTTGTAAATAGGACATACATATTGAGCCTTCTACTCTAGCCTTGTTTTTCACTGACCGCTTAAAATCACCCATCATTCTACAAATAAATGAGAATAAAATGGCTTATAATAAAGATATGACAATATAGAGGGAGATAATTGCAGATATCAACGAATACCTTTCAAATGGATACATCCATCGGTATTGAATGGACCACCAAGTGTTGCCTGCGTGTGGGAGGTGAATTGGAAGATGCTCCATTGAATCAAAGAAACCTGGTGGGAAGATTCTTTCAAGTTTGCATAAGATTAATGGAATGTTTTCATTCAATTTGATCAAATCATTCAGCTCAAATTATTACTTTGCACAAGCCCTTAAAGAATTGACTTAACTCTGTAAGTGGTCTCCACACAAGGTCGTGCAATGAACTAAATGCAAATGGGAGCAAACACTCCATAAATACGTGGCGATCATGACTCTTCATCCCGTACATTTTCCCTCTATTAAAATCTACACATCTTGCCAAATTTGAAGCATACCCATCCGCATCTTGATCTCTTTCATCCACTTCATCACATTTTTTGCCTCACCAAGAAAGACAATAATTTGCCTTTGGTTTTGTCATTTTTCCATTGGCTTTTGGAATCAACTCCAAGTCACTACGTTGGCATATGAAGGCCAAGTCCATTCTTGCTTTTTCATTGTCCTTTGTTACATCCTTAACATTCATGGTATCATAAACACATTATCAAATACATTTTTCTCTATGTGCATCACATCTAGATTGTGCCTTAATAAATTGTCTTTCCGGTATGGAAGACCCCAGAATATGCTTCGCTTTATCCAATTGTGACTACGTCCATATTCAGGTAACTTTTCAACTTTTCCATCTTCTACCACACTTGGAACCCCACTGACCCAATTCCATATGATATCACCTGTCAGTATTACAGGAGGCCCATGTTTCTCAACCCTGTTTTTTGTAAACCTCTTTTTACTTCTTCTGAATTTGTGTTCACGCAGTAAAAATCGACGGTGGCAATCGAACCAAGAGTTTTTCCCCCCATATTTTAGTCTAAACGACTTTGTATCGTCCATACATATGGGACATGCCAATTTACCTTGTGTACCCCACCCAGACAGCATACCGTATGCGGGAAAATAATTAATTGTCCACATCAAGGATGCTCTCATTTGAAAGTTTTGCTTTTTAGATATATCATAAGTCAAAACACCCTCACTCCACAACTGTTGCAGCTCATCTATTATAGGTTGTAAGAACACATCTATTTTTTCTTTCGGATTAGATGGTCCGGGTATGAGGCAAGTCAAAAACATAAATGGTTTAGTCATACACATTTTAGGAGGGAGATTATATGGGGTCACAACAACCGGCCAACATGAATATGGGGTTGTAGATGCCTGAATATAAGGTGTGAACCCATCGGAACATAAACCGAGCCTTACATTTCTTGGTTCGTTTGCAAAGTCTGGATACACCGCATCAAAATGCTTCCAAGCTTCACCATCAGATGGATGGCGTAAAATGTCTGACCCAGATCTATTGTGAGAATGCCATCTCATTTCAGCTGCAGTCTCTGTTGATGCATACAGTCTTTTCAACCTAGGAGTGATTGGCAAATAGAACATCCTCTTTGCTGGAACATTGTTGTACTTACCCATCCCTGTCTTACGGGGAATATACCGTGGTTCTTGACAAAACTTACATTGTCGTTCTGCACTATCATCCTTATAATACAACATACACCCATTAACACAACAATCAATTTTTTGAGATTCCAAACCTAGCATGGACACCAATCTTTTTGCTTGGTAAATTTTTTTTGGCAATTTCTCCTTTGAAGGACACACGTCTCCCAACATACTTGCAATGAAATCAAGACACTTTTGAGGAATGTTCCAATTCGTCTTGCATGCCAACAATTTCACGCACATTGAAAGCTTTGACTCAGAAGCACCCTCATATATGGGCTCGTTTGCAGTAGTTAGCAAATCATAAAAGTCTTGAGCGTCAGAATTTGGGGGCTCTTCATGAATATCTTCCTCGACTTCATGAATATCTTCCTCGTCTTCCTCATTACCCACATCACCCATACTTTGGAAGTCATACCTAGTCCTAAACGCATCGTCGACCATATGTTGCATTAGCGTGAACGGACCATCATTATCCATTTGTCCACTACTACTAAGCATATCTACTGGGTGAACACGTGGCGCTTCTTCACCATGCTCAGTCCAATACCAATAATTTGGTTGGAACCCAACACGATACAGATGGACCTTGACTTCTCTTTCAGACAATATGCTCCTAAACTTGCAAATGTCACAAGGACATCTGATTCCACCATTACTTGCAACTTCAGGTTGTACTCTAGCTTTCAGTATAAACTCTTCAACCCCTTTTGCAAAGCCTGGTTTCACCCCTCCTCTACCAGGATAAAGCCTATCATATACCCAACTCCGATCTGGAGGGTAACCATCCATTTCTGAAATGTGTCACTTTTAGTAAAGCGACCAAAAATTACGCTTATAATGTTACAAACAATATACTACATCAATTCAAATTAAATAAATAAGCAATGAGACCTCTCCTTGTACTCATCTTCTAAGGGAGGTAATTCAACACTATACTACATCTACTATTGTTGTTAAGGCATATAAACACAGATTGAAATAAAATATCTGATAATTGATCAAACTGTCATGTTATTGGTATGGCTAACAAGACAAAGTGAGTAGAATGCAACCCTTCAAATTAGTTAGTGTGAATGGTAGTTACATCTTATTAGCTACAATATGTTAATTTATTAAGGGAATCCTTATGTCTATGAAAAAGTTGAAGAAAGAAAAGAAAAAGAAAGGCAACCAAAAAATTATGCTTGTACTGTTACAAGAGAGGTAATTCAACATTATACTACATCAATTCAAATTAAAGCATGTGATTTATAATCAAATAACATAAAAAAAAAATTCCAATAAACCAATCATGCATCTAAGCTACTGAAAACATTCAACAACATCCAATCATGTTCATAACTAGAAGAATAATAAAATCTAATTAAAAAAAATGAAATTGATGATAATAATCTCTATGATCATGATCATGTTATTGAGATCATGATGTTCAGTCATCATGGCCATCATCAGCCAGCACCATTTGGGTAGGACCATTAATTAAGTCATCAAGGGAATTAAATGCCGTCAGCTTATATATATGTGTGTGTGTACATTTGCATATTCTAGTCTAGCTGTTTAAGATTGACACCAAAACCAAACCCATTGTTTTTGTTTTTGTCCTCCTAGCTAGCTAGGTGCTTGCTCTATAAGCACCTCCTGTTTACAAAAAGGGACTCCAGAACCAAGGGGATTTCGTCAAAGCACCTCTTGTTTTAGTTCTTCAAAAAGCGATTTTCATTTTTACTCGCTTCCCAAAACCCCTCTCTACAATACCTTTCATACACAGTCACTCCCACCCTTCGAGAACCCCTTTTGTGTTCCTGTCTTATATAGTATATATACATCACCACTCCACAACTCTTCTCCATCATCATCTCCATTCAAAAAAAAAAACCTAGCAATACCGAAACTCTAAAACCAACCATCAACATAGAGAGTAAGAAGAAGTCACCACATTGAACAGTAAGAAAACAAGATTTGAGACTTGAGAGAGTGGAAAGAAAGTGCAGGTGATTTAGATATATCTGGAAGAGAAGGAAAATGGCAACCGAAAAAGTGGTGGAAACGGTGATAGTTGGGAACTATGTAGAAATGGAAACTGAAGGAAAGCCCAAGGACATAAAGTCCAAGTTATCAAACTTCTTATGGCATGGTGGTTCTGCTTATGATGCTTGGTTTAGCTGTGCTTCCAACCAGGTGAGGTTCCATGTTCTGTTCTTCACAAAGCGGTTTATATTTAATTTGTTCACTTCCATTTCATTGTTTTTATATGTTGTTATGTTTTTTTTCCTGAAGATAGCTTGATGTTTATGTTCTTTACATGTCAGGTGGCTCAAGTTCTGCTTACGTTGCCATACTCATTTTCCCAGCTGGGAATGCTTTCTGGCATACTTAATTAAGTCTTCTACGGTTTGTTGGGTAGCTGGACGGCTTAACTCATTAGCATACTCTATGTTGAATACAGAACAAGAAAAGAAAGAGAAAAAGTTAATTTCCGAAGCCATGTCATCCAGGTACTCATTCATGCCAAGGTGGAATGAATGCACTTTTCTTGCTACAAGCTTTATTTTACACATTCCTTAAATTTAGTTTTGACTTTATCATCAAATACATAACGTTACAACTTTAAATCCTTCTCTAGTTTGGACTTGAAGTTTGGTTCTTGTCCTGTCTATTTCCATTGATACTTCTTTCTAGTTTCCACTGCTACTACTATAGCCTTTCTGAATCCACTCATTACCTGAGTATCTTCAATTAAATATTCTGTTATAAATTATTATCATTGACTGATAACCTTATCTTAATAGCAATAAATAATTTGATTTTTAATGTGTCTCTACATGTCTCTTATACCAGGTTAAAGGCCAACATCCTACAACAGATGGATTCAGCTATCTTGAAGCTAAAAATTTGCTGCTTTTGAATTATTGCCAATCCCTTGTTTATTACTTGTTGCAAAAGGCCAAGGGATTTTCAATAGAAGAACATCTTGTTGTTCAAAGTATCGTAGAGATAAGATTATATTTAGAAAAGGTCTGTTTTATTCTTTTGTGTTAATCCTCAGGGTTACATAAGATGTGTATTTGACATCCCACTTTCTGCTGCAGATTCGTCCAATTGACAAAAAACAACAATACCAAATCCAGAAACTAATTAAAGTTAGTGAAAATGCAACAAGTGATATCCCAATTGAGAAGGAGCCAGTTGCATCTAATAAGAGTGAAGACATGTCAAAGTATCGTCCAAATCCTGACATGCTTGTTAGCAAATCCTGACAACCCTACCCAAAGCAAAATAGCACAGTTGTGCAACAGACAAAACACTACCTAAAAACACAAACGCGAATGCTTGTCTACTAAAACTCTAAAATGTTGCTTTCCGACCAGAGCAATATATAAAGATGAAAGAATCCCAAATCCAAGGTGTCACAAAAACCCTATGATGATGTTCTTAACCAAAGAATAAGAAAGATGAAAGATACGAAATCTTTGGAGCGGTTAGCGTGAATTTGGTCGTGTGGTAGATGTGTGGTGGTTGGCGGCGGCGCGGTGAGCTCTACGGGCTCTTTGGTCGCGGCGACTCGCTAGCTTGGTGGGCGTAGATGGTGGCGGTGGTGCGATCTGGTCGGCGTGGAGATAGATCTGGCGCGGTGGTGGGTGGAGTGCAGGCGGCGTGGCGCTGGGAGGCTGTCGGCCGAATTTCGAATGAGGGAAAAATGGTGAGAGAGTGTGTGGGTCTGAGAGTTCTAACAAAAATCACATTTTACCGTTTCTAAATTAAAAATAAAATAAGTATTTACCGACGGCTTAGCCGTCGGTAATGATTTACATTTATCGACGACCTAGTAATTACCGACGGATAAGCCGTCGGTATTTACTGAAAAAATTAAATTCCTGCATAGCCTTTTTCTGGGGGATTATCGACGGTCTAGCCGTCGGTATTTAAAATATTACCGACGGCCACGAGGCCGTCGGTAATTTTCCGTCGGTAATCAACAGATTTCTTGTAGTGTGCACGAGTATTCTACTAGTTGATGATTAAAAGAAAAAGGGTGGTAGATCCATAGATAAAAAATAAAAGATGTCAGTTAAAAAAACTCCATGAGATGTGATTAAGATGCGATTAGAAGTTCTTTGACTGTACATAAAGTGTGCCTTTGCGTGTCGGTAGACAACCGGCAAAAAATAGAGGTTAGGATAGCAGGGAAAGAAGAAAAGAATTATATTCGGTCAACCTTGGGGTGAGGCAGATGAGGGTGGTGACAGCCGAGCTGTGGATCGACTGGAAGAGGATGAACATAATGGACTTTGGTTGGATAGGAGAGGATTTATTAGAAATTGGGGTGGAATGGCGGATGGGGCCAGGCGGTACGGCGACGATACATGGCAGCCAGGGACGGACCTACCTTAAGCAATCTGTGGGCAAATGCCCCCATTACCACTCAGATTTCAGTTCTCCAACAATATACTTATTGATGGTGGGTGGGGGCACTTCCAAGTTGCGATTATGTGTAATAGGCTGATCTACGGCATATTTCAATCCTCCAAGCAAAAGTCTCTTCCATGTAGAATCGAACCAAGAACATGAGTGTACTTAAAAAGCAGCAAGCCACTAAACCATGTGACTATAACATAATGATTATAACCCTTAATTATTATATCTTTATATATATATATATATAAAGATTCTCGTTTAACCACCGCCATGTAATATTTATAATCTAATACACTATGAGTCTATGATTTATGTTTTTTTATAACTAGCCGTGATATATGTTTGAGTAATTGAACACAAATAGGAGTTGGATAATACAATGTTCCAGATAACCGTGTTTTGTTGCAAGTGGGTTGACAACAAAAATCGCGTTCAGGTGGATGAGTCGGGGTTCAAGCTGGTGGACCTTAAAAAGGTGGGATACAAAGACAAACCCTTTATCTTAGCATCACAAACTGAAGAAGTGTTTTATGTCACTGATCTTGCTGATGAAAAGTGGTATATTGTGCTTCTGACCAGTAAAGCAATTGATCAACATAAAAATGATAATGATCATGAAGATACAAGCACTGAGGATAATCCTTACTTCAGGATAACATAATCGCTTAGCGATTCAACCATAGATGATGTTATGTATATGCGAAAGGATCATGACGAGGGTATAACAATCAATCTACCATTTGTTGTCAATTTTAAGAAACAGAAAATTCAAAAGCTGACAAAGAGGGTTCTAAATGTGACAAAGAAGAGGAAAAGGTATAGTGTACTTAAATATCATGTCAAGTTTATTATCTGATGTTTCTTATTAATTATTTTTCTTGTATATCCTTATTCTTAATAATATATGGTGTTTGACAGATATTTGTTTTTTGCAGGTAATATATAAATGACGTATAATGTTGGGATAAGGCTTGATTGTTGTTGGTTTTGGGTTATTTGTTGTATAATTATTTTTTGTTAGCTACAGTGTTGTTGTATAGTTTGTCTGTGTGCTATTTTTATATTTTAATTTATGGAGAAATCACAAAAAGAAAAAAAATTAAAAAAATACTTTGGATATCGTTTGTTTAAATAAGTGTTAATACAAGTGATGTTATGATAACACTTTATAGGGAAAGCGTTATCCGAATATCACATCCAGATAGCGCTTTCTCAGGAAAGCGTTGTTGGAGTGTCACCTCCAAATAATGCTTTCTAGAAAAAAAACGCTATAGCAGTCTGCGCGCATGACTTTTCGGTTAATCTCTCATAACGCTTCAGATGTGTTATCAGAAGATGTGCGCTCATCAGATGATACTTAATCACATAATGCTTTTACGCGTTATCAAAATCAATTTTAAACACTGTTAGAAACAAAATTTGGCGTAGTGCAACGGATAACCATAATAAGTTAAATGTTAATACCATAATAATAATAATAATAATAATAATAATAAGTTAAATATTTTATACTTTTATCGAAAATGTTAAATTCGGCGTAGTGCAACGGATAACCATAATAAGTTAAATGTTAATACCATAAATTAGCTACTTTTTATCACTCAAATACAAAAGCATCTTAAGATTCAAAATTAGCAATAGCTGGTTCATGAGCCTTTCAATTTGAAAGAATATCCTTGTCATGTGACAGCCTACTAATCTTGCTCAATGATGTGAACTTACCTTGTTTGTATAGATTCATTACTAAAATATTTGACTTTTACCATATCCAGACCCAATATAGAACTACTCTATGATACAATAGTAGAAGAATGTTTAACTTTCTAAACAGATTTATGACCACTATTATAGTACAGCTGTATCAACCACATCAAAACTAATTTTAACAAAAGAACACATCAACTTTTAAAACCTTATAGAAGCACTAAGTCATACAGTTCAAACTCCCGAGGAGTGGATTTGATGTTCAACACTATTTGTTGACCAAAATTATAAAAAAAGGCAAACTCAGCTTGGCTGAACCTATAACCGAAAGTTGAGTTGTTACGAAAAATTTGCCTCTATGTGATTGCATTGAAGGGAAGAATGGATCTTCTTCTTCTGTCACTTCCCATGCTTGATGAAAGCTGTAAATGCAAGTAAATATGATGTCAATAAAATCTTCTCTACCGAAATGTAAAATGCAAGAGAATATGATGCCCAGCAAATTTTGAAACTGAAATGTAAAGGGAAGGAGATGGAAGTTCTGAAATGCATAGACAAACCAAATCTTGGCTAGGGAAAGAAATGGGAATTAGGGTTTCTTAAAGAATCTGGGAAAAAAATTTAATCTGTAATTTAACTGGAAGAAAGAGACTCACCAAACAAAGAAGGAGAAGAAGCAATCGTTGTTTATGACTCCGGTGCGGCAGCTGATGACGGCATAAGGTGGCTTCGGCGATGTGCTCCGATTGAAGGCCCGTCTTAGGGGTTTTGTTGCGAACCGTGTGGGGATTCCAATTATCAACTTCGTTTTCTGATTGGAGCTCCACGGTGGTCGAAAATGACCTTGAAGGTTGCGGCTAGAGATTTTTGATTTGTCTATTTTGGTCCTCATCTCTTGCGATTTGGTTATGGGTTTCGTAGAGGAGGCTACGACCATCACTATAGTGGTTTCGGTTCGCCTGAAATCGCACCAGAGAGGAACAACGGAGATCAGGAGGAAGGGTGGAGGAGAAGGAAAAGGAAATGAAGAGAGAGAGAGAGGTGTAAAAAGGAGAGGAAGAAGAAGAGGGTGAGAAAGAGATGAAGAAGAAGAGGCAGGTCAAGATTGGAGAGGCCGCAAGTGGTGGTGGTGCGGCGGTTCTTAGGGAGGAAAAAATGGAGAGAGGGAAAAAGGAAAAAGCTAAAAATTAAGAGGCAGGTCGAGACTGAGAGGGAGAAGAGGGTTTTCAATTTTTGAGTTAGTACCTAAATTGACATTTGTAGCCTTAATATTAATGATGTGTCAATTAAATGAGATGTCTAATATTGAAAATCTAGCTGGTATTAAATGGTTTATTATAAAAGAGATTAATGTGTTTAACCCGTGCATTGCACATGTATACATAATCTCTTTAGCAAACTAATTTAAAATATATGTTGTAACATATTTTTGTAAACATTTAGATGAGATCCAAAAAATACATATTAATACATCGAGGGATTATTCATTACATTTACATAACAAAAATATATAATGGTTTAACCTAATCATTATTTGTATATATTTTTTTGACGAAATTATTTGTGTAGATAATTATATGAATATACTATAGTGTATAAAGAAAAATTCAAAAGAATGTAGTCCATTTGCATTGCAGTTTTAATTTAGAAATATATGATAATCAATTAAATTACACATATAACTAATGAAGATGAATACTAAGATTTTTCATGTAATTTTTATCTTCATGAGATATCAATGTTCACCGATATAATTATTAACTAATAGTTGAAATTTACTCCATTAATTGGAAAAATCAAACTTTTACAGGAATTTAAAATAAAAAATAAAGTTAAAATATAACTTATATAAAAGTCTTATTCGTATGATAAGAAAATGGTATTAAAAAAATTAGAAATGTAAATTAAAAATTATATTGATGTGTGATTTCTATTAAAATATTCAACCATTTTTATTTGGATATTAATTATTTTTTCATGTAAAATGTTCAATCTCCCTACTATAGGCTTTTATCATATAATTTAAATATTAATAGAATTTTCATGTAAATATTAATGTGGTTTAATATAAAACACTTATCAAACTATTAGATATAAATAATAACCAACATGAATATTCACTAATAACAAAATTTACATCTATAGTATGATGTCTCGTGCTCCGCACTATATATAGTTAAAAGTATAAAATCTTCATCTTATAAAATTTATATTAAATTATAATTTTTATTAAAAGGTTCATAATGAATATACTCATTTTTAGGATTTCATTAAACAATATGTAATTGTTGATTTCACATTTTTGGTTTAAAATTTTTGTGGCAAAATTGAAATAAAAAAGTATGTTTTCTTGCAAAAATTGTATCCCCGCTTTTTAAAATATATCTATAGTAATGGTTCGTGCTACCCATAGTATACACTTAAAAAAATTATTAATTGTATACTAAATAAATTATTAATATATTATTTTAGTAAATTGTTAATTCATGGTAAATAAAATAACAATTTTATTTCATGTAAAATATTCAATATACTCTATCAGATATAAATAATAATCAATAGGAATATTCACTAATAGCAAAATTACATCTATATTATGATGGTAGATGGCCCGTACCACACGGTATATAGTTAAGAACAATAAAATATTTTTCTTTTAAAGTTTATATTAATTTGTAATTTCTATTAAAATGTTCATAAGAAATATGCTCATTTTTAGGATTTTATTAAAAAACTAATAATTGTTGATTTCATAGTTTTTTGTTTAAAATGTTTTGAGAAAAAATATAAATTAAAAATTATGTTTTCTTGAAAAATGTTCATCCCCATTTTTTAAAATATATCTATAGTACTGAAGTCAGTGCTATGCACATTTTATACATAAAAAAATTATAAATTTTGTATTAAAAATTATATATTGTGTTATTTTTGCTAAAATGTTCATCCACATTAAATAAACTAATAATATTTTTTCATATAAAAAATTCAATATTGTTGTAATAAATTTTTATTGTATTTTTAAAGTATCAATAGATTTGTATAGAGATATTGATATGTTTTCATATAAAATATTCGTCTCTATGTGATATATTTTTACTCTTAATTTATCATGTTTTATTTATATATACTTCTATGACATTAGTGTGCCTCCATAGGAAATAAGAACAGAAATTAAAATAATTTAGAATAAAAGTCTTATTCAATATTTTATATTATATTAAATATTAATAACAACGTATCTATATTATGATGGCTCGTGCTACGCACGGTATATAATATTAAATTAACATGTTATTTCATATAAAATATCCAATTCATAATGTATTTTTAACACTACATTAAAGTATTAACAGATTCTTATAAATATACTAATATACTTTTATGTAAACTATTTATATTTTTGTGATATATTTTTACTCTTAGGTTATCTTGTTTTATTTATATTTTCTTTTATTATTTAGATATTAATATGACTTCGTATAAATATTTTCATTGCTATGTGACATAAGCAAATTTCTCTAAATGTTAATATGTTTTCATATAAATTTTTTCTCCTTGAATAATATATATTTATCTCTTGTGATGTATATATTAATATTATATAGTTTCTATTTTTTATCCCTGTATTATGTTTTATCTTTCATTAAAATGTTCATTCCCGTGCATTATATTTTATATATAATTTATATTTATATATTGATCAACCTATATATTTTGATCTGAATGATCAAACTATATATTGATATAAATTTATAAAAGAGAATCCAAATTTGCTTATATTAAACTAAAACTTCAATAAATCTAATTTTTTTCATGTAAAATTTTATTCTCATATGCAATGTTTTATCTATAATTTCTATTTCTATATTGATCAATTTACATATAGATATTAATAATTTTTGCATTAAATATTATGTTAATTTTTCCTCATATTTTCTTATAATATGTCAATCGGTAGTGTTATACTAAAAAAATTAATTTTTTCTTAGATAAAAAGTGATTGATAAATTGTTTTATGGTATATCTATAGGCTCGTGCTACGCACGGTATATATTTTAAAAAATTATAACCATACACACAAGGTTTAGAAGAAACATTATTCTTGTATTTATTTAGATAAAAATTACAACTAATTATATATATAGTAATGTGCATATAGTTCAAAATCTTCCAACAGGTTATACGTCGAAGTACAAATGAGATGCACTCTATAGTAGTAACATATCTATTGTATGTAAGCCCATTAAAAAAATATAAACAAAAAAGATCCTGGAGAATTTCATACGAAATTAATTAAAATATACATAAAATTTTGTAACAAATTTGTTTTTTCATGTAAAATATTCATTCCGTGATTATATTTTATCTACTGCTTTCATGTAAAATATTTCATTACCGTATATTATATTTTGTATTATATGTTATTAAAAACCTATTTTATTTTGATCATGGATGACACAGTTGTTAAAAAATATTAAAAATTATACATTATCAACTAAATTATTAATATTTTTTCACGTAAGAAATTTATCCCTATGTGTTAAGTGTAATTTTCTTCATTTGTACTTTGTTGTAAAATATTCTTCCCTAAGTGTAATTTTGGACTTATTTATAGTGATTACTGACTATTGAATTAGGAGTTGAATAGGGATAGAAATATTAATCAAATCAATTTAAATCAATTTACACACATTTACAAAAAATTGCATAAAACATAAAACAATCAAAACAAATAAAATAAGATAATAAGACAAATAAAACCAATAATGCATCGTTGGAAATTTTCTTATATTGTTATTTATTATAATTTATTATAATTTGATTTGTTACTCTATAAGTTGATAAGTTGATAATCTGTTTAACGATAATTATTCATGAAAATGAATAATCTATGTAATATGACATGTTATAATACGTATCGACATTACTTTGTTTAGACACATGATTGATTGGTGTTATAAATAGTAGTTAAAACGCATTCACAAAACCATATAAAATAAAATATTGTAGAAAAGATGAAAAATTATTGGAGAATAAAACTAACTTATAATATAAAAGGCCATCATCCAAATATGGCATATAAAAGACACAAAGACCATTCAAAACATCCAGAAAACATAAACTCCAAAATCAGGTATTGTTTATACTAATACCCATTTAAACAAAGGTCAAATGATGAATCCAAAATAACAAAAGCAAATAGTATCAAAAAAAAAATAACAAAAGCAAACACTACTAAACAATAGAATTCTTAAATGAATAATGATAGTTATTCCTTTTCAATCTTGATTTGCTTGTTCAGCATCACCCCATTTGAAATGACCATTTCATTGTCAGCAAAAGGACATGACTTTGTAATCTTTGGACTTTGGTGGACATCACTGCACAGGTCAACTACTTCAGTGGTATTGCATTTTATTGCTTTGTCATCTTCAAATTCAGTAAATTTCTTTAACAAGTCCTGTGTAAACAAATTACCAGGGTTATCAAAACCCGAACACTGAACAGGTGTAGGCACTGATTCAAGGTTCAAAGGTCGGACCGGAGTCGAACCTGGGTCGGACTGAAAATAAATTAAATTATATTTTTAAAATTTTTAATATAACATATAAAGCACTAATAAACAAAAAATAACATAATATTCATAATATCACGACATAAAAAATTAAAATCTACTTAAAATGTTACAAGTCAACATATAACATGCAAAAATTACATATTAAACTAAAACAAATATGTTATAATAACATTCTAATATTCAATAATCACAAATACTGTAATGTAAGTACTCTCATAATAATATTAATATATAAATTAATTTTAAATTTTATTATAATATTTAATTTAATCCATCGACATGAAAAAAATGGATAAAAAATCTCTTATGTGTAAAAAATAATGTCATTTACCATTTTTTAAAAAAAATAAAAAATAAAAAATTCATTTTTTTAGAACCGGCCGGTTCCCGGTTTTGCCTGGTTTTTTCCCGGTTTTCCCGGTTTTGGCCTATTTTTTACCGGTTTTCCGGTTTTTAGGCCGGTTCTTGTGCAGTCCGGTTTTGAGGTTCAATCGGACCGGACAGGGGTCTGGTTCCCGGCTCAACCGGTCGGACCGGCCGGTCCGGTCCGGTTTTGACAACTATGCAAATTACTAATATATGGGTTTATTAGATTTATTTAGAGTTGTTTTATAATAATAATTGTAAAGAAATATTTAGAATTTAAAATTCCAAAAAGTAAATAAATATAAGAATTTTATTTATAAACGTAAAGGAAAATTTAGAATTTGTAATTTAAAAATTAAATAAATTAATAAGAATTAGAAAATAACTGTGAAACATCCCCAGTTATAACACCCTCCACTGAATTACTCTTTCCGATGTATTAGTACACCACATACGAAAAACCCCAACTACTAAATTCAAAACCTGATCAAAGGAAGAGTCGATGTCAGAAATTTGATCATGGTTGGGGTTCATTTTCAATAAGAATAAAAAAATAAAAATCCAAAAGCACAGACTATGAGCGATCAAATGACACAAATCAAAGGGATCAAACACACAATGAGCATGTATGATTGTATCCACTATTTATAGACTTTGTAATTGCATAGGAAAATAAGAAGGAAACCGATTTTTATGACCTAATTAACTAATTCGGCCGGTTTAAGAATGTTACAATTTGCATTATAAAAATCCATATTAAGAAAATATGTCTAAAATATTGGCCATAAATAGGTTTAACCATTTTGGGATTCTTCACTTTTTATTATTAAATTTTATACTGGTTTTTATTCTTCACGTAAATATTTGCCATAAATTCACTTTTTTTTGTTGTTTTAGTCTTCATTTTGTCTATTTTATTATATACATTTTTGTTGTTCAAATTTACTATTCAGGTAACGTTTAATATTTATTATGTTTCCATAAAAAGTGGTCAACATAAATGAGGCTTGTCCAGATTTTAGTTTTTATTTTTTTTCTCTATTAATTAACCTTGCAACGGTTGTTGACTTATTTTTTTGAACAACCTTGACATCTAAATGTCATTTCATATCTCCATGTCACTTGTTTTTTTTACCACATCATAGCTTTTCCTTAATTAAGATGACACATAAGCATTATTAATTGATAATTCTCTAAGAAGATGTCTTTTGGACAATAATAAATGAGATTATTCTCATTTGTATATAATAGAGATTAGAAATTAAAATTACGATAAACCAAAAGCTAGTATATTTGTTCTAATTTTTATTTTTTTTAATATTAGAATTAGAATTTGAATAAGGTAGCAATAAAATCATATATTATGATAAAATTTGACCATTTAATTATTTAATATTTAATTAATTTGGATATGAGCATTTGAAAAAGATTGATTAATGATTTTTGGTTCCGGTTGCTGTTTATATAAGGATTTCAACATTAATTGTTCGTTAGAAAGTCATTTAATTCGTGGATTATATTTGAACACTTTCCATATTTGTAATTTTTTTTCGGTTTTATATTTTTTTTAGGGCTGACTATTCCATGTCACCATTTTTGGAGGAAACGTTTTTTGTATTGCTAGTTTAACTGCTTCTGAATTTTGATTGGCCGTGAGAAAATGAGTTGGAACATTCCATATTTAAGGTTATTCTCAATTGTATATAATATTGATATTGATATAGATTTTTCCGATCTATCATCTCCCTTACAAGGCAATCTCAAATTCTCTTAGCATCTCTTATATCTTTCGTTAAAAAAGCATCTTTTATCTTCAAACCAATATTATATAATTCATTCATTTTTAAAATATAATTTTCAGTATCAAAACAATATTTTAACAATAAAATTTTAAAATTGTCTCGTGTAATATATATAGACACACACACGCACAATCACTTTATAATTATTAAACTCTTACTAACGTTGCATAAAAAAAATCTTACTAATGTGATACAAGTTTAAACTAATCACAACGGTATCCATAAATCTTCTCTGCTACGTGTTCTTGGCTTCATATTGGGTGCTTCCCTCCCTCTCTCAATGATACTAATAAAGTTCTGGCAACCAAAATTGGTAATCCAATCACTATGAGGGATATGAGACCCATTTCTCTTTGCAATGTGATATATAAGACTTTAACAAACGTTCTTGCTAATATAGACTAAAGCCTCTCCTCAACAAATGTATATCTGTTGAGCAGGCAATATTTGTTTTGGGTCATTACATTCTGGAGAATGCATTGACTGCGTTTGAAATTCTTCACCACAAGAAATAAAAGACAAGTGGAAAGGAAGGTCTTGTGGCGCTGAAATTGGATGTAAGCAAAGCGTTTGATAAAGTTCAATGGAACTCTTGCAGCTAGTCATGTCAAAGTTGGGTTTTTCAAATACTTGGATCATGTGGATCATGCTTTGTGTTACTACAGTCAAGTATCATGTGATTGTCAATATTGACCATGTAGGGCCTATTACTCCAGAGCATAAGCTTCGTTAAGGAGATCCACTCTCTCCTTGTCTCTATATTCTTTGCTCTGAAGGTCTTTTCACTCTCATTGTGAAGCTCGTGGTAGCATTCATGGAATCCGCATTTGTCGCTATGCACCATCTGCCAGTCATTTATTATTTGCGGATGACAGCATTGTATTTTGTAAAACTATAGAGACATGATCTAAATCTTGGAAAGAGTTGTTGGATTTGTACACTTTAGCATTAAGTCATGCTATAAAGTATGGCAAGTTTGCCATTTCTTTTAGCAAAAATACCCCATCAGACAAGCAAGCTTTAAGTCCTTTGTTGATGGGTGTTTCTTGTTTTATAGGTCAAGGAAAATACCTTGGGTTGCCTTCTATAGTGGGTCAGAGCAAGAAGTCAATTTTTGGTTACCTCAAGGATCGTATTTGGAAAAAAATCCAATCTTGGAATTCTAAAAAATTGTCTAGAGATAGTAAAGAAATTCTTATAAAATTTGTGTCGCGATCTATTCCGGCATATTGTATGAGAGCTTTTCTTATTCCTACTTCTCTTGAATAGTAGATTGAGCGTATGCTCAATTCTTTCTATTGGGGTTCTAAAATGAATGACAATCGTGGGATAAATTGGATGCGTTTGGATAAACTTGCTGCTACAAAAGGGTGGTTTTAATTTTAGCGACATAGAAGGCTTCAATTTTACTATGCTTGCCAAACAGGGTTGGAAGCTCACAACTGATCCTCACTCCTTACTTACTCGCATTCCCAAAGCTAAATATTTTTCCAATAGGGACTTCTTCCTCCAAGCTATACGTACTTGGAGGAGTATATGGAGCCTCAACCTTTATTGTAATTACTTGCCTATCTTTAGAGAATTGGTAGTGAAAATAACATCAATATTTGGACTGATTCATGGATTCGGTATAATGAGACCCTCAGGCCAGTAACTCAAATGCCAATCCACCTCTCTAATCTTAAAGTAAGTCATTTATTTAATTCGGTGCATAATTCTTGGCATATGGATTTACTCCAATCAATATTTATTCCCTGTGATGTGCAAGATATAGCTAGTATGCCACTTTTTTCTAGAACAGAAGAGGATCATATAAAATTTGGCATTTTACAACAATATATATATAGTAAAGTCTGGTTATAAACTATGTATGGACTGTGTGAACACTGCAAGTAGTGTGAGAGTTGAAGGAGAATGGAAGAATTTCTGGGACGTATATGTTCCACATAGGGTCTGTTCTTTTTGTTGGAGGACTGTTCACAATTGTTTACCCACAAATCCATTCTTTAGTCACGCGGTGTTGAGTGCTCCTACTTGTGTGTAATTTACGAGAACAATATTGAAAACAATTGGCATATTTTTTTTAACATGTGTCATGCAATAACTTGTTGGAGAGAAGTTAAATTGTGGCCTCAGATAGAGATTTGCATGAATCAATCTGACAACCCTACAAAATTATTTTTTAAGGTATGTAATTCTCTTCAATCTAAAGATAAAGAGCTATTTGTTATGTTGCTATGGAGTCTTTGGAAATGTTGGAATGTCAAGCTTTGGGATGGAATTCTTACACCAACTAAGAAGGTGTTTCAATTGTTAAAGACTCTTTGCATGAGTGGCAGTGGATGCAACTTTCTAGAGTTAACACAGAAAATAATAGAATTCATCATGAAGAATATGTAGTTCAGTGGTCCAACCAGAAAATAGAGTGCTTAAATGTAATGGACACTGCTTTCCTTCCTTATGAATCAAAATCAGGTGTGGGAATTTGTTTTCATGAATCTACATGTCATGATCCAACACTACGTGTTCGGTAACGGAGGGAGAAGCATCTGCTCTTTTTCAGGCACTTAATCTTGCTAGTATCTTGGGTTTTGAGAGAGTTATTTTTGAGTCAGATTGCAAAACAACTATAGATGCTCTTGTATATTATGTTGAGTATGCAACTGAGTTAGGGACCATTGTTGATAAATATAGAAAGTTGCTTTCTTTTCATGCTAACTTTAAGTTAGCTTTTGTTAAGAGGCAAGCAAATAGGGCCGCTCATAGCTTAGCTAGTGCGTCGTTATTAGAGTCTAGTCCTTATATCTATTATGTTGCTCTTCTGTTTGTTGATCATTTGATATTGGATGAAATGAAATAATTTTGCTTTTCCTAAAAAACTGAATTCATAAATTTTTTTTGCATTAAGCGGAAACAACTGATTAAGCAACTGGTGACACTTCTCGTCACCTAGAAAAAACATTAAACAATATTAGAACCCATGCACGGATAACTACAAGAAAATGAAAAGTTTTAGACTTTCACCACAAGAGCACTTGATGAAGCATGTTCTCAAAATTCACAAATGAAGATCCATTTGGGCCAGTGGCAGCATTATGTGCCAATTTCTTCCATTGCAAAGACTTCTCTTTCATCTCTTTACCCTTTTCTCCATCCATCAAATCCCTCACAAGGCTCTCAATTTTGTCCCTCTTAGCATCTTTTGTCTCCAAACCAATCCCCCATTCATTGCAACTGAATCGACAATTGGTTTGTTGCTCCGCAAAGAAAGGCCAACATATCATTGGAACACCTCCACACACACTTTCCAAAGTTGAATTCCAACCACTGTGTGTTAAGAACACTCCAATTGCTGGGTGAGCCAGCACTTGTTCTTGTGGACACCAACTTGACAAAAGGCCTCTATTTTTTGTTGCTTCCACAAACTCTGGAGGAAGAACAGCATTTTCACCAACCACCAAGTCTGGCCTTATTACCCACAAAAAGGTTTTCTTGCTATTAGCAAGTCCCCAAGCAAATTCAATCAATTGGTCATTTGTCATAACTGTGACGCTCCCAAAGTTCACGTAAACCACAGTGTTGGGTTCTTTGCTATCGAGCCATTCTAAACACTCTGTCTCCTCCTTCCAAAGGTTGGACCCAATTGAGTTCAATTGCTTATTAGTGACATCCTTCAAGAGAAAATTTAAGGGACCAATGGAATAGACTGGAGGCAAATGGATGGACGAGAATGCTTCCAACACATCATGTTCTAAGGCATCAAATGTGTTCAAAATTATTGCAGAAGCTTTCTGAGCTCTCTGGCACTCCCCTAGTGGGAAATCAAGCATAAGGTCATTTGGGTCTGTGGTTCTGATGAAGCTGGGGATATCCCTTAATCGGATTTCTTTTATGCCTGGCACCCAATCTATGGTGGTCTCCAAATACCCATTTGGGATGTCACTTGAGTCTGCATGTCAAATACAAAAGAATTAATTATTATGAATGAACTAATAGTGTAAAAAAGAATTTACATCTAATTATATCTAACCATGCAAATATCTATGTGTTGTAGAAAATAATAAGATTAAATATGTTTTCAATATTTTTTAGTCCTCTAACAATTTTTTGTCTTATTTTGGTCTCCTTTTTTAAAATGAGTCAACTTTGGTCCGTGTAGCTAACACCGTCATCCGTCAAACAACTTACTTGAAAGCTACTGAATCTTGACCGTAGATTACATGTGCTTGGATAGTTGCAACTTGCAAGCAAGGATTTTTGACAACAAGATTTGGTAGATTTTACATGGATGTAGTTCATACATTCATTTATCCTTATTTCTCTCTTCTCCATTTTCTTGTTGGTGAGAACTCTCATACCCAGGAGTTTTATTGGGTATGAATACCCAATGATCAATTATGTGACACCACATCATTTTTTAACTTTTTTAAAGTCAAATTAAATGCTTAGTTTTCATATCTGTTGTTAGTGTAAGAGTATAAGAGAAATTCCCTGAAAAATTTCTATATTTATTAATAAATTTTGACTTTCTCTAAGGAGTCTTTTTATTCTTTTTCTATTTCATTTTTTATAAAAATTATTTCTCTATTTTTGTTATTTGGATCATTGCTTAAATAATATTCTAATGTTTGTGTAAGCTATTTAATTTCATTCCTAGGTTATTCTTCTTTTCTTATTTAATTCCTAATAATAAAATTATATTATTGTTAATTTTTTCTATTGTTTTACTTATTTCATATATACACGATTTCAATTACTTTTGATATTTCAATTTATTTTTTTATTTCGAGTTTGTTTTCTAGATTTTATTTGTTTTGTTATTTATAATTTATGTTTGAATTATAATTTTTTATTTTTATTGAGATTATTTTTGTTTGTTTAATGGATGTGTATCGATACTCACATTTCTTCCTGGGTATGGAAGTATTTACCTTTTTTGTTTCACTTTTTTGGGAAGTAAAAACTTACCAAAGTTTGGGAAGTAAAAATATATTAGCCAAAATAATATTACTATTGGATATAGTTGAATGTTGTCAATGTACCGTGGGTTTATAGTTATTAAACTCAACGCAATTCACTTAATTAATTAAATCAATATCATATAATTTAAAAAACTTAAATCAATATCATAAATCCCTTTCGTCATGAAAACCATCCTTAATATCAATGCTAAGTGATACTTTTTTTTTTGGGCCCCTAAAAAGTGTTACTTAATTAAAACAACATAGAAAGTAATAAATTTTCATGAATAGAAATTAAATTTACGGTACCTTTGAGGGGTACTAGACCCATTTCAATTAGCTGGCGAAATTGAAGGTAACACATGAAGCCACAAGCACTAGTGGTCCAAAAAAGGACTTCTGGAACGTTCAGTTCTTGTGCAGCATCCAAAGTAAAGCTCATAACACCATCAGAAACAATGCAAGTTACGGGAGGGGTGTCAGTAGCATTATTGAGTTTGGAAAGAAGGTTTTTAAAATGAGGCAAACAGGTTCTTCTAGTGGACTCACACAAAGAAGGTACGTCTTGTGTGGCATCCACGTCAGACTCAGGAAGACCATCAGGAATGGTTTCAAAACGAAATGAGGGGAGGCCGTTTAGGGAATGAGGGCCTCTAGCTTTGAGAAGACGTTTGTGGTTGAATTCCGTGTTGACAAAGGTAACATGAAAACCCCCTTTGAAATGGAGAAGCTTTGCTAGTTTGAGCATTGGGTTTATGTGACCTTGTGCTGGAAATGGGACGCACACAACATGAGGCTTCTTCTCATTTGTTCCCAAAGAACCCATTTTGTTACCTCTTTCTCCTTTCTTCCAAGGGAAACAATACAAAGGTGTTTGCTGGTGCTGTGAACTTGTCTTTCAGACACCAGCTTTTATAGGCGATATGGGAGTCTAGCAGCAGTAGATAGAGATATTTAATTTCTACCATGTACTCAGGATAAAATTAATATAATATTTTTATTAATTTTGTATTTTCAGTTATTTAAAATATTTTTTTTTTATAAAATCTCAAGATAATTGATTCATTCAGGCTGTGCTTTTCATTTTCGTCAATGTCACTGTCACACTGCCAAAGCACGTGCACGTGATAAACAGAGAAACGATCAACTTCCTAACTTCGAGAATTTAGGACCTACAATAGATTTAATAAATAAAAAATGATAGAATTATTATTAATACGGACGAAATAACGTCAGGCACTTTTAGCAATTTTATTTTTTATATGTTTGTATATTTTTATATTATAATTTTAATTATTTATTATTACTTAATAATTAAAAATGTATTTTTTAATACACACCTTTTTTTTTGGTTATATGCACACCTTTAACTTTAAAAGAAAGTAAAGTAAAACTTTAATTAAGATTAGACGACACTATAGTTATTTCAAAAAAAAAAAAAATAATATACAAAATATAATTTTTTTTTAGGTATAAAAACAATCTTGCACGTCTTTTCGTTTGATTTCAATGCAATTCGAAGCAAGCCCATGCATGTCGACATGGAGGCGGTGACAATTTAATACCGAAAATATAAATTAAATTTTTATCAGTTACGTTTATTTTAGGTTTTTGTTTTTATTTGTTTTGAATTAATCCTCTGTGTGGCACGGACGGAGCGATGCTTCCAAGTCTGGAGGGGCCACAAAGATCAATACAAAAACAGGCAGCACACATTTAAGTCGGTTCATGACATTTCAAGTGCCTTCGCGCCTAGCGATGACAACGCGGCGGAGCGGGTATGGGTAGTAACCCCTCACTACCCGTTTGGTTGGATAATTTGTCCTTCGCACCTGTCCCATACCCGTGCGGGTATCCGCGTGACGGATTTTTAACGGATTTTTCAGAATCCGCGGGTATCTACGGGTATCTATGGATACTTAATAAATTCTTCAAAAACACACTTATTTTCAAAAAAAATTATTTTTTACCTAAATTTCTAGACAAAGTTTCAAATGAGAATTTACAAAATACCAGCTCATGCTCCTAAATTAAAAAGTTTATGGAAATTACAACCAAATATCTATAAAATTTAAATAATTACATATATATCTGGTACCATGGCAGGTAGTATGATATCCGCCTCGCCTCGCTTATACACTGGTAATAAATATCCGCCTGCTACACCCGCAGTGCATCGCTTAACTCGCCCGCTTAAAATCGCGACGGTTTTACCCATGGATACCCACTGCACGGTTTTTTGCCATCCCTATTCGTCCCCCCCCACACACACACATATATATATATGGATTCGACTCTTTTAAAGTGAACATAAACACGTAGTCTTTAACTATTATTTTTGGAAGGCCTAAAATAAAGATTTACCAAATTTAGGATTAATAATTTAAAAATAAGTTAAACCCTCAACTATGGACAGATCGATATTGTGGCTTTTATGGGCAAGTGACCTCACTTATAGGACCTATTTGGCCCAACTTAAAAACTTAAAGGAGTTACTTGGCCGAAAATGACTTATTTGGCGTAACTTAAAATTTTATAGGACTTATTTGGCCTAACTTAAAAACTTAAAGGACTTATTTAACCAAAAATAAAGTTAGGAGACCAAATTGAACCTAAAAGATTAAGTTAAGGGACCAAAAATAGATTTAAGCATTTTTTCCCTCATCTTTTCCTCTCTTTTCAACGTGATTCTCCAGCCGTTTTCTCTTTCTGCTCTCTTCTTCTTTTTTGCCCACTTTTTTGTTTTCTTTCTTCATTAAACCACAAGACAACACCTTTGGTGAAATTTTCTTCTTCTTAATTTTTAGAATTTCTAAATATTTATTTGACTTTTGAGTCCCTATGATATTTTACAAATGTCTTTATTATTTATAAATGGTTGTTTTGTTTTTAAGTCCTAACGGGGTAACATAACATGTTCTCGGTATAATTTCATAAATGATTATTTTTACGTTTATGTCCCAATGGGAAAACATTAGATATTATCGCACGAGTCTATATAACTGTTCGTGTCGTCTTGATGTTTTTTTTCCTTTAGTTTTTTTATATTTTTTTATATTCAATATTTATAACTTTTTTTTATTTATAGATGATAAATGATTTTTTTTAAGTCCTAGGAGGAAAATTTTACTTGTTCTCGGTATAATTTTATCATCTTAATTTTGATTCTTGATGAGAATACATTACATGTCGGTATAAATGATTATTTTTCTTTTGCGTCCCTACGAGAAACATTAAATGTTGTCGGTATAATTTCATCGTCTTTGATCATATATCAAAATCTATAAATGTATTTATTATCTATAAATGATTATTTTACTTTTGATTTTCCATTGGAAAATATTACATGTCGGTATAGTTTCATAAATGATTATTTTACAAATGTCTTTATTATTTATAAATGATTGTTTTGCTTTTAAGTCCTAACGGGGTAACATTACATGTTCTCGGTATAATTTCATAAATGATTATTTTTACGTTTAAGTTCCAATGGGAAAAACATTAAATGTTGTCGCACGGGTCTATATAACTGTTTGTGTCGTCTTAACGATTTTTTCTTTTAGTTTTTTGATTTTTTTTATATTCAATATTTATAACTTTTATTTATTTATAGATATTATCTTTTGAAGTCCTAGGAGGAAAATTTTACATGTTCTCGGTATAATTTCATCATTTTAATTTTGATTCTTGATGGGAATACATTACATATCAGTATAAATAATTACTTTTCTTTTGCCTCCCAACGAGAAAATATTACATGTTCTGGATATAGTTTTATCTTTTTTGCGTGTAACAAATTTTACAAATATTTTATTATTTATAAGTGATTATTTTTCTCTTTAGCCCCGACGAATTGACTCGTGCATATGCACGGGTACTGTGCTAGTCTATAATTAATATATGACCTATATAGACCAATACAATGACACAAGCACAACCCATCAAGTTGGATGCCTCCACATAAGAAAATAAAAAGTTCAATGCTCCCATTATGTACACAAAACGCATAAACTAAACAGCGGTTCCAATCCCTCCTGTTCATATTATTAGAAAAAAATGAGTCTAATTTTTTGGTCTAAAATTTAAGAAAAAAACATCAATTTTGTCATACATTAAATATTAATTTCCAATGATGCCCTTATTTAAGTTAGTAAAATTTGTGTGAATTAAATATCATTAATTATCAGCCACCATTTATAAAAAGAGTATATTTAGGAGAAAAAATTAAATTTTTAGAATTATTAATTAGATTATTAATTATTAATTATTATTATTATTATAATAGGACGTATATTTGCCCCCACTACATAAAAATTCTGGATCCATCCCTGCCCTCAACTAATAAATATATATATATATATATATATATATATATATATATATATATATATGAGCGTATCAGGCGAGACCTTTTCTTTACTTTATTTTATTGTGAGAAATGAGAACTTTCAACCACCTTCATTGGATTAAATTTAAGCGCTTAGAATAAAATAATTCATTGAAGGGTCACGTGAGCACGTCTCCCGGTAACCCTGTTTTCCTTCTTCACGTATTACTGCTTGTGGGTCTCTTTGTGTACATATCAGTGCTCACATTACAGAATTTTGTTCAGCCCACATTTTCCTGTTGAACAACGCTCGGATCAATCCGCTCAGATTAAAAAACGAGGACCCTTGTGGCACGTTGAGACCATGCGTGAAAAGGCATCATGTATCAGGGCTCGATATCAAATGGGTTTTGAAAATTATACACCAATGGTGGAAAAAGGATTGAGCAATAAAAGAATGTCAATTTCTTTTTTTCACTTAGCTGGCACACTTCTGGAAAAGCAAATCAAATCTTTATTCTTGATATTAACTCCCAAGAATCTTGAATATTCTATTATTATTCGTGAATTAGAGCAGTCTTGGGGTATGATTGATATTGGTTCCTTGAAGGAAGCAGCACAATAATTTGTTCCAGTTGCAAAAAACAGCAAATAAAAATTAACTCTCTTTTTTTCCAGATTGATGATTCAACAGAGGATGAACAATCATTGACGTGTTGTAGTATTTGGTTCAGAAATTTGGGGGTGAAGGGGGAGGAAGAAAGAGGAGGCCGCGGCTCTCACGCCTTGCGGCATTGGGGTTGTTGGGAGTCTGACTAAAGCGGTCACGTGACCCTTTAATGAAATTTTTTAATCTAGATGTTTAAATTCAATCAAACGGTTGTAATTAAGAGTTCTCAATTCTCACATTAAATATGAGTTTTCACTCGATATACTCTCTCTCTCTCTCTCTCTCTCTATATATATATATATATATATATATATACACAAAAATACCAAGTAATTTTTTTTTTTGGGTGCTCTCTTTAAAAGTTGAGGCCCTGTGCCGTGGCACACTACCCACACCCTCAGGGCCACACTAAACACATTAATAGGAGCAGAAAGAGCAAGATAGAAAGAAAGGACAAAGAAAGCCAATTTTATCTATTTTGTAACTTGGGACTCTTTTTTTTTTTTTTGGTGTGGGATTTAATGGAAGCATTTTCATATTAAAATACCTCAACCTTCAACAGTTATTTCCACCTAGTCATTTTGATTGGTTAAGAATTCACGCAGTGAAGTACTTGTTATCAATTTAGTTTGATATTACCACATTCTTTAAGATAGATTTCATGGGTCTACAATTTCCGATTACTGCAAAGTTTAAAGCAAACAAAGGAAAACATAGATTAAAGAATATATAGAGAGACAAAGTAATACAAACGTCATTTTGACTCGATATTTTTCTTTATAAATTCTAACAAAGTTAGTTATCCTACGAAGGGCCCAAGCCCATGAAGGCACAAAGGTGCCTCCATCACTACTTATGTGTAAAAGTTACACTAATATAGTTTCTCCTGTCATTTTTTGAAGTAGTCCTTAATGTTATAAAATTATACCAATATGGTCATTTTTTTGACATAATAAGAGGCAAAAAAGAGATCACATTGGTATAATTTTTGTAACATAAAGGACTATTTCGGAACAAAAAAAATAAAAGGGACCACATTGGTATAACTTTTACACATAAGAGACAATTTGAAACTTTTTATACATAAGGGACAAAATCAAAACCTAAAATAAACATAAGGGACCAAAAGTATAATTAGCATTTGTTACTATTTGGAAGCCCAAATTAGAACAAGAAAATCAAGGAGTATGTGCTAGAAATACACCCATAGCAAACTGATTCAGAAGGAATAAAAAAAGGTAACAAAGAGGGAAGAGAAGCCCATGGCTCTACTAAGTTTTATTTGTATAGGAAAATGTGATATGAGGAGTATGTTGGTTCCTTTGTTTTTGTGCTTGGTTTTTTGAGTTAATTAGGTGTACTTATGCTTTGCCACAACAATGTGTCTTCGTTTTGTATTGTTGTATGCTTCATGAGATATTGCATATGCTGTTAGTTTGATCAATATTGATTAGTCCTAGTTTAGTATAGATGTCGTATGGCTTGGAGTTTGTCCTTTTATCAATCTGAAATCCTTTGACAAAAGAAAAAAAAACAAAAACACACCTATAGCATCTTGCCAAAGTAATTGGTTTCAAATCAAAGGAGGATTCTCAATAACATGAAAACCCCTCCCAAAAGAATGAGTTAACTTAGCTAAAAAGTCAGCTACCATATTAACCCATCTATATATTATACATGAGATATTTGAACATGTCAATCTCTACTAAGATTCTCCCTAATATCTACACAAGGCTCAATAAAAAGTTGGTCCACAAGGACATCATCATCATCTTGGACAAATTGGAGAGCCCATCTAGAATCGCATTCCATACATACACTTCTCCAACCTCTATCCCAAGCCAATTGAAGACCCCAAAAAATACCCTAAAGCTCAACAACCTCAACAGATGAGCAACCAATATTTCTTTCAAAGCCCTCAATCCATGCACCCTTTGAATCTCTCAGCACACCCGCACAGCTTCCAAGTTTGCTAGCACGATCAACAGTACCATCAACATTCAGTTTCACCGAACTGTGGCCAAGAATAACCCACTGAGCTTGACCTGAACTCTGTAGCAAACTTCCATTTCCCAGAATCATGTCCCCTTGACAGTCCAAAATAAGAAATTTGACCCTGTTGATAACCTCCATCGTATTAAACAATTTGTGCTCAGATACCTATTTATTCCTTGCAGCCCAAATGCACTAAAGAGTATGGCAAATATAGCAGCCAAGTGCAATCCTTGCCAGTTGATTCGACATTGCAGATTGATTCAATACCTTCCACTCAAGAGTACCTAACCATACAAGTTTAACAACATTACAACCCCTCAAAATATGTATTTCCCCCTTCCCACAGGGAACCACATAAAGGATAAGCTGCCGAAGAAGCTAAATGACATCTGCTTCTCGTCCCATTAGTTTTAAGAACAATGGATAAGTAACAAAAGGAAACACCAGTTTTAGGGAGGACTTTGGAGCTTCCAAATACTATCCCACATAAACATCGTTCTCATCTCAGTTTACCCTCTCAAAAAGGCATATGCAGGCTTAGCATAAACAATTCCATTAGTCATTAAAGATCAATAGTGAATATCACTACCACTATTGACATTAGCAGCATCACAATTTCGGATTTCATTAACAACGTGATCGGGGAGTAGGTTTTGGAAAAGATCAAAATGCCACTCCCCATGCAAAGCATACATGCTAAGTTTAGAATTCAGTACCTTATGAGAGAAATGGCAAAAAGCCACATCCATTAACCGCAACCCAAATGGAAGCCAAATATCTTTCCAAAACTTAATAGAATCATCATTTTCAATACCCCAAATCACACCCTTCTCCATATCCTCTCAAACCCAGAAACGATAACCGCTGAAATGTGGCGTATCATTTAATTAATCATTATCTTCAATGGATACATATTGATCTAGATAGAAAGAGTGAATTGAGCGAATTCAATCGTGTGTTATTGAGAGAGTCTACAACGTTTAATTATACAAGGCTGTATAACCAATTGTCAATCAGGATCCTAAAACTAAGGCTAAATTAATTATAAACAATTGAATGCAAATCAGATACCGATTCTATCAGAATCCGTGATTGGTTCTATCTGCATTGATCATATCCCTAATAATTACGATGAGGAGATGTCTTATCTTTAACTCCCCCTCAAACTGGTGGGTGATACAATTACCCCAAGTTTGTCTCTAAGTTGGTTGAATCTGGTGTGAGTAAGTGTCTTTGTTAGGCAGTCTGCTATTTGATCCACTGAGGGAACATAGGAAACTGTGACGTCATTTTGCAGAACCTGGTCTCGAATGTAATGAACATCAACCTCAAAGACCGAGCATGCATTACCGGATTAGAGGATATAGCTTTTGCACTTGGATTATCCCACCAAAGTATAGGTTTCCTTACTAGAAACAACTTCAATTCCTACAGTAGTGACTTGGCCCATTCTACTTCTGCTGCTAAGTCGGCCAATGCTCTATACTCAGATTTAGTACTAGATCTGGAGACCACTTTCTGCATTCTTGTTGACCACGTGACAAGAGTTTCACCAAGGAATATACAATGTCCAGCCATGGACTTTCTATCATCAATGCTAGTGGCCCAGTCAGCATTTGAGAATCCTGAAACATTTAGATCAGCAGAGGGTTTGATATGTAGGTAGTGATTGATGGTACCTTGAAGGTACCTCAGTATTCTCTTTATGCCTTGCCAATGATCAGTGGTTAGAGAGCTCATGTATTGGCTGAGTTTATTCACTGAAAAGGCAATGTCATGCCTTGTATTTGTCAAATATTGAAGTTTACCTATGGCTTGCCTGAACAAATTTGGGTCTTTCATAGGTTCTCCTTCAGTGGCAAATTGTCTTCCTGTTATTATATATGGTTGTTGGGCAAGCTGAGGCATTCTCCATCTTGAATTTTCTCAGTAGGTCTCCAATGCACATTGATTGTTTTAAGTACATTCCACTCATGTCTCTATGAACTTCAATTCCTAGGAAGTAGTGTAGTTGTCCAAGGTCCTTTAAGGAGAAGACAACATTGAGTTGATTGATGAATGCTTCCAGGAAATTCACATTGCTGCTAGTGACTATGTGATCGTGATGCGTCTGTGAGGTCAAAATAATTAACTTGATAAATATAGTAACAAGGCAAAGAGACCTTGAGTAGTCTCACGAAGACCTCTAACACCAAAATTATCAAATTGAGGAAATAAGAAAATTGACAATAACGAAAAAGGGGTTTTGTGAAAGCAGTTTACATTGAGAAAATTATCAGTTATAGAGACAATTGATTCAGGTTTCGGGTGCCGTCTTGGATTTATCACGGGTTCTAAATAACAACAATTCAATTAATTAAATTCACAGTTGACATAAACTAACTAAACAAGCGTTAATCGGTTTATACGAATTCACCAGATTAGAAACAAGCGGCAAAGCAAGGCGGGTTCAATTAGTGCGGGCGGACAAGCTGCGATTAAAAGCATAACCAATATCATAATGAAATTCTAATCAACCTCTATCAATTTCTACTCGAATCAATTGATCTTAGCGATCAAGCAATTTGAAATATTATGCCGATTCACGAAGCAGATGCATACAATCAAGCGTTCATACACATTTGAATCGCGTTTTTGCAGCGAAGGCAGAACAATTAACTAAGCGGAAAAGCAAGCTGGATAGATTGCAAACATTTAAACCAAATTGAAATTGATAGAGATGGAATTGAAGAAATTAAAAGCGAAATTGTATTAAACATTAGCAGAACCTCAAAATGCATCAACGACAACCTTTCACTAGATGAATCAACTTAGGAACTTAGGCTTCCATGGAGGCTAGAATGCATGCAGTGAATAATAAAGCGTAAGATAATGAAAAGAAAACGGCTGATCCTCTATCTAATAGTCTCAGCTTCGAAAACCTAATTCCCTAAGCGGGTTATAAGATAAAGCTTAGATAACAAACTAAAAATAGGCCCAAAACTCGTAGTGCAGCTCGTCAGCTTCAGTAAAGTGGAATTTAGGCCTTCAAAACAGCAGAACTAGGCTTCAGGTCCCAACATAAGAATTGTAGCTCTGCTTCTTAGCTTTCCAAAGCCACAAAGAACACTGAAATCGGACAAGTATAGCCCAAGTTATGGCCTGCAGAAGCAACATGGGTCAGGATATAACAAAATCCGAAAATTAGCAAATAATTCACTAAAGCCCAATCATGACCCAAAGATATAAAACCATGCTAAAAAGTAATTGTTGGGCAAAATAAACATTTAAGAACACTAAGTGCAATGCTATAAAAGATGCATTAAAATGCATTGATCAAATTCCCCCACACTTAAGCTTTGCACTCGGGCAAAACACTTAAAACAAAGCAAAGATGCATTTCAATGAATTCCAAGGATACAAAGTGGCAAGCTAAATGCTCATTCAAGGTTTCAAGGACTCATGGCAATCATGAACAACATCTAATTACCTTCAAAGCAACCAAGAGTGCATCAAAAGTGATAGAATCCTCACAAGAAAGCATTTCTCTCAAACTCTCAAGTGTCTGAGGCTAGTGTTTACACTCAAGCACATCATGAAAGCTAGCACTACCATGGAAGCGACAAGACTCTAACATCCACACTTGAAACACATGCACACAAAGATCAAAAAGGTCTTTATTAAGGTTATAATGGGGCCAAGGTCAAGGTGGGATAATTGAAAGGAACTAGGCTATAAAATCAAGAGGATAGAGGAGCAATGGAAACAATTACCAAATAATCATGGGGACAATTCATTGACCCTGGTCAATCCATTATTTTTTAGAAATGATATGCTCCACTACTCTTTTGTTTTGTTTTTTTTTTGTTTATTTCTTTTTCTTTTCTCTTTTTTTTTTTTTATTTTCTTTTGCCAAAATCCCAATGAAGCAATGAAGCACAACAATACATATGTTTTACAACCACAATTAAGGCCCCCACACTTTGCAAATTTATTCTCATTGTTTTTTTAAAGCTCCTTAATCCCTAAGATTGGGTCATAACATTGTTTTCACTTTTAGGCTTGTAATGAGCTATATAACAAGAATGGGATAAATAGGCTCAAAGGAGCTAAACAAAGGGATAATTGCAAGGTAGGCTTATTTGGCTAGTGGCTAAAGAACAAAAATTGCCTAGATCATTTCAATGCATGCATGTGAACAAGAGTTTCAACAAGAGTCAAGTCAAGTTCTAGAGTAACCAACAATCATGAGTGAAATCACTCAAGAAAGAAAGAGAATGGCAAAATGTATTCCATCCATTATAAGGCCCAAAACTCACTAAAGGAAAATATCTATCACAAAAGATGCACAATTTAATATTCCAAACCAACTTATCACACTAAGAATGTAAGGAAGTCATCCATATCATGCCCACAAGACCTATAGTCCTAGAATGGTGAAATCACTCCCCTCATACAAACCAAGAAATCCAATGAAAATGCAATTTTTTTAAACAAAAAAACTTCAAAAACAAAAACAAAAGCAGGAAACAAAACTACTAAGCTACTAAAAGACACCCCACACTTAAATCATACATTGTCCTCAGTGAAAACAACATAAAATAAGAGTAAGGAGGGTGAAAGAAAGCTCCCTCTTCCAGCGGCTTTCAAGTGGAGCTCTGCCTACAGTCTCCTCTTGGCGGGGCTCTCATGGAAAAGCTTGGGACCATTGACTTTGAAGGTTTCCTTTGGTGACTTCACTTTTTATTCCACTTTGCATCATAAAGAAAAGTGCTAGCTGCAACAAAATGGTCGATCCACTTGGAGTCGAAGCTTACTGCTATGATTTTGAGGCGAGAATGGAACACATGGAAGTGTTTGATTTTTTCTTCTTCACGACTTCCTTCTTGATTGGGTTGGGTTTTCTTTGTGATTGCTTTCGATGAGGAAGTATCTTGGTGCATGGAGTTACATCGAAGCTTGCCGGTGTAGCAACATCATTTGTAACATTAACATGACCATGCAATGAGTATCTTCAACTAAGTCCATAAGTACTTCTATTTGAAAAAGAATGCTCTTCCCTTCCGCACGGGATGTTTCGCTGACATTAAAGATGTCAAATTGAACTATGTTATCCCCCAAATTCCATGGAAAGAGTTCCGAATACACATCAATCTTGGTTCTTGTCTTTGTTCTCGAGAATGAATGCCTAGGATGATCGGTGCTCTGTTGTTGTGTCTCTCCCTCCATGTCCAGAATGTAAAAATCTGCCGGGAAAAACCAGGAGTTATTAACTTTAACGAGCGTCCTCCACAAGTCCGGCAGGTGAGCATTGCTCCTGTTTGCCAGCTGAATAATAACACCTGTGATGCAAGGTCGAGAGCGAGAGTTAAAGATGGATGTAGGAATCACATTAATGGAAGCACCCAAATCAGCATGGCATTTTCAAATTTACTCTCGCCTATGGTACATGGAATAGTAAAAATTCCCTGGATCCTTGCACTTTTGGGAGTATCATGGGCTGCATGAGTGCAGACACATTCGACTCACATTGACCTTTTCATTTCCCTTGACCTTCGCCTCCTTTTGTGTGTGCCAGCTCGCCTTAAGGAACTTAGCATATCTTGGAATTGCTTAATTGCTTGAGAGAGGTATATTAACTTCAACCTTCCTAAATGTATCCAAGACTTCGCTATCTTTATCTGCCTCATCCATCTTCTTAGTTATCACACGACCCTTTGGGGAAGGGGAGTGGTATAGGCGAGTGCATCATCATCTTCTTCAATTGGGGAGGTAGGTGCGAGAGGGTGGCTTATCACTTTTTCTCTTTTGCCACTTGAATTTTCTGCTGGAGGAGGTTACGGGGTGTCATGACCTTGCCAAATCTTAGAGTGATTGCGCGACATTTGCTTGGCATTTGGATTTACTCAGGTTAGGCGGGAAGTTGGCACGCCCCCAGGCTTACATCTGATTAATTGTGGTAGCCATCATCTGTCCCATTTGTGTGTGCAAATTCTGAATTGAGGCATCTGTTCTCTGTTGGGCCCGGAGATTTTGGGCAGCCATGCATGCAACACTAGATCCTCTAATGAAGGTTCAGGCTCGAGGGCCTGGCAGACTGTGGTGGATTATTTCTTTGCCTGAGCATTGTTGTGCGACTTGATTTCCCCATCTAAGGTTAGGATGGTTCCTCCGGTTTAGGTGGTACGTTGGAAGACAAATCAACATTGGCTTGAGGGTTAAAGATGTTAGGCGCATATGCACGAGGGTATCGGCATTAGGGTCCTCTTGCGGTGTAGGACATGCATCGTAGGGTGCTTTCTGCGAAGTACAAATACCCTGAAACCATAGCTTTGCGACCTGTTGCCAATTTTTTTGCAAGTGAGTTCTTCCAACTTTGTTTTCCAAGTTCTTCTCGCTATAGTAGCCTTAGCACAGTATCTCGTTCAACTCCCCTTGTTAGAAGCTGGGAGTAGCCACGGTTGTGTGGTGTTGGGAGTTGATGGACATATTTTCTATTAAGGCTCTGGCATCTGTTGGGGTTTGTCTCACAAGTGCCCCTCCTAGCAAGCGCATCCATAATATTTTACGTCCATGGGCAATAAACCCTCGTAGAAATCTTGGATGAGTATGGCGCTCGGAGATTTGATGATGAGGTAGCTTGCACACAACTGTAAATCTCTCCCGGTATTCATGTAAAGACTCGGTGGGGTTACGCGATGCCACATATCTCTTTTTACGATTGAGCTGACCCTGGGCCCAGCAGGAAAAGAACTTCTCTAGGAACAATTTTTAAAGCATTCCAATTTTCAACGAGAACCTGGTTGAAGGTAATACAACGATCCTTGGTGCATCTTGGAGTGAGAAGGGAAGGCCCTTAGTTTAATGTGCTCCCTCTGGAATTCCTTGAGGGCTTCATGTCGAGCACACAATGTGGAACTCCTTAAGATGTTTGTGTGGATCATCACTGCAAGACCACTAAACTTCAGCAACAAGTGTATTAAACTGATTTTAATTGAAAAGACTGACAAGTTTGAGATAATTAATACGCAGAGCATTGTAAGTAACATCAGTGCGGCAAGTTCCTAAGTGTTCTATCGGACCATATTAGCGAGAATCGGAGAATTAGAATCGGGGATCGAGAATCGGGATCGAGAATCAAATAGATTATGGCTAAAGATCTTTATCACTATCACTTATCACTAACTTCTATATGATCCCTAAGTCTATGATTCAATGTTCTCTCAATTTCGAGGTCAAAAGGATGCAAGTTAATAGTATTGGACCTAGTCATGCCTTTGTATATATCAAGGAATAGGAAAATGCAACAATTCTAGAAATACCAGCTATGTCCCTACGCTAAAATGAATGCAAAAATTGGAAAGCGACTAAAAATCTAACCTAAAAATTATAAAATACCCACGAAAAATCTAATTAAATCAAAAGAAAAGATATACAAATTTTTTTTGGATTTTTTGGAGAATATGAAAAATTAAAAATTAATTAAAAATAGAAAACAAAGGAATTTGGGGTTTAAAGCACATGTTGTCCATGCTTGATCATGTTGCTAAGGGACTCTTGATCTGGATTTTTCGGATTTTTCATTTGTGGTTTTTGAACAATCGTGAGATTGCAGCCATTTTTATTTTAAGCCTCACAGATCGGAGCAATCCTAGAATCACCCGATCTGTATACAGAGCACAGAAACACAACAAGAACTAAGCAAGCGTTAGTATTGTTAGTGGGTCATGAGGTTGGTAATCTCTAATTAAAAGGTCCGCTTGGCGTAATTTGATGTCGGCGATGCGTGCAGGTCAAAATAATTAAGCGATAAATATAGTAACAAGGCAAAGAGACCTTAGTAGTCTCACGAAGACCTCTAACACCAAAATTACCAAATTCAGGAAATAAAAATTGACAATAACGAAGAGGTTTTGTAAGCAGTTTGTTGAGAGAATTATCAGATTATAGAGACAATTGATTCATAGGTTTCGGGTGCTCGTCTTGGATTTATCACAGGTTCTAAATAACAACAATTCAATTAATTAGAATTCACGATTGACATAAACTAACTAAACAAGCGTTAATCGGTTTATACGAATTCACAGTTCAGAGCAAAGCGGCAGAAGCAATGAGTTCAATTAGTCACGCGGGGCGGACAAAGCGTTAAACGCAACCAATATCATAACGAAATTCTAATCGACCCTCTATCAATTTCTACTCGAATCAATTGATCTTAAGCGATCGAAGCAATTTGAAATATTAATGCGATTCTGAAAGCGGATGCATACAATCAAAGCGTTCGCCACAAGCGAATCGGCGTTTTTGCAACGAAAGAACAATTAACTAAGCGACGAAGCTGGATAGATTGCAAACATTTAAACCAAATTGAAATTGATAGAGATGGAATTGAAGAAATTAAAAGCGAAATTGTATTAAACATTAAGCACCCAGAACCTCAAAATGCCTTCAACGACAACCTTTCAGATGAATCAACTTAGGAACAGGCTTCCATGGAGGCTAGAAACATAGTGAATAATAAAGCGTAAGATAATGAAAGAAAAGCGGCTGATCCTCTATCTAATAGTCTACGACTTCACGAAAACCTAATTCCCTAAACGGGTTATAAGATAAAAGCCCGATAACAAACTAAAAATAGGCCCAAAACTCGTAGTGCAGCTCGTCAGCTTCAGTAAAGTGGAATTTAGGCCTTCAAAACGGCGGAACTAGGCTTTGGTCCCAACATAATAATTGTAGCTCTGCTTCTTAGCTTTCCAACGCCACAAAGAACACTGAAATCGGACAAGTATAGCCCAAGTTATGGCCTGCAGAAGCAACATGGGTCAGGATATAACAAAATCCGAAAATTAGCAAATAATTCCACTAAAGCCCAATCATGACCCAAAGATATAAAACCATGCTAAAAAGTAATTGTTGGGCAAAATAAACATTTAAGAACACTAAGTGCAATGCTATAAAAGATGCATTAAAATGCATTGATCACTATGATATCGTCCACATATATCAGTAGAAAGGTTGTGTGATCAATACCTCTGAGGACAAATAGAGATGAGTCACTTTTGGTATTCTGAAAACCCCAACTTAACAAGGCATTTTTGAGCCTATCAAACCAAGCCCTTGGTGCCTGTTTCAGGCCATATATTGCTTTAGATAACTTGCAGATGTGATTGGGTTTTGCTGAATCAATGAAACCTTCTGGTTGATGCATAAAGATTGTTTCTTTAAGATGTCCATTCAGGAAGGCATTATTTATGTCTAATTGCCTGACTTCCCAATTGAGGTGCACGGCTATGGAAAGGATGATTCTCACTGTGCTGGCTTTAACTACAGGGATGAAGGTTTCATCATAATCCAGGCCAGCTGTCTGTTGAAAACCTTTAGCAACTAGTCTTGCTTTCCTTCTTTTAATTGACCCATTAGCCTTGAACTTTGTATTAAAAACCAATTTGGAATCAATGATGTTCTCTTGGCTGTCATGTGGGGCCAAGTCCAAGTTCCATTTGATATTAAGGCTTTGAACTCATTGTCCATAGCTGTCTTCCACTCTGGTCTTTCAAGGGCCTCTCTGACATATTCTGGCTCTTTGTCCGCTACACAATTTCCTGCTAATCCAACATATGGTTACTTTGGCTTATAGACTCTAGCATTGCTCCTAGTGCACATTTCAGGTTGATGTTCTTCATCTGATTGTTGTCCTACAGTTGAGCGTGTGGGTGAGGTCTATAGATTGCTGATTTCATGACATTGACCTTCATCATGCCTTGTGCAGCTGTTGGATGAATTTGGGAGATTTCCTTGATAGCTTCCAAAGCCCCCATTATTGATGGTAATTGCATAATAAAGAGGAAAAAGGAATAGAAACATTTTCTGTCAGTGTTTTTAAGGGGCTTCTTGTGTTGAGAAAGCCATCATGGACTGGAAAGTGATCTTCATTGAAGACCACATATCTTGAGATGAATATTCTCCCTTGAGAGTTGATGCATTTATGCCCCTTATGTGAGCTGTTGTATCCTAGGAACAAACATCTGTTAGTGTGGAATTGAAAATTGTTCTTATTATAAGGCTTGAGACATAGGTAGCAGGCACATCCAAAGGGCTTCAGGGCATTGTAATCTAGTTTCCTTTGAAACAATAATGAGTAAGGACTCTCATTTTGAATGCTTCCCACCAGAAAGACAAGGGCATTTTGGCTTGTGCCAACAGTGTTAAGCCTAATTCAACAATATGCCTATGCTTTCTTTCAGCCCTTCCATTCTGCTGTGAGGTATAGGGGCATGACATTTTGAATTGAATTCCAGAATCTAGAGCCAGTTTCTGAACTGCCTTGTATTCTCCACCACCATCGCATTAAAATGCCTTAATTTTCTTGTTAAATTGATTTTCAGCCATGTTTTTAAATTGACTAAAGGCATGAATTGTTTCTGACTTTTGCTTTAGATGAAAAATCCATGTAAATCTGCTGAACTCATCAATGAAATAAACATAATATTTAAAACTAGAGGAAGAAATTAATGGAGCAGGACCTCATACATCAGTATGAATTAATTCAAGAGGTTCCTGAGCATGAGAAGATGCATTTTAAAAGGTAATAGGTGCATTTTTCTAAACTGGCATGCTTCACAAAAAGTAAAGTGATCCCTAGGTGAAACCATTACATTATAATTTCTTAAGACTTCATCTAAGACTCTATTATTTGGATGTCCAAGTCTTCTATGCCAATTTTCCTTGATAGACACATAAGCACAAAGATCTTTACCAGAATGTGAGTTGCCACCTGGGAGTAGATACAAGCCATCTACAAGTTTCCCTTTTAGTAGAGCCTTCCGGGTTTGCTTGTCCTTCACATAGCAACAATTTGAATCAAATTCAACAAGGATATTATTATCAACAGCTAACTTAGAGATGCTCAGGAGATTTTTGGTGGCACATATAAAACATTATCTAGATTTAGTGAATTTAATTTGGCAGAACCAGTGGCAAAAATTTTCAATTTATCACCATTACCCACCACTAGAGAGTTCTTACCATTACGTTCAACTAAATCTTGAAATTGATCGGTTTGGTTGCTCACATGATTGCTTGCACCACTATCAAAGTACCAGTCATAATCTTGAACTGTGTTGGGTGAAGCTATGAATGCACTGTGCTTTTCATGCTTGTCTAACTCCTAAGATTGGCCTATGTAGGATTTGTCAAATCGATAGAAGCACTGCTGTGAACACCCAATTTCGACCGGGTATTTTATTTTATTTTTAAAAATCACAAAAATATTTTTCTTCACACATATTGAATTTTTAGCCTTTATTTTGTCTCACTTTTGGTCTTATTTGACCCATTTTCTAAACTCATTGTTGGGCCTATTTTTGTGTTAGTTCTTTTGGGTCAATTCTAGCCCAACTGTGATAAAAAAGAGAGATACAAACTATCATCATCAAACACAAGCCCCAAAATAAGTCCATTACAGAACATAACAGTCCATTATAGGTCTAAATTTACAAAATCACAAAACAAAACAAAACAAAACAAAAGAAACAAAGCAGGGACACATGGCGTCCTGCTAACAACCAAAAACAGTATCAACATCAACAAGCTATTTTGAGGAGGAAGCCAATGTCTCCTTCTCCATGTTCCTAGCTTGCTTCCCATTTTGGCTAAGACTAAGCAGCTTTGCAGGCACTACTCTGCCACCACCAGCCATCCCCTGCAACAAATGGCCAATACAAGGGTCAGCAACCCTTGTCTCATTAGAGCCCCTCAACTCTATAAATACAACAACAACAAAATCACAGGGGCAGGAGGACAGAAAAAAAATTTGGGCGTTTTTCTTGAGAGTTTTACTACTAGTCAAAGAATTAGAGGCTCCACATTGAAGCCCTAATTCACCAAATTGAAACAAACACGGAGAAATAACGCAAAAAAAAAAAAAACCAGAAACAGAGGTTAAAAAAAAAAAGAGAAGAAACAGAACCAAAGAAGAGGAAAGAGGAGAAGAGAAGGAAAAGGTTTGGCCACACACCATTTTTTTCCCTACGCCCTCTCCCTCTCCCTTCCCTTTCGCGATCTCCCTCTCCCTCTCCCTCTCCTCTTCCCTCTCAGTCGCGCCTCTCTCTCTTTCTCCTCCTCCTCGCTGGGCCTTGTCAGGGTCGGCGTGACACGCGCCCTCTCTCTCCCTCTCTCGGCGCTCTCCCCCCTTTTCCTTCTCTCCCCTGCGCCATTCCCCCTTCCCTTTTCTCTCTTTGGTTTCCTTCTTTTTGATTTAGGGTTTGAAAATGAGGGTCTGATTTTAACCCCCTCTCCCTTTTCAGTTTTTCTTTTTTATTTATTTACAATTCTGTTATTATTATTATTTAGTAATTCTGTTTTTGTTGTTGGGCTTTAGCCCATTTGCTCCTTTGCTGCTCATCGTGACAACCCCCCCTTTTTTTCTATCTTCATTTATTTGCTTTGCTTTATTTTATTTATTTGCACTGTTAATAGACAAGATTGATTAATTTCATCACCTAATTATAATCATACATTTTATTTAACTTACTTTTCAATTTAATTTTATTAAGTCAAGCAAAGTTATTTTTGAAGAACAAATGGGATTAGCTGAGATGCGACATCTTGTTAATCTCCGGTTTGAGACACATGAGTTATGATAGCTTAGTGATCTTGAACATTTAAAAAATAAATAATAATAATAAATAATTAAAAGAGACCTTGGGGACTGAAACATGCTCTTATTTCTTGGGGACCTTGGGGACTCCTTATGTTGCAGCATTGGCTGGAGCTACATACAGAGACTTTGCCGACCTTATAGCTACTGGAGAGAGAATTGAGATGTTGGCAAGAGCCGAAAAGTTGCCAGTAGAACAGATAGAGACAGGACAGTCAAAGAAGAATTTCCCACAAAAGAAAAAGGATCCATAAGTAAGCCTTGCTCGAGCCACACCAAATTACTCCCACCAATATCCACAATATAACCATCCACGTCCCAGAATGCCTTATCCATCATACTAAATCACCCCAAACACAAACCCATCACCCACGCCATCATTTCCCGTGAATAACATTCCTGCTACCTATCCTCAACCACGTCCAAACTATCAATATAATCGCCCAACCTATCACCAAGCCCGACCCCCATACCAAAACTCAGGCCAAAATAGAATATCCAACCTACCCCCATTTCCCAGGATATCCATCACCAATGCAGAACTATTCCGGCGTTTGTATGACGCCCATCTGATTGTGGGAATTCCGGTGAAGCCAATGGAACCCCCATTTTCGGCTTGGTATAACCTAAATTCGACTTGTGAATTTCATATGGGAGTCGCAAGCCACTCCATCGAGGATTGTGAAGCTTTCAAGACCGCTATTAGAAAGCTAATTGCTCATGGGAAATTGGATATCCAGGAAGAAAAAGGGCCAAACGTTGTCAACAACCTGCTCCCAAATCACAACAGGGGCAACTCAGTGAGTGTAGTAGGAGAAAATGAAAGGCCTATCAAGAGTGTTTTGAAACTCCGAACACCCATGATAGAGATATGAGAGGGGTTACGAAAGGCTGGGTATGAGACACTAGCACCGGTGAAAGGGATGGTGAGATACAAAAAATATGACGAAGAGGACAAATGCGTATACCACCATGGTTGTGTAGGCCATGACATCGAAGATTGTTGGGATTTCAAGGCTCGAGTTCAAGGTTTAATGTCACTAGGAGTAGTGTAAGCCAAGAGGTCAATGCCTTATGAGGAGATCAATGTTACAGAACCCTTTGTGCTTAAACTTCCACCACTCAACCAGCCACTTGCGTCAGAAAAGGTTGTGATGACTGTGAAAAAACCTACACCCCTTGCTTGTAAAGATACTCATGCAGTTCCCTGGAACTATGAGGCAATAGTTGAAGTGGTAAAGGGTCCTTCAACATGCGAGACAAGCAAGCAAAGCAATGAGTCAATTACTAATATAGTAAGTGTTGGGGGAATAACCCGGAGAGGCCGATACTTTGGCCCAGAAGAGGTTGAAAAGAAAAAGAAAGAGAAAGGAAATGAGGTTAAAGAAAAAGAGCAGCCTGAAGAAGAATTTTTGAAGATAATGAAGCAAAGTGAGTATGATGTGATGGAACAACTATGGAGAACTCCAGCCCGAATATCCTTATTTTCTCTCATTCTAACTTCTGAGGCACATAGAAAAGCTTTGTTGAAGACATTAGAGGAAGCTTTTGTCAAGCCTGACGTTACTCTTGAAAACATGGTAAACATGGTCGATCCTATGCAGCGAGTTAACCTCATCACGTTCTCCGATGCCAAAATGGTACCTCAAGCAAAGAGGGACAATCGAACCCTACATATCACCTTGAAATGCCGAGGATTTGTAGTGGCTAAAGTGCTAATTGATGGTGGTTCAGCTTTGAATATCATGCCAGTATCCATGTTGACTGCATTAGCAATTGGAGAACAAGATTTAACACCTCAGTCGATGACAGTTCGGGCTTTTGATGGGTCTAAAAAGGGCATCCTTGGTGAAATAGTACTACCATTGGAAATTGGCCCAAGTGTGTTCTGTGTATTGTTCCAAGTCATGGCAATTGAGTCAACATACAGTATGCTATTAGGACGACCATGGATCCATGAAGCTGGGGCAGTACCTTCCACTCTACACCAGAGGGTTAAATATGTAGAAAATGGGCCTGTTATCACGATTCACGGTGAAGAAGAGATTATGGTCTCAAAACCTATGTCCCTGCCGTATGTGGATAACACCAATGAAAAAAGAACAAATCTATGCCACAGTTTTTAGGCAGATAAGTCGGGAGGTGATGAAAAAGGTTTGCCAGTGCGTAATGTGAATCAGGTGGCAACACGAATCATGGCATAAAGCGGCTACGAAGAAGGGAAAGGCTTGGGTCGGCACCTACATGGAATTCGTGATCTTATATCCTTGCAAAAGAAGTCAGACATGTCTGGGATCGGTTATAAAGATAACCTTGAAGCAAAGTTCAAAGCTCTGACAATTGGCAAAGGGGAGACACAACTAATCCCCCACTTGAAGGATACGTTTCCCGCTCTCGCTGAAGTGATTTTGCCTGAGAATGATGCTTATGCACCGAACTGACCAGCAATCAACACGTTGGATGATGGAAGCTCAAGGGCATATGGCATCATCCACCCTACCACCAATCAAGAATCCCTGAGCAATTAGCAGGCAGAGCCAGTTGTTGAAGTTGTTGCTTTCATGGAACCACCTTCTTGTACTGTATTAGCCGACTGAGGCTATAAGACTTATGTTATTTTGTTTGAGACATGAATTTAATGAATCTGCATGCATTCCTATCCATTTGTTCTGTTTTGTCTTATTTCTTCAAAATCCTTAATCTTCAATTATGCTTTTGTTCCCTTTCACTAAAACTTTGCCTCATTATGGGAATGTTGAGAACCTATTGTTTGATTCCTTTGCGACTTCTAACGAGGATTGTTCTGAGTTAGATGAAGATGACGAAGTGTCAAAGAGTTCGCCGAATTTCTAGACTCAACCGAAAAAGATTTTGGGTTGAACGATGAGATAGAGGAAGTGATCAATCTGGGAACTAAGGAGGATAAGAAAGAGTTAAAATTGGTAGACAATCCAGAGCGTGAAGAAATGATTGCTTTGTTCAGATAATATCTTGATGTATTTGCATGGTCTTATAAAGATATGCCCGACCTGGACCCAGAAATAGCAGCATATAAGATTCCACTCTATCCAGATGCAAAACCCAAGAAGCAGAAGTTGAGAAGGATGTGCCCGGATATGTCATTGAAAATCAAAGAAGAGGTGGTCAAGATGTGGGAGGCCGGATTTTTGGAGGTTTCAGTACACCCGGAATGGGTAGCTAACATCGTCCCGGTACCCAAGAAGAATGGAAAAGTTAGAGTGTGCGTGGATTACTGAGACTTGAATCAGGCTAGTCTGAAGGATGATTTTTCTCTCCCACCACTACAACAAGTTTTGGCAATAAACAGCGCTTATTTTTAGCCTAAAACAGTGGTAAAAGTTGAAAAATTAAGCCATTCTTGATTGTATTTCAAAAAACAGCGTTTATTGAATGGACACAAAATGGACAAAGCGGCTTCATTATTGAGCGTTGTTTATTGTATAGACAATAAACATTTCATATCGGCGCTGTTTATTTTGTATATAGTGCGCCTTCCTTTTAGAAGCGCTGTCTTTTTATACAATAGCGTTGCTTCATTATTGAAGCGCTATTTATTCTCCTTTTTTATTAAATTTAGTTCTCTCACATTTACATTATATCTCATTTGCATAATAGTGATAACACAAATGCAATCAAAATTGTCATCAACATTCCCCAACATCAAAATTTAACATTATAATGTAATTTTTTCATAGATTCCTACATATCCTTACATTAACATAAATAAAGTACAATATATTTCATAGTCAAATTTACAATTATACGTGAGAATAGATCACTAAAATATTGCACATGTCATGCTACAAATCCTACCTAAATAGTAATATCTTTTTCTTCTCATTAACGCAACTAAACATGCATACAAAGTCAAAATTCTAACAAAATTTTGGCAGTAGTTTTCCTTAAAATATGGACATTCCAAAATATAAAAATAATGAAACATAACATATCATGTACCAACCAACATAAAATATATAAAATATTAGCAAACATAAAAAGGAATTTTTTTCCTAATTTCATGTGAACCTTTCCAATTCAAGTATGCTAAACTAAAAAAACCAAATTTAACAAAAACTCACGTAAACATTAATATTAATCTTCTTCTATCTGCTTATAAATGATAAAATCATGAAGTAAAATATCGACACCACTCTTCTTTGAGTTCGTATGATCAGTGTATGTGTCGGATTGACAATCGAGGATAAGATCGCTTGAAATAAAAATTAAATGAAGTTAGAATTGAACATAAGCATTCAAATGGTATGCGTAAAAAGAAAAAAAATTATATAAACTTTGAAATTATTTACAAACATACCTCTGTTGGAATTTCTGCTTGATTATGAACGACAATATCCTTGAGAAACTTTAAAACATATCGAGCCACAATCATCGTAGTTCTGGCATGAGGACACTATAAAACCAAAAATATGAAATTAATTGTTTTTATTTTTGGTAATTTGAATAATTGCATAAAAATTTGATATAAATACCTTTATCGGTATCCATTTAGGTGGAGTAAATTTAGAAAATCGAGACTTGTTTCTTCGATAAAGTAGGATTGCCCTAAGTGCAAAATCAAACAAAATCATTCAATATGGACACATAGACTATATATATCAAATTTCTAACAAAATTTTGGCAGAGTCTCCCTAAAATATGGACATTCCAAAATTTATAAAACACCCAGAATTTAAAATAAATACCACCACCAAAGACAAGATGTCACGTGGCCAAACATAAACAAATAAACACTTCAATATTACAAGTAACTTAAACGTTTAAGAAATTGCGTATATATATATATATATATACATACATATCTATGATTTATACACACTTACTGATTGTACTTCTTTCATTGTTTTGCATGTTGATATGTACACGCAATGGATCAAGATAGTACACAACGTTTTGATTCAAGTTAATCGCTAACAATAACCAATGATCCCTACAAAAATGTTGGACAAAAAATATAAGAAAGTAAACACATTTCAATAAATTTAGTAATATTGATTAAATTAAATGACTTACTACGCTCGTTTGCAAGGTGACAAAAACAAAGTCTCAAAGTCGATTTGCTAATGTCAAGCTGAATGACATACTCGGACATGTCAAGATTCCATGATCCCATATGTGTCCGCTAGTGGGCACAAAAATACAAACCTTCGAGTTTGTTCTTGTGGGATCAATATCTCTTGATACAAGTACCTTAAATTAAAACATGCATACAAATTAATGCATTAACAATAACATAAATATTTAGTGTAAAAATAAAAATCATTGGATACTTTAAAATTTAATGCGACTGAGATATACACTAATAACAGCTTCACTTAACCATAGGTTGTCATTAAGAATTTCTTGAAGTGCACCATCAACGCTTAGCTCTTGGTCGTGTGCTCATAACCCAAAATTGATTCATCCATTGGTACTTTAATGGTATCTGCTTCCATCTTTGTTGCCATATGGACTCTAAGATAAATTGTAAAATCTGAGGAGTCAGTGAGGAGGTGAGATACCATGACCTTTCTTCATGAGATGTGAATGACCCATTTGTTGGTGCTTGCCAACACTTCTGCTAGCTATAGGCAGCTTGCCCTTGCCTTTGTCTCTTGGCTTTGGATGTTGGAGATACCTACATATTTTGCATTCCAACATATTGACTAGTTAGTGAGTGATCACCTAATTTAATAAATATATCGCAAAGATATGATAGTGAAGCATATACTTTAACATATACGTACCATATCACTTGTAACTACGAGGTGGTTTGGCCATGCCACATAGGTTCCTATTGCCTGTTCCACTATCATCACATCTGCCGCCTCAATGCAGGTACAGCACAATAGTGCATCTCCTCAAGTGCAACGTCACTCTAACCTTTACATGATTAGGAGGTAAGGGGAAGGTTGTGTAGTGGACACACCTGGTTCATTATACAGCATTCCCTTACTAGCAACCATTCGTTATGCGTTGGACTTGTCAAATATAGATCGCACTCATAAATGCCCTAAACCAATGATAAAGCGAAATATTAATATGTTAAATCTTTGAATACTTAGGTGAGAAAGTATAAAAAGAAATGTAACGACATTACCTCTGGACTCACACATAGTGCAACTATCTACAACACTCTTTGGGTTAGGGATAGGTGACCTGATGCTCGTTCTCTCCACTTCATCTTTATCCTTCTTGCTATCTTCCAATTCCTGAACTTTTTGGTATAGCCGGTTACCATTCTCCTCAATTCTTCCTGTTTCACTAGCATCGGGCGTCTTGCGCTTACGTGATCCAAAGATAGCGCTACGGGAGACGCCGTCCCACGCCTCTTACCCGACCAGGATACTCCTTGATGGGTATGGCAGGAAAGGATGTGTTGACCAGACAAATCGACATAGACATTGACAGCTCATTAGAGACACAAATATTATTAAATATTATTAAATAATATCATTAATTTAAACGTTAATTAATGTTATCATACTTACAATTTTATCACCACTTCTCTAGTGGGTAGATGTTCAATGTCACCCTTCTTGTTTCACGTGCTTCTATCCACAAACAAGATCGATCAATGGATTGAGAAGTTGCATCTTCTCGACTCCAACAAATTGTACATGTGAACAAACAAATTGAGAGAAAGTAAGAAAGAAATTGTACATACCAAGAGATGCGTTAAAACAAGTTATAATTAAAGATATTGTACATACCATTTCTTCCTCAATGCGAGATACCCTTTAACCCCTCCTCTATAAGGGTATGGAGGATTTGACGCTTTGCCGATTTTCATTGCTTATTCTTTACATAAAAACATAAGAATATATTAATGCATGGTTTAATGTCATATATAAAAGTTATAAATATTATTGTACATACTATATATTCTTCATCTTCAGGCGCTTTTCTTACAAAAGCGCTCCAATCATCCTGTTCTATGAGCGATGCATATTTCTTTGAGGTCGATGTCCGATGTTCCGTGTTGGTCTCTCAACCACTTGTTAGCTAACGCAGCTTTGAAAGTCCGGTGTGATCTTCCACTAACCTAAGTGTAATATCCTTTGGTCTCATCAATATCAAAATGCTTCGTGCAAGAACATTATAAACAAAATGGTAGACTATAAGTATGTTTAGATAAATTAAAAAACAATACAACTAACTAATGTTAATTAATCCCATTTTTATATACTATCTCAGTCCATATCTCATCTTTTAGCTCCTTCAAATATGGATCCTTATCCTTCCAATTATCGCACTAATTGGACTGTCTTCGCGGCCGATGAATTGAATAAAGTCATTAACATTTTCACCAATTGGTTGACCACTTGGCATTCCATATAACCTATAAAAAATAGTATTAGTGTACAAATTTAGATACTCAACTAAAAAAATAGTATTATGTAAAAATTTAATCGACAAGTATCTTACCACATGTTTTGCAACTCCTTTACTCCTCTCACGGATGAGTTTCTTCTTAAAAGTCGGTCCACGGGCCGATCCCTTTGGGGGCCTCGGGAGCACTATCATCACCTTCAGATGCCATTTACCTGAAAAAAATTATACACATAAGTTATTAATAAAAATTAATAAAGAAATCAATGTATACACATTTTTTTTTTAAAGGGGAGTGGGGGAAGGGATATTTTTATTAAAGCAGTGACACTAATGGCCATATTACAACTGTCCCCGAGAGGATTAGAACCCTGTCCCTTGGAGTTACAAGGCCAAGCTCTTACCACTGAGCTGACACCCCATGGACCAATGTATACACATTTAATTGATCAATAAATTAATAAAAATTAAATAGCATTCACTACATACATGTACATTTAAGCAACTCTTTTCCTTTTTCTCGTTTTATTCAGATTTGCGCATCCCTTATGAAATAATGGATTGATCCAAAGCCCTTCATTATGATCATTTCTAATATACACATCATCCTCTATAGGTGTACTTGCCCCAAACAATGATTGTGATGTCCCGAAGAGTGGTCATCCTCAATGTCAAGATATTCATGTGCTTCATCATCAATCTCATTAACAATTTTTTGTTATTCAATAGAACAATGGACCAATTCATATCAATTGGATCTGACATAGAACACTTGTTGAAAGCTTGCGATGCTAAAATAAAGGGCTAAATCCTTATATCCCAACTTATTAAAATTCACCCGCATGAACCCCAACTCATCCATTTGTACCGTTGTTATTATCAACCCACTTGCATTGGAACACAGCACTGAAACATCTTGTAATCCAACTCCCATATGCGTTCAATGACCAGTATGACATATTCGCATATATGGGATTTCTATCTTTAGCACTTGATATATGCATAGCTTCACTACAAGAGTCACTCCACTATTTTGTATTCTCCTCCAGATCATCATGTTCTTTTGTATAAAAAGTGTACCCATTAATCGATAATGTAAGAACTAACATGTATATCTGGACCTTTAGCTAACCATCTCAATCTTTAAAAACCGAGCTAGGATTTGCGATGAAACTCTGCAGTAAATGTATTCTTTTCAACTATTTTATAAAACACCGATTGTGTTATTTGTTAACCAATTTTGACTCTTATTTGGGTACAAGCTCTTGAGTATGTCCTTGTGTTTTAAAACATATGACTCAACTTCATCTACAATATGTAAAACATATAAGTGTGCTTGTTCCCATTCTTTCCTTGATATAGTCAATATTTCAAGTCCGGTAATCCCTCCCCTGTACTTCTTCCCGTGGTGACGAGGCCGCTGGCGTATAGAATGTTCAATATCGGATACATACTCGATACAGAATTCAGCGTTCTTCGACTATATACCGCTCAACAATACAACCCTCTGGTCGTGGATCGGTTTTTCACATACCCTTTTAATATCTTCATGTAACGCCAAACGGTACATCCATCTCATATAAATTGGCCCACACAATTGTGTCTCCCTAACCGCATGAACGCCGGATGAATCATTATGTCAAAGAATGAAGCGGAAATACATCTCAAGCTCACACAAAGTCGAGAATAATTTCTTTGCAAGGCCAACTTTCAGGTCAATCAACTTTACTACAAATTGCCTTAAAGAAGAAACAAAAAGTTTACTTAAGGTATTCCGGCACTTTGTCGTGCAAAATAGATCGATAGCTATGGGTAGCAAATTCTCCATGAGAACATGACAATCATGAGACTTTAGACCCTTTAACTTGAGATCTTTCATCGACACGAGGTTCTTAATGTTTGAAGAGTACCCTCCTGGAACCTTAACTCCATCAAGAAACTTACAAAAATCTCTTTTCTCTTTTTTTAGATAGAGTATGAGCGGCGAGGTAGATATGTCTGACGCTTCCCTTTCTTTACGGCCCCAACTCTCGTCTCAATCCCATACTAACCAAGTCCAGCCTTTCATTGATGCAATCTTTAGTCTTCCCGGCACATTAAGTAAGCTACCATTGATACTATTAAAAATATTTTTTCAACATGCATCACATCAACGAAATGTCTTCGTGATAATGATTTCCAATATGGCAACTCAAAGAAAATCGACTCTTTTCTTCCACCCTCGTGTGGCAAGGTCTCTCGCAAGAGGTTTACCTAATTTAATATTCAAATCTTTTACTTTTTCTAATGGTTGCAATTCGTCGAGGCAAAAGGAGCTCTGGATTTTTGTATTCCCATTGAATGCCTTTCTCCATAACCGATAATGATGATTTGGATGCAAAAATCTGCGATGCCCAAGAAAGAAATTCTTCCTACCATGTTCCAACCGGTCCAATCAGATTATCTTCACATATAGGGCATGCACACCGACCTTTGGTACTATATCGACCAGATTACCATATGCTGAAAAATCATTAATCAGGCTGAAAATCATAGCCCCTCAAGGTGAAACTTTCTTCTATACTATCATACACCACACACACCGCTCTCCCGCATTTGCTTCAAATCTTCAATTAAAGGAGCCAAATATACATCGATATCATTTTCTGGTTGTTTCGCCCGTAAATTAACAAAGACAACATCATATATTTTCGCCCATGCATAGCCATGGAGGTAGGTTATAAATCACCAAAATCACAAAGCCATGTCTTGTGAGAGCTACTTTGAACACCATGTGTGGGTTAAATCCATCGATGAACAATGCAAGTCGTAGTTTCTTGGTTCATTCCCAAAATCGGGATAATCAATATCAATTTTTTCCATCGAGGAGAATCTGTGCCGTAGCTTGCCATCTTGAATCCTTTCATCCTCATGCCATGTCGGGTTTTGCATCTTCTCAACTACTGACATACATACTGAATCTGGGAATTATGGGAAAATACCACAATACCTTCTCTGAGCCGAATTTTCCTTCTTATACCGTGAGCTTCACATTTTGGACACGACTTTAACGATGCATATTCATTTAAATAAAATGCACTGCTAATACAAGCATGTATCTTCTCATAGCTCATGCCAATGAAGCGTAACATTTGTTTAGCCTCATATGTCCTACTAGGAAGCACATTATCATTAGGCAACATATCTTTCCAACAGCAGAGTAAGTCCGTGAAACTCTTATCACCCATCCATTGCCCGACTTCAAGTTAAACAACTTTAACATTGCCACAATCTTGTGAATTTAGTACAACCTCATATAACTGGCTTCTCGCATCACTCATCAACTTCTCAAACATTTGAGGAGAATCACGAAGATCTTCTTCAACCGCATTTGCCATATCTTCAAAAGCGGTCACCATCTTATGTATTTATAGCGGTGTCCTCTCGACGATATCTCCTACTATTCCCCGTATTAGAAGATTCACCTCTTGTCTCATTGCTTTGTCCAATATAAGTTTGATCAATCCCATTGCTCACTAAATGCCATTCCAATTCCAGAACACTAATTTTGTTTGTATAACAACAACTTAAACAAGGACATATGATTCTACTATGGTCCGTTGTATGCCCTTAACTACAAACCCAATAAAATCTTTCACTCCATCCTTATATTCCTTCGACAAACGATTGGCGGACATCCACTTTCGATCCATATTTTACCTATGGATTGAGAGGTAAAACAAATGAAAAACACCATTTAAATAAAGCAAGACTAAAACTATCACTGCCTTAAAATCAACACACAGACTAGATCAAAATTCTAACAAAATTTTGGCGAGTCTCCTAAAATATGGACATTCCAAAATATATACAATACACGTGAACATTCCAAAATTCATTGTTCAAACCAAAAAAACCAAAATCGGGTTCCACAACAAAATTCATTGGTCATTTTTCCATTGATTCCCATCGATATGCATATATATTTACTAAGCGTACATTTTAACAAACTGATTCCAAGCATCTTTAACACTTCTAATTTATCTCTCGACAACGATGAACAAAATCAAACAAAATCAAACCCTTCCGATTCCAAAGCGGTCAACAAAGGAACAAAATCAAACAAAATCGACGAGAGACAAAAAACTAACGCGAACCACCAACAATGTAAACCAATGTGGAATCGAGATACAAAAATGGAGACGGTGGCCATACCTGAAATGGGACGCGAAGCAGAGTTTGGAGATGGAGGCGGGGAGGACGAGCCCGACGCCGCCAAAGCTTGCTCGGATGGAGGGCTACTGATTAGTTTTGGGACGAGCTCTGATTTCAGGTTTGAGGACGGGACGAGCTCAAGATGGAGGGACTACTGACGAGCTTCGGATGGAGGATCGCAGGGCGAGTTTTGACGAGCTTCGGATTTCAGGTTTTGAGGCGACCAGACGAGCTCGGTTTTGGCTTTGGGCAGGCTTCGGTTTGAGCTTTTGGAGCGAGCTCACGATCTCCTGGCTTTGAAGCACACGATCCTGCTGAGGGGACGACGATGGAGACGAGATGACGGTGGAGTTCACGAGAGGATAGAGTCGACAGACAGAGAGAGAAACAAGGCTTCGCATGCTAAATGAGAGAGGAGGGAAATACATATATTTAATAAATCGACCAAAAACAATAGCTTAATAAGAAAGCGCCGCTTATTATTTTCAAAAATACTTAAGTCTAAAAGCGGCGTTTATTTTAACACCAAAACGCCTTCCTACTATGAAGCCGCTTATCGTTCTATGATCAAAAACAACGCTTCATGTTTGGAAGCGCTGTTTAATGTGCCAGTTCGTTTTTTATTATTTAAAGATAAAACAGCGCTTAAAGGACTAAGCGCTGTTTATTATATGAACTAAACAGTAGCGCTTAATTAGTAAGCGCTGTTTATTGTTTATGTATGACATAAAGTAGCGTTTTTTATTTTAAGCGCTGCTTAAAGGAGCGCCATCTTTTTTAGAATTTGTTGTAGTGCACACATCGACGTGCTTGTTGACAACACTGCTAAGAATCACAGGTTTTCGTTTATGGATGGGTACTCTGGATATAACCAAATCCTTATGGATGTTGAAGATAAAACAAAGACCACGTTCATCACCCTATAGGGGACATTCTGCTATAAAGTAATGCCTTTTGGATTAAAGAATGCTGGGGCTACTTACCAACGTGCCATGGTTACCCTTTTTCATGACAAGATGCATAAGGAGATTGAAGTATATGTGGATGATAATGTTGCAAAATCAAAGGAAGAGGAAAGTCATGTAGAAGTACTGCGAAAGCTATTTGAAAGGCTCAAAAAACATAAGTTGCGGTTGAATCCTAACAAGTGCGTTTTTGGAGGATCGTCGGGGAGGTTACTCAGTTTTATCGTGAGTATAGAAGGGATAAGGGTGGATCCTGACAAAGTAAAGGCTATCCAGGAAATGCCCACTCCCAAGACTGAATGAGAAGTAAGGAGTTTTCTGGGGAGACTCAATTACATTGCTAGATTCATTGCCAACTTGACTAGCACGTGCGAGCCTATATTCAAGTTACTAAGGAAGAACCAACCAGGGGAATGGGATGAAGAATGTCATGAAGCATTCGATAAGATAAGAGCTTATCTGTCGAGTCCTCCTATTTTAGTACCCCCAACACCAGGATGCCCTTTGATTCTGTATTTGACAGTGTTGCCATCATCCCTAAGGGCAATGCTTGGACAACATAATGCATCAGGGAAGAACGAGCAAGCGATCTATTATTTGAGCAAGAAGTTCAACGATTGTGAGACTCGCTATGCGATAACTGAGAAGACGTGTTGTGCTCTAGTCTAGACTTCAAGAAGACTCCGCCAATACATGTTGTACTACACTACATGGTTGATTTCGCGATTTGACCACTAAAGTACATATTTGAAAGCCCTCATATTTCCCTAAGGGTGTCGAAATGGAAAGTGATCTTGTCGGAGTTTGATATCAAGTATGTTATGAGAAAATCGATTAAAGGGAGCACTATTGCTGATCATTTGGCTGAAAATCCTCTGGAAGAAGGGCAATCGTCAAACCAGGAAAATGTAGATGAAGAGATCATGGATGTTGAAAAAGAAGACCAAGGATGAAAGATGTACTTCGACGGGGCAGTCAATATGTATGGAAATGGTATAGGGGCAGTCGTGATATCACCGGGTGGAAGGAAATATCTGGTGACTATCAAGTTGAATTTCAAATGCATAAACGATATCGCGGAATATAAGGCGTGTGCAAGTGGGCTATTGGTTTCCATTGACCTCGGTGTGAAACGATTGGAGGTTTTTGGAGATTCAGCCCTTATTATTTATCAAGTCAAGGGTGAGTGGCAAACTAAGGACTCAAAACTGGTGCCTTATCAAAAACATCTAAAAAGGTTTGAAGAGGTAACATTCTCCCATTTGAATCGGGATAAGAATCAGTTTGCCAATGCCCTGGCTACTTTGGCGGCAATGTTTAAACTAAACATCAATGCCGAAGTTCAACGCATCCACATAAAGGTGAAAGATGAGCCGGCCTACTGTGCTAACTTAGAAGGGGAGCCAGACGACGAACCATGGTATTATGATATAAAACGGTATATTCAGCACAGAGAATACCCAGCTAGTGCAAGTGAAGTGAACAAGAAAACCATCAGAAAATTGGCAATAACGTTTTTCTTGAGCTAAGAAATCCTCTACAAACGAAGTCAGGATGGGACACTACTGAGATGTGTAGATGCTCAGGAAGCTAAGCGAATCATGATTGATGTTCATGAAGGGATCTGTGGGACACATGCGAATGGTCACACGATGGCCCGTAAGATCATGAGAAGTGATTCTATTGGTCCACCATGGAGACTGACTGCATAGCATATGTGCGAAAATGCCTCAAATGCCAATTGTACGTAGATCGAGTCAATGCACTTCCCTTTCCTCTGCACAATCTAACAAGTCCTTGGTCGTTCTCAATGTGGGGAATAGATGTGATTGGGCCAATTAATCCAAAAGCTTCAAATGGGCATCGATTCATATTGGTCGTAATCAATTATTTCACTAAATGGATAGAGGCGTCTTCCTATGCCAGTATTTCCCAAAAAGTGTTTGTTAAGTTCCTCAAAAAGGATATCATATGCCGCTATGGGATTCCTGAAAGGATCATTACAGATAATGCACCCAATCTTAATGGCGGAGAAGTACAAAGATTGTGTGAAAACTTCAAGATCAAGCACCACAATTCAACTCCTTATAGACCACAAATGAATAGTGCAGTGGAAGCATCTAACAAGAACATCAAAAAGATCATCGCCAAGATGGTGGTTAATTACAAAGATTGGCATGAAATGTTACCCTATGCACCTATACGCTTATCGTACTAACATACGATCGAGCACTGAGGCAATACCATTTTCTTTAGTGTATGGGATGGAAGCAATATCTCCCATTGAAGTAGAAATCCCATCCCTAAGGATATTGATGGAGGCAGACCTAGAGGAATCAGAATGGGTAAAGGCCCGATATGAACAATTAAACATGATTGAAGAAAAGAGACTTGCAGCTATTTGTCACGGGTAGTTGTACCAAAGTAGAATGGCCAGCGCCTTCAACAAGAAAGTCCGCCCAAGAGAATTTCAGCCAGGAGATTTGGTGTTGAAGAAAATATTACCTCATCAGGAGGATGCTCGGGAAAAATGGGCACCTAGCTATGATGGTCCTTATATGGTCAAACATGCATTTTTCGGAGGAGCCCTGATTCTCTTGGACATGGAAGGACATGAACTGTCAAAGCCGAAAAATTCAGATGCTGTTAAGAAGTTTTATACCTAAAAAAAAAGTAAATGAAAGTCTGCTAGATTGAAAACCCGAAAGGGCGGTCTAGGCAAAAGTTAAGGCAAAGAAAGAAAAGAAAGGGCATAGTGGTTAAATTGGCTTAAGAAAGGGCATAGTGGTGAAAGAAACAAAGCAGGGACGCATGTCGTCCTGCTAACAACAAAAAACAGTACCAACAACAACAAGCTATTTTGAGGAGGAAGCCAATGTCTCTTTCTCCATGTTCCTAGCTTGCTTCCCATTTTGGCCAACACTAACAGCTTTGCAGGCACTACTCTGCCACCACCAGCCATCCTCTGCCACCATCAGCCATCCTCTGCAACCACCAACCATCCCTGCAATAAATGGCCAATACAAGGGTCAGCAACCCTTGTCTCATTAGAGCCCCTCAACTCTATAAATACAACAACAACAGAATCACAAGGGCAGGAGGACAGAAAAAAAATTTGGGTGTTTTTCTTGAGAGTTCTACTACCAATCAAAGAATTAGAGGCTCCACATTGAACCCATAATTTACCAAATTGAAACAAACACGGAGAAATAACAAAAAAAAAAAAAAACAACCAGAAACAGAGGTTAAAAAAAAAAGAGAAGAAACAGAACCAAAGAAGAAGAAAGAGGAGAAGAAAAGGAAAAGGTTTGGCCACACACCTTTTTTTCTGCGCCCTCTCCCTCTCCCTCTCCATCTCCCTCTCGCGATCTCCCTCTCGCGATCTCCCTCTCGTCCTCCCTCTCAGTCGCGCCTCTCTCTCTCCTCCTCCTCAGCTCATGTGTGTGTGTCAGGGCTGGCGCGACTGCGCCCTCTCTCCCTCTCTCTACTGTCCCCCTTTTCCTTCTCTCCTCGCTGCTCCCCTCCCCCTTTCTCTCTTTGGTTTCCTTCATTTTGATTTAGGGTTTGAAAATGAGGGTCTGATTTTAACCCCCTCCCCCTTTTCAGTTTTTCCTTTTTATTTATTTACAATTCTATTTTTATTATTATTTAGTAATTCTGTTTTTACTGTTGGGCTTTAGCCCATTTTCTCCTTTGCTGCTCATCGTGACACCCCCCCTTTTTTTCTATCTTCATTTATTTGCTTTGCTTTATTTTATTTATTTGCACTGTTAATAGACAAGATTGATTAATTTCATCACCTAATTATAATCATACATTTTATTTAACTTACTCTTCAGTTTAATTTTATTAAGTCAAGCAAAATTATTTTTGAAGAACAAATGGGATTAGCTGAGATGCGACATCTTGTTAATCCCCGGTTTGAGACACCTGAGTTGTGACAACTTGGTGATCTTGAACCTTTAAAAAATAAATAATAATAATAAATAATTAAAATTAACCAACACACAAATATTTTTTAGAAGAACTACGTGACTTTTGAGTTCCTCATTGCACCGGAGGATACGTAGGAGCGAGTCAACCCTGTCAAGTCAAATTTAAATTTTTTAATTTAGTTTCTTTATTTCTCTTCTAATATTCATTTTCTGCACTTGATATTACTTTTATTTAATTTTGGGGTGAAACAAATATTTCGAAAAATATTCTTTTACACAATCCATTTGGGTAACTGTCATAGGACAGGTGTGTTGGGGGTGTTGTGGGGTTTAGTCTCCATCATTTCTCACGCGCAATCGATTCCCGAACTCAGTATGGTTTTCAAAGATCACTATTTTGAGGTTTTCCAATTTTTTCCAAATTTAATAAAATTGGTGGCGGCTCCCAAACCTTTGGATCATTACAACTGCACTGTTGTGTGACCAATTTTGTTGCAAACCTGATAAGCCGGTCTGGACATTCTTCCTCTTCCTCTACCTCCTCTTGAACCTTTAAAATTTGAACCTCTCCAATTTCCACGAGCAATGAATCTACTGCCTCTATAATCAGTCTTATTGGCCACATTTGCTGATGCATTGAGACTGAGATTGGAGAAATTATTCAATTGCTTAAGTCTGCTTTCAAAAGCTAATAGTTGTGCCTACAAATCAATCCAACTGAGAGAAATTTTGTCAGATAGTTGAACAACAATATGATTGTAATCTGCATCCAAGCCTGTTACGGTTTTAATTATCAGATCATAATTTGATATTAGGCTGCCTGCAAGTTTGAGTTTATCAGCAAGGTTCTTCATTTTGATTAGATACTCTTCCATCTTCAATGCTCCTTTATGGGTAATGTGGAACTCAGATTTGAGGTAACTGATTCGAGACTTTGTGTGTGCACCAGCCAAGTTTTGAGCTTCTTCCCAAAGTTCTTTGGAGGTGTCACAATGAAGCAATTGGGTTGCAATATCAGTTGTCATGGAATTAATTAGCCACCAAAGGAGTTGTTGGTCATGAGCCTGCCAATCTTTGAAAGCCAGATTGGTCTTCTTGCTGGAATTTTCAGCAGTGATATATTATTCAGGACACTCCTTTGTCCCAAACATATATCCATCGACTCTGCTCTCTCTAATCAATGGTAGAACCAGTGATTTCCATACTGAATAGTTTTCTCTGTCCAGCTTGACAGAAACAGTTGACGGGAGGTCATTTCTTTGATTGGAATTGCCAGTGGATGCCATGGCTTTTGGATAATGAGCCTTTAGGGCCTGCGCGCTCTGATACCAAGATAGAAAGAGTGAATTGAGAGAATTCAATCATGTGTTATTAAGAGAGTCTACAGTGTTTAAATATACAAGGCTGTATAACCAATTGTCAATCAGGATCCTAAAATTAAGGCTAAACTAACTATAAACAATTGAATACAAATCAGATACTCACTCTATCAGAATCTGTGATTGATTCTATCTGCACTGATCATATCCCTAATAATTAGGATGAGGGGATATCTTATCTTTAACTGATCTGTCTGTTACAGACTTGGATCCTCTACAGCAATGGTTTCTCTTACTACCCCATCATTTCTTTCTCTCTATTCTCATTATTACCCATTCTTCTCTCCACACCCACACTTGTTTATGTTGTCGTAGATGTGGTATGTCTGTAGAGCATCTGTGTGTGCCTATTACATTAATAGGTAGCACGACACAAAATGGACCCTCTCCATTACTAAAGTGAGTCAAATGTGGGGATGAATATACGAGGCGATTCAAAATTATATAGTTTTAGAAAACTTTGTTATTATAATAATAAAAATTTAAAATTTTTTAAAGTTTCAAGAACAATACTAAAGAGGCATAAAAAATATTTAAATAAAATAAAAATCTTTACTATAGAAAAGTCACGTGATACACTAACAAATAATCAGAAGAAGGCCTAATATTTAATATAGAGCTAGCAATAGATACAAATTGTTCACTAATTGCAAACTAAATTAATCACGTGTGTACACACTATTTACAATCATTTATTAAATTTTTTTTTGATAAAAGATTTTTCACATGTTAGTGCACCCCAGACCCTAATAGTCATCTGTAGCACGACAAAATATATACTTAAAAAGTGGAAAATAAACAAGGAAACATGGGAGGACATAGAGCCAAAACCCATGAAAAAAATGACAAGAATCATCTAAATCTATAATTCGGGAGACCTATTCTATTGCGAAAAAAGTCCTCCATGGCAAAATTATGGAATTAAATCCCACCAACTGTCACTATGACTAGTAATACCAAAAGAAGCAAACTTATCAACACAATTGTTACCCTCTCTGCATATTTAAGACACTCGAAAATTCATTCTTTGACAAAGAACTAAACAATTTATCCACCTACTTCGAATCTTCCAAGGCACAATGTAAGATGAATTGAAAGCATCCACAACTAGCTTAGAGTCACATTCTAACAAGAGATGATGCCAACCCTATTATAAGGAGTCTCAATGGCCTCATTGCAGTAGAAAATTCAGCTAAGATAGCAGAAGTGATATCCAAATAAGTAGGGGAAAAAACCAAGAATTGCATCTATGGAATCCCTAAACAGACCACCGGCAGCGGCATGACTCGGGCAAACTCTAGCGGCTCCATTAGAAATCCAACCGCATAAAGGGGGATGCCAATCAACCTGGACAATGAGGGGAGCTTTACTAACATGAATGTTCACCGAGAAAGATTTAAGAATTTGGAAATCCTCAATTGAATTACGCATACTTCCCTTAGAGCAAGAACCTACAAGATTAGTAGCCGCAACAACTAAACTGATTGCAGAATCCAAAGACATCCATTTATTACGAAACCAACAAGAATTCCTACAATGCCAGATTACCCAAATAGCATTAATAATCGCAGCAAGAGACAAGTCCTTTGTCTGAGGGCTACAACCTCGGTCAAAAATTGTTAGTAATGCAGTAAAAGAAGAGAGTCAATTTTATATTTGAGAAAACCACATAGCCAGGAGCAAATGCTTTTTGCAAAATCACAGGACAAGAACTAGTGCTCAACTGTTTCGTCATGCATGCCACAAAGACTATACACAGAAACCATGATGCAGCCCCTGGCTCTAAAATTATCATCCATAGGCATTTTACCATGAGTTAATCGCCACAAAAGGAAACACTCAGATGGAGGAATGAAAGCCTGCCAAATAATTTTATCCCATCCCATCTACAAGGTTGACCTACAGGTTGTTGAAAATTATAAGCCTCCTTAAAGGAGAGAATTCCTGAATCCGATGCACACCAAACAAGCTGATCAACCTCATCAGAGAGAGGGACAGTAATACTACAGATAGCAGCTTACAAGGCAGGAAATTTAGGAATAAAGGCATCAGGGAGGCACCAAGCTTTATCCCTTAGAACATCACTAAAAAAGATTGATTTACAGAATCTGGGATTTGTAACATCTCAACTAAAGGGTTTTGCAACCAAGTATCAGTCCATAAATTGACAGAAGAGCCATCACCAATAAGCCAGGACGAATTCATTATAACAACCTGCAAGTAAGCCTTAACACCAGGCCAAATAGAATATCTAATATAAGAGAAGGGCATGTTCTTCTTAAAATATCTAGCTCTCAGAAAAGCTGCCCAATGATCCTTGGAAGTGGACACATCTCAGCTAAGCTTTAATATGGTCACATTGTTAATAGACTGATAGTTCTAACACCAATACCTCCTTCACAAGTAGGTGCACACAATTTCTTCCAAGCCACAGAAACAACTTTCTTAACATGAATGTCACTCGACCAGATAAAGTTCCTAATCCATCAATCAATGGACTTAAGGAGCGAGATAGGCCAATCGTAGATGTGAAAGCTATATAACAACATGCCATTGATAATGCAGTTAACCAGCTGAACCCTTCCCATTATTGAAAGCAAAGAACCCTTCCAACTTAAAAAGCTTAGATTTGATTCTATCAGCTATTGGTTGCAAATGAGCAATTCAAGGCTTTCCCTTAAAAATAGGCACTCCAAGATATATGAGAGAAAACTGACTAGAGGAGACACCGAGAGTTGCATTGAGAGCATTAGTCCTAGCTTGAGATATAGAGCCAGCATAGTATTTGCATTTGTTCATACTCAATACTAGCCAAAGATCTGGCCATAATCTTGGAAGAAAGACATCAACTTCTTTAGATTTGCTTTTTTTTTCCTTAAAACACCATTATGTCATCGACAAAAAGAACATGAGAAGGAGTAGAAAAGCCTCTAGCACTTGCCATAGGGTTAAGCTGGTTAGACTCCTTCAAATAAGATATGCTTCTGCTGAGAACCTCCTCTGCTAGTCAAAAGAGATGGGGGAGAGAGGATCCTCTTGCCTAACACCTCTTTTGTATGATAAGTAACACATTGAATTGCCATTTATCAAGAAAGAAAGCTAAGCAAAGCTAGAATAGTCTTTACCCAAATGAAAATTTTTCATGAAATCCAAAAGCAGAAAAGACTCTTAACAAGAACTTCCAATCTAGATCGAGTATCAAAGGCTTTCTTGATGTCAATATTTAAAGCTACATTACCTCCATATGATTTGCAATCTAGCATGTTAACTGCTTTAGAAGCAATGCAAATACATTCAACAATCTGTCTTCCTTTAATAAAGCCTTGGCCCTGGAAGAATCAAACTATGCAAGAAGAAGTGCAAAACAAAATTAAAAACATCTTGACCAACCACATCCCAAAAGGAATGATAAAAAGAGCCACCAAAACCATCAGGACCTGGAGCACCAGCCCCATTCATAGAGAAAACTGTATTTTTAACTCTTTCAAAAGTAGAAAGGTTAGTTAGTAAAGCATTATCTTCATTAGTAACAGAATGAGGGATCAATTTTTCTACCATGCCATTATCCAGACAATTATTATCCGTAGCATAAAGGCCAAAATAAAAATTTAAGACATGCTGCTCAATGTCAAAGGGAGAATCTAGAATGATATCATCCACTTTGGGATTATTCATCGGCTTAGTAGACTGTCTAATTATACAAGTCCTGTGAAAAAACCCGTGTTTCAGTCCCCATGACAGTGCCAATTAATGCGAGCATTTTGATTCCAAAAAGACTCCTCATAGGAGAGAGCTTTCTCCAACTCAAGCTGAGCCTTAATCTCTTGCTCCTGCAGCTGTTTAGAATAATCAGAAGAAGATATCTGCTGCTGAATTTGATCAACTAAAGTCATCGCCTTTTCGACTTTTAAATTAACATCACCAAAAATTTCTTTATTCCAGCTCTTGAAGGCTGTCTTTAGGAGTTTATTTTTTGATTCAAAATAAACATAGGATTCCCAAATGCAGAAGTGGCCTAAATTTCGTTAACCAATCTAAAACAATCAAGGTGATCTGCCCCCGTATTGAAGTATTTAAAAAATAAGAAGGTTTAGACTTAGCACTTTGCTGCAGGACAAGCAGGAATGGCAAGTGGTCAGATTGACTTCTGATTAAAGTGCTACAAGACATAAATGTCCAGAAAGAGATCCAAGCATCAATTATTAGAAAATTTATTTAGTTAACTTAATCATTTACTAGAAAATTAATTACTTTTAATTAAATTATTCTTATTGAAACATCAAAATCCCTTAAAAGTAACTTAAAATCCTCCTTTAATTATCAGAAATTTAAAATATTAAATATTTTTTATAAAATTTTCTAACGTGTTCAATGTTGCACATGATAAGTCTCATTAAATGCTCATTTTTTCTTACTAATTAATCAATTTCCTATTCGGTGAAAAGAGAGAAATTACAGAAATGTGAATCTATAAAATAAATAAGAAAATAAGTAATTAATAACAAAAAAAGTTGACAGCTGATAAGGTTTATCGCGTGCAATGTTGCACATATCACAAAAATCATTTTTATTTTATTTTTGAATCTTTATGTTGCAATGGCTGCTTTTTAGTTATACACGGTTACACGCAACCAAATCTACTATATTATATAAAATAAAGTTTTGCCACGTAGACTCATGTCACGTAGCAGCTCCACATTTATTTTTTTTTCTCCAAAATGTAAAATATTTTTTATTTTTTAATTCATAATATTTAATTAAGGTATATCAATTAATTAAGGCTCATATCTGTATTTTTACCATTCAATCAAATTTGAATTAATTCAAATTCAAAATGTAATAAATTAAAACATATCGTTCAATTAATTATATCATATGTGGACCTTTGCCATTCAATCAAAATATTATATTTTTTTATACATCAAAATATTATCGAAGTCATGTGACACCATATGAATCATTAAATTTTTTGCTTAAATCAATTTCAATTTTTTATTTATTTATTTTTGCCTAAACATATGAATCAATTTTTTAGTTATCTATTATCTACTATCTACTATATCTACTATCTACTATATTATATAAAATTGAGTTTTGCCACGTAGACTCATGCTACGTGGTAGCTCCATATTCATTCTATTAATTTTAGTTTTTATTATTAATTCTTACTATGGATTCACCTTATTACTATTTGTTACTATAGAATAACTTCATTTTTTTTAACATGATTTGTAACTCTCGAATTGCGATGCACGGGTTATTACGCTAGTTTTAAAAATTAAAAACTATGAAACAGCAGGTAATGCACTACAAAAAAATCAGTTTTTAGTGACCGATTTAGAGACCAACAAAAATCAGTAGCTAAAACGCTGGTCGCTAATTTTAGCGACCGATTTAGTGACTGAATATATAGCGACCGATTTAGAGACCGATTTTAGAGACTGATTTAGTGACCGATTTTAGAGACGATTTTAGAGACCGATTTAGCGACCGATTTTAGAGACCGATTTAGAGACCGATTTTAGAGACCGATTTAGTGACCGATTTTTGAGACCGATTTAGCGACCGATTTTAGAGCCGATTTAGAGACCGAATTTGACTAATTTGATTTTATATTTTTATAAACCGGTCTCTAAATCGGTCTCTAAAATCGGTCGCTAAATCGGTCGCTAATTTATGTTTATTAAAAAAAATTAAACTTTCAAAAATCTATTTTTCAACACATTTTATCAGATTCCTTAAACTTTATCACCTTTTTTATAATCAAATAAATTTTATTAAAGGCCAAACCCTAGATATAACTTTATTTGAATAAAAATAAAATTCATCACCATGTAAGATGTTACAATACATCAGTAATTTCATTCAAACTGAAATATTACAAAACAATATAACAGTAATTTCATTCAAACTGAACTATTACAAAAAAATAGTACAATGTCAACATGAGAACCTTGCACACTAGTGTGTTTGGTTACGTGTCTTGTCCTCAGGTTTCACTACTCCTTCCCAATGCATTCCTTAGCCTGGTTGCATGCAGAAGTATGTCTTCCGGATCCATATTCGTCACACATATCACTCGTTGGTTTGTGTCCTCTACTTCCAACGGCTGCTATCTTAGCTTCAACAACAATGTGTTCGACTCCTGAGTGAGCTTTATATTCTGAGACTGCAAATTCTTGATCAAACTCTCACTAACCTCAAGCTTCTCCAGCAACTCCTTATTATGGTTCTCACCTATAACTCTAGCAACTAAAGATTATCAATAATACCATTTAAAATAATTTCAACAACTCTGATAATTATCAAAATAAAGGCCATGACTGCATGCCAACCAAATTAAACAACTTTTCTATTGCTACAATCATCAATTCATCATGGCAAATTTCAATTGTTGAGCCCAAGCTAACAGGAACAAACCGAACCTCCAATCATTTGATGTTGAGTATTCTATGTGGAGAACCTAAAATTGCATGTTAAATATTTCATGTAAAATATGTAATCTTTATGACCATTTGCAGCTTTGTAGTACTATATACTCCTGTTACATCACTTCAGCAAACACAAACAAACACTTAGCAGAGATGACCATCCTAGTGATGAATTTTAGTACTCTCAATGGAGACAAAAGTCATTACACCAAATCTGCATGAAGCTTGTTAGAAATGGGCGTTAAATACTTTTCGTTTTTACAATCTATGCTAAGGAAAAAAAATTTACTTCGATTTCTAAGAATTCAATTAATTAGATATGAAGCTGGTTCTATGGAGTTTTATTAAGTGAGACGCTAAATAAGACAACCTAATCCATTTATTTCACCAAATCTGAGATTTAATGATCAAACATCAAAAAATTTAAAGATTCCTTGGCAAGGTTAAGTTTCCATATAGCAACTTAAGTTAGCAAAAGAGTTCCCTTAAAATCCAACACCAGCTTATCTTTTCCTTTCATGTTGATCATGGAGAAATAAAATATTTAGAAGATAGTAGGCTCAAGAGAAAGAAGCAAGCATATTTAAAGATTTCAGGTTATGGCTATAGGTTTCTGAAAAAATATCAAATACCATCGTGGCCTTATCCAAGAAAGCAACACACATGTATCTATTCACACATATATGTGTAATAAACTTCGGTTACAGATAAAAGAACACTTTATTGCCACGCTGAGAGGTGGTCGTCTATCACAATGTCTAAAATCTGATTTTATACAGAAAGAAAAGGCTTTCATTGAGTATCTTCTTGGTGACAATGTAACAAATCTTCCATCACACAGACACGGAGAGAAGAAAAATGCTTACTTTATGTGTAACATATCATAGCAGACAGATTGGTGATAGTTAGTGCAAGATGTGTTAATAAATCCATATTCTCATTTAATATAGAACCCTGATACTTTTTCTCCTTTCATAAGTGTAAATAAATATTGGACCAAGTGGTGCTAAAATTTTGCACCCCCATCATACTGGCTAATTGTTGCAGATTCAAACCTACAAAATTCAACCAAAGCATTTCAGAAATACAATTAGTAAGCAATACCAAAACCCCAAATAGTAGGTGAAATCTAACATCACAAATAACAGTAGAAAGACTATCAAGATGTCATTAGTTCACTACACTACAGAATGAAATTAGTTATTCTGATAGTGTTCTTAATTACTCTTTGAGGATAAGGGCTTTTTAGTTTTCCTATCATGTTTCTGTTGGAGTATTCACATTGTGTATGCTGGGCAAATATTTTAATGACTTGTACTCTGTGCCATAATGGTATATGTAGCTTCTATTATTGAGTGGCAAACGTGAATAGTTTCTAATTCTCCCTATCTTAAACCCCAAATTATGCTTTATAAAATAATTAAATTGTCCATGGGGTAGCTCAAAGCTTAAAGAAAGCAGATTATTAGCAAGTCAATGGGATGAGGTATCGTCCTTTGAAAATAGCATCAGTCAAAATGTATACTAACATCTGTAAGTGATCTTCACATCAGTCAAAACGTGAAATTACATCTTCAAAATGTATGCAGACAAAAAAAAGTATGCTAGGTACGTAGGTATTTACTCACACTATCTATTAACTCTTCTTCATTACCAGCACATGAGATTGACTTCCCTTTTTGAACAGACACAACATCCTACACATAAAATTGAGCAATTCTGATTGTAACCATTTGCAGTTTGTTGAACGAATATGAATTTGTTTCCCGTCAAAAAAAAAAAAAGAGACATGCACACATGACAAACTTTGAAGTTGAGACTCCTCATTGATTTCACTGTAGAGAAGCCAAATTCTATGCTTTACTACTAGGAGAGAAAGTTACAAGGTCATAGAATCCAGTGGACGAAGATAAAATTTTGAAAAAAAAAATGCACTAGTAGTAGTGGCATTGCTAAAGAAATGCAATTCAGCTTTTTTAAGCTATCATTGTTTCAAAAGTGGTTCAATCCTTTCCGTGATTAAATTAGAAAACTCACATAACATGGGACAATAATAGCAAAAGAGTCGACCTTATTGGTTTGTACACCACTTATTCTTGATTAAGTTTGCCACATGCTGAGCCACCCTAATGAACCAGCCTCATTGCAACAGAGACCACGGGTGTAGTTTTATCGTTGAATGGATATGGAAATACCGCTACCCTAACTCGCTTTGAAATATATGACCGTAATAAACTATAAATTATGCCACAATAATTATTCTATGCTCCTTAATGAGGAACAAAATCGAGAACAAAGCGAAATTACTAGGGAAGCTTATCAAACAAACGAAGCACCGTGATGGCTAGCATTTCAATGAATGTCTTTATTACAAAAATATTTACCCTCTTTTACACAGGATGGTTTTTACTTTTTACGACCGGGAGATGAGTGCTACAATGTCATAGAATGTAGTTGGCATCTGATAGTGTGTGTCACACCAGATAGTCATTGCTCATGTTTGAGTAGTTAGTAGATCTAACGAACTCATAATGCTACAACTCTGTAAGAATTCAGTTAGTGTGTTAAGCAAACCACTTGTATGTCTTTAATACTGGTTCAGTATTCATCTGAATTAGTTTCCCCATTCTAATAAAATAACAAAAATATTCCATTCCCTTTTCACTCATAATTCTCTCAATTTAAAAAAAACCCTAGAATTCTAATAGCATCAATTTACTTTTTACATGTACACGTAATCTGTGACACTAGTGGAGGAAAAAATGTGAAATTATAATCATGATTGAAAACTCAACAACTGTGATTGTGATAAAATACATATACATATTACATGTATAGTATAAGTGTATAACAAATTATTAAATTCTACCCTGTCGATTTTTCAATCAACAATTAAAATTATATGTTTCACCCTTTGAAATGCCTCCCTTTTGTGAGGAATCAAATTATGATTTTTACTAGTAGGAGATGAGAGCCACAAAGTCATAGAATGCTGTTAGCGGTGATAAAACTGAAGAAAAAAATGCACCAGTAGCAATGATAAAGAAATTCAGCTTGGTTTTTTAGAGCTATCAACGTGGTCAGAGGACGCTTTGCGAGGGTTTGTGTTGAAATTGATCTAGACAAACCAGTAGTTGGCAAAATTTGAGTGCGTAACATTTGGTACAAAGTCGCCTACGAGGGGCTGCATGTTATTTGTATGAAATGTGGGTGCTACGGACACTTGTCTAGGAACTGTGCCTCCCCGGTGGTGCAAACGGCGGCTACCAACAACCAGGGAAGCAATGCACCCGACAATGGTAACCCTACGTCCTCCTCATCAAATCCCGCTAATCTCGCGATCATTCCCGCGAGTATCAGTAATGAGATCAATCAGGATAATATTGATAGGCCCGTAATTGAAGAAGCTCACGGCGATTGGATCAAAGTTGTGAAAAGGAAACCGCAAGTCAAAGGGCGCATAAATAAGAAAGAGGGCAATACTGGTCGGAATACGAAAGTTGTGGAGAACAGATTTAATGCGCTATATTCGAGTGACAAGGAAACGTGGGCAACAAGTCATTTTCCTCACCATGGTTTGAGCACGCCTAATAAGAATACGACTCACCAATGGTATAAGAAAAGGCCCAGACGTGAGGAACACGCGCCAACCTTTGCGCCAGACCATCGTGGACTAAAACGACAAACCAATGGTCAAGGACTCATGTGATAAGCCAGGGGTGGTCAACACAAGTTTAAATCAGGGTATCTCTATCATTAACGGCAAACGAGTTTACGATATCGGAAATGGTGCAAAATCTTCGTTGCCTTTCACACACGTCTCGGGCAACCTCTACCATTTGTATGAAGAGGACTTTCTCAAGGATCACGAGGCCCCTCTCAATGACCCAGGCCACACTGCTGGGCTAGGTGGGCCGGGCCACTCCACCATTAACACCCTGGCGGATGAGACCTTGCACAACTCAAATAGAGACCCCATGGCCCAACAATTGGAGACTAACGTGACCCCTCCTCTAGCCAACGGCGATGGTTATGCTGTGGAGGGCATGGTAGAGGACATCACCCACATGGAAGACACGTGACCCTTCATCATGGTAATAGGTCCTGGTACTGCTCTGCTGTTTACGCAAGCCCTCATCTTGTGAGTCGTGAGCCTCTTTGGAACTATTTGAAGGACATGAGAGCTAACATCACGGCTCCATGGCTCCTCATGGGGGATTTCAACGACATTCTCCTCCCATCCGAAGTGCGTGGAGGTAAGTTCCCCGTTAACCAAGCATCTAAATTTGCCTCTGCTATCGAAACTTGCAATCTTATTGACCTTGGTGCAACCGGGAGTCGCTTTACTTGGACTAGAAAGGAGAGGGGTACCCTTATAGTCTCTAAAAGATTGGACCGTGCCTTTGGAGACTGTTCATGGCGCACCCTATTCCCAGAAGCTTATGTAGAAAATCTTTTACGAGCCCACTCTGATCATCGTCCTATCCTTCTGAGGGCCTCAGGCTACATCCCTATTAAAAGCACCCGGCCCTTCCGTTTCCAAGCAGCTTGGCTGACGCATAAAGACTTCCCTGGTATAGTCTCTGGAGCTTGGGCTAAGGGCAATCACGATGTCCCTATCAGCCTAAATCACGTGAAAGATGATGCTAAAGAGTTTAATGATGAGGTCTTTGGCAATATCTTCCATAAAAAGAGTATCTTGGAGAAGAGGCTCAGAGACATTCAGAATATCTTAGAGAAGGTGGACTCAGCAAATCTCTCTATACTCGAAGCGGAGCTTCAAAGGGAATACAATGATATTTTGAAACAAGAGGAGATTCTGTGGTATCAAAAATCCCGTGAACAATGGGTTAAGCTGGGGGATCGCAACACCAAATTTTTTCATACACAGACAGTCGTCAGACGCAAGCGCAACAAAATTCAGGGGCTCTTCCTGGGAGATGGTAACTGGTGCACAGATGAAGATAGACTTCAGTTGGAGGCTATAAATTATTTTCAGAACCTTTTTGAGGTAGACCCGGCAACTAACCCTAACCTCTTAAATACTACTTTATTGCCTGGCTTGAGAACTTTTTGCAGGGACGCCTTAATTGCTCCTGCCCCAAGGAGGAGGTGCGGGTGGTCAGTCTTGTCTATGAAACCTTATAAAGCCCCTGGCCCAGATGGGTTTCAGCCTCTATTCTTTAAACACTTCTGGGGAATAGTTGGTGATGACCTTTGGAGACTGGTGCGGAATGCCTTCACTAGGGGACATATTGATAATTGCATTGCTGAGACTCTCCTAGTCCTTATCCCTAAGGAAGTCCGATCCACTCGCCTAAAGAATTTTCGACCCATTAGTCTGTGTAATGTCATCTTCAAGATTATTACCAAGGTCTTGGTGAACAGGTTACGTCCCTTCTTGGATGAGCTCATCAGCCCACTCCAGAGTAGCTTTATCCCGGGAAGAGGCACTTCTGATAATGCCATCCTAGCTCAGGAAGTGGTCCATTATATGCACACCTCTAAAGCAAAAAAGGGCTCTATTGCTTTTAAAATTGATCTTGAGAAGGCTTATGACAAAGTTGGATTGGCGTTTCTAGAGCCTACTCTTACAGATTTTGGGTTTCCGGCTGCAACTATCTCCCTCATTATGAGTTGCGTGAAGTCTAGCAATCTTGCTATCCTTTGGAATGGTGCTAAGACTAATTACTTCAAACCCTCCAGAGGCCTCCGTCAAGGGGACCCGCTCTTCCCTTATCTTTTTGTCCTTTGTATGGAAAAGTTGGCCCTTAGTATTCAGCACAAGGTTAATGTGGGCCTTTGGAAGCCAGTCCATGTCTCTAGAGGAGGCCCAGGTTTGTCTCATCTCCTTTTTGCTGATGATGTCCTTCTTTTTTGTGAGGCTAACACTCAGCAGGTTCAAGTGGTCATGGATACTTTGAACGAGTTTTGCCTTGCCTCAGGCCTGAAAGTGAATCTCCTTAAGTCAAAAGCTATGTGTTCCAGAATGGTGTCTAGTGAGAGAAAACAGGCCTTTAAAGTCATCTCCTCTATCCGCTTTGTGGCTGACCTTGGACATTATTTAGGTTTTCCACTTGTACAAGGGCGAATACACAAATCAGTATATGATGGTCTCCTCGATAAGATGCACAAGAGACTTGCGGCTTGGAAAGGCAACCTCTTAAACAAAGCCGGGAGGGCTTGCTTGGTTAAGTCAGTCACCACTGCTATCCCAGTTTACACCATGCAACTCCACTACCTTCCCCAGAGTATTTGTAACCGTATAGACAAGATTGCCAGGAGTTTTCTCTGGGGCGGTGATGGAAATACTCGTAGTTGGAGTCTCGTTAATTGGAACACTGTTACATCTCCTAGGCGCTTTGGAGGTCTTGGTATTCGAGAATCTAGATTGACCAATATTTCCCTCCTTGGAAAACTTATTTGGAGCCTGCTTCATCATGGTGACAAGCTTTGGGTCCAGGTGTTGACCCATAAGTACCTGGGCGGTGACTCTATTTGGAAGGCTGTGAAAAAGCCAAATATCTCCATCACTTGGAGAGGTATTCTCAAGGCCCTGGAAGTCCTCGCCCCTGGATTCCTCCTTCGAGTTGGAGCAGGAGACAGCCCACTTTGGTACACAGATTGGACCAAATTAGGCCCGCTGTGTGAGCTGGTCCCTTTTGTCAATATATCCGACTTGGCTCTTCAATTGAAAGATGTGTGGCGTGAAGGTGCCTGGCAATTCTCTAACCTCGCTACCATGCTCCCTGAGAACTTGTTAACTAACCTTGCCTGCATTTCGCCCCTAGCCTGGCTAGACCCGTGATGTTCCTGGATAAATGGGTGTGGAGTGGCTCGACGAAAGGAATTTACACGAGTGCATCCGCTTATGCCTGGCTCATAGAAAGGCACCTGAATCGACATCTCCCAAATCGGGATTGGATTTGGAAGATAAGAGCACCCGCAAAGATACAAAGACTTCATATGGCTCGTAATCATGAGGCGATTCCTACTAATTCTCTCCTGCACGGCGCAACCTGGCGCCTCACCTCAGGCAGCCGTTGCTCTAACTCGGATGAGGACATCTTGCATTGCTTCAGATTGCCCTCACTCTATGGAGGTCCGTCACGATTGGGGTTCTCCTTTACCTCGGATTTTGGTAACCTGAGAAATGCCCCTGGTTGGTTACATCATATGGCCATGGGTAGAAATGCTTCCTTATTCGCTGCGAGCATTTGGGGGATCTGGCTCTGGAGAAATAATCTAGTTTTCAATAACGCTACTTGGACCATTGACGAGGTTGTCCGGCGAATTCGTTCTCTACACGATGATTGTCTTTCGAACTACTCTGCCAAAGATTCTGCTAATCAAGCTACTAGACTGATGACTCGTTGGTTTCCTCCCCCTACTGGCTTGGTTAAGATTAACTCGGATGGTAGCCTCAAAGCTGACTCCAATTGCATTGGCTCTGGTGGGCTCATCCGCTCCCATAGTGGTGAGTGGATAGCTGGGTTTTCCAGTTTTGATGGTTCCGCGATGTCTCTTCTTGGCGGAACTCATGGGTTTATATCATGGTCTGACTTTGGCTCATCACTTGGGACACCCACAAGTTGTTTGTGAAATGGACTGTTTGGAAGCAGTGGAGCTGATTTCTATGAAGACCTCTCATTCGTTTCACCGTCACGCGAGCATCTTGATCAAAATTACAAGGCTTTTGGAGAGCCTTGGCAAAGTGCAAGTTAATCATATCTTCAGGGAGCAGAACAAGTGTGCAGATTTCCTCGCAAAACATGGAGCTCACTCGAGTGGTTTCAACCTCTGGGAAAGCCCACCTGCAGGGCTGGGCTCTCTGCTGCTCAAGGATGAGCTAGGGTGTAAACCTTAGTCCTCTGCCTTGTTTTCTTTTCTTTGCTGTTACTTTCTGTAACTTACCAAAAAAAAACCTGGAAAACTCACATTACACAAGCCAATAGCCAAAGAGTCAAGCCTCATTGGTTTGTAGATGCCATCTGATTCTTAATTAAGTTTGCAACATGCTGAGCCACCCATAGCGAGCCAGCCTCAGTGCAACAGAAACCATGGGTGTGGTTTTCTCGCTCAATGGATAAGGTAATACCTGGAACCTGCTTTGAGATCTGTGACCAGAATAAACAATTAGTTATGCTGCTTCATAAACAAGGAAGAAAACTTGAGAACAAACAGAAATTACTAAGGAAGCTTATGAAAGAAACAGAAGCATTGTGATCAATGCTAGAATTTCTATCAATGTTTATCTTTATTACAAAAATATTTACCCCACTCTTTTCCCATAATTTAACATTAACATGGTATTTATCACTGCAAAAATTTACTCAAAACTTCAAAAGCATCAAGAACAAGAAGATTTGCATATATGTCTTCCAAAAAGTAGTAAATATTTTACTAGAAAGCCTTGACTCTAACCAGATGCCTAATTCACTCGAGAAAACATGAGAGATAATGTAAAGTACACTGAAGACCTCTAACATGAGAGATTATGGTAAACAAAGTCCTCATTAACAAGTACAACTCGTTGATCATGAAGTCGCTGACTAAACATATCACTTTCTGCATTGCCTTCAATTTTCTTCCTCACACTACCTTCCACAACTTCTAAATTTAAATCTTTAACCCCTTTTTCCATTGCTTTAACCTTTCTTGAATGAAGATGCTATTTAATAGACCAAAATACAATTCAAAAACTGGAAGCCTTGCAAAAATGCAGGGACATCTCGTAGGGGCTGTTCTAATTGACACAAGACCAATACCATTCTCGTCCACTTTCATGGGCATCCGCAAATGCTTTTCAGTTTCTTTTATGCTAAACAGAAGTTCATTGGTTTTCTTCAAGCTAGAGATAGTCAATTACTTTGAAACGACAAGGAGAATGGAGAAAAAAGAAAGTGCTTCAGGTATACTTTAAAAGCTAACCTCCCCAGTTTTAATGGTTGGTCAAATCACAATATTTTATTTTGTTTATCAATTTATGAAAATTTAATAAACACCTTTGGGAATACACTATCATGTGTCAATTTGCGCAGAATGCAAAAATGCCCCTAAATTCTGAAAGTATAAAGCAAGAGGATAAAATATACTCGAATAATGTGAGTTGTTTGAAATTATTCCATGTGAAATCGGGACCCTGAAGGAGGAAAAAAAGAAAGAAAAAAAGCCTAACCCTGTTTTGTTCTTCAAGAAGCAAGAACATGAAGGAAAAGCTTAAAGACCATAGCAGAAACAATGAAGCATGTTGAAGATATAGATCTAAAAGAGAGCTTGAAAGAGGAAGAGGAATCCTACCTCGATGGTGGTGGAGAGAAATACAAAAGTGGAAGAGTAAAAATCCTCACCTCCTTGGACATCTCACACATACAAAGATAACACCCGCAAAACAACACAAACAGGCAACATCAACAAGCTAATGTAATAGAAAACGTAAGAACAAAATAATAAACAGAAACCACAGAATATAAAGAAGGAACGAAAATGGAAAAGATGGTGGCGAGATATTTTGGGGGAAGAGATGGAGGAGGAAGAAATTTTTTTTCACAGGATAGGGTTCATGTTCCGTTGGGAGCTGGGAGAAAATGAAAAAGAATTTGGGGATAAATGAAAGAGAAGGAAGATGGCATCGAGAGATAGGAAAGAGAAGATGAAGGACGGTACCATCGCTCAGATCTCTCCTTCATCCTCGTCGTTGCCTCCTTCTTCTCCCACATTCTTCCTCTGCTCTCTCTCCTCTCTGGCCCGCTCTCTCTCTCTCTCTCTCGCTCGCTCCTCTCTCTCTCGCTCCTCTCTCTCGCTCTATCTATCTCTTTCTTCCCCTTCTTCGTCACCACACCCAGCTCCTTCCTCCCCCCACACCACGATCTCAAATTTACCTCCTTTCCCATCTCCTTCGCCTCTCTCACCTTCTCGCTTCTGCCTCGCCTCCCGCCTCCCACCCCTTTCCCATCTCGCTCTCGCCTCTCACCTTTCTCAGCCCCCACCCCCACCCCCTTTGTTTTGTTTTATTTCTTTTGTTTTCTTTATTTAATAAATAAACTTAAAAAAAAAACTTAAAGAGAAGTTCAGCGACCGCTTTTTCGGTTGCTAACATTAATAAAATTTTTTAACTTTTTTAAACCGAATAAAATTCTGGTTTAGCGACCGATTATTCCGTCGCTAAGTATTCGGTCTCTAAATCGGTCGCTACAATTGATAAATATTTAATAAATTTTTTTAAACCAAATAAAATTTCGTTTTAGCGACCGAAAAATCGGTCGCTATATATTCGGTCTCTAAATCGGTCGCTAATATATATTTTACGTTTTTCATCAATAATTCTAAGAATTCGGTCTTTAAATCGGTCGCTATTGTGACCGATTTTTTTCGGTCTCTAAATCGGTCGCTAAATAGCTGATTTCTAGTAGTGATGACTCTTCTAGTTTTCCTTTCAACCTTATTTGGAAGTGGAAAGGACCTCTGCGTTTCAAAACCATGCTTTGGAAAATCACCTACAGGCGCTTAATGACTAACGAGGAGAGGTGTAAGCGTGGTTTTGCAGCTTCTGGGATGCGCCCCACTGTCCTCAACAACCAGAAGCATTGATGCACATGCTTAGAGATTGTGACTATGCAAACGAGAAATGGGATAGTTTCATTGATGCGGAGTTCTTTTTTTAGTCTTGGAATGGATTAGTGGCTCCAGTTCAATCTAACCAAACCCTATATTGGAAAAGTCAGCTGGATGTGGTCCATTGTTTTGGTTAGATAGGAACCAAATGGTGTTTGCACGAAAAATTCTTTCTTTGGAGTAAGTCATTAAAGTGGGAAACAATGTCTCTCCACCTTTTCTTGGAAAAGCTAGTACCAACATGTCCTCCCTTAGAAACTTGATCTAAGCAAGCTTGGATGAAGTATTTGGTCGCTCTATGATCCTAAACTGCCTTTGCTCTCTATATTTCATCGTTCCTTGAAGCGAGATTTTCAATAGCTTTTCTCTTAGGAGTTCTTACAATACTATATACACAAAGTATGAAAGAAAATAAAAGTACTAGTCGTAGTCTTAGATGTATTTACACACCACTAGGTTTGTGCATACACTAATTTTTAATGAAAATGCTTAATTTTACCAAGGGAATCTGACCGAAACAATACGAATGACGTGGCAATTAGCTGTGGACAAAAAATTTCGGTCAATTACGCAACAGTTTCTTCTCTCTCTCTCTCTCTCCCACCAAACGAACTCTGATTTTCCGGGAAAACTCATATGCTTTGAATCGGGGAAAACTCTGATTGTGAATTTTGACTAAGGGTGCACGTTACTATTATCATTCCTGGAAGATAAAGAAAAAGTATAATAAAAAAGGCAAAGGAAGAAGAAGTGAGCCAGAGAGATAGAGGGATCTAAAGGCCTTCATCCTTGTTGGTCTGTGATTATTGAAGACCGCAACACCATCTTCTGCAATCTCCAACTCCCTCCCCACTTTCTTACCACATCTTCCCAACACATAAAAAATTAAATTAAAAAAAAAGTAACAGGGGCAAACAAAGTGGCATGAGAGAAAGGGAAACACAACCAACAACCCACCCCCTTCTGCCATGAACGCACAACATCCTTTAGCCGAAAAAACGGCGACCATCGCGAGACCCATGGGACCCACATCCAACCCAGTGAGACTGTGAGAGTACCATCGAACCCAATCGTAACTACAAACCCTTGTCGGATCTCAACCGTGCCGTCGAACCAAAAGTTTTGCCGCTCGTTGTTCGGTTCACACACCATCGTTGTCGCGCTGTCGTCTCAACGACACATCAACCATTGCCACCAAAGGAGACATGAATAACCTCTGCCTCGCTCAGATCCACAAGTCCCCTTATCATTGCTGTCATCGGGTGGCCTCCACCTCACTCACCATTTGTCTCTATGGAACGCTTGCCTTCTCACACGACGTCGCTCAAAGCTTCCCCTTCCAACGATTCACGTCATGCGATGCGACCTACTGCCACCGTTTGTGGTGGTCTCCACTCTGAGGTTAATCAAGGAGTCCAACCACGATGCCTGCTCAGACTCGCAGAGCCACCAACTCAGATCAGACCTTCACTCTCTCCCTCGTCCATACTCGCTTTCGGGGATGACGGGTGATAACACCAATATTGCATCATTTTTATAAGGATATTAGAATGTGATTTGAATAAGTATTGAATATTATCAATTGAAATTCACTATTTTTTAATCTAAATTGTGCAGAAATGGAAAATTAGGCAATATGGTGGTCAAATACAAATCTGGGCTTGAAATAGGCCCATAATGCTAAGCACAGCCTTCGCATAATATAATGAAGCATGTCCATGCTTACCTGAAGCAGCAATTAGCCACGAGCGCACCTCACGCGCGTCTACGCGCTCCCTGGATAGCTGGTTGGTATTTTAATCATATCTGGAGCTGTAGTTATCGGATTAAGGCGTTCTTGGTGGCGTTGGAAAGCTAAGAGAATTTCCTACAACTTTGTCATAAATTGAATGGACTCTAACATGAAGCACCGCCTCTTCATCATGAAGCAAGGCCGTGCTTAACACAAAATTTTTTGGAAAACCATGTCGACGAGCACAGATAGGTCGGCAACGCGTAAAATCATGAAGCACGGTCGTGCTCAACATTAGCAAGGCCGTGCTCATCCAAAAAGTCAATATAATAAATGCGCACAGGTGGAAAGGTTGGAAGGTCAAAAATAATAAATAAGCACGGCCTCTTCATAGATCAGCAAGGTTGTGCTTAACCCAGAACTCAGCCTATAAAAGGAGCGCTCAACAGAACGTTTCAAGTCCCCAGGGATTGATTCTCTCCCAATTCTCTTCTTCTTTTGTAATCTTCTAGTCTTACTTTGTAGTTGTTCTGCTAGTTTTTAGTTTTAAATATGTCTTTTGTAAACACATTGTTGCTATCTTCAAATATGTTTTGTAACTAATCCCGTCATTGAGGTGACGGGGGATCTTTTACTTTATCGTGATATCTATATGATTTATAATATGAGTTTTTAAATCCTTTTGATTAAATTATTCCTGGTGATATTACTTTAAAATAAATTAGCTACTTTTTACACAGCTAATTAAGTGTGTGGAGATCGTACCTTCAGTTAGTTAACGGAACTCTAAGGATAATTGAATCTGCATGCTCTGTCGGATCAAGGATTGCGTGTTCATTTCCAGTCAGTCATTGAATTGATAAATCTATTGATGTTTTATGCTCTTTCTATTTACTTGCTTTGAATGATCAAACAAAGTAATAAATTAGGAGGAAGACTGTTAGCATTGCATGATCATTGGGTGTTAATAGCTTTTGAATAGATGATTGGTAATCAGTAAGAATTGTTACTCATGTTATAAATTAATCAAATATACAGATATAAGTATTAGTGAACCCATTACCTTAGTGCTTTTATTATCTAATTTCTTTCCTAAATATTTTATAATTTCTTTTCTACTTAAATTTTATACACTCTTTATTCAAGTTCACCTCGAACCATTTGTCTAAATAACAAATTGATCTAAGTAGAGCAGTAATCATTTTAATTCCCTGTGGAAACGATAATCTTTTATACTATAACTTGACAAGATCGTATACTTGCGATTTTGACCGAACAAGTTTTTGGCGCCGTTGTTGGGGAATTGTTAATGATATTGGTCGAAATGGTTAATTGTTAATTTAGACGCTTTTTGTAATTATTTTACTTTATCTTATTTTATTTTTTATCTTTTTCTTTCTTGTCATTTTTAATTCTAGTATCACCTCCTACATGGATGGTTTATTTTTATCTTTTATTTTTAATTTCTTTTTCTTTTAATAGTGTCTCTTGGTTGGAAGGCTAGATTTTTATATATTATTAATTCCTTTTGCTTATTATAGTGCCTCCTGTAACACCCCGTTTCTGGAGCGCTACTGTGCAACCCAATCTAATGCTGAAAACATTTAATGCTTGTATGCTTTGAACAAAGGGTACTCTTCTATCTTTTGCAACGGAAAATAGGAGTAATTTTTTTTTTCTTTCCTTTGAAACCCTTTTTAAAAATAAGACATAAAGAGTACTATAATTTTCTAAATAATGCAAAATCAGTCTTTTACAAATATCAGAGTATAACGCATCACAATCAATACTTCTCATAACATAAAGCATAACATAATCGTTTTGCACTGAGGCGAGGTTTTCTGAAATAGAGTAATTACAAAACAACAAAGACAAAACCCTAAGCTAAGCTGGCCAACAACTATAACGCTTACTGAGAAACAGTTCAACAAGATCAAAACATGAAACATTCAGAGGAATCTTCCCCTACTGGCTCGATCTTCAACGCTCTTGGAAAGACGAAACATGTCACAAAACATGTCACAAATCTAAAACAATTGGAATAGTGTTTTACCAACTTTGAATCACTTTTTAAAACACTAAAACACGTCACAAAATTTTAGAAACAATTTTATTACAAGTCCAAAACAATACTTGAAACATAAACCAAATCATTTACTAAAATCAAGCTTCTTTGAAATGTTTTGCTAAATCAAGTTCTTAATCAACTTTTACAACATTTTTGAGTTATAAAACAACTCAAGACAATGTTCTAAACCAAACATAAGGGTCACGGTTTTGTGCCCTAAAAATAACTCAAATCTTTCAAACTTTTCATTTCCAAAACATACAAATTTGTTAGATCCAAAACTTTCTATCATAAACCAATTTCTTTGCCACTTTAATACAACTAAAAACCAAGCTAAAACACCCTCAAAATTAGTTATTAAACCACTGTTTTGAGACTCACAAAACAGCCCCTAAATTCATTTTGTTTCAAACAATTTAAAAACCAACTTCTTCAACACTTAACACACTTTAAAAACAAATTAAAACATCCCTAAATACTTATAAATCAGCCACGGTTTCCAGCCCCAAACTTTAACCAATTTAATTTCTCAAAACTTTGTTAAACATGCTTATATGACTAGTTTAAGCATACTAAACCAAAACCCCCCAATTATCTAACTCCAAAACCACCAAAACCAAATCAAGATCAAGCCCCCACGACAGCCCATGAATTCGGCCAGAACCAAGGGTTAGGGTTTTCCAACTTTGAAATACTCTAACATGCTTAATCATGGAAGAAATTAAGGGATCAAGGAACTAATCATGCTAATCTAACAAAATCTAACAACTTCTAAGCAAAAATAACTCTAAAACCAACTTCTTCAACACTTAACACACTTTAAAAACAAATTAAAACATCCCTAAATACTTATAAATCAGCCACGGTTTCCAGCCTCAAACTTTAACCAATTTAATTTCTCAAAACTTTGTTAAACATAAATATATGACTAGTTTAAGCATACTAAACCAAAACCCCCAATTATCTAACTCCAAAACCACCAAAACTAATTCAAGATCAAGCCCTCACAACAGCCCATGAATTCGGCCAGAACCAAGGATTAGGGTTTTCCAATTTTTAAATACCCTAACATGCTTAATCATGGAAAAAATTAAGGGATCAAGGAACTAATCATGCTAATCTAACAAAATTTAACAACTTCTAAGCAAAAATAACTCTAAAACCAGCCAAACCCATTCATGAAACTCAAGAGAGGGAAAACAAATGGATATGGAGCTTACCAAGAAGTTTGGAGGTGATGGATCAAGGATTAAGAAGAAAGGATGGAAGATTGTAAGGTTAACATCAAACTTCCTTCAAGAATCAATACCAAAATCATAAGAAACAAAAATCTTAAAAACTCATCCATGGCAGCCATGGAGGAAGGAAAGTGATCAAGAGCACTTACCGACAGGATTAGAGATGATAGAACAAGGATCAAGAGCAAGGATGGAAGTTTGAACTCCAAAATCACAAATTTATCAAGTTTTCTCACACTTTCTCTTTCTAAAATTTCTTCCAAGTTCTCCAACAATGGAGAAATGAAATGGGTGCTGGTCACATGAAGGAGAGGCCACGAAAATTTGAGGACATGGAAGGAACAAAAATTGTTCATTTAGTTGGAAATTAACCAAACTAGTTACAAACTAACTAAACTAACTAACTACAATTACAACTTAACCAATCATCTTGCAACACTTGTCAAGGAAGGTTCCAAAGGATGATGTTCAGCTCCCCTAGCCCTTATCTCAATTGCCACTTGCCCCAAAATATCTAGATATTTCGTTTCGTCGCGTTCTCGCCAATCTAAAAGGCAAATACGCCAGATATTAGGGTTTTTCTACCAAAAACTCCAAAAATAAATATAATAAATTATTCTATAATAAAAAATTATTAATCAACCAAAATGTCCCTAAAAATATTAGAAGTATTTCTATGAATGTCGCTTTCTCGATTTACGAGCTAAAACGCGGCGGTAATGCAATTCTGCGCGTAGAAAACACCCTATATTTTTCTGATGTCCAAAAACTCCAGAAAAATTTCCAATAAATCCTAAATAATAGAAAATGCTAAGATCTCAAATTTTATAAAATTTTGATCACGTTTGAGCATGTTTCGGTTAGAAACTCGCCCAATAGCCTAGTTACGGCAGAATTCAATAGAATTCTCACAGCGTAATAAAAACTGTAAATTAGTGAGGATCACTAATTTCAATTTTTCTTGTCAACTAAATATTATTCAAACAATAAAATCATCAATACAAAATTATTAAATTAAAAGTCACCTTAAATACAACATAAAACCAACAATTAATAAAATAGCTCAACGTCAAAAATTTAAACTGTGACTTAAAAATACTTATTAAATTTTGGAAATTATTTCTCATTCAATAAAATAATTATCTTTAATCAAACAAATTTTTTTTCACATTCTTCAAGATTAATTCATATTAAAAACAGTATATGTTTACACTGTCTCTTAATCTGAATTAATTACTAAAATAGTAAATTGTTTACAACAAATGTAGCAGCTCTTTGTACTTTTCATAAATCATCAAGGTGATCAATCTCTATGATTTATTTCCAAGTAGTCGGAACTATAAAATAATTTTCCCAAAAATTGGGATGTTACATTACCACCCTCCTTAAAAATTTTCGTCCCCAATTCATTTACTAACCAAAACAAAATTAGGAAATCTGAAAAATCATAACTTAACACTAAAAGCATATCATAAACTTTGGACTTTGAAAACTAATACGACTTGAAAGTTATTACATTCAAGCAGGCAGCATCAAAGCATACATTCCATTCATACATCATAACAAGTTAAAACACTACATCTATTAACTTAAACGTCTACAAATACAATACTCCGCGTCCATGTCGAAGAAGTCCTCGCGAACGACGCCTTATTCCAACTACGCTCTCTACTCCATCACGATCACGAACACGGTCACAACAACACTGAGTCGCGGTTACATGCTAATAACAATAAAACTGCACTAACACAAATACACTTACACAACCAAGTTTTCAAAACAAAACCTAAGTTCAAATTTCTTTTATTTTTAAAAGTCTAACTTCTAAAATAACTTAAAGCAAGAATTACTTTTTTTAAATTCCATTTGATATCTTCAAGACTCAACCATTCTCAAGAACATTATTTTTCCTTTTGAGATTAGGTTTTTCATTGTCGTAAAATCATCAATACACATTTAAATCAAAAACTAAAACTTACATCAAACACCAACAACAACAAAATCACTAAAAATCAAGTATTAAAACATAGACTAATTTTAGTTCTCTCAAAGAGCCTCACGGCTTGCACACCTACACTCAAATCCATTTCTCAAAATCATTCTACTCACACCCAAAAGCTTTTTAAATAAAGATCAACAAAAAACTTTTCTCTACAATTCCTAAACCACAACAATAACAAAATCCACAACAGATCAACTAGAAAAGTTGTGAAATAACTTATTGTTTTCATACAACAAAAGAAAAGAAAAGTTTTCCAAAGCCACCAACAAAATAATTTAAAACAACACAAAATCAAAAATTTAAGTAATTTGAAACGCTCACCCACAAATCTTCAAAAACCCACGCTTTTTTGACATTAAAATGAAAGGAAAATTCTAAAAATTATTAACCACCAAATCAACAACAGCATAAATCACAAATAATTATACAACAATCACAAGAACATATGTAACACCTAAGGACGAGATCGACATCGTATTAGGACGACGTATCGAGACCTCGACCAAGACCTTGTGTCGAGATCCCGTGACTAGATCGTTTGCCGAGATCATTTGTCGAGCTGATGAGACCACGTGCACTAGCTGCTGAGCTGAGGAGGTCGGGTGTCGAGTTGATGAAGTCGCGTACCGAGCTGATGAGGACGCATGTCGAGCTGATGAGGCCGCGTTCACGAACTCGTGTTAGAACCTTGTACGTTTGCACGAGCACCCTAGTCGACATCGTGTCGAGATGACACCTCGTATTCTTTCGAACGTTATTCAGCGTTATTATTATATTGTTTGTAATAATTATATTGTCGGCTTGACCGTTCTCGTCGCGTGTCTAGACCGTTGACCGACAGAGTAGAAGGTAATTATGAGAGGAACGATTTAACGGGTAGATGATTGATGGGATTGGCATCTTATAGCTGGAGTTACGATTATGCCCTTCCAGCTGTTTTCACGATCGGTTTTCCCTCAAACACTCATTTCTCTTTTCTTCTTTCTTCTTCCTTCCTTCCGTTCTGAGTTTCGTTGTTTTTCTCCAAGAACTTCCATCGACGAAACCGTGAGTTCCATCGAGATTCTGCACAAGCTTTCTTCATCAATCTTGTTCATCATCATCTTCTCGACCCATGTCTCGCCTGCTCGACCATCACCATTGAGGTATGAAGAACAGATTTTTCTTTTCATCTGTGCTACTGTTTAGCGCTATTTCTTCTTCCATTTTTAGCCAGTTTTATGCTTCCAAATCATGTCAAATTGATGGGTTTTCTTCTTCACAATATTACCTATCTTTCTAACCGATTAATTGGGCTTGTAAAACAAATTTCTTTCTCTGATTTCTGCAATCGGCAGTGCCCAGAAACCCCCATTTTCGGTTTGTTTCGATTTCTTGTTTTTCGTTTGTTGCTTCTGGTTGATGTTGTTGTCGATCTATCTGTTGAAGCATCAGATAACCTTTTTCATGAACTTTTGATCGAAATCCCTAACTTTGTGTTAGAGGAAAAATATATTCAGTTCTTGAGTTTTATATGTTCTGGGTTGTGGTTAAGTTTGGGATGAGAGCTAGATGTATTAGAAACCATAGATCGATCTAAGTTGTGTTTGTTTTAGGAAGTCTGATTCCTGAGATCGAGTGATTTCCGAATCAAGGTGTACGGGAGAGCGAATCCGAGGACGTGGAAGCAGCGGAATCCAGATCGAGAACTGTACGTGTCGAGGTCGACTGAGAAGGATACGTGTCGAGGTCGATTGAGGACGGTACGTGTCGAAGTCGTTGTCGAGCTCGTTGAAGACAGCCGTGTCGAGATCGAGTAAGAGAAGTCGTTGTCGAGCTCATTTGAAGACAGCTGTGTCGAGGTCGTCGTCGAGCAGCATTAACTTGGAGTTCGGTAAGGGCAACTTCTAGATATCTCTAAGACTTTATTTTTATTGTTATATTTATGTATGGACTCCTTGATTGGTGTCGAGATTGGAATGTCGTGATATGATTGAGTTTTTGCATGTATTAGATATGTGATTGAATATATGTTGTGAATGGTGTATTGCTGTCGAAGTGCGTTTCTTCATGCAGAATGTTTTATTGCTTAAATGTCGAATTGCGTTTCTTCATGTTAAGCATGCTCTCTTTATTTGATATGTGATCAAGTAAGTTGTGTTACTCTTTGACATGCGGCGAGCTAATCATCGAGTGAGAGAGCTAGGAAGTCGTATGACGCGTTTTGAGCCGGACCCAGATAATCGGAGGGTGCTAGGTCCCCTTTTTGTTTATGGTGGATTGGCTAGGCGTCGCATTATCGATTTGGGGTTGGACCGCTGATTAATGCATGGTATCGGTTTGGGGTTGGACTGCCGTTTACCTATTACGTCGGTTTGGGGATGGACCCGACGATATTCCTAATAAGAGTTGTGTCGAGTCTAGAGTGAGATGGTCGAGTCACGTGTGGTGATTGAGATATATTATTGCTGTTTGCTTATATCATTTATGTCGAGCTTATCTTGAATTGTCGAGAAGTTGACCCTTTCCCGTGGTGCCTTCAATCCATGACGGTTACCCAGGCGATGTCGAGGGCGCATGTAACTCGACAGTAGATGATGCCGAGGAGGAGCTCGACGAGGACCCGAGTGACGACCTCTATTTATCGTGATTGTTGTTTGTTGGATGTTTGTTTTTCTGAAGACTGTACTTCGTTTTTCTTTTATGTTCGAGGTCGTGACCAGTTTGGGCAGTGTGTTTTATTGTTTCAGGGTAGACTGGTGGTCTTACTTTTGGAGCAGCCCCCTGCGTGGGAGTCTGCCGGAAGTACCCCCAGGGTATGATTGCTCTTTTTAAGTCGTCGTACCTTAGGTGTATTTTCTTTACACATTTGCTACTCTGTATTTTGAATACATTATTATTCCGAGTGATATATATATATGTGTATGCTATGCATGTATGTTTTATTAGAATTTAAGTCTTGTGTCTTAGTTGCACCATGTTTCGAAAAGCTGTAATTACTCTGATGTGCACGAGTTGGTTTTATAAAAAAAAAATATATCGTATTTTTAAAAGGCACAAGAGTTTTGTTTTTAAAACACATCTCATATAGGTTTATGTTGAGCTTGGTGTGTTGAGCTCGGTAACTCGAGCTCGGTATATTGAGCTCGGTAGCGGTCCGAAACGGTCGTTACATTGTTAGTATCAGGCTTGATTGATTCTGGCCAGAAATTTGTGCATAGGAGATTTGGACTGGTCACTATGTCGGGTTATGTGTGTGGGTACCTAGTTGTATATGTTGATTGCTGTTTGATTAAGTGGAGCACTTATTGCTTGAGAAATTGTTTGAACTGTTTCTTGATTGAAGCAGTGTGTTTTAACACATCCTTGTTGTGAGATTCTGAGTGGTTTTGAACTTTGTGGAATCTAATGCCACCAGTGAGGAATACGACATCTGCAACCGAGAACGCCGACATGGAACGAGCTATTCAAGCTTATGACCGAGATGGCGGCAGCCATGGCTCAACAATCACCGCCAACTCAACAGCTAACGCGATGGCTCAACAGACGGCAGTTGTTAACTCAGCAGAACTTGCAAAGAACAAAGAACGAGTAGAACGAAATGTTGAAGCGAGAGGATTGGCGTACTTCAGAAGCATGATCCAATCAAGTTCTACGGTGAGCCAAATCCGGATAAAGTCGATCTTTGGATGCAAGAGATCGAGAAGATCTTTGAGGCACTCCATTGCCGGACAACGTGAAGGTCGACTATGCCACCTACTTACCGCTAGGAGACGCAGAGTATTGGTGGAGGGAGTGAAGCAAACGCTTATAGCGTAACATCGCGAGATGACCTGGGAGCTTTTTCGTGAAAGGTTCTTGGACAAGTACTTCCCAGATAATCGCACGAGCCGAGAAGGAGCAGGAATTTCTTCAATCGCAGAAGGCAACTCGACAAAGGTCCGAGTATGCGCCAAGTTCGAATCGTTGGCGAGGTATTTTAGTCCATTTCGTGATCGAGTTGACCAGAGATGGTTGAGTGAGAGATTCCAACGGGATTGAGATTCGACGCTCGTAAGTCGCAGTGTCGCTGAGGATCCAAACCTCCAAGAGTCGATTGATCGATGTGTCGAGGTAGAAGGAGTGAGGAGCCACAAGAAGAAGACTGCTGGGCGGACCATGAGACCCCGCAGTGCGGGCGAGATTTGCACAAAAAGGGAAACAACCGCAGAAGAAGCCGTGACGACCGACTCGAGGGAACGACAACAGGGATGATCGTCCGATGACCCAGTAATGCAGAAGCGGAGGACGCACTGTCGAGGTGACTTGTTTCCGTTGTGGAAAGACGGACATTACGCCAATAATCAGACTCGGAAGGAGGGTGTGCTACAACCGCAAGAAGCCAGGGCATTTTGCCAAGGATTATCCTACACCCAAAGTCGAACCGACTATGCTTGCGGCAAGAGCCAAAGGAAGCGACAAGTGGCTAAAGGCGAGTTTTACGCATGAGTGGCGAGGAAGCGAACGAGTGAAGATCTTATCCAAGGTGAATGTGAGATCGAGGGTAAATCCTTATCCGTTCTTTTTGATTCGGTGCAACCCATTCCTTTATTTCTTCCGATTGTGTGAACCATTTGAACTTGATCAGATCGCTTTACCGTTTAAATTAGTAGTTACAACCCCAAATGCTAAAACCTTAGTCACAAACACCCATGTCTTAATTGTGTAGTGATTATTCGTGAGTAGAAAGTTTGTGGTCAATTTGGTTTGTTTGCCTCTTAAGGGCTTAGATGTTATCCTCGGGATGGATTGGTTGTCATACCACCATGTCCTTTGGACTGTGCCCGTAAACCGTAATTTTTCCAGACCTTGGAGTCTCCAATTATCTTTCTCGAACGTATTGGAGTTTCTTTGAAAGAAGGAACTAGGGAATACATGTATCTGGCTAGTTCAGAAGTTTCCCAGCAGATCGAAGTGAAGAATGTTCCAGTGGTGTGTGGCTTTGAGGACGCGTTTTCCCGAAGGCGGGCCAGGGTTACCACCAAGGCGAGAGGTCGAAGTTCTCCATCGACCTGATTCCAGGAACAGGACCGATTTCCAAAGCGCCATACGATGTCTCCGCCGAGATGAAAGAACTCAAGTCCCAGATCGAACACTTGGAGTCGAAGCAATTCATACGACCGAAGCGTGTCACCGTGGGGAGCTCCAGTGTTGTTGGTTAAGAAGAAGGATGGACGATCAAGGCTGTGCGTGGATTATCGCGAGCTCAACAAGGTTACCGTGAAGAACCGTTATCCGTTACCACGTATTGACGACTTGATGGATCAACTTCGTGGAGCGGCGATCTTTCCAAGATAGACTTGTAGCCCGCTACCATCGATTCGCGTGAAGGAGGAAGATGTCGCCAAAACAAATTTTCAGACTAGATATGGTCACTACGAGTACTTGGTGATGCCGCTTGAGTGACGAATGCGCCACTGTGTTTATGGACTACATGAATAGGATTTTCCATTCGTTTTTGGATCAGTTCGTTGTAGTGTTTATCGACGACATATTGATTTACTCGAGGAACCGAGAAGAGCACGCAGAACACTTATGTCGAGCATCGCAGATATTACGAGATAAGCAACTCTATACCAACCTGGTCAAGTGTGAATTTTGGCTTGAAGAGGTGAATTTTCTTGGTCACGTGATTTCCAAAGAAGGGATAGTGTGGATCCAACTAAGATTGAAGTCGTGTTAGTGTGGGAACACCAAGACTGCTACGAGATCAGAGTTTTGTCGGCTTAGCGTGCTATTACCGAAGATTCATTGAAGGTTTCTCGAAGATTGTCGCGCTCTTACACGATCGACGAGGAAGGATCAACCTTTGCGTGGACCGAGGAGTGCGGCCGCTTTTCAAAGATGAAGGAGCTTTTGACGACCGCCTTTGTTGATTTTGCCTCAACCCGAAGAGCCTTTCGAGGTGTATTGTGATGCGTCACACCAGGGATCGGGATGCGTCTTGATGCAACATCGGAAGGTGGTCGCGTATGCTTCAAGACAACTTAAGATTCACGCAGGAACTACCCTACTCACGACTTGGAGCCGGGCGATGAGTTTTTGCGTCAAGATATGGAGGCACTACCTTTATGGGAGCACTTTATCAAGCTTTCAGCGATCACAAGAGTGGAAGTACTGTTCGACCGTAAAGAGCTCAACATGCGTCGGCGTAGATGGACGTAATTTCGAGGACTACGACTTTACGCTGGAATACCATCCCGTAAGGCTAACGTAGTAGCGGATGCGCTGAGTAGGAAGAGCGTTTAACCCTGGTAATGATGATCAAGGAGTTGGAGATGCTCGAGAAGTTCCGAGATTTGAAGTCGAGTGTCGAGTTTCACCGGAAGCCGAGATTTGGTATGCTTACTATCTCTAATGCAGTTGTTGGACGAGATCCGAGACCAAAGAAGTTCATGACGAGCTTCGCAAGAGAAGATTCGATTGATAGCGCAAGGGAAGCGCGATGCAATTTCACGCTCGGAGCGGACGACATCTTGAGATGCAATGACCGAGTGCGCATCTAACGATCCGAGCCGAGAAAGTTGATTCTCGACGGCGCGCATAAGAGCAACTTTAGTATTCATCCCGGAGTTACGAAGATGTATCAAGACTTGAAGAAGCATTTTTGGTGGTCCTGAATGAAGAAGCAAGTGGCCGAGCACGTAAGCCGTGTTTCGACGTGTCGAAAGCCGGCGAAGGTGGAGCACCAACGACCGCAGAATGCTACAATCGCTGACGTGCAAGATGGAAATGGGACAAGATTTCCATGGACTTCGTTGTAGGTTTGCCGAAGACGCGAAGAAGAATGATTCGATTTGGGTGATCGCCGACCGATTGACCAAATCGCCATTTCTTGCCAAAGGAGTCGACATACAACGTGGAAAAGCCGACCGAGATCTACATCGCGAGATAGTACGACTTCATGGAATACCCTCTTCGATCGTGGTCGGACCGAGATCCGGTTCACGCCTCATTTTTGGAGGGAATTGCAAGGAGCGATGGGAACCGAAGCTCGAGCTTAGCTCGGCATATCATCCACGCATCGACGGCCGATCGAGAGAACGATCCAATCGCTTGAAGATTTGTTGCGAGCTTATGCGTTAGATCACCGAGGAAGTTGGGACGACGCCTTACCATTGGTGGAGTTCACCTACAATAACAGCTTTCCATGCGAGTATTGGAATGGCACCTTTGAAGCGCCAGATGGATCGAAATGTCGACGCCTCTTTGTTGGTACCAGATCGGCGAGCTTAATCGTCAGAGGACCAGATATGATCCAAATGGACTACCGAGAAGATCCGCTTGATCGTAGATCGGATGCGAACATCTCAAAGTCGGCGTAAGAGTTATGCACCAACGACGCCGACCACTCGAGTTCGAGGAAGGAGAACATGTATTTCTTAGAGTCACCCCACCATCGGAGTTGGTCGAGCGATCAAATCCAAGAAACTTACCCCTAAATTCATTGGACCTTACCGCATTCTTCGTCGTATTGGTCCAGGGCATATCGATTGCCTTACCACCATTCTTGTCGAACATCCATGACGTCTTCCACGTCTCACAATTACGGAAGTATGTTTCCGACCCTTCTCATGTCATCGAACCGGATGTGATTCAACTGAAGGACGACCTATCTTTCGAAGCATTACCAGCAAGAATCATTGATCGGAAAGCCAAACAGTTGCGGAACAAAGAGATTCAACTTGTCAAGGTTGTGTGGGATCGTAAGACGGGAGATGCGACTTGGGAGCTGGAGGAGAAGATGAAGACTCAAGACTCGAACTTTTCTCGAGGTTAGAATCTTATTTGCAATTTCGAGGACGAAATTTTTTAGAGGGAGAGATTGTAACACCTAAGGACGAGATCGACATCGTATTAGGACGACGATCGAGACCTCGACCAAGACCTTGTGTCGAGATCCCGTGACTAGATCGCTTGCCGAGATCATTTGTCGAGCCGATGAGACCACGCGTGCACTAGCCGAGCCGAAATGAGGAGGTCGTGGTGTCGAGTTGATGAAGTCGCTGCATCGAAATGATGAGGACGCATGTCGAGCTGATGAGGCCGCGTTCACGAACTCGTGTTAGAACCTTGTACGTTTGCACGAGCACCCTAGTCGACATCGTGTCGAGATGACACCTCGTATTCTTTCGAACGTTATTCAGCGTTATTATTATATTGTTTGTAATAATTATATTGCTCGGCTTGACCGCTCTCGCCGCGTGTCTGCACCGCTGACCGGCGAGTAGAAGGTAATTATGAGAGGAACGATTTAACGGGTAGATGATTGATGGGATTGGCATCTTATAGCCGGAGTTACGATTATGCCCTTCCACCGCTTTCACGATCGGCTTTCCTCAAACACTCATTTCTCTTTTCTTCTTTCTTCTTCCTTCCTTCCGCTCGAAGTTTCGCTGTTTTTCTCCAAGAACTTCCATCGACGAAACCGTGAGTTCCATCGAGATTCTCGCACAAGCTTTCTTCATCAATCTTGTTCATCATCATCTTCGACCCATGTCTCGCTCGCCGCTCGACCATCACCATCGAGGTATGAAGAACAGATTTTTCTTTTCATCCTGTACATCGCTTAGCGCTATTTCTTCTTCCATTTTTAGCCGCTTTATGCTTCCAAATCATGTCAAATTGATGGGTTTTCTTCTTCACAATATTACCTATCTTTCTAACCAATTAATTGGGCTTGTAAAACAAATTTCTTTCTCTCGATTTTCCGCAATCGGCAGCGCTCGAAACCCCATTTTTCGCTTGTTTCGATTTCTTGTTTTTCGCTTGTTGCTTTCGTTGATGTTGTTGTCGATCTATCTGTTGAAGCATCAGATAACTTTTTCATGAACTTTTGATCGAAATCCCTAACTTTGTGTTAGAGGAAAAATATATTCAGTTCTTGAGTTTTATATGTTCTGGGTTGTGGTTAAGTTTGGGATGAGAGCTAGATGTATTAGAAACCATAGATCGATCTAAGTTGTGTTTGTTTTAGGAAGTCTGATTCCTGAGATCGAGTGATTTCCGAATCAAGGTGTACGGGAGAGCGAATCCTAGGACGTGGAAGCAGCGGAATCCAGATCGAGAATCAGACGCGGTCGAGGTCGACCGAGAAGGATACGTGTCGAGGTCGATTGAGGACGTGACGCGGTCGAAGTCGCTGTCGAGCTCGTTGAAGACAGCCGTGTCGAGATCGAGTAAGAGAAGTCATTGTCGAGCTCTTTGAAGACAAATTGTCGAGGTCGCCGCCGAGCAAAGATTAACGGAGTTCGGTAAGGGCAACTTCTAGATATCTCTAAGACTTTATTTTTATTGTTATATTTATGTATGGACTCCTTGATTGGTGTCGAGATTGGAATGTCGTGATATGATTGAGTTTTTGCATGTATTAGATATGTGATTGAATATATGTTGTGAATGGTGTATTGCTGTCGAAGTGCGTTTCTTCATGCAGAATGTTTTATTGCTTAAATGTCGAATTGCGTTTCTTCATGTTAAGCATGCTCTCTTTATTTGATATGTGATCAAGTAAGTTGTGTTACTCTTTGACATGCGGCGAGCTAATCATCGAGTGAGAGAGCTAGGGAGTCGTATGACGTTTTTGAGCCGGACCCAGATAACTGAGGGTGCTAGGTCCCCTTTTTGTTTATGGTGGATTGGCTAGGCGTCGCATTATCAGTTTGGGGTTGGACCTGCTGATTAATGCATGGTATCGGTTTGGGGTTGGACCTGCCGTTTACCTATTACGCCGCTTGGGGATGGACTCTTGACGATATTCCTAATAAGAGTTGTGTCGAGTCTAGAGTGAGATGGTCGAGTCACGTGTGGTGATTGAGATATATTATTGCTTGTTTGCTTATATCATTTATGTCGAGCTTATCTTAAATTGTCGAGAAGTTGACCACTTTCCCGTGGTGCCTTCAATCCATGACTGCTACCCAGGCGATGTCGAGGGCGCAGTAACTCGACGGAGATGATGCCGAGGAGGAGCTCGACGAGGACCCGAGTGACGACCTCTATCTATCGTGGATTGTTGTTTGTTGGATGTTTGTTTTTCTGAAGACTGTACTTCGTTTTTCTTTTATGTTCGAGGTCGTGACCAGTTTGGGCAGTGTGTTTTATTGTTTCAGGGTAGACTGGTGGTCTTACTTTTGGAGCGACCCTGCGTGAGTTCACGGAAGTACCCCCAGGGTATGATTGCTCTTTTTAAGTCGTCGTACCTTAGGTGTATTTTCTTTACACATTTGCTACTCTGTATTTTGAATACATTATTATTCCGAGTGATATATATATATGTGTATGCTATGCATGTATGTTTTATTAGAATTTAAGTCTTGTGTCTTAGTTGCACCATGTTTCGAAAAGCTGTAATTACTCTGATGTGCACGAGTTGGTTTTATAAAAAAAATATATCGTATTTTTAAAAGGCACAAGAGTTTTGTTTTTAAAACACATCTCATATAGGTTTATGTTGAGCTTGGTGTGTTGAGCTCGGTAACTCGAGCTCGGTATATTGAGCTCGGTAGCGGTCCGGAAACGGGTCGTTACAACATACATCGTAATACCAAAAGTATATTGAAAATTTGGACTTTGGGACTTAATACAACAATAAAATACGTCACAAGGTCAAAGCACTTATGTGGTCTATACTTAGAACCACGCATACACCATAATACATATAATATGATAATTATAGCGTCTTCTACGGATAATCTCCCTTGTAAAACTCTGCCCACTCAACTCCATTGTGTTGCGTTTCCTGGAATGAAGCCTTCAGATGATGAGTTCTCCGCTTTGCTTAGTGTGTAAACATGTCCCTTATTGGTTGATCTTACAGCTCCAACATTGTTGACAGCAGACTCAGCTCGTGGTACTTCGCAGTCTTTGGACAAATGTCTCGGTTCCTTGCAGTTAAGACACAACCTTTCCTTGGTTGGTTGCTGGTTAGCCTTGTGCCCTTCATCTTCACCTTTAGAGTAGTGTGTCTTTGGCTATCGATGTTTGTGATTCCCTTTCTGCCTATCATGTAGGTATATCTCCCAGCAGTTGGGTGCGCAACCTTCGCAGCGTTCTGCAGTTAATCCACCTTTGGCAATTGATAGTCCTTAGAAATATGTCCTGACTTCTTGCAGTTACAGCATAGTCGGTCATTCAATGAGCATTCATCAGCTAACTATTCCTTGCTTCCATATTGGTGACAGTTCCACTTAAACTCCTGGCTATTCCCAATAGCCAATGCCACAGGACAATTCTGATTGTGTTCACTTCCCTAAGGATGGAGATAAGATGTTCCTTGTTGTTGTCTTCCACTTTGCCCTTGGTTCCAATAATCTGGCCTAACTGACCCTCCAATAGCTTGCTCCTCCATTTGTTGTCTTAGCACATCGTGTTGATTCTCTGCAGTAATCTGTTGTGCAACAGTAGTTGCTATCCCGAATATTACTCGGATTCCGTGATTCACGTCTAACTTTCTAGCTCTAACAGAAAGACTCGTTCGTCTCTAAGGCATCGAATTTCTACAAATTAAACAAACTAGAAGCCCACAACAAAATCAATCATCTGAGATGATTGCACACAATTTCACACAATGTCATGCCTGCTTCAACTAGGAAACATTACAGACACTCATAAACAAAGTTCACATAACCTAGGCATAACAAACTTATACCCGACAATTCCCAACAATCTAGGCCAGCTTAGACAAAGCGGTCTGGTTAGAACCAAACTGCTCTGATACCACCATTGTTGTTTCCGGAGCACTACTGTGCAACCCAATCTAATGCTGAAAATATTTAATGCTTGTATGCTTTCAACAAAGAGTACTCTTCTCTCTTTTGCAATGGAAAATAGGAGTAATTTTTTTTTCTTTTTCTTTCCTTTGAAACCCTTTTAAAAAATAAGACATAAAGAGTACTATAATTTTCTAAATAATGCAAAATCAGTTTTTTACAAATATCAGAGTATAACGCATCACAATCAATACTTCTCATAACATAAAACATAACATAATCGTTTTGCACTGAGGTGAGGTTTTTTGAAATAGAGTAATTACAAAACAGCGACGACAAAACCCTAAGCTAAGCTGGCCAACAACTATAACTCTTACTGAGAAACAGTTCAGCAAGATCAAAACATGAAACATTCAGAGGAATCTTCCCCCACTGGCTTGATCTTCAACGCTCCTGGAAAGACGAAACTACAGCAGCTATGGAGCTCCATCTGGAAGTGACATCCATAGGGATATCCAATCCAACAACACTGCAAGGATAAATTCTTTGTCCACGAGTTTATCATAGGCTATGTCGCATGCAAACAATGTATACATATATAATACAACAACATGCATTTATATACATATACATACTTAATAGATTGCACACATCATCATGGTATACCAAGCATTGCATGTGAGCAGACAACTCAACCAGCAGATCAACAATCAAGTCACCACAATATCAAGTAATTGCATGTGAACAACAATTCTATCAATAGATCAACGATCAAGTCATCACATATCAAAAATGTGGTTAGCTATGCATGTCAATGCAATATGACTAGTTTGTGTATACACCTGCAGCCTTAATAGGTCAGTAGTATGATGAGGAATTTATTTCCCAACGTCCAAACAAGATAGCCACACATTAGGCTTGCCTCAATTTAGGCTTACCACACATTAGGCAATGCAGTGACAACTCGTCTTTTGATGTCTTTAAGACCAATCAGACGCTCCGAGTGTAATGACAACTCGTCTTTTGAAGTCTTTAAGACAATTCAAACGCTCCGAGTGTCGATGCTCAATGGTCAATATGCATCCAAACAAATTCATCAATATGGCATGCTCACTGTAGGGAGCGCCCGAGTAATGTTTTAATTAATCAATGCGGATCGCCAAACTTTAACTATGTTTCACTGTAGGCACGCCATACGGAACACTAGGTCCAATCCTTAATCAAGAAAATACGCACGCAAGTAGGACATTAAGTCCCAGCACAGGACACATGGCCCATATGCTCAATAGGAACACTAGGTTCCCTATATTTTATTCTTTCGTAATCTCGATATTTGAAATCTCTTTCTCAGTTCTTGTATCACTCCTATCTATTTGAAAATACTTTTTAGCTCTAGGTCGTTGAAACCCTAGTTATGTTAAATAATATGCTAGGATAATTCTCAAACACATTACTTAACTTAAAGCGTGTTTGTACACTGACTTATTTTAGAAGATACCTTTAGTTTACCATGAAAACATTTCTTAGCTAATGGAATCACATCAGACTTATCGTTGTAAGTCGTCAAACCAATAATAGTCAATCAACGCATTATTAATTAATCCATTATTATCAACAATATCTTGCATATTCCAATCAATATCAAGTTCCATTTAAATCCAACATGATTCAAGGAAAACAACACAATTCATAATGCCATGCAGGGCCAACAACATGCTACAGCATTTCATACAGCACATAACAATTCAGTATGCTACAACCTGCTACATACTTTCCCCAATTTCAAGTCCAATCAAATCAATCAAACAAGATTTAAGTCACACAATACTATTCAGTCTTGCGACACAGGGTCAAATCAATACACAATAATTCATGCTACAACATCTCAACAACACATAGTAATACTACAAGTACTACCACACAATTTAACCAAATATCAAACCAACCAACAGACAAGGCGAAAAGCCCAAACTCATTATATAAGAATTTCCCTTACCTTGGGCGCTTTAAACAATTCACGCTAGGTAATTCGAAACTATAGTCAAGTTGCACCTCGCGCGTACCTTTAGGTCCCTAAAAGGCCTAAGAATTACTCACTCAATCCCATATGGTTCACATCTAGTCATATAACACGATACAAGTTCAAGTCATGCAAGTTTACCAATTAGAAAATAGTATTTTTATCAAATGAATAGTGTTTTGCCAACTTTGAATCACTTTTTAAAACACTAAAATATGTCACAAAATTTTAGAAACAATTTGATTACAAGTCCAAAACAATACTTGAAACATAAACCAAATCATTTGCTAAAATCAAGCTTCTTTGAAATGTTTTGCTAAATCAAGTTCTTAATCAACTTTTACAACATTTTTGAGTCATAAAACAACTCAAGACAATGTTCTAAACCAACATAAGGGTCACGGTTTTGTGCCCTAAAAACAACTCAAATCTTTCAAACTTTTCACTTCCAAAACATAAACCAAAACAATACTTGAAACATAAACCAAATCATTTGCTAAAATCAAGCTTCTTTGAAATGTTTTGCTAAATCAAGTTCTTAATCAACTTTTACAACATTTTTGAGTCATAAAACAACTCAAGACAATGTTCTAAACCAACATAAGGGTCACGGTTTTGTGCCCTAAAAACAACTCAAATCTTTCAAACTTTTCACTTCCAAAACATACAAATTTGTTAGATTCAAAGCTTTCTATCATAAACTAATTTCTTTGCCACTTTAATACAACTAAAAACCAAGCTAAAAAACCCTCAAAATTAGTTCTTAAACCACTGTTTTGAGACTCACAAAACAGTCCCCAAATTCATTTTGTTTCAAACAATTTTTGAAAGCTTTAAATTTACAAATTCTTATAGATTTAAAGTCCTAATCAAAAACCAACTTCTTCAACACTTAACACACTTTAAAAACAAATTAAAACATCCCCAAATACATATAAATCAGCCATGTTTTCCAGCCCCAAACTTTAACCAATTTAATTTCTCAAAACTTTGTTAAACATGCATATATGACTAGTTTAAGCATACTAAACAAAAACCCCCAATTATCTAACTCCAAAACCACCAAAACCAAATCAAGATCAAGCCCCCACAACAGCCCACGAATTCGGCCAGAACCAAGGGTTAGGGTTTTCCAATTTTTAAATACTCTAACAAGCTTAATCATGGAAGAAATTAAGGGATCAAGGAACTAATCATGCTAATCTAACAACTTCTAAGCAAAAATAACTCTAAAACCAACCAAATCCATTCATGAAACTCAAGAGAGGGAAAACAAATGAATATGGAGCTTACCAAGAAGTTTGGAGGTGATGGATCAAGGATTAAGAAGAAAGGATGGAAGATTGTAAGCTTAACATCAAACTTCCTTCAAGAATCAACACCAAAATCATAAGAAACAAAAATCTTAAAAACTCATCCATGACAGCCATGGAGAAAGGAAAGTGATCAAGAGCATTTACCGAAAAGATTAGAGATGATAGAACAAGGATCAAGAACAAGGATGGAAGTTTGAACTCCAAAATCACAAATTTATCAAGTTTTCTCACACTTTCTCTTTCTAAAATTTCTTCCAAGTTCTCCAAAAATGGAGAAATGAAATGGGTGCTGGTCACATGAAGGAAAGGCCACGAAAATTTGAGGACATGGAAGGAACAAAAATTGTTCATTTAGTTGGAAACTAACCAAACTAGTTACAAACTAACTAACTACAATTACAGCTTAACCAATCATCTTGCAACACTTGTCAAGGAAGGTTCTAAAGGATGATGTTCATCTCCCCTAGCCCTTATCTCAATTGCCACTTGCCCCAAAATATCTAGATATTTCGTTTCGTCGCGTTCTCGCTCAATCGGGTGCGCGGCGTTACGCGTATATTAGGGTTTTTCTACCAAAAACTCCAAAAATAAATCTAATAAATTATTCTATAATCAAAAATTATTAATCAATCAAAATGTCCCTAAAAATATTAGATGTATCTCTATGAATGTCGCTTTCTCGATTTACGAGCTAAAACGCGACCGTAATGCAGTTCTGCGCGTAGAAAACACCCTATATTTTTCTGATGCCCAAAAATTCCAGAAAAATTACCAATAAATCCTAAATTCACGTTTGGGCATGTTTCAGTTTGAAACTCGCTCAATAGCCTAGTTACGACACAATTCAATAGAATTCTCATAGCGTAATAAAAACTATAAATTAGTGAGGATCACTAATTTCAATTTCTCTTGTCAACTAAATATTATTCAAACAATAAAATCATCAATACAAAATTATTAAAATAAAAGTCACATTAAATACGACATAAAACCAACAATTAATAAAATAGGTCAACGTCAAAAATTTAAACTGTGACTTAAAAATACTTATTAAATCCTGAAAATTATTTCTCATTCAATAAAATAATTTTCTTTAATCAAAAAATAATTTTTCACATTTTTCAACATTAATTCATATTAAAAACAGTATACGTCTACACTGTCTCTTAATCTGAATTAATTACTTAAACAGTAAATTGTTTACAACAAATGTAGCAGCTCTTTGTACTTTTCATAAATCATCAAGGTGATCAATCTCTATGATTTATTTCTAAGTAGTTGGAACTGTAAAATAATTTTCACAAAAATTGGGATGTTACACCTCCTGGTTGGAAGGCTAGATTTTTATTTATTATTACTTAGTGCCTCCTGGTTGGAAGGCTATATTATTTATTCTTTCCTTTAATTTTAATTTTAATTTTACTTTTTAAATTTATTCTGGTTTTATTTTTATTTTAATCTACCAAAAAAGAAAAAAAAATCATGGATTCTTTTTTCCTTTGTGAGTGTTGTGGTTTTGTAACTAACACTACGGAAGCAAGCCACAAATCTTTAGAGAATCAAATATCAGTTTTGGTTCAATTGATAAACCAAAGGGAAAGAGAGACCTTGCTTAATCAACCAGAGCCTAAAGATAAAATCATCATTTCTGAGGATGATGAGAAGTTTATTGAAGGTACTGAGTCCGACACTTGGTCTCAGACGGAGTTTGACATTCAGGCCGTGCTTGACATTTGGCCCGAGGCTGAGTCTGACATTTGGCCTAACACTGAGTCTGATACTTGGCCTGAAACTCACTTTGAAACTTGGTCTAAACTGGAGTTTGAACCTAAACATGACTCACAACCATCCCTAAAAAAAATTGAGGTTCTCGCAGAAGAGAATGATTCTAAGGAGAGCAAGAAAAACCGCCCAGTTCTTAATGAGGAGCAAGAGATGGAAACCCCAATTACTTTCGATAGACTCTCTTAGTCAATATTGGTAAGGTAGCCATTGAAGTTTACAAAGGAAAGGTAACTATTAAATCTGGTAAGGAAGAGGATATTTCACAATATTTGAATTTTAACCCTTCTCCTTCAATTTCTAGTTACTATATTGATAATGTGGTTGTTGTTAACTATCCTCCTTTAATTTCTTGTGATTTTATTAAATATATGGTTGTTGTTAACAAGTTTGCCGGTTTAAGAATGCAGGATCCATTAAAATACATTACTAACTTGCAGGATCCTAGTATGTTGGTGGAGGACACTCATTGAACGATGCAATTTTTATTTTAACATCCTCCACCAACATACTAGGATCCATTAAAATACATTACTAACTTGCAGGATCCTAGTATGTTGGTGGAGGATGTTAAAATAAAAATTGCATCGTTCAATGAGTGTCCTCCACCACCGAAAAGAAAGAGGTCAAGAAACTTGAACCACATGGTCAAGAAATGGCGAAGAGGGAATGCGCTAAATGCAAAATTCACTCTTGGAGAACCCGCAGGTTGACCACTTCTAAGCAATCCGTCAAGCTCACGACGTTAAATGAAGCGCTTCGCAGGAGGCAACCTGTGTTTATATTATTTCAGTTTATTTTGTTTTATTTTATGTTCACCATTTTATTTTTGTCGACAGTTCACCCTTCACTTACTTCATCTGTGACAAACTGTCAGTTTTGGAAAGAAATTTGCCTACTGCACCCCTCCAAAATATGCTCGTGAATTTTTTTACAAAGGAGCCCTTTCCACTCTTTACTTTTTAGCACTTGATTTTGTTGTTATATCTTTATGTACATATGTTGTGATTACTAGCATTGAGGACAATGTTAGAAATAAGTATGGGGGGGAGTTAACCACTCAATTTTTCGTTATTACTATTTTGAAACAAATTGAAGCTACTAATTTTGGGGCGAAAAACTTGAACTTTTTTAGACAGCTTTTAATGTTTATTGGGATGATATAAATTTCTGAAAACTGAAAATTAGAGATGAGGCCTTGATTGAAATTTTTTTCCTAAGGAATAGCTTCTAAACGTGAAGATTTGAGCCTGATTTGGGTTTGCACATTGTTGCAAGATTATTATAACCCTATTCTTCATGAGAGTTGTTTTTCATTGGCTTTGTGTTCTAGAATTTGACATGTGACCATTCAAAGCGAAACTAATTTATAGAATTTTTGGAAAATGATTGGGGCACTTAGGATTTGTTTCTAGCCTGCTACACTTTGCGATTAAATTTCACCACTTAGTTGACCACTTTAAGCTTTAAAAAGAAGTTTTATTCTATACCCTCTTATTTTATTGAAAAAATGATAGATTCGGGTACCTTTATTTTAGAATGGAGCAGCTTGGTTTTGGTGATAGATATATTCATTAGAAATATGATAAAGGTAGAGACTTATTCCTTAAAAAAAATGAGGAACTCTGATAACAAGGAAAATGTGAAAAAAGAAAATTTTAGTGCTCTGTTTAAAAGTGATTATACATCTGAAGCTCTATTTTGATTCAAAAGGGTAGTTGCTCGAATTTGATTAATTATTATAGCCCTTTTAAATATCCTTTCTTTGAATTTCCATACCTTAAGTTTTTACTCCTAAACCTCATTACAACCTTATGAAAGACCCCTTGATTTCAAGTTTTTCTATAAATTATTAGTCCATTCTTGGTCTATTGTCAAGCTTATGGTAATGCTTTGTCTATGAAAATTTTGTCTGAATTCTCTTTACCCATTTATACACTTGAGAGATTGAAAGGGAGTGACACATTCTTGGTTAGTTTGATTTCAAAGGTGCTTATTTTTCTAATTATCCAATCAAGTGAAAAATATTTCTCTCTAAGAGATAAAAAGCTGTCTTTCAAAAACATTTGCTCTGCCCCATTGATTGGTCAGCTATCATTGATAATTTTATTTTTTTTGGGAAATCGAAAACCAATTACTTTGCTTGAGGGCAAGCACAGCTTAAGTGTGGGGGAATTGATAACACCAATATTGCATCATTTTTATAAGAATATTAGAATGTGATTTGAATAATTATTGAATATTATCAATTGAAATTCACTCTCTTTTAATCTAAATTACGCAGAAATGGAAAATTAGGCAATATGGTGGTCAAATACAAATTTGGGCTTGAAATAGGCCCAGAATGCTAAACACGGCCTTCGCATAATATAATGAAGCATGTCCAGCAATTAGCCACGAGCGCACCTCACGCGCGTCCACGCGCTCCCTGGATAGCTGGTTGGTATTTTAATCATATCTGTAGTTGTAGTTATCGGATTAAGGCGTTCTTGGTGGCATTGGAAAGCTAAGAGAATTTCCTACAACTTTGTCATAAATTGAATGGACTCTAATAGGAAGCACAGCCTCTTCATCATGAAGCAATGCTGTGCTTAACACAAAAAATCTTGGAAAACCATGTCGACGAGCACAGATAGGTCGGCAACACGTAAAATCATGAAGCACAGCCGTGCTCAACATTAGCAAGGTCGTGCTCATCCAAAAAGTCAATATAATAAATGCGCACAGGTGGAAAGGTTGGAAGGTCAAAAATAATAAATAAGCATGACCTCTTTATAGATCAGCAAGGTCGTGCTTAACCCAGAACTCAGCCTATAAAAGGAGCGCTCAATAGAACGTTTCAAGTCCCCAGGGATTGATTCTCTCCCAATTCTCTTCTTTTCTTGTAATCTTCTAGTCTTACTTTATAGTTGTTCTGCTAGTTTTTAGTTTTAAATATGTCTTTTGTAAACATGTTGTTGCTATCTTCAAATATGTTTAGTAACTAATCCCATCATTGAGGTGACGGGGGATCTTTTACTTTATCTGTGATATCTTTATGATTTATAATATGAGTTTTTAAATCCTTTGATTAAATTATTCCTGGTGATATTACTTTAAAAAGAATTAGCTACTCTTTATACAGTTAATTAAGTGTGTGGCGATCGTACCTTCAATTAGTTAATGGAACTCTAGGGATAATTGAATCTGTATGCTCTGTCGGATCAAGGATTGCGTGTTCATTTCCAGTCAGTCATTGAATTGATAAATCTATTGATGCTTTGTGCTCTTTCTATTTACTGGCTTTGAATGATCAAACAAAGTAATAAATTAGGAGGAAGACTGTTAGCATTGCATGATCATCGGGTGTTAATAGCTTTTGAATAGATGATTGGTAATCAGTAAGAATTGTTACTCATGTTATAAATTAATCAAATATACAGATATAAGTATTAGTGAACCCATTACCTTAGTGCTTTTATTATCTAATTTCTTTCCTAAATATTTTATAATTTCTTTTCTACTTAAATTTTATACACTCTTTATTCAAGTTCACCTCGAACCATTTGTCTAAATAACAAATTGATCTAAGTAGAGCAGTAATCATTTCAATTCCCTGTGGAGACGATAATCTTTTATACTATAACTTGACAAGATCATATACTTGCAATTTTGACCGAACAATGGCAAGACAGCAATCGGTGAGGACCAGTGCGGAAAACATTTTGGGATGGAAGTAGGTGAGGGAAATAAGGAAACTTTGATTTTATTTTTATTTTATTATTTATTAAAAAAACCCCTAAAAATTGAGGTTTGTAAGTCACGTGCGCTCTTCACTGCTTGTTTTGTTCCGCGTTCGTGCGTTTCTTGCGAGAAGGCTTCATAAAGAATAGTAGCGCTGAATTTTTAATTGTTTACGAGCAACTAGGACTTGAGTGACTAATTTTTTTGGCGATTTACGGGATCAAACCCGGTACAAGTGCCTAAGGAGCTTACTAAGCCTAGGGGTGCAACCGCTGCACCAACCCCTTGTTGGCACTTGAGTGACTAATTAAATATACCTATTTTTTATTTACTATACATGTTTAATTTTCTTTCATATTTTTTTTATCGACTATTGTTTAAAAAAAACAAAAGTTTTTCTCCATATTTTATTCACGTTTAAACTTCATCTTTTCGGTGTGTTCATTTTCTGCTGTTTAAATTTTCAATTGTTTGTATTTATATTTTTTATTTTCATTTGTTAAATTATTATAATTTTTTTGATTTGGGGTTGTTTTACGGCCTAGAATAACCAAGCATGTTAGAAATGTGACCAAAGAGTCATATCCCAGCGTGGCCAAAAAGCAGGCCCAAGTCACATCAGACATCATTACCAGATAACCCCCGGTACACGCGAGAAAGAATCTTGATGTGACCCTAACAGATAAAGATCTCACCATATCATGAGTAGAGATTAACAAAAAGGGTGCTTGGAAAACCACAAACAATAGTTAACAAGGACAATTTAGTCAAATTTTTTCATTCATAAAATTATTTATTGTTTTTTCAATTCTTGTGAAAAAACCTAAAACATTAGTTAATATGAAACAGAAGGTTGATTATAAAACCAGAAATATTTTGATCCACTCATCAATTATTTATTTATTTTTCAAAGTGCAGTCATGCGTTGAATCAAAGCCAACAATTATACTTGCTATATATCCTTCCAACAAATTCTTTGATTGTGATTATGGAAGGAATAGTTTTCTCTGCTCAGCAGTCTCGAATGCCGCCCGTTAAGCCACAAGATGATAGGGGAGGAGGACAAATGGGAGGTGTAAAGCCATGCTCACTTGGGGACAAGCTTAAGGGGAATAAAACAGCTGCTTCACCACGAGAAAAGATTGATCTTGTCGAGAAGGGTTTAGTCAAGATTGATCATGAAAGGGACAATAGTTTACTCCCAAGGGTACACATTAATGAAGCTATGTTTAGGGAACTCTGCGAGCCATGTAAGCAAGCTTTGGTTATAAAATTCTTAGTGAAAGTGATGGGCTACAAAACCATGTAGCATAAACTCTTCATTACATGGAAGTTAATGGGTGGGTTTGATCTCATAGACGTTGACAACGACGTATGAAGGGCTCAATGTCATTTGTGATAGAGCAAAGTCTAAAATTGCATCAAACACTCTTATAGTTTTGATGATAACAAAGACATCTGAAACAAGATGAACAATTAATCTTATGAGTATTTAACAAGTTTGCTAATTGTGCAGAAAAACTTGTTGAATCCAACTAAATACATTTATAGAACAAAATGTATTTATAAAGACTGAAACAAATCAACATAAAGATTGAACATGAACACAAGAAGGGGGCTGAATTGTGTTGAAAACATTTCGCAAACTCTAAGTTAAAAACAACTTGAAAACAAGTTCTTTAGAAAACTTTGATTACCAGACGCTAAAAGGTGTACCGGATGCTGAAATGAAAACTATGAAAACTTGTTTTTCTTTGCAAGACAGAAGTAAAGATAAAGCAATAGAGAATGAGACACAGAGATTTATGCTAGTTCACCACCAATCTGGTAGCTACATTTAGCCACTTCTTTCCTGAAGGATTTTCCACTATAATCACACTAATTACGATTTTTCTTAAGAGTATTCTACTGTCACAAACTTAACAATACTCTTAACTTCTCAAAACGACTCTGTACGCTCGAGCCTTTGAGGAAACAGCCTATTACAAGGCAATACAAGTTTCACAAAGAAGATTTGAATACAATCAAAATAACTTTCAATAAGAGAGGATGAAAAACTTTAAGCACAAGGTAAATAACTTTCTAAAAGAAAGAATAAGACGCTGAAGTTCACTATCAGGTTCGTAGAGTTCTTGGCACAGAATTGTAGGTTGATCACTTGTAGTAAATTCTGTCTAGCAAATGTTGTCAACCTTCTTCAATGGAGAGCTTGGAGTATTTATAGACTTCTTCAAGAATATTATCGTTGCAGTAGAAATCAGCTCCAAATCATTGAGAGAGGTAATTTGAAAATATCCTTTATTCCCTTTTCAGAGAGTATCAGAATAGTACGTTTTACCGTTTGTACTATTTGCTTTTCAGTCATTTGTAGCCTGGCACGCAGTGTACGAATTTTTTCTTCTATCAAAGGTGTCACCTTTGATTCCACGTACATAAAATTGAGCGCATAAATCAAATTTGAATTTATTCTAGGATAGCTGAGGTAGTGAGCAGATAAGGTACGCATGACTTAGACATGTTACATTGAACAACCAGATGCTCGCTTGAAAGACATAAGACGCTCGCTGTAGTGCTTAAGTTGCATGTGTCATAGTATTTGAAAACCGAACGCTCGCTAGAGTGAATATACTAGATGCGTAGAGTGAATCGGATGCAGACACGACTTTAGTACTCATCTTCTTGTGAACTTCTTCTTCTTGCTTGAGTGATATTATAAAATATGAATGATTTTAATTCCTACACACTTCAAGACTTATCAGAAGTTAAATTGTTCCCACACTGATACTTTGTTATCATCAAAATTATTGAGGGTCTAACCTTGTAAATTGTTTAGGTTCCAACAATCTCCACCTTTTTGATGATGGCAAATATCCAAGGTTGATGAACAATTTATTTTCAAAAAAATAACTACAAAGGTCTCCCCCTGATTTCAATAGCCAAGTATAAAGATGTATTTCAAAAATATTTCCAAATATATCCAAGTATTAGAGCATCAATATGATATATAAGTATTAGAGAGCAGATACTGAGTGTATATCAGAGCATAGTAAAAATATCAGATGCTTAAAAATACACTATGTGTAATAGAGCATGATTAATGATGTTATGTAATGCATGATACATGTTACTTTGGCGTTCATCAATCCTTATCTTTTACACCCCCTTTTGTCATCAGACAAAAAGAATGTAAAACACATCATAGTCAAAATAGAATAAATAAGTGAGAAAAATTTGAAGTTAAAATTCAACTAATTTATATAAATTAAAAACTTAAGTATTAGAGCCAAGCAACAAAAATACAAAAGAGTGTTAAAACCAAAGAAAACTAAGGAGGTGGAAGGGCTTGGTTAAGGCGATCCAGCAAGGTTTGGACAACATTTTCAAGATGTTCAACCCTTCTAGTGGCTTCCACAATGTGGTTGAATTGGGATCTTGAGATCAAGACAGGTTCATCATTGTCAAGAGGAGGAGGAGGTTTTGGAATCCATTCAGTAGGAGGAAAAGGTGTTGCAGGTCTAGGCCAAGAGATAGCCCTTTGCCATCTCTGAGTAGACTTCCTTATGTGCTCCATGAGAACTCCTTGAGATAGTTTAATCCTTCTCTGCTTCTTCTCCTGAGCTACTAGGTAAAATTCATCATTTGGCACACTCCATTTGATTAGTCTTCCTAGTTTCTCCTTTTCAAAATCAATCTCCATTTTGTTCTCTAAACCAGCTCTTCAGGATCAATTATACCCAATAATTCAACTTCTCTTGCCTTGAAAAAGGCATCAACAGTTTGGTCAAAATGTAGTAGTTAAGCTTCTGTTGCATTGATTTTCAAGTCAGCTTCTGCTTCACTGAGGCAGATGCTAAGGATCTCATCTTCTAGTGCATAACACCATCTCAAATCATCCTTTTCCTCTAAGGCTGAGACAATGGGTTCCAAACCATCTAGATGTGCCTTCTCAATCCAGTTGAGAGCCATAACTTCCAATCATGAGCATCTCCAACTTCATAGTTGATTCCCTCTTGTTCTAACTTCTTCTTCAATGTAGAAGGAGGTCTTATCATAGCACATTGCATCATATCATCAAAATGCTAAATGGCCAAGTTGATGTTCCAAATTTGTTTGATTAAGCCAGCATTCTCAATCTCTGCCTTCTCAATGTTGGATAAACTAGAGGATCCAGTATCCTTGGAATCTATCTTGATTTGGTCAAATAGACTTCCATTGCGTGATTTTCATTTCTTTTTTAACAGGATCAAGAAGAAAATACTTGGTCTTATATTTTCTAGGTACTTTCACAAAATCTTCCAGGGTCAACATTCTTGGAAGCCTTTGAGAAACTTTGGTTTTCCTCTTCTCCGGGACCAGCCTGGTACAATCTTCACAGAGACCAAAGAAGGATCCCTATGAAGAAGAGCCATTTCATAACGCTTCATCTCCATGCACTAAAGCAGAAATGCTCTTTCATCATGTGATATCCACCTTCCACACTCTTCAAGAGTCAGTGGTTTATTCTGTGGAGGTGACAGAGGTAGGTCAAAAGACAAGGGAAGAATTCCACGATTTAGAGAAGGCCTTAGTCTTCCACCAAAGGACATCTTGATGATATCATTGTAGCTGAAGGGAGGAATCTCCAACCTTGTAACTCTAGAAGTGAATGTCTTGAGATGCCATAAGGAGGGGTGATCATATACAGAATGATACTCCTCTTTTCAAATGGGGACTGGTCGTTCAGGTTGTAATCTGATCCTTGAAGGACCAAAGTAGGCAGTCTCTGTTGTGGAGGAAGTTGATGATGAAGTTAATGTGGAAGTGGGAGTGGGAGTAGCAGTGATTGTGGGGGTTTTGTGTATGGTGGGGAATCTATACAGTTAATTGAAAGGGTGATAAAGGGATACGGTAATTTTAGAGGTGAGGGAGGTGATAAAAGAGGAAGTGGATTGTGGTTTGTATATGGTTAGGGCTTGAGATGTGGTGGAGGTAGAGATAGTGTTGGGCTTTGGTGTTTGATTTGCTAAATACTAGGAAATTCCTGATGAGATAGCAACAGGTTTGATGGGTTGAGGATGAGATAGTGGAAGTGTTTGTTTTGAAGTGGTGGAAGGAATAGACTGCGTTTTGGACTTTGATACAGTCAAAGTGTAACCCCACCGAGACAGGACGTCACTTTATCCTGACCTCAGCAACAACACATTTTCAATCCAATATCAGAGCATGCAACAGGACACATTGGTCGTGATGCAACACTGCTTCCCAGTCTTTATGTACTTAAACTTCTTATTCATCTGCTATCCATCATCATATAATATAGAAAACACAGAAAACGAAGGGGTAAGACACTCATCAATCACCATCAAGCAGGAAACAACATAGTAGAGAAACTGCTATCATGCTCAGCTCAACACATAACAGCATAAACATCAAGACTTCACATTCATCATCATGACTGTTACCACGCTCAGACTTTTGAGCACACGGTCTCAGACCAGACCATATTGATAGGTCATATTGACAACCTGACCATACGGTCACAGACCACATCATACTCTGATATCACAGACTGACATGTGTCATGGGTCTTTTAGTTGATCACCTGCTCTACAAACCTAAACCACTGGACATTCAGCTAATCACCGGCTCTATTGTCCAGAGTCTGACATATAACATAGGTCCATCGGGCTGATCACCAGCCCTACAGACCCAGACCATCGCTGAATATTGCGGGCCATTATCGCCCTACTCCCTAGACCGATCACCAGTCTTAGGGCACATTGTCCCAGGAACATATCCTGATACACTACCATTTCTGATTATTGGTTATGGCATCCCATACTACCATATCCAATTATCATCCCGTGCACAAGGACGACATTCCCTTTACAGAGAATGGCCAAGATAGTCCACCTGTCAGACATAGAGTCATGGAGTCTCGTCAAATGACCGAGTCCACACCTTCGGACTGATCACCGATCCTCAGGTCCCCTCAAGGTCACCGACTATCTCCAAACTACTCCGTACCCTTGGTCCGATCACCAGTCCTCAGGTACACCAACCCGGCTATCACCAGTGACAACAGGGTACCGATAGTAACCTGTGCTATCACAGTCTAGGGATTCGCAATCCTATAACTAGACGGTGTCACCCTTGACTCACACATCGAACTCATAAATATCATATACAACTAGTACATAAATATCAGTATGTTAATCAGATTATCAACCACCTTTAATCAACATAAGGATTAATCCTAATGTCGCTCAGGCGACCTACTGCTAACATGTTATCAATCAATATACCAACAGTCACACAAATATAAAGCAATCATATCAAAGCATTACAATAATCAGCATCCATCCATAGATTTCAATAGATCATTCCTATGGTTGATAGACCTCTGACAACTATCCTCAGCTGTCACAGGTCACAGGCCCTCTCCTGAGGTGCTGCTCCTATCAATCCCTAGTAGTGTTAAGGTCCCCTACGCATGCTAACAGTACTACTCTACTACCTATTTTCCCTAGTGATTAAGGTATCCTCCCCTTACCTAGCTTAGCAGACTGCTGCCGCTCGCGTCCCGTCCCCGTGTCCCTGTCGCGCCCCCCAAGCTCTTTCACATGCTTCCAAGAATGGAAGAAGGTGAGGAGAATGGAGGGTGAAGGGTGGTATTTATAGCCATTTTGGGTCCATCGCGTCGCGATGGTCTCCAGGCACAAAGGCCGTCACGTCGCGATAAGGGACACGTGTCAGCAATTCCACGCTCTGATCCACCGACTTAACTACCGACATATATCGTGTCGCGACGGTTTCCTTTGTAATCTCTGTTGCGTCGCGACGGTCCTTAAAGAGTAAAATTTCGTTTTCTCCTTCTAGAAGATACTAGCGTATTCCATGCTTTTCCCGGGGTTTCTACGTCTTTTTCAAGCCTATTTCATTTCTAATTAGGGTTTCTAACTCCCATTTATCACTTAATTACTGATCTAATTATTTTCTAATACTGTTTTGAAAATCAGGATGTCACATTATTACCCTCCTTAAAGAATTTTCGTCCCCGAAAATTCAAAGGGTGTTATTCTTCTAGGACATGTATTCTAGTGTCAAACTCTCTTCCCAACCTCAAGTCAGTTGCCATCCGATGTGGAGAGAATTTGACTCTAGACATGTCCTGTGACTCGACCCTCTCCACAGTCTGGTTAGAACCGAACTGCTCTGATACCACTAATGTAATACCCCGCCGAGACAGGGTGTCACTTTATCCTGACCTAAGCAACAACACATTTTCAGTCCAATATCAGAGCATGCAACAGGAAAACTGGCCGTGATGCAACACTACTTCCCAGGCTTTAAGTACTTAAGCTTCTTATTCATCTGCTATCCATCATCATAAAATATAGAAAACACAGAAAACTAAGGGGTAAGACACTCATTAATCACCATTAAGCAGGAAACAACATAGGAGAGAAACTGCTATCATGCTTAGCTCAGCACATAACAGCATAAACATCAAGACTTCATATCCATCATCACGACTTTTACCATGCTCAGACTTTTGAGCACACAGTCTCAGACCAGACCATACTGATAAGTCATAATGACAACCCGACCACACGGCCACAGACCACATCATACTCTGATATCACAGACTGACATGTGTCACGGGTCTTTTCAGTTGATCACCGGCCCTACAGACCTAAACCATTGGACATTCAGCTGATCACCGGCTCTACTGTCCAGAGGCTGACACATAAAATCGGTCCTTCGGGCTGATCACCGGCCCTACAGACCCAGACCATCACTGAACGTTGCGGGCCATTATCGCCCTACTCCCTAAACTGATCACCAGTCTTGAGGCACAGAAGGATGAGATAAGTTGGTTGTCACGGGAACATATCCTGATACGCTACCATCTTTGATTATCGGTTATGGCATCCCATACTACCATATCCAATTACCAGAGTAAGGTACCGTTCCGTGCACAAGGACGACATTCCATTTACAGAGAATGGCCAAGATTGTCCACCTGTCTGACGCGGAGTCATGGAGTCTCATCAAATGACCGAGTCCACACCTTCGGACTGATCACCGATCCTCAGATCCCCTCAAGGTCACCGACTATCTCCAAACTACTCCATACCCTTGGTCCAATCACCAGTCTTCAGGTACACCAATCTCGGGTACACCAACTCGGCTATCACCACTGACAACAGGGTATCGATGGTAACCTGTGCTATCACCGTCTAGGGTTTCACAATCCTCTAACTAGAGGGTGTCACCCTTGACTCACACATCAAACTCACAGATATCATATACAGCCAGTCATAAATATCAGCAGGTTAATCAAATTATCAACTATCTTTAATGAACATAAGGATCAATCCTAATGTCGCTCAAGCGACCTACAGCTAACATGTTATCAATCAATATACCAACAATCACACATATATAAAGCAATCATATCAAAGCATTACATCAATCAGCATCCATCCATAGATTTCAATAGATCATTCCTATAGTTGATAGACCTCTGACAACTATCCTCAGCTGTCACAGGTCACAGCCCCTCTCCTGAGGTGCTACTACTATCAATTCTTAGTAGGGTTAAGGTCCCCCATGCATGTTAATAGTACTACTCTACTACCTATTTTCCCTAGTTATTAAAGTATCTTCCCCTTACCTGGCTTAGAAGATTACTGCCGCTCGCGTCCCGTCCCCGCATCCCTGTCCTGCCTCCCAAGCTCCTTCACACGCTCCCAAGAAGGCCTTGGAAGAAGGTGAGGAGAATGGAGGGTGAATGGTGGTATTTATAGCCATTTTATGTCCATCGCGTCACGATGGTCACCAGGCACAAAGGCCATCGTGTCGCGATGAGGGACACATGTCAGCAATCCCACCCTCTGATCCACCGACTTAACTACCGACATATATCACGTCGCGATGGTTTCCGTCGCGACGGTCCTTAAAGAGTAAAATTCTGTTTTCGTCTTTCTAGAAGATTCTAGTTTATTCCATACTTTTTTAGGGGTTTCTACGTCTTTTTTCAAGCCTATTTCATTCCTAATTAGGGTTTCTAACTTTCATTTATCACTTGATTACTGATCTAATTATTTTCTAATACTGTTTTGAAAATCAGGATGTCACACAAAGCACCAGAAAATGGATGTGGTTTCTTCTTGATGGTTAAGCATGGAGGTTATGGTGTTGGTGGTTTGGTAGGTGGGATTTGCGGTGATGAAACAGATAAGGGTAGTGCAGTGATAGGGTCATCTCTATCAAATGCAATAACATAATCGTCAGTGATGCCAAGTACCTTTTCCTTCTCTGAGATCTTGGCTATTCACCTTCGTTTGGAATGTCTCTGTGGAATCACAGCAGGAGAAGGAGCAGGAGTTTGCTTCTTAGGACCAGATGCAGAAGTTGGTATGTCAGCTTCCGCTTTCCTTTTCTCCATGATACTTCTGATGGGGACCTTGTCCTCATCATCTTCTAGTTCCACTATTGTCACTTGTGCATGAGGCAGCTTCTGCTTCTTGCTTCTGGCTGACGTGGCTTGAGGCTCAACAGGTCTCTTCATACCAGAAATAGAGCCTTTTGATGAACTTTTGGTGGGTTTTCCCTTGAGGCACACCAACAGTAGCTGCTTCATCTTCTTCCTTGATTTGGAGAATCAATTGAGAAGAGCACAAACCCATTCGGACTAGGTTTGCTTTCCTAAACACATCAGCAAGAGTCATTGCCCTCTTTCCAAAATATTTTTCTTTATCTTCTCATGTCAAAGTTGCTAGCTTTTTCACAATCCCTTGCTTCTTCATGAGTTCTGAGAGGAGAACAGCATAAGGAATGGTTTTGTAGACCTTCTTCTCCTCAGAGTATCCAATCCTTGAAGATGCAACATCATACTTCAGTGTGGTCATTATCAATCTTGGCAAATTGACTTTATTACCAGCCCTGTAGTGACTCATGATAAATTTGTGTTCACGGTTCACTATATCAGATGAACCAGCCTTCAATATGACACACTTGGAGATAAGTTTGTGAAGCACTCCATAGTGAGTCTTCAAATTCTTGGCAATTAGGGGTTTCTTCGAAGCTTTCAGTTCGTGGTAGTTTTTAAATGAAGCCTCATCAACTGCTTCTAGACCATTAAACATTGTTTCCCATCCATTAGAACAGCTTAACCCTTCATCAGGGCATTCAATGAGTTTAGCAATGGCCTTTGGAGTTACCACCAGCTCAAATCCTTTTATAAGAGCCTTGAGAAGGCTTACAGCATGTATTCTAGCATTGCCCCAAAGTTCTCTAACAGCATTGAGAAGCACTTCCTTTGCTTCCCATAGAAAGTAATTTCTCCAGCCTATGCGAGTCAAGTCATCAGTGAAGTCAAAACCAAATCTCGCCAAATGCTTTAGATCAACCCTATTCTCGATAAGGACCTTTCCATCAGTCATAGTGTTGAACATGGATGTAGTCTCATACATGAAAACATCCGTTATAGTAGTAGAGCAGAGGAGCTTGATGGAGGTTTGAGGGTTTTGGGAGAGAGAGAGAGAGAGACAAAGAGCAGTTTGCAGAAAACAGAGAGAAGGAATAGTAAGAGAGTAGTGGGAGAGTGGGAAAAGGAATAGTGAGGTTTTGAACAAAATAGTACAAGTGATTTTGTAAAACCGTTTCAATTTTTAGGGAATAAAAATAAATCAAAACTAAAATAAAATAGAAAGATTCATTTCATTTAATGCTCATTGCCAAAATCAAAAGTTACGCAGTAAAAATTTATTGAAAATGTAAATAAATTATGACTCAGTAGGTATGGAAGGGACGCTTCAGTACGCTCGCTTTTACATGTGTGTGACCATATGCTAATATATATTCACCAGATGCTGAATGATGCAAAGTGAATGACACGCAAGATGTTCACTCCTCCAGATGCTGAGATCATACCATATGCAAACAATAAGATGCATGATGCACAAGATGTTGAGATTAACTAATCAATCTTTTATAAGATGAAAGTTTAAACTTATTATTATAAAATTGAACCTATCTTCAGCAAGGGTTTTGTAAAAATGTCATCCCACTAGTGATCAGTGTCAACAAATTTTATTTCAAGTACTCCCTTCTGAGCATAGTCTCTTATAAAATGATGCTTAATCTCAATATACTTTGCTCATGAATGCAATTTGGGATTTTTTGTAAGACATATGGCAGAGGTATTATCACAAAAGATAGAAATGTTACTCTCTTTGATTAAATAGTCTTCAAGTTGATATTTCATCCATAGAAGTTGAGAACTGCAACTTGCTGCTGAGATGTATTTAGCTTCTGCTGTTGAGAGTGCAATAGTGCTTTGTCTTTTGCTTGACCAGGACACAAGATTTGCTCCAAGGAATTGGCAGCCTCCACTTGTGCTCTTTCTTTCAATGCGGTCTCCAGCAAAATCAGCATCACAGAAACCTACTAACTTGTAATCTTTTGATTTCTTATAAAGCAAACCAAGATTAGTAGTTCCTTGTAAATATCTAAAAAAAAAATTATAGCACTCAAGTGTGATTCTCTAGGATCAGTTTAAAACCTTGCACACAGGCAGACACTGAACATAATATCAGGTCTTGAAGCAGTAAGATAGAGTAAAGAACCAATCATACATCTGTAGAGCTTTTGGTCTACATTCTTACCATTTTCATCTTTGCATATCTTTGCATAAAATGCAAGTGGGATGCATAAGAATGCACATTGGCTTACAATCAACCATCTTGAATATCTTGAGCAGCTCCTTGGTATATTTGCTTTGATGGATGTAAATACCATCATTACATTGCTTGATTTGAATCCCAAGGAAGAATTTTAATTCTCCCATCATGCTCATCTCAAATTCAGCTTGCATTAACTTAAAATTTTTTTTGCAAAGGCTTTCATTAGTAGCACCAAAGATAATGTCATCAACATATATTTGAACAAGTATAAAATACTTGTTTGAAACCATTTTCCATTTTCCATTAAAAAGGAACTTTTTTTGCTTGACCTCTTCTGAAACCATTTTCCATTAAAAAGGAACTTTTTTTTTCTATTATACCAAGCTCTAGGAGCTTGCTTAAGACCATAAAGTTCCTTTTTAAGTTTGAAGACATGTTCTGGAAATTCAATATCTTCAAAGAAAGCACACTTGACATCCATTTGACAAAGAATTATGTCATGGTGTGCAACAAATGAAAGTAAATACGAATTGCTTCTAACCTTGCAACAGGTGCAAAGATTTCAGTGAAGTCTATACCTTCTTCTTGTTAATAACCTTGAGCACCTAACCCTGCTTTGTTCCTTACCACTTTACCATCTTCATCAAGCTTATTTCTAAGTACCCATTTAGTGCTAATAGCTTATTTGTCTTCTGGTAGAGTGACTAACTTCCAAGCATCATTGCGTTGAAACTGATTTAGCTCTTCTTGCATAGCTAAAATCCAACCTTCATCTTCTAGTGCTTGATCAATCGTTTTAGGTTCCATTGAACGTGGCAAAAACACAAGATAGGGGGTTTGAATTGGGTTTTAGAAATCTTTTCGCAAAGCTTGTGTTTATGAATACCTTTTCAAAATAACTCGTTAATAAAATAAGGCAGTACGTAAGTAAAGAGAAGAGAGAAAAGAGTGACACAGTGATTTATACTAGTTCGCTATCACCTGATAGCTATGTCTAGTCCCTTTACACACTTGAAGGATTTCTCCACTATAATCAACCTGATTACACTTGAGAGTATAATACTGTCAAACTGACTATACTCATAACTTCTTAGATCGACTTAGTACAGTCAAGCCTCTAAGGAATACAGTCACTACTGGGCTAAAATACAATGTTCAAAAATGTTTTGAAGCAATATCAAATAACTCTCACAGACAGGATATACAATGAAAAACTTAAGCACAATGAATAACTTTCAAACTGAAAGAATAAAAACGATTAAGTGCTTTGTTCAATGTGATCTCAGATACTTGGAATGATTCTTGGTTGCTCACTTTGTATCACAGCGTTAACCTATTTCAGTGGATGAAGTAAGGTATATATAGCTAGGGTTATGAATAATGCCATTGTGACCTAACAGCTCTTTTCACCTAGGTCAAAAGATTTTCAGATCCCCTTTTTGTGGCTTTAGCAAGTCACGTCATTTTCCACTCTGCTCAAAGCATGCTGACACAGTAGACACAATCAGAGTGTTTGTCTGTTGTGAGGTTTTTGAATATTAGACCGTTCGAGAGCAAGTTCCCTGATGATTATATTCGTTGACATTCCTTTTGGCCTTTGATACCTCTTACATTAAAATGCTTCATCAATGAGGTATCTTACATACGTGAAGTAATCTTAAATAAGCTTCAATCTATTTCCTATCAGAGCTACACTGTTCACCAGATTGAGCTTGAAATAGAGGTAACTTCTTCAGTGTAGAATTCATTTGCCTTTCATATAACAGAGACTCATGTAGAATTATATGAAGGCTTCCACAGAGTGGTCTAACCATAGTCTGTTGTATGTGTTGACTAAAGACCAGAGCGTTGACCAAACAGAATGTGATCTCAATAGAGTGTTGTCTACCAGAGCGTTGATTGACTAAACAGAGTTGACCAAGTCAAGAGCTAGTCTTGCCAGAGCTTGGTTTACAAATAGAGTTGACTGGTCAAACAGAGTTGACTAAGTCATGTATTGTCTCACCAGAGCGTTGACCACCAACAGAGTTGACCAACTTCAGAGCAAGGCTTTCACATCATGTCAGCATCAAAACAGAGGATCAATGCCAGACTTAGTTGTGTGAAATTCAAGATTTCACTAAGTCTTCTGAGATATCTTCTTCTGATGAATAGTGATTTCTACACACTAACAAACACATCAGAGAATAAATTGTTCTCTTAAACATTTGTTATCATCAAAACAATTAAGGGTCATTGTTTGTGAATCCACTTGATTCCAACAATCTCCCCCTTTTTGATGATGACAAATACATATATTGATGAACAATTTTTCTTTAGAAAAATATTTATTTCAAATAATTTCAGAGGTTCCCCCTGAATTAAGCATATATAAATATTTTCCAAGTGTAAATATCAGATCACATTCAATACAATATCAGAGCATTTGATGCAGCATCAGAACTTACCAAACAAATATATACAACTTTCAGAGCACATAACTTCATTCCAAGTTACTGTATCAGAGTTAATAGTGCAAGAAATGCAATGCATGATGACACTTGGTTGATACATTAGGTTCATCAATTACTCTATCTATATTTTCTTCTCCCCTTTTTGTCATCAGACAAAAAGGTTAAGACAGAAATAAAGAGCATCACAGTCAAAACAGTTTAAGAAAAATAAAGTGAAAACTGTAAGTGCCAAAAATTGATTTCATTATAATATAAAGTCAAAGTACAAAAGATGTAAAAAATAAGAGGCTGAAATAAATAAAAAATGTAAAAGGCCTAAGATTTTCTATGGCTTGTCCAGTTGGGCTAGAATAGCTTGCAGTAACTCAGTCATCTAGTCCTGCCTTCTATCAGATTCTTCAAAATGCTTCTCAGTTGTTTCCATGAACTTGGTGAACTTCTTGTTTTCTTCAATAAGTTTATCGAAAACATCCTGAGGAACCACCATAGAATGGCTTTCAATAGCAAAGGTAGAAGCTGTCCCTGAAGAGGATGGTTGAGCAACCATTGTAGTAAAGGCAGGAGGAGGTGTAACAGGCTCTTGTTGAGGTGGAGGTGCACGAGGAGGAGGAGGAGGTAGAAGAATTGGAGCAGGTTCAGGTTCCCAAACAGCAGGAGTTGAGTCCTTTGGAGGAACTTTCCATGTAAGAGCATCATTCCATCTGCTATTTCTTTTAAGTTGATCTTGTTTATGCTTATCAAACCAATTACACACAATTACCCAATTTTCATAGCGGTCCTCTTGAGCTAGTTCAGAAAGAACTTCATCAACTCTTTCTTCTCCAAGAAATTTCCAGAAGTGAGACTCTCGTTATCTCTCATCCTTAAGAGATTCAAACATGGCAATCAGATGGGACTAGCATTCAGGCACAGCTTTTGGTGAGGGTTCACACCCACTCTGGTCATCTGGAGCAGGGGTTGCTGCAAGAGCCAAAGTTGGAGGATCAATGATGGTAACATCATCATCATCAGATTCCAAAACAAGATCTTGAACTATCTCAGAGGCAATTGCAGCTATAGTGGGTATTTCATCTTCCTCCATAGGTTCTGCAATAGACGCAAGTTCTGCCAATATGGATGAATGGGGTGGAGAAATGGATTGAGGCAGGAAAGGGACAAGAATAGGGAGTCTAAATGTGGGGTCAGAAACGGGTTGAAGTAAGGTGAGGGGTAGTACTTCACAAATAGTATCAGAGCCAAGTAAGGGGATTAAGGTTTCTTGGATAAAGGGCTCATGTTCTGCTCAGTAACAGGTTCGGATTGTGAAGGTATGTTGAGGTTAGGTTGAATTAAAGGAGGTGAGGGAGGTCTAGGTGGTGATTTTGGGCTAACTGGAGGAGTAGTAGGTTTAGGTTATGGTGAAGGTGTTTAGGTTGTTTGCGGTTGAGATGATAGAATGTGAGTGGTTTGTGGTGAAAGTGATACAGAAGTAGAGGTTGAAGGCTGAATAGCTGAAATAGGTTCAATATAATGAATTTGAACTTGGGGTAGTGGTCTCTGTCTCTATCTCAAAGGGACATAATCAGCTTCCTCTTCATTAGATGAAGATGAGTCAGCGGGTAAAGAAGGCAAAGGCTTTTTAGGAGGAGAGGGTTTCTTAGAAGGTTTGGGTTAAGAAGGTTTTGATGGAGGAATAGGTTTAGTGGGTTGTGGAGGAGGGATTGGTTTAGACACAACAGGTTGTGTAGAATGTTCAGACCCAACAGATGCGGAATCATAAACAGAATCATACAAGCGTACTGCATCATCTAGTACCTTGGTTTTCTTTGCTACTAGGAGATCACCTAACTTGGTCATCCGCTTCAATTTTGAAGTAGCAAGTGCAGCAGTAGTAGCAGGAACAACAGTGTTGATGGTTGCAGGAGCAGAAGTGGTTGTTGCGATGCTTGATAGTCGAAGGCAACAACAGAGCGAGAGAGGAAGGAGCAGAGTCAGAATGCAGGCTTGTCCCCTTAGTCTTTCTTTTTTGAGGTGTAGGTAATATTGATAGTTGTCTTCCTTGTATTTGGCTATGATCTCATCAACCTCAACTTTCTTCTCCTCAATTTCTTCTGGCATCACTGAGGGCATGAATGCAAGTCTCACTGGTTGAACCAAGTGATTAGGCTCAGCAATGTGGATGCCAGTGCTCCTAGTTACTCTGTTGGTTGGCTCAGTAGTAACTTCACTTATCTTCCTCTTTCCCTTCGCTACAGGTTTTCTCCGACCTTCTTCTTCTTTTTTCATCTCAGCAATAACCTCTTCAGATAGAAGCTTCATTCTCCTCAAGTTCTCACTGGAGAAGGTTGGTACAGTCATGGTTTTAAGTGCAACTCCAGCTTCTTCAGTGTGAAGCTCTTAAAGATACCGAATCTAGCCTTGAGTTTCCATTATAGTAGAGAGCATCCTTCTATAAGGGATGTTCAAGTTTTTTCCTTTTCTGGAGAACATAATGTGTCTATGCAGATGATCAAAAATGAGGCTTAGCATGTTGACTTTGGCCTTGATCTCATAGTTCCATATAATGAACTTGTGGTCAATGCTCACAGTATCCATGGATCCAAACTTCGGAATAATGCAGTGCATTATGATCTTGGAAAGCACTCTGAACTTGTTCTTCATGTACACAGCCTTAGAACTACCAGGTTTCTCGTAGATGGAGTCATTGATTGTTTCCCAGCCACCAAAATCCTTTTCCCAGCCTTATTTGATAACAGCTCCAGAATTAGGGCATTTGATAACATTAGCAATGATGTCCTGAGTGATCAGAATATTCTTCTTCTGAACGTAGCTGTGAATGGTGTTGTCTTTGCACCGAGCAAACGTCCAAAATTCCTTTACCAGTTCCTCATATACTGGGTAGTTTTCCATACAAAAGAAATCCATCATTCCTATATCAATGAAGTCAGTTCGGAAGGGGTACCCTTTATCAGCTAAGTCTTGGAAGTTAACTTGGTGTTCCACCATCACCTTCAGTTGGTGTTTCTCAGCGTTCACCAAAGTAGGTTGAGGTTCTTCCTCAGAACCATAAGCAAACAGTTGTGGAGCGGCCATTGCAGGTACAGAGAATTCCAGAGAGAAGATACAAGACGAAATGGGTTTAGGGTTACAAACATTGAGGCTTCTCAGAGAGATAGTGTGAGTAGTGGGTGTAGAAAGTGAGTGAGTGGGTAATAAAACGTGTTGAAGAAGGCAAACCGCCTTTTTCAATTTTCAAAATAAATGAAATAAATAATTTATCATTTCAAACTAAAACATGCCACACACTGAGTAAACGAGGCGCAGTAAAACTGTCCTCAGGTAGTAAAAGATAATAACTCAGTGAGAGTAACTCTCAGCCACTAACGCATCAACCAGTCTAATAGAGACACGTGTACACAAAGATTCCCAGAGGTACCTTTGTGATAAATGCATCAGACTCATATGAACTGTCATCAAAACAAATGATACAAAAATTAAATAATAATAATAATAAGATAATAAATTATAAACAAATGATTAATAATTAAGCAATAATCAGAGCTAACATATAAACAGAGGCACATATCAGACAGACTCACATATGCAAACAGAGGCACGTGTGCAACAACAGAGGCAGCAACAAAACAGAGGCAAATAGGCGATCAGACGAAGACATTTGACACACAATACAGAGGCAACCATATTCAAATTAAACACTTAATCCTTTATAAGATAAAAATTCAAATTATTTCTTATAAAGTTGAATCTATCTTCAGCAAGAGGTTTTGTAAAGATATCTGCCCATTGATGGTCAATATCAATAAATTTAATTTCAAGTATCCTTTTCTGAACATAGTCTCTAATGAAGTGAAGTTTATTTCAAATATGTTTAGCACGTGAATGCAAAATAGGATTTTTAGTCAAACATATTGCAGAGGTATTATGACAGTATATAGGAATGTTACTCTCTTTAATCTGATAGTCCTCAAGCTAATACTTCATCCATAGTAGTTGTGAGCTACTGCTTGCAGCAGATATATACTTAGCTTTTGCAGTTGATAGTGCAATTGTGCTTTGCCTTTTGCTAGACCAAGAGATAAGGTTTACTCCAAGAAATTAGCAGCCACCACTTGTGTTTTCAATTCTATCTCCAGCAAAGTCAGCATCATAGAAACCTACTAACTTGTAATTTTCTGAGTTCTTATAAAGCAAACCAAGGTTAGTAGTTCCTTTGAGATACCTAAAGATTCTTTTAACAGCAGTTAAGTGAGATTCTCTAGGATCAGATTGGAATCTTACACATAAGCAGACACTAAACATAATATCAGGCCTTGCGACAGTAAGATAAAGGAGTGAACCGATCATACCTCTATATACCTTTTGGTCTACCTTTTTACTAGATTCATCTTTGCGAAGAGCACATGTTGGATGCATTGGTGTGCTCATAGGTTTGGTTTCCTCAAGCTTGAACTTCTTTAGGAGTTCTCTCACATATTTAATCTGATGGATATAGGTTCCATCTTGACATTGCTTGATTTGAATACCAAGGAAGAATTTTAATTCTCCCATCATACTCATTTCAAACTCATTCTGCATAAGCTTAGAAAATTCCTCACAAAGAGATTCATTAGTAGCACCAAAGATAATATCATCAACATATTTTTGAACTATAATAAAATACTTTTTAGATGATTTTCTATAGAGTGTAGTGTCCACCTGTCCTCTTTCAAAGCCGTTTGACATTAAAAAGGAACTTAATCTGTCATACCAAGCTCTTGGAGCTTGTTTAAGACCATAAAGAGCCTTTTTAAGTTTGAAAACATGTTCTGGATAAACAATGTCTTCAAATCCAGATGGTTGTTTTACAAACACTTCCTCACTTATTAAACCATTTAAAAATACACTCTTAGCATCCATTTGATATAGAGTAATGCCATGATGTGCAGCAAATGTTAATAAGATTCTAATTACTTCAAGTCTAGCTACAGGAATGAAGGTTTCAGTATAATCAACACCTTCCTCTTGTGAGTACCCTTGAGCAACAAGTCTTGCCTTGTTTCTTACCACTTTGCCATCTTCATCAAGTTTGTTTCTGAAAACCCACTTGGTAAGCTTCCAAACATTATTCCTCTGAAATTGATTGAGCTCTTCTTGCATAGAAAGCATCCATCCATCGTCTGTTAGTGCTTCATCAACTGTTTTGGGTTCTATTTCAGACAACAATGCAAAGTCAGAGTATTCCCTGAGAGATGATCTTGTTCTAACTCTATCACTTGGTTCACCAATAATCTAGTCCTTTGGATGATGACGTTTGAACTTCCAGTCTGTTGTTGATTCTGCTTGGGTTCTATCACCAGACGCAGAACCAGACACAGCATCAGAGTCAGCACCTGTGACACCCTCATCTGTTTCTTTGTTTATCTGTAAATCTGCAAAGACTTCATCTAGCTCCGATGTTTCATTGTCAGGATTCTTGTCATCAAATCTCACAAGCATGGATTCATCAACAATTAATGTTTCTTTGTTGTATACTTTGTAAGCTTTAGAGCGTTCAGAATATCCTAAAAAGATAGCTTTGTGCGATTTTGAATCAAATTTTCCACGACTGTCCTTTGTATTAAGAACAAAGCAGTCACATCCAAATTGGTAAAAGTATGAAATGTTGGGTTTTCTTCCTTTCCACAATTCATAAGGAGTCTTATTCAAGATAGGTCTGATATAGATTCTATTTTGAATATAACATGTAGTGGCTTCTGCCCAAAAGTGCTTTGCAATATTAGTTTCGTGAATCGTGGTTCTGGCCATTTCTTGTAAAGATCTGTTTTTCCTTTCTACAACACCATTTTGCTATGGTGTTCTAGGGGATGAACAATTATGAGAGATGCCATGCTCTTCAAATTTTTTTTGAAATGATTCATTTTCAAATTCTCCACCATGATCACTTCTAATGGTTGTAATACAAAAACTTTTTTCATTTTGCACTTATTTGTAGAATACAGAAAATATTGCAAATAACTCATCCTTGTGAGCTAGGAATTTTACCCATGTCCATCTAGTATAGTCATCAACAATAACAAGCCCATATTTCTTTTCAGACAAAGATGCGGTTCTAGTTGGACCAAATAAATCTAAATGCAAAAGCTCAAGTGGCCTTGAGGTGGAAACAATATTTTTGGATTCAAAAGAATATTTTGTTTGTTTCCCTTTTTGCCATGCTTCACAAAGAGCATCAGATTGATACCTAAGATTTGGTAGGTCTCTAACAAGTTCTTTCTTGTTAAGCTTTGAGATTTACCTCAAACTGGCATGACCCAATATTTTGTGCCAAGTCCATTGCTCTTCATCAACGGACAAAAAGTATTTTACATTTTGATTTGCCAACTCAGAAAGTTTTATTTTATAAATATTATTCTTTCTCTTTTCTTTAAAGAAAATGGATCCATCCTTTTTGCTTTTGACTATACAGGCATTATGACTAAAGCTAATATCATAACCACTATCGTATAATTGACTTACACTTAGTAGGTTATGCTTCAGGCCATCAACCAATAAGTCATTATCAATAGAAGGTAGGAATTTATCACCAACTTTTCCATTTCCAGTGATTTTACCTTTTTGGTTTCCTCCAAAACATACTATTCCACTTTCTTTAAGTTGGAGTTCTTGGAACATACGCCTTTCTCCCGTCATGTGACGTGAGCAACCACTGTCCAAGTACCAAGACTGGTGTAGTAACTCTGTTGCTAAGCATATCTGCAACATATACAATTTTGTCCTTAGGTACCCAAATCTTTTTGGGTCCTCTTTTGTTAGTTCTAGAAGGAAACTTGTCCTTCTTATTTTTTCAATTCATAACAAGTACTTCTAATATGTCCTTTATTATTGCAAAAGGTACAAAGCAGACAGTCACTATGATTGTTAGTATCTTTGGTTTTCAAATTTGTGTTTTGAAAGGTGGGTTCCTCTGGTTTGTAACCAAGACCCTTTTTACCATTTTGGCTTACGCCCCAAATCATAGATGCTTTTTTGCTTCGTGTAACAAATTCAGCAAGGAATCTTTCAAATCCCTCTTCATATTTTGAAGAGTGACATTCAACCTTTTCCTCAGTCTTAGAGCTATCATTCACCAAACGGTAATTTTCAGCTTTGAGATTCTCATTCTCCTCATTGAGTATTTGAAATCTTTTGAAAGTTTTGATAATTTCTTTTTCAAAGCTTTATGCTCAATGTTGAGTTTAGAAGACTCATCTAATAGTTCATCAAAAGCTATTTCAATATCAAAAGATGGATTAGAATCTACCTCTTCATCTTCTTCTTCACTGTCTGACCCTATGGTAGCCATTAGAGCCATGTTTGCTTGTTCCTCATCATCATCAGATGAAGATGAATCAGAATCATCCCACGTTTTCATGAGACCTTTCTTCTTCCTGCTTTTAAAACCACCTTTCCTTGGTTTCTCAAGTTGTGGACATTCAGACTTGAAATGTCCTGGCTTTTTGCACTCGTAGCAAGTAACTTGGCTTTTGTCCTTATAGTTCTTCTTATCCCTTGAGTCTTGCCTTTCCCTTGAGTCCTTCTTATGGAACTGCTTTCTAAACCTTCCTTTATTTTTCCACATACGTTTAATTTTCCTTGATATTAAGGAAATTTCTTCATCAGTGTCTCCATCGCTCTCATCAGACGATGCTTCGTCTATTTCAAGTTCAGCTTGTAGAGCTTTGGAGGAAGATGCTTTGTTTGTAGATTTCAAAGCAATAGACTTTGATTTCTTAGGAGGTTCTTCTTCATCTAGCTCAAGCTCATGAGCTCTCAAGGAACTCAGAAGATCTTCAAGTCGCAAGGCATTCAGGTCCTTTGCTTCTTGAATAGCAGTGACCTTGGGTCTCCACTTCTTTGGCAGGCTTCTTAAGATTTTCTTAACGTGATCAGCAATGGTATAGCTTTTCTTAAGAACCTTTAGACCATGAACTAGTGTCTGGAATCTTCCAAACATAGTTTCAATGCTTTCACCTCTTCCATTTTGAAGAATTCATATTGTCTAACCAAGATATTAGCTTTGGTTTCTTGCACTTGGGAAGTACCCTCATAAGCCAAGGCCAATGAGTCCCAAGTCTCCTTCGCAATATCATTCTTTCCGCATTTCTCGTATTTCTTCTCAGAGATAGCACAGATAAGGAAATATCTTGCTTTCTGTTGTAGTTGATAAGCTTTCTTATGCTCTTTTGTCCATTTATCCCTAGGAATGGGATTTTCTTTGGAGTCAACTGGTTCGGTGTATTGTTTTTGAACCATATCCCAGAATTCGAGTTGTTGAGACTCGAAGAAGGATTTAACTTTATTTTTCCAGTAGTGGAAGTTTGTTCCAGCGAACAAAGGAGGACGGTTAACGTGACCACCGGCTTCGTTGCTTGCCATGAATAAAGAATAAGATATTTTCCTCTTACACTGTTAAGTGCTCAACCAAGAGGCCGAGCTCTAGTACCAATTGAACGTGGCAAAAACACAAGAAAATGGGGGGTTTGAATTGGGTTTTAGAAATCTTTTTGCAAAGCTTGTGTGTTTATGAAAACCTTTTCAAAACAACTTGTTAATAAAATAAGGCACTATGTAAGTAAAGAGAAAACAGAAGAGAGTTACATAGTGATTTATACTTGTTCACTATCACCTGATAGCTACGTCTAGTCCCTTCGCACACTTTAAGGATCTCTCCACTATAATCAACCTGATTACACTTGAGAGTATAATACTACCAAACTGGCTATACTCACAACTTCTTAGAATGACTTAGTACAGTCAAGCCTCTAAGGAATACAGCCACTACTGGGCTAAAATACAATGTTCAAAAATGTTTTTAAGCAATATCAAATAACTCTCACAGAGAGGATATACAATGAAAAACTTTATGCACAATGAATAACTTTCAAACTGAAAGAATAAAAACGATTAAGTACTTTGTTCAATGTGATCTCAGATACTTGGAATGATTCTTGGTTGCTCACTTTGTATCACAGCATTAACCTACATCAGTGGATGAAGTAAGGTATATATAGCTAGGGTTGTGAATAGTGTCGTTGTGACCTAACAACTCTTTTCACCTAGGTCAAAAGACTTTAGATCCCCTTTTTGTGGCTTTAGCAAGTCACGTCGTTTTTCACTCTGCTCAAAGCATACTAACACAGCAGACACAATCAGAGTGTTTGTCTCTTGTGAGCTTTTTGAATATTAGACCCTTCGAGAGCAAGTTCCCTGATGATTATATTTGTTGACATTCCTTTTGGCCTTTGATACCTCGTACATTAAAATACTTCATCAATGAGGTCTCTTACATACGTGAAGTAATCTTAAATAAGCTTCAGTCTATTTCCTATCAGAGCTACACTGTTCACTAGAGTGAGCTTGAAACAGAGGCAACTTCTTCAGCGTAGAATTCATTTGCCTTTCATATAACAGAGAGTCTTGTAGAATTATATGAATGCTTTTACAGAGTGGTCTAACCATAGTCTGTTGTATGCGTTGACTGAAGACCAGAGTGTTAACCAAACAGAATGTGGTCTCAATAGAGTGTTGTCTACCAGAGCGTTGACTGACCAAACAGAGTTGACTAAGTCAAGAGCTAGTCTTGCCAGAGCTTGGTTTACCAACAGAGTTGACTGGTCAAACAGAGTTGACTAAGTCATGTATGGTCTCACCAGAGCGTTGACCACCAACAGAGTTGACCAACTTCAGAGTAAGGCTTTCACATCATGTCAGCATCAAAACATAGGATCAATGCCAGACTTAGATGTGTGAAATTCAAGATTTCACTAAGTCTTCTGAGATATCTTCTTAGAACAGAGTGGTCATTGTTTCTGAATCCACTTGATTCCAACATCCATATCAAAGAGTAGTGCAAGATCTGTATGAAATATTGGGTTTTCTACCCTTCCACAATTCATATGGAGTCTTTTTCAAAATAGGCCTTATGTATACTCTATTTTGAATATAGCAAGTTGCGTTTACTGCTTCTGCCCAAAAATATTTTGTAATGTCAGCTTCATTGATCATGGTCCAAGACATGTCTTGGAGGGGACCTATTTTTCTTTTCTACAACACCATTCTGTTGTGGTGTTTTAGGAGAGGAGAAATTGTAGGAGATACCATTTTCTTCCCAAAATTTTTTAAAGCTTTCATTTTCAAATTCTCCCCCATGATCACTTCTAATTGAAGAAACACAAATACCTTTTTCATTTTGAACGGTTTTGCAGAAAATAGTGAACACTTTGTTGGGCAAAATCGCAAGTGTACGATTTCGTCGTTAAGTAATAAAAGATCGTATCCACAGGGATTGTGACCAATTCTTAACTATACCAACGATGTACTATTTGAACTATCAGACGAACGAGTAGTGTTTGAATTGTGTAATTCGTGTTCAACAATAAGATAATGACTAACAAAAAAAATTGATTTAAATATTAAGAAGAATAGAGTGACTAGGGTTCGAATCCCTTTGTCTCACCCTTTACGCTCTTGAATCCTATTCCAATGCAAGTAATGATCACGTATTTGAAGTTCGAATCCTCTAAATTAGATTAACAAAAATTCCTTTCCTCTTAATCCCTTTAATTCAACTAATAAGCCCTAATCCCTTAGGTTCCAATTAATTAAATCAAGCAATAAGGATAAGGATTCATACGAACTCATACCAAAGAGAATTATATCCCTATAACCCTATAGATATGTCAAAATATCCCAAAGCAAGTTTAAAACTTCAACTTTCCAATTGATGTTAAACCCTAGTTCAACCCCATGGTGATCAAGCATAGAATCGCATTAAGAAAAGAGATAATTGATCAAATGACATACATCAAACTTGCATTGAAAATTTTGAATTCAATTACATAAAAGGATCCACAAAGTTCATCTTACCCTAGTACAAAGGAATTAGTTCCTCATGGAAGAGAAAGAACCAAGCATTTGAGATGTAGAAGCAGCAATAGACTCCATTGATTCCTCAACTTTGCCGAGAATCCTTGTTCTTGATTCAAACTCACAAGAGGCCAACAACCAGTCGTAGTCCGTCCTAGGTCAATGTTTCATCTATCTATATATAGTTCTGGACCAAAAGGGTTGAAAAACATCTAAAAATTAAGTCAAAACGCGCAAAAATAAAAGTCTGGCCGAGACGCAGCACGGCCGTGGAGCCTGGCACGGCCTGGCCGTGATGCTTTTAAAGCACAAAAACGCAGATGAACAGCCCGACACGGGCGTGGGGACGAACACGGCCAGGCCGTGTTGTTGTCTGGAAGCAGAGGCACGGCCGTGTTGGATAACACGGCCTGGCCGTGTTGGATAACACGGCCTGGCCGTGTTATTTACTGACTTCAAATTCTTGAGTTTCTTCATATCCACCAAGGCACGGTCGTGCCATAGGGCACGGGAAGGCCGTGTTTTCCTCTGATCTTGCCATATTTTGTCATTTTGGCCTCCGAGTTGGTTGCAACATCCGTCTAAGTGATCTAGCTCCGCTTTCCTAGGCCAATAACCTTCTTTTCTGCACAATTGAACTCAAACCAAGTGCATTATCTAATTCAAGCAAAAATGCATGAGAACTATGGGTAAAAACCACTACAATGCCTACTATGCAATGCAAAACTAACAACAAACTATATGCTATTATGAGCGCATCACACTTTGAAAGACTTATCTTTGTGGGCAAGGAATTTAACCCATGTCCATCTAGTAAAGTCATCAACAATGACTAATCCAAATTTCTTGTCAGTCAAAGAGGCTATCCTTGTAGGACCAAAAAGATCTAGATATAGAAGATCAAGTGGTCTAGAAGTTGAAACAACATTTTTTGAATGAAAAGAAGTTTTTAATTGTTTTCCTCTTTGACATGCCTCACATAGAGCATCTGATTGGTATCTAAGATTTGGTAAGCCTCTAACAAGATTATTCTTGTTTAACTTTAAGATTAATCTCAAGCTGGCATAACCTAATCTTTTATGCCAAGTCCATTGCTCATCATCGACAGACATACGACACTTGACATCTTGTTTTGCAAGTTCAGAAAGATTAACTTTGTAAATATTTTGTTTCCTCAATGCAGTAAAGAATATAGAGTCATCCTTTTTACTTTTTACTACACAGCCTTTTTTCTGTGAAAATGACATCAAAACCACTGTCACATGATTGACTTATACTAAAGTAGATTATGCTTTAAGCCTTCAACATAAAGAACATTATCAATAGAGGCAAGAGAGCCTTTAGCAATGCGACCAATTCCAATTATTTTACCTTTTTAGTTTCCACCGAAACCAACAAATCCTTCTTCTCTAGGTCTTAGCTCTTGGAACATATGCTTTTCTCCCGTCATATGACGCGAGCATCTGCTATCTAAGTACTAAGACTAGTGCGTTGATCTTGTTGCTAAGCATATCTACAACATAGACTATTTTATCTTTAGGTACCTAAATCTTCTTGGGTCCTTTCTTGTTAGTTCTTGCAGGATACTTATCCTTCTTAATTTTGAAAGCATTACAACCACTTTTCAAATGGCCATATTTATTACAGTATGTACAATGCAAGCTTTCACTGTGATCATTGGTTTCATCAAATGCTAGATTTTCATTTTGTAAAGTGGGTTCATCTGATTTGTATCCAAGACCTTGAGTTGTCGTTTTGCTGACATCCCAAATCATTGAAGCTCATTTGCTACGAGTTACACTCTCTGCAAGAAACTTTTGAAAGACATATTCATATTCATTTGGTTTTCATTTAGGATTGCCTTCAGCTAGTGAGCTTTCAGCTACCGGATGCTGACTAGCTACTAGACGCTGATTTTCAATTTTCAGTTTCTGGTTCTCTTCATTGAGCTTTGAGTTTTCATTGTTCAAAATTTGAAATTATTTTGATAATTTTGAAAATTTCTTTTTCAATGCTTTGTACTCAATGGAGAGAGTGGAGGAATTCTTAAGGAGTTCATCAAATGCATTTTGAAGTTTAGAGTAAGAATCATATATTACCTCTTCAGTTTCTTCTTTAGAATCTGATTCTGTATTTGCCATAAGAGTAACATTTACTTCTTCTTCATCCTCATCATCTTCAGAGGAAGATGAGTCCAGTTCCTTGTTTCCATGAGGCCCTTCTTCTTTCCCTTGAAAGAACTATTCTTAGGCTTTTCTTTGAGATTAGGACATTCAGATTTGAAGTGCCCTGGCGTTTTGCACTCATAGAAATGATTTGACGCTTGTCTTTGCTTTCCTTCTTATCCTTGAAACCTTTTTTTTGGAGCTATCTCCTGAAGTACGCTTTCTTATTCCACATGCATTGGATCTTCCTTGATATAAATGAGAGCTCATCATCTGATCCATCACTATCATCTCCTGAAGCTTCATCTCCTGAAGGTTCATCACTATTATTCTAAAGCTTCATCTTCTGATTATTCTGAATAAGGGCTTTAGAAGAACTGGTCTTATGTTTGTTGACTTTTAAAGCAACAGATTTTCTTTTCTTCACAGGTTCTTCTTCATTTAGCTCAAGTTCATGAGCTTTCAGAGAGCTTAGAAGATATTCAAGACGTAAAGTGTTGAGATCTTTAGCTTCTTGTATTGCAGTGACTTTAGGTCTCCACTGCTTAGTTAAACTTCTCAAGATCTTTCTCACATGGTCAAGTGTAGTATAACTTTTTCCAAGGGCTTTTAACCCGTGAACAAGAATTTGGAATCTTTCAAACATTGTCTCAATGTTTTCACCATCTTCCATCTTGAACAACTCATATTGGCGAACCAACATGCTGGCCTTTGTTTCTCTTACTTGGGCAGAGCCTTCGTAAGACAGAACAAGGGAATCCCAGATTTCCTTAGCAGTCTCAAATTTTCCACATTTATCATATTCTTTTTCTGCCATAGCACAGATAAGAATATATCTAGCTTTTTGATTCAGCTGATATCTCTTTTTTCGTTCATCTTCCATTCTTCTCTAGATAATATAGCACCGGTAGCAATAGCGGGAATAAGGTACCCATTTTCAACCATATCCCACAACTCTAGTTGTTGAGATTCAAAGAATAATTTTATATTGTCCTTCCAGTAATCAAATTTTTCTCCAGTGAACAGAGGAGGATAGTTCATGTGGCCAGCTTCTGTAGATATGTTTGTAAAGATAGGATCTTTTCCTCTCACACTGTTAAGTGCTTAACCAAGAGGCCGAACTCTGATACCAACTGAACGTGAACATAAGAAGGGGGTTGAATTGTGTTGAAAACTTTTTGCAAACTTTAAGTTAAAAATAACTTGAAAACAAGTTCTTTAAAAAACTTTGATTACTGGACGCTGAAAAGTGTACCGAATGCTGAAATGAAAACTATGAAAACTTGTTTTTCTTTGGAAGACAGAAGTAAAGATAAAGCAATAAAGAATGGGATACAGACATTTATGCTAGTTCACTACTAACCTAGTAGCTACGTCTAGTCCCTTCGTTCCTGAAGGATTTTCCACTATAATCACACTGATTACAAATTTTCTTAAGAGTATTCTACTATCACAAACTTGACAATACTCTTAACTTCTCAAAACGACTCAGTACGTTTGAGCATTTGAGGAAACAGCCTATTACAAGGCAATACAAGTTTCACGAAGAAGATTTAAATACAATCAAAATAACTCTCAACAAGAGAGGATGAAAAAGTTTAAGCACAAGGTAAATAACCTTCAAAAAGAAAGAGTAAGACACTGAAGTTCACTATCAGGTTCGCAGAGTTCTTGGCACAGAATTGTAGGTTGATCACTTGTAGTAAATTTTGTCTAGCAAATGTTGTCAACCTTCTTCAATGGAGAGCTTAGAATATTTATAGACTTCTTTAAGAATATTACTGTTGCAGTAGAAATCAGCTCCAAATCATTGAGCGAGGTAATTTGAAAATATCTTTTATTCCCTTTTCAGAGAATATCAGAATAGTACGCTTTATCATTTGTACTATTTACTTTTCAATCATTTGTAGCCTGGCACGTAGTGTACGAATTTTGTCATATACCAAAGGTTTCACCTTTGATTCCTCGTACATAAAATTGAGTGCATAAATCAAATTTGCATTTATTCCAGGACAGCAAAAGTAATGAGCAGATAAGGTACGCGTGACTTGCACATGTTTTATTAAACAACCAGATGCTCGCTCGAAAGACATAAAACGCTCGCTGTAATGCTTAAGTTCGACGTGTCATAGTATTTGAAAACCTTGACGCTCGCTAGAGTGAATATACTAGATGCTTAGAGTGAACCGGATGCAGACATAGCTTTAGTACTCATCTTCTTGTGAACTTATTCTTCTTGCATGAGTAATATTATAAAATATTAATGATTTTAATTCCTATACACTTCAAGACTTATCAGAAGTTAAATTGTTCTCACACAGATACTTTGTTATCATCAAAATTATTGAGGGTCTAAACTTGTCAATCGTTTAGGTCCAATAAAGATGTCTGAAGATCAACAAAACATCGTCTGAAGTTCAACATGAAGAAGTCTGAAGCTCAACACTGAAGAAATGAAGCGTTGTCTGAAGTTAACAACAATATATCAGACAACACTGCATCAGAAGCAATATTTAACTATTGCGTCTGACTTTGAAGATCTCTTGACGACCTAGGTCAAAATCAGTACACTAAATAGTTTTGTTTGAATTTGTTCTAGATGAACATAAAGACCTAGTTCAAGATCAGTACACTAAATGGTATTGTTTAAATTTGTTCTAGATGAACTGAAGACCTAGTTCATAATCAAAACACTAAACAGTAGTATTTGAACTAGACGTTCAAGATACATCAAAGATGATGTAGTAAGAAGAATCAACAACAATAATCAACCTGAAGATAACAGCAAGAAGAATCAATGACAACAACAAAGAAGACCTTCCAATCAACGTCAATCAACTAAAGATTATAACAAGAAGATCTCCATTTCAAAAAATCAATTTGAATCAACCTGAGAATCTCAATCGCTCCACAACATCAACAAATCATCTCAATTCGGAGCTGTCTGAAAACAGAATAATGAAGGAATCACTATGTCTGATCAAAAAAGCTGAAGGAAACTTTCAATTTATCCATCAAGGAATTACAGAGATGGAAAACAAAGAAGCTGAATTGAAGATATACAGACAAATGGAAATGTCTGATGAAGTCACCATCTGAAGAAGTCTTAGTGGTACAAGCATATTTAAGAATCCTTGTCTTTCTGATTGACACAAAGACAAGTTACTAGCCACTGATCTGGTACATGCTTATAACAAAGAGAAGACAAACTTGTGTCTGACCAATTATTCATAGCAGTGACTATACTTCTATTTGATAAAAGGAAAGAACAATTGTCTGCTTTCATCATTGAAGACCAGGAAGACTTATGAAAGGGTAAACGGAACGTATATCCAAATATTGTCAACTGTCATGGGGTAGCCTTTGGAAAGCAAAACCACTTTTCTATAAAAAGACAGTTATCTAAAGTGTGTCAGTACGAAAAGCACTACAGGACAAAATAACGGACATATTTCTCGGAGAAATAAATCCCAAGTCTCAACGGTAACATTTCAAATTTCTGAAGACTATAAATACTGAAAAACTCAACTAAAGCAAGTGATGAACCAACTGTAGTTGATGCTGCTAAAGAGCAGCCAAATAGATGAAAAAGAGAGTTGGTGAATTAGCGTAGCTGAAGAACAACCATAGTGTTGAGTTATTGGTTTATATGGCATAAGAAATATCAAAGCTGAAGCTGAAAGCTCAGAAGCCACCAACAACCAAAGATGATACAGAGCATATACATCCCCTTAATGAGAGTCATCATCAAGGAATCAACGGTTGCTGAAGATTCAAAACGAAGATGCTGAAGCTCAAGATTAGAAAACCCTCATAACCAAAAGAAAAAGCTCAAGTTGATTTTATATCCAATCTTAGAGTGCTTTAGCTTAGGACACAGAGCGTAATTGTGAATCCTCTTAGATTAAGAGTTGAGTGTAAACACGAGTGAAATTAGTACAAATCTACTAAGTAGAAGTGAGAAAAATGTATTCGTAATGGACACTCTTTCAGTTTGAAAGCAGTTGCTTACAACCTCTGTAAAGGGATGGGTTTGCTACCCTTAACAGCAGGGATTGCTGCCCGCTCAGCAGAATTATGCATGCAAGGGATGGCAAGGTAGGTCATTTCCTAATAGTCGCAAAGATGTTGTGGCTATCTAAGATGGTGTGGGTATAGCCAGGTTAGCAGTAGATACTCATAATGTTACTGTAATCAGGTTGATTATAGTGGAAAAATATTTTCGCAAAGAAGGGACTTGAGGTAGCTATCAACTGGATAGTGAACTAGTATAAATCTCTATGTCTCCTTTATTTTTTTGCATGTCTGTTTTTACTTACTTGTCTATTTTCTTTACGCTTCCGTTTTCATCGAGTAAACACACTTTTATTTTTATCGTCTACTTTTTACTCTTGCGTTTAGTATTAGCCAAATGTTTTAAGTAAACCTCTAGATCAACAACCTGACATCTAGTTGAAGTTAGTAATTTATACATATGCAAATTGTGTTTGGAACATACTAATCTAAGTATGGTTTAAATCAAATTGCAATAAGTAGTATGCAAAATAGATTTGCTTAAAGTACAGTTTCATATATGTTAAAAACGATTTACAAAACCTTCAGATGTAAAGTCTATCTATCCCATGTCAGCATTTGATTGACTTGATCCTTTCGCACTCATTTCATACAATCTAATGTTTGAACTGATCAGCGCATGTGTTTTAAATAATGTTTTACGAAAACATTTAAAAACACAATCCAACCCCTCCTCTTCTTGTGTTTTTCCAGTACTTTCTAGTACTTCAATTTATAGCAGATATGACTGTTATGGCCATGTTACCCAGAATCATACGATCTTGGAGAAACTTGTGGCAAGCTTGATCGCGACAGGTGGAGAAGGACAACAGTAAAGAAACGAGAATGGAAAGATTGAACAATTAAATTCCAATCCCACAAATAGTAAAAATCCGTTGGAGAAATTGACCAAGGGTACGGAAGTAGGGGACCCACATGGAGGCTGGTTAGTGATCCCAGTAAGGAAGAAAAATATCAAGGGGTGCAAATAAAAAAGTGTTTGGTCAAGGGGCCTAATCTAAGGGGATTACAAACATATTTTCCTCGTCAATTTTGGAGGAGAGAGGGAGCACTAACATGCCAAACAAGAATAAAGACACAAATGATGGCCAGGTGCTAAAAGTGAAAGGGGAATATGAACTTACGAAGGGAACAGGAGCTGGTAACACATCACCCTATAAGGGATACAAGAAAAGAGAGAGGAGGGAGGATCGCCTAAAGTCAATGCCATTGCCCAATCACACTGCAAGCGTGGATATCAACAAATTCGAGAATCCAAAATTATTACTCCCTCCATTTTCATATATAAGCAACAAAGCACTTTTTTGGTGAATTGAATAACTCATGTATTTGGTCTATAATATAGACTAAATACATGAGTTATTCAATGAACCAAAAAAGTGCTTTGTTACTTATATATGAAAACGGAGGGAGTACTTAATCATAGGCTACCACTACGTAATGATGCTCTTATTATTAGGTCAGAGGTAGGTAAAAATGTAGCCAATGGTACTTTGTCATTCATTAATGGAATCCCAATTTACGAAATTAGGAATAGAGCACGGTCAACAATCAACCTTCATCACGTGGAGGGAAACATGTATCAATTCGTGGAGGAAAATGAAGACACTTCTAAAGCTGGTCACAGTGGAGGGAATACTGGGCCTGGCGGTCCAAGTTCCTCTATGATCAACACTTTAGGTGATATTGGGCCATTTAATTACTTAGTGGAAGGAATGATGACTACAGATGAAGGAATTCATCATAGCCTCTCAACCCCACAAAATGAGAGTGACAAGCATGGTGATAAATTTAAACAAAATGGTGAAATGGTCATGGAAGCGAGTAGGCTTTGGGCCTACGGTAACGCCTTCTATTTGTTTTACATGTTTGGGTTTAATGATCTTATTGTCCTTAGCTAAAATGTCAGGGGTGTCGTTAGTAAGCAAGTAAGAGATATACATGTGTGCTCATCCGGAAGCATAAGCCCACTTTGGTTACCCTCATGGAGACTCATTGCCCTTTCTCCAGGACATCATCTTTCTGGGATAAGCTTGGTTATGAAGTTTGTGCAATTTCTAAAGCTAATGGCCATGTCGGGGGTGTGTGGTTGTTAAAGGTCAAGGGGTGTACTTATGATATTGAGGTAGTTGATATCTAATTTCAAGCTATCACTATATCTCTTAAGCATGCAGGACGATCTTGGTTTCTCTTAGCTATTTATGCAAGCCCCGATCTGAGTAACAGAGAACACCTTTGGGAATATCGCAATGTTATGCAGACCTGCCTCCTTGGCCCCTGGTTACTCATAGGTGACTTTAATGAAAATCTTCTCCCTTTAGAAGTTCATGGAAAGGAGTTTTCAGTAGACAGATCTTCAAAATTTTTAAAAGTAATGGAAGATTTTAGGATCCTTGATCTTAGAGCCACGATGAGTTTCCAGCAGATAGGGCTTTAGAGGATTATGATTGGCACACCTTCTTCCCAGAAGCCTATATGGAGAACCTCATCTGCTCCCATTCGGATTAAAGATTGGTCCTTCTTAGGAGCATAGGGTTTATTCCAGACAGGAGCACTAGACGTTTTCACGTAGCTTGGTTGATACATAAGGACTTCCCTTTATTTGTCAATAATGCTTGGGTGAGAGGTAACCATCAGGTACCTATCATCTTGGATCAAGTGCGAGTGGATGCCTTGGAGTTTAATGAGGAGGTCTTTAGTAACATATTCCAGAAAAAGAGAGATTTGGAGAGCTAGCTAAGGTATATTCAAAAAAGCTTGAGACATTTGACTCAGTTAGATTAAATTTGACAGAAAAGGAGCTTCAAAGATAGTATAATGATGTGTTGAAGCTTCTCTTGTTCTAAAAATCCAGGGAAAAATCAGTGAAACTAAGAGATCGCAACAGCAAATTCTTTCATACCCAAATAGTTGTTCGTAGGAGAAGATACAAGATTCAGGGGTTCTTCCATAACAATGGGGATTGGTGCACTGATGATGATAGGCTCCAAACGGAAGCCATGAATCTCTTTCAGAATTTGTTTCACGAGGATCCATCTATTACTCCACATAGCCTGCATGTTGATCTTTTACCTAGGCTTGGGAGAGGAGGGAGAAACATCTTGACTGCACCAGTTCTTAAAGAAGAGGTGAGAAGTGTTATCTTTTCTTTGAAGTCAACAAAGCCCCGGGCCCTGATGGATTCAAACCTTTCTTCTTTAAACACTTTTGGGTGACTGTGGGGGATGAGGTTTGGAATTTGGTGAGACAAGCCTTCAATAGAGGCTTCATTGGTCAGCCCATCGTAGAGAATCTTCTTATGCTCATTCCTAAGGAGGATAGTCCAACCAAATTATAAAACTTTTGTTCTATTAGTCTCTATAATGTCATTTTCAAGGTAATCACCAAAGTGGTACTTAACCAACTCTGTCCCTTCCTGGACGACCTCATAAGTCCCTTACATAGCAGCTTTATTCCTAAGAGAGGCACTTTTGATAACGCCATCCTGTCCCAAGAGGTGGTTCACTTCATACATCTCTCCAGATCAAGAAAGGGTACTATAGCCTTTAAAATAGATTTGGAGAAAGCAAATGATAAGCTTAATTCGAATTTTCTTAAACTAACAATGAAGGAGTTTGGTTTTTCTATGCTGACTATTTGTTTGATTATGAGTTGTGTTTGATCAAGTAACTTAGCCATTCTTTGGAACGGGGCTAAAACAAGCATCTTCAAGCCTTTTAGGGGACTTCGGCTAAGAGACCCCTCCTCACTATACTTATTTGTTATGTGCATGGAGAAGTTAGTCCTGAGCATCCAACATGAAGTCAATCTTGGTACTTGGAGACCTATTGATATTTCTAAAGGAGGCCCAGGGCTTTCCCACCTCTTATTTGCGGATGGCGTGCTCTTTACTTTGAGGCTAGCACCCAACAGGTCCAAGTGGTGATGGATACTCTAGAGGAATTTTGTCAAGCTTCTGGGCTAAAAGTAAATGTGGTTAATCTCGAATGGTGTCGGGGGATACAAAAAGAGCCGTAAAGGATATATCCTCTATTAGGTTATTGCTAACCCAGGACACTACTTGGGGTTTCCTTTAATCCAAGGGAGAGTGACTAAACAAACCTATGAGAGCCTCATTGAGAAGATGCATTGGAGGTTAGCTGGTTGGAAGGGTAACCTCCTAAACAAAGTGGGGAGGGCTCACTTGCCTTACTAAGTCGGTGACTACGACAATTTCGATCTACACTACGAAAATTCACCGATTGCCTCGAAGCGTGTGTGACCGTATGGATAGCATAACCAAAAGCTTTGGCTGGGGAGGTGATTGTGTGTCTCGAAAATGAAATCTAGTGAAGTGGAATATGGCGACCATTCCCAAGAAATTTGGGGGTGTAGAAATTCAGGAGTCTAGGCTTACAAACCTAGCTCTTCTAGGAAAGCTGATTTGGAGTTTACTGTATGACTCCCATAAGCTTTATGTCCAGGTACTCTCTCACAAATACTTGGATGTTTTGTCTCTTTCGGGTGCTAAGTTGGGCAGCAACGCCTCGGTCATCTGGAGGGGTGTGATTAAGGCTTTGGAGGTTCTTAAGACAAGTTTCCAATTCCGCATTAGTGATAAGTCCTCTATTTTGTGGTATACTGATTGGACAGGCTCTGGATTACCTTGTAAAGCTGTGGATTTTCTAAATATCTCAGATACCCAACTACGGTTGTGGCATGTCTGTGATAATGGTCATTAGAATTTTGACCAGTCATGACTATCATTCCCTAGGATCTGATGCATGAGTTCACTAAAATCCTTCCACCCGATATCTTAAATGTAGTTATGCTTGACAAGTGGGTGTGGAAGGGATCTAACACTAGTATTTATACTAGTGCCTCGGTCTACCATTGGCTTTTGGAACAAAATAGAGATTGGGATCCTGGCGCTCGTTAGGATTGGATTTGGAAAATATGAGCACTTACAAAAGTTCAATATTTCCTGTGGTTGTGTATTCATAATGCCTTGCCAATTAACAAGCTACGACATCATTGTAGTATGGCTCTTTCCCCCTTCGCCAAAGGTGCTCTCTGAATGAAGAAGACAACACTCACTATTTTAGAGGTTGTCCATAATCCAAAGAAATTTGGCTGAGAATTGGTATGTTGTCCACTCCTGGTTTCCTCACGCATCAGGGTGCAACAAATTGGATTCGAAACATGGCATGTGGGCGCTCTACTACTCTATTCGTGACAGGGCTTTGGTGGGTGTGGCGTTGGCGCAACAACATGATTTTTGGGGAGGATCACTGGGATGTAAATGTAGTGATCTGCAACATCCACATCTCCCATGATGAATGTCTTATACATTTCCCTCCCAAGAACGCCACGGCTCAAGCAACTCGATTGGTTGTTCGGTGGCAACCCCCTCGCATGGGATCTGTCAAGTTCAACATTAATGGCAGTTATCAAGAGGACTTAGGCACCATTGGTTTGGGTGGGATGATTAGAGATGACAAGGGTAGCTGGTGTTAGAACCTTGAATTGTTGGAGATGTTATGGGAAATGTTGCAGCACTTGAAAGATGAATAAGAAGATCATTGGTTGCACAAGTAATCCAAAGCATGTGTATTACACTAAGCTTTAGGTTTGATTTACCCCCACCGATCTTCAATATTGGATGCAATAGGGTTCTAGGTGAATCCCCTTTAGGATGCTTTGGATTCCTTGGAGTGGTTTGCACACACACTTCAAGCCTATAAAGCAATGATATGTTACAGAAAAATGTTTCCTCACTAACTCTTGTGCACTAGATAAGGAAATAAATGGTTTAGTTAATGATAATGGAGGGACAGCAATAAATTTTGTGCTCAACCTGATGCAAAATGCTCGTTATATAGAGCACTAACAAGCCACCTTTGAATAAACATGTCTTTCCACCATTCATTACAATTTTTCACTGCCATGATCCACATGAAAAGATGTAATGATTCATGTTTGGACACCTCTGATCATGAAAGAATACACCCTTATGATTAGAATATCAAATCCATGAAAAGACATTACTTTTGGAACCAAAACTGCCAAACACAACAACCTAAAAACTAGAAAAATGCGCAGCAGGCATAGGGCACAGGGTTGGGTGCAAGCGCCCTGGACACATAGGCGCAAGGTGCAGGCCCTGCTAGGCACCAGGCACCCTCTGGGTGCAGTCCCATATTTCCGTTTTTCGTTTTCTTGCTTTTGTTTTCATCATTAGCCTTTCATAGGCATATGTAGTGACTTTAATATGTACTTAAATGGTTCTCAAAACATTATCAATTATGGAAATGTTCTCACAATCCCCGCCATTTTCATAATTAATCTAAACCTCATTTTTCTGGAAATCTCATGGTTTCAGATAAAAGTGTCTCGCGACTTGAATCTTCACTTAGTAAGCTATGGTTTCACTCATCCCTAAATAGATTGGTAGACAAGCTTTGAACAAACTATCCATTAGAAAAAGTGTGCATAACTCACACATGAAATCTCAGTATCATTGATTAAATTATGAAGATGACACATTTGATAAGGCCTTATGTGATGTGTCATTTTCATGAGAACTATTAGAGTCAAGCCCTTTAACTCTATGAAGTGGCCACACTTCATTCTCAGACTATATCAAAATGCACCCATAATATGCATCTCAGTAAATATATGTTATATGTCTATTAAGAGCAAAAGCTCAACCTTCCACCTTTTATTCTTATGGTCCAAGTACTCTATAACATTGGGATGTATCTATTAACAAGTACCTGCAATCACTCTGATAGTATACTTTCACCATTGAACTCAAGACTTGATTTTACTCACGTGTGATTTGGGTTTCTACTATTGATGATCAATTAGATATGGGCTTGAGTTCCATCCCCAATGATGTTTCAAAGACATCATATCCCTTGTCAATTTTTTCTTCAAAGGATTGCAAGATTTCTTAACTTCTCTTATAAAATTTAAATGTAAATTCTTCACATAGCTATGTTTTAGTCCAACGTCTCATGACATTTTTCTATTCACTAGTTATTATACTCTTAATAGTATTGAATAACTATCATAAAATTGGACCACTTGTCCCATTGAATTTTCATCATTCAATTGGACATAAGTCTTTGATGTGTGAACGATCACAATGTAGGTATAATCATGTCATTGGTTTTTGACCAAATTGATATATCATACAACAAGTTTCTAAATAACTCTATTTTATTGCTCCTATAGCATTCAATACTCATTTCAATATGAAATTCTAATGTTATTTATCTTAATTCTTTTAAGATACCATGCAATGAACTGTATAAGGAACTGTATAGATTTATTTTCAATGATTTCTATTTTGGTGACAATTCAAATTAATAGACAGCGTAGACTTATGCTGCTTTTAATGTGAAATCACTGACAGAGTTTTTCTGTGCGTATTTTTGTTATTAATAAAGTGAGTCAAATTCATCGAGATAAAATGATAATTGAGAATTAATATTTACTATTAATTCATGGTTCAAATCTCGCCGAAAAAAATTCTAACGAATTTCGACTTCGACGACAAATCGAATCGTGGCTTGGTGTGATTACCTGTGATTTTAATGGAGCGAGTTTATGATTTATTGGTAAAAAATTTATTTGAGAATAATTTCTTAGTTACGCGTTGAATAAATTTCTTGTTAAATTAATTTACGCGATTAATCGCCGAATAAGCAATCGGTAATGCAAACGATCGAATGCAAGAACCTTGAGAGCAGAGACCCTTAGGCGCCACCTAAGGGAAGCTTGGAGAGCAAGCTTGTCTTGGTCAAATTGTGGCTATAGGTGAGAATTAGTAAGGAAGTATGGCTTTAAGCATGGCTTAAGCATGGGGTGTTGTACTTAAGCATGGTGAAGCATGGTGATAGGTATAGACTAAGTGTGTATAAGTGAGAATGAAGCAAAATTTCTTTTCCCTTCTTCTTCCTCCTAGTCGTGGCCTTACACCCCCATTTTAGCCTATAAATACTTGATTTTGGTTGCCATTTTATCATTTTAGAAGCTTTGGGAGACTAAGGGAGTGTTGGTGGAAGAAAAGAGAGAGCATTTCTTCCTTTTTCTTTCCCTCTCAAAACTGTGGTGTGTGGGTGTGTGTTGGGTAAGATTTCTCAACGTTTTTACTCCATTTTCCTTCCCATTATGTTCATGTGAAAGCATAGATCAACTAGTAAAAGATTTGAAAGTTTTCTACTTCTTTTTTCCTTGCAAAACCGTGGCCATTTGAGGTGGGGGAGGAAGATGATCCACATCTTTTCAAGCTTAGATCCTTACTTACTTATGTTGTTGTTGTTTTCGTTGTTGTTGTTGTTATTGTTGTTGTTGTGGTTGATTCATGGTTTTGAAAGAAGTGATTTTGGAAAACTTTCTCTTGCTTTTTCTCCTTCAAAACCGTGGCACCATATAAGTTAGGAAAAGGAGATTTTGGACTCTTTCAACTCATTTTGTGTTGATTTGTTGTTTGGAAAATGATTTTTCACTTGTCTTTCTGAAAAAGGAGTAGCTAGTTAAATGTTATGATGCTTTAGTTTCCAAAATGTTGTTCAAAACCTCTTGGTGATGAGGATCTCAAACTTGAGTAAACCTAAGTGTTTGTAAGAAAAGAGATTGAGTCAAGGAAAGGCTTAAGTGTTTCTATTTTTATTTAACAAGATTTTGTAAAAACATGTTGATCATGATTTCTATTCTTTGATCCTTGTTTGAAAAAGAGAAGTGGATTCCTCCCATGAACTCCTTGAGGCCGTGACCTCACAAGGAAGGAGGAGTATGATCCGAGGTCACTTCAAGTGCTTTTGAAGAGTAAAAAGGGTTTTAGCTTCGTCATTTCAAGGTTTTGATATTAAAGTTTCATAACTTAGTAGCTTAAGGTCTTGGGCTATGAATTCCTTAGATGGATGAGCCTAGTATGTGTAAAAGAAGTAGAAACAAAGACTTGACCCAAGAGGAAATCAAGTTGTGAGCCTTCCATTTGTGGGAAGGACAAGTTTCGAATCTTAGCATACTAACCAATGTCGTTTTAGTGATAAAATATTAAATTTTGAAATGTGATTTCTAAACCTCGTTCATGTTGTAAGAGTAAGATAGTTACCCTGTGAATACATGCCTTGATAGGATTATTTTGATAATTGACAAAAGGGAGTTATGCAAATAGTCATATGTGCAAAAAGTGGAAAAGTATACCAAGACACACACCAAGGATTGGAGGACTTCAACTCTTTGGGTTTTGGGTATTTACTTATTTCTTAGGACTATTTGTAAGTAGTAGTAAAAGCTCTCGACTAAAATAAAATCACACACTCACAAAGGTTTTATCCCAAAATTAATTTTATGACGTTTTTCTTAAATTATTTCAGTCACAAAATATTTTGAGAAGTGTTTTGAATAGTGTCCAAAAAAACCTACTATTTTTACTTGAAATAACTCTTTGTTTTTGGTATTCATTTAACTTGAGAAACAGAATGCTTCTAATCGATTATGGCACACAGCATAATCGTTTATGCCTCTGTTTTCCTTCTCCGTGTTTTTCAAACGTTGCATAATCGATTACAACTTCTCACATAATCGTTTATTTTAACCTTTGAACATCTCCGTGTTTTTTATGCTTTAAATATTCGATTACAATATTCATATAATCGATTATGTCTTTTCTGTGTTTCAAATTTCAAATATATAATCGATTACATCACAATTAGAATTCCTGGATTGAACGCAACGGGCCAATTTTCTTTAATGACACACGCTCCTTCCCTTGCTTATAAAAGGAGCAGTCCGGGTGCCTCAAAGACACAATTTTTCTGCTTATTATTTGTGTTGAAACTCTGTCAAAATATTTCTTTATTACTCACATTTATTTTGAGCACATTATTTTCTTTGAGAGCCTTTTATACTAAATAATGTTAAGCGTATTTTTTCTAAGCTTCAAGTGTATACATCTGCACTTTTGAGTGTATCTTCTTCATATAATTTTATTTGTAAAAATTATTTTTGGGTAGGAATCTCAAGTGGTTCATAGAGAGGTGATATCTCTTGAACTAGTTGCTCTAGTTTAGAGTTGTAAAGGTTTCTAGCTGAACCTGATTTAAAAGTTAGAGTCTTAGTGAAAATCCCTTAGTGCTTTGCTTTGGGGACAGGACGTAGGCCACAAGAGTGTTTGGTGGTCGAGCCTGTATAAATTGTTGTGTGCTCTCTTTTGCTCTTTATTTTCTTTATTTTTCAGCAATTTATATTTCAGTTATTTATTTTATTGCTCTTTATTTCCATCATTTAAATCCAGCAATTTAATTTGAGAAATTTATTTCATGCTAAATTCTACAATTTTTATTTCAAGTCATTTATCTTTTCGCAGTTAAACTCTTGCAAGTTATATTCTAGCACCTTATTTGCAAAACATTTTCAAAGCACTATTCACACACAATTCACCCCCTCTTATGTTTGGAGTCACTTGTCAACATACCCTAGGTTTTAGCTTGAAAATCATGGCTTCCTAGGAGTTTTGGATATTAGTTTTATTGCTAAACCCTAAGTGATTGTTGGTTAGGATCATGTGCATGTGTTCAAGATCATATTCGTAGTAGAGATCGTGTTTGTGACGTTGACGATACCGATAGAAAAGCTAGTGAGCAAAAGCTCCTAAGGTCAGGGCATCTTCCAATTTGTTGCTTTATGTGTGTTTGTGTTTGTGTGGAAGGTTGTGTTGGAGGTAATGTTTTTGAGAAATTTGTTTTGGTGATGTTGATGTTGAGATGGTGATGTGATTGAGATTCCTATATGGTTATGTTCTGATTTAGTTGAATAATTGTTGTTGTTGTTGCTATGTTTTGATTATTGAATATATTATGGATGTATGTTAAAGGTATATGTCTTGTTTCTAGACATCTTCTATCTGTACTTTTTAACTCAGGTGCTACTCATTCCTTTATTTCAAATGATTGTGTAGAACATCAAAAACTTCCTGTGTCATCCTTACCACGAACTTTAAATGTCTCAACACCTACCAACGATTCTTTTCGCACTACCACTGTGTGACGTCAATGTCCTATTAAGATCGAAAACTGTGATTTTCTGGAAGACCAAGTATGCGTACCTTTACAAAAGTTAGACATGATCTTAGGGATGGATTGGCTCTCAACCAATCACGTGATCTTAGATTGTGCTCGAAAAATATTAACCTTTTCTGAGGAGTCTGCCAATGCTGACACTAGAAAAGAAAACGGGAATTCTCAGGTATGCATGATGTTATGCTCATTAGAAGGGAAAGATTCTCCAAACTTAGAAAACATACCCATAGTGAATGAGTTTCCCGAAGTTTTCCCTGATAATATTCCAGGACTGCCACCTGAAAGAGAAATAGAATTTGCCATTAACCTTATCCCAGGAACAAGACCTATCTCAATAGCACCTTATAGGATGTCACCTTAGAGTTAGCAGAATTAAAGAAACAGTTAGATGAGATGTTAGGAAACGTCCTAGTGTTTCACCATGGGGTGCACCGGTTCTATTCGTAAAGAAGAAGGATGGGGCATCTAGGTTGTGTGTAGGTTATAGGCAGTTAAATAAGGTCACTATCAAGAATCGATACTCATTACCTAGGATAGATGATTTGATGGATCAATTGAAGGGGGCCTCTATCTTTTCCAAAATAGATTTAAGATCAGGATACCATCAGATTAAAGTCAAGAAAGAAGATATCCCTAAGACTGCTTTTAGGACACGATATGGACATTATGAACACCTAGTTATGCCATTTGGAGTAACTAATGCCCCGGTAGTATTTATGGATTATATGAATATGATATTTTGCCCATACCTGGATAAATTCATAGTCGTATTTATCGATGACATATTGATTTTTTCACAGACCCGAGAGGAACATGTGGAACATTTATGGATAGTACTACAGATCCTTAAGGATAGACAACTTTATGCTAAGTTATACAAGTGTGAGTTCCGTTTAGAAGAAGTTTAGTTTCTAAGACACATTATAAATAGGGAAGGGATAGCAGTAGACCCTGCAAAAGTAGAGGTTGTGTTAAGATGGGATAGACCTACAACAGTTAGTGAACTAAGAAGTTTCTTAGGATTAATTAGTAGGATATTATCGAAGGTTTATAGAGAGATTTTCTAAAATTGCTCTACCTCTAACCCATTTAACTAGGAAAGGATCTTCTTTTCAATGGTCAGTGAAATGTGAGAGAAATTTTCAGGAGTTAAAGAATCGATTAACTACTTCTCCAATCTTAATCTTACCTGACCCCTTAAAGGAATTTGAGGTTTATTGTGATGCCTCCCATCAAGGATTAGGATGTGTACTAATGCAAGAAGGAAGAGTAATAGCCTATGCCTCTAGACAATTAATAATTCATGAAAGAAATTACCCTACCCATGATCTAGAATTAGCAGCCATAGTGTTTGCCCTAAAAATATGGAGACATTATTTGTATGGGGGCTAAGTTCTGTGTATATAGTGACCATAAAAGCCTAAAATAGCTATTTGACCAAAAGGAGTTAAGTTTGCGACAAAGGAGATGGATGGAATTTATAAAAGATTATGAGTTTGATCTACACTATCACTCAGGGAAAGCTAATGTAGTAGCAGATGCACTTAGTAGGAAATCTTTACGTGCATCTGCTATGATGATCAAAGAACTTGATTTAATAGAACAATTTAGGGATTTAAGCTTAGGAGTAGAGGTGTAAGAGGAAAGATTATATTTAGGAAAAGTTACCATTAACAATGATTTCCTTGAACTTATCAAGAGGAAACAGGAGAGAGATGAGTACCTTAGGAAAATAAGAACGCTAGTCGAAGAAGGAAAAAGTTCAGAATTCAATATAGAAATAGATAGAGCAATAACATTTAAAGAAAGGATATGTGTCCCTGGGGATTTAGAAATAAGGAAGATGATTTTAGATGAAGGACATAATAGCAGATTAAGTATTCATCCTGGAGCTACCAAAATGTATCAAGACCTACAGAAACTATTTTGGTGGCCTGGAATGAAGAGGGAAATAGCGAACATTGTCCTATCCTGTTTAGTCTGTCAAAAGGCTAAGAATGAACATCGAAAGCCTGCAGGAACTCTCCAATCCTTAGCAATACCAGAATGGAAATGGGATAGTATAGCCATGGATTTTGTGGTAGGATTACCCAGAACCCAAAAAAGGTATGACACTATTTGGGTTATCATAGATAGACTTACCAAGAGTGCTCACTTCCTACCTATTAACGAAAGCTATTCCTTAGAGAAATTAACACAACTCTATATTAAGGAAATAGTAAGACTACACGGTGTCCCTACTACAATCATATCCGATAGAGACCCCAGGTTTGCATTAAGACTATGGAGGAAGGTACACCAAGCCATGGGTACTACGCTAAGTATGAGCTCAGCTTACCACCCTCAAATCGATGGCCAATCCGAGCGAACCATTCAATCCCTTGAAGATCTCTTAAGAGCATGTACCGTCGAGAAAATGGGAAGTTGGGATGAACTATTACCCTTAGTAGAATTCACTTATAATAATAGTTATCACTCCAGTATTGGAATGGCTCCATATGAAGCCTTATATGGTCAAAAGTGTAGAACACCTCTTTGCTGGTTTGAAATGGGAGAAAACCTAATTCTAGGACCAGAGCTGATACAACAGACCTTAGAACAAATCAAAATGATTAAAGAAAAGATGAAAACAACCCAAGACCGACAGAAGAGTTATCACGACAAGAGAAACCAACCTTTAGAATTTGAAGCAGGAGATCATGTATTTCTGAGAGTCTCCCCTAGAACTGGCATTGGCAGAGCCATTAAATCCAAAAAGTTAACTCCTAGATTCATAGGACCTTTCCAAATTCTTCGAAAAGTTGGACCTGTTGCTTATCACATTGTCTTACCCCCAAACTTATCAAATCTTCATGATGTATTTCACGTCTCACAACTCCGGAGATACCATCCTGACCCGTCTCATAATATCGAGCCTGAGTCAGTACAGCTCAGATATATTCTAGAATACGAAGCATTGCCTTCAAAGATTGTCGATCGAAGAATAAAAGAACTTCGAGGCAAACAAATTCCTTTGGTACGGGTTGTATGGGATGAAAGAACTAGAGACACTACCTGGGAACGAGAAGCCAACATCAAAAAACAATACCCACATCTTTTCGTAGGTAAGTAATCGGCAATTTTCGAGGACGAAAATTATTTTAAAAGGGGTGATAATGTGACATTCCAAGGAAATAAAATAGGTAAAAAAATATTTAGGAAAGCCCTAATATGATGAAAATAGGCTAAAAAGAATTTAAAAGGACAAAAAAGCCCTTAGGAAGGTAGGAAACTTCTAGAATTCAAGAAACTAGATATTTTTGCGATGCTACTATCGCGACGCGACGGACTCTAGAGAGTAGGGCATCGCGATGCGAGGCACATCTGCCTACGTCACTGTTGGATAACCGACACGTGTAAAAAAAGAGTGACTACCGCGACGCGATGGTGTTTGTAAGAGAGGATGGTCACGACACGATGGACCAGTTTTGGTCTATAAATAGCGCCCTTCCCCTCCCCTCAAACCACCTTTTTCCCAAGCTTCAACCGGAGGGCGCGGGAGTAGCTCTGAAGGCTAAGTGGGGGTACGGGCGACGACAGTCTTCTAAGCAGGTATGGGGAGATCTGAACCCTATACACTAGGGATAGTAGGAATAGGATAGGTGTAGAATAGGGGAGCAGGGTGGCCCAAGCCCTACTAGGGGTTGATGCCCCAACACCCTAGGCGGGGTGTTGCGACTACAACTGCTAATGATAATAGTCGTTAGTCCATCAACCAAAGGAGTAATTTGTTTGATATGTGGAAACCCTAGGATAGATGACTTATGGTTGTTTTATGATTGTGTTTGCTGATTGTCAATATGTCAGTAGCAGGTCGCCTGAGCGACACTAGGGTTAACTCATATGCAGATAACTGTTGATTGATGTTGATTGTTTGACTGTTTAACTATTGTTGATTTATTATATGTTTATGCGGATTATGTGGGGAGAATAATTAATAAACTCTAAATCCTGGCTGGAATGATAAATAATGATAAGCTGACAGGCTGAGCTGATAAGTGCTGAGTAATAAATAATCATATGCATAGGTGTGCTGTAATCCACCGCCATGTGTACGAGGTCAGGTACCGGAGTATGGGTACAAGAGTGTGGGTACGATGCAGTCAGTATAGGACACGCTAGTCCTTGAGGATAGTCTGGGTTCGACAAAAGTCTACAGATGACCAATGGTTTGGCCACCATTGTGTCGGGAGGTCGGGTAGCCTGGTCATCCTGACGAGGTACTGTCGTATCATTGTTCATAGTACTGATCCCGAATGCCGCCCCGATACCTGTTCCTATCAGCCAAAATTGGGGAGCAGGGATGCACTCTTAGGGGTACGATGAGCGGGATATGGGGATGGACAACTGACTAACTGGCCTGTTATCTAAAGGCTAAGGTGGGGGCCACTTCTGCCGTACTAAGTTGTGTGGCCACGTAGGCATATAGACTTAGGTTGCATGAACAAGGGTAGTTAGGTGGTGATCCCCAACTGTTGTTCGACGATGCATGTGCCCATTTCTTCACATATTCAATTCTTGTAACACCCCATTTCTAGAGCGCTACTGTGCAACCCAATCTGATGCTGAAAACATTTAATGCTTGTATACTTTCAGTTAAAGAGTACTCTTATGTATTTCGCAATAGAAAAATAGGAGTAATTTTTTTTTCATTTTCTTTCCTTTGAAACCCTTTTCAAAATGAGACATAGAGTACTACAGTTTTCTAAATGATGCCGATTCAGACTTTCGCAAATATCAGAGTATAATGCATCACAAAATAATACTTCACATAACATAATCATTTCGCACTAAGGCGAAGTTTTCTGAAAGAGTAATTATAAAACAACAAATACAAAACCCTAAGCTAAGCTGGCCAACAACTACAACCCATCGAGAAAGCTTATTTCGGCAAGATCAAACATGAGGTACTCAGAGGAATCTTCCTCCTTTGGCTCAATCTTCAATGCTCTGAAAGACGAAGGCTGCGGCGACTCTGAGCTCCATCTGGAAGTGACATCCATAAGGACATCCAATCCAACAACAGTGCAAAGGTAAATCCTTTGTCTACGAGTTTATCATAGGCTATGTCACATGCAAACAATATATACATATATAATACAACAACATGCTTTTATATACATATACATACTTAATAGACCGCACGCATCATCATGGTATATTAAGCATTGCATGTGAGCAAACAAAACAACCAACAGATCAACAATCAAGTCACTACAACATCAAACTATTGCAGGTGAGCAGGCAATCTATCAACAGATTAGTGATCAAGTCATCACAATATCCAATTCATCCAACAATTCATCACATATCATAAATGTGGTTAACTATGCATGTCAATGTAGTATGGCAAGTTGTGTATACACCTGCAACCTTAATAGGTCAACAGTATGACGGGGACTACTTTCCCAACGCCCGAACAAAATAGCCTCTGCTTAGGCTTGCCACTACTTTGGCTGGCCACTACTTTGGCTTGCCTCTACTTAGGCAATGCAGTGTCAACTCGCCTTTTGAAGTCTATACGACCAATCAAACGCTACGAGTGACATGACAACTCGTCTTTTGAAGTCTTTAAGACCAATCAAACGCTCCGAGTGTCGATGCTCAATGGTTAGTATGCATCCAAACAAATTCAACAATATGGCATGCTCACCGTAGTGAACGCCCGAGTGATATCCAACAAATTCTACAATATGGCACGCTCACCGTAGTGAACGCCCGAGTGATATCCAACAAAATCTACAATATGGCATGTTCACCGTAGTGAATGCCCGAGTTATATCCAAACAAATTCTACAATGTGGCGTGCTCACCATGGTGAGTGCCCGAGTAATGTTTTAATTAATCAATGCGGATCGACGAACCCTCACTCACTCAACTTAGTGGCTTTCCAAATCTCAATTAACTAAGAGTTCAACACAGGACACAAAGTCCGGGTGTTCAATTGCGGAACGCTAGTCCCAATCTTAGATCAGAACTCTAGGCACGTAATGCGGAACCCTAGGCTCAACTTTTAGGTTATGATATTAGGCACGCCATACGGAACACTAGGTCCAATCCTTAATCAAGAAAATGTGCACGCAAGCAGGACATTAAGTCGGCCAAAGACAGACACATGGCCCATATGCTCAATAGGAACACTAGGTTCCCTATGTTTTATTCTTTCAAAAACTCGATCTTTGAAATCTCTTTCTCAGTTCTTGTATCCCCCCTATGTATCTGAAAATGCTTTTTAGTTCTAGGTCGTTGAAACCCTAGTTGTGCTAAATAACACACTGGAAGAATTCCCATGAAAGAGAGGTGGTGCGAACACTCTTAATTACCAAGTCTTTCCTAGCCAGAATTTTCCCAGGCGCATCATTTAACTCAACCGTTTTCACAAAGTGTACTATTTATTTCAAGTAATTTTCTCTACTATTACTCCATTGAAATTTCCTTGCAAGCTTTGGCTAGTTATACTAAAACCCTCACGGTTACTTTTAAATCAAAATGCCCTTAACAATTTGTTTATGAATCGAATTAAACTGGAATCGCATCAGTTCTGGATGTAAATCGTCAACCAATAGCAGTCGATCAACGCATTGTTAATTAATCCATTATCAACAATAACATTTTTCATATTCCAATTCAATGCCAAGTTCCAATGAAATTCAAGGTGATTCAAGGAAACAACACAACTCATAATGCCACGCAGGGCCAAGAACATGCTACATATTATCATCAATTTCAAGTCCAATTAAATCAATCAAGTATGATTTAAGTCACACAATACAATTCAGTCTTGCCACACAGGGCCAAATCAATACACAGCATTTCATGCTACAACATCTCAACAGCACATAGTAATACTACAAGTACTACTACACAATCAATCAACAATCAAGCAAACAACACACAAGGCGAAAAGCCCAAACTCATTATGTAAGAATTTCCCTTACCTTGGGCGCTTTAACAATCCAAGCAAGGTAAATTCGAACTATCGTCATGTCGTACCTCGCGCGTATCCTAACAACACAAGTTTCAATCAATTAAAACCAAAACTCAAGCCCTAATACCCCTAGGGCAGCCATGGCTCTAAGGTTCCTAAGGCCTAAGAATTACTCACTTAATCCCATTTGGTTCACACCTAGTCATATGTGATGGAACAATTTCAAACCATGCAAGTTTTCAAACTTTTACAAAAGCTACACACTTAGAAAAAATAGCTAAACCAAAATTTACCAATTGGAATAGTGTTTTTACCAAATGAATAGTGTTTTGCCAACTTTGAACCATTTTTCAAAGCACTAAAACACGTCACAAAATTCTAGAATTAAATTCATTACAAGTTTATAACAATTCTTAAGACATAAACCAAAACTTTTTCCAAAATCATGCTTCTTTGAATTGTTTGGCTAAATCAAATCATCAACCACTTTTACAACTATTTTCAAGCATAAATGCAAGTCAAGAACAAGTTAGAAATCTCCCTTGAAGGCCACGATTTTGGAAGTTCAAAAACAACTTCAAGGTTTTAAACCTTTAACTCCTAAATCATGCAAACTTTGCTTAATCAAAACTTCTTATCAAAACCAAACTTATTTACCACTTTAATACACTTAAAAACAAGTTAGAACTCACTCAAATCGTGCTCATAAATCACTGTTTTTAAGCATCACAAACAGGCCCAAATTATTTTGTTTTCAAACAATTTTTCAAAGCTTCACACATACAAATTCACTACATTCAATTCCTTTAACAAGAGACCAACTCCTTAAACACTTAAAACACTTTGAAATCAATTTAAAACATCCCCCTAAATCATATTATCAGCCACGGTTTTAGCCCCAACAAAATCCCCAAATTAATTTTGCAAAACTTGTTCAACATGTAAATATGACTAGTTCTAAGCATACTAGTTACTAACCCTCAAAAATCTAACTTCCAATCACTTAAAAACACAAAGATAAAACCGTAAGAACAGCCCCTAGTGTTCGGCCTCATCAAGAGTTAGGGTTCCTAAATTTTAAAAATCAAGAACAAAGCTAATCTTGGAAGGAAACAAAGGGCTAAAAGACTAATCATGCATATCTAGCAAAATCCAACACTTTTGCCCAAAAATAATTCCTAAAACCAACCAAACCCATTCATGAAACTCAAGAGAGGAAAAGGAATAGACGCGGAGCTTACCAATCAAGGTGATGATGATTAATCAAGGGTTAGGAAGAAAGGATGGAAGATTGCAAGCTTAGCATCAAACTTCCTTCAAGAATCAACATCAAAATTATGAGAAACAAAAATCTTAAAAACTCATCCATGGCTGCCATGGAGGAAGAAGAAGGGATTAGGATCCTTACCAAGAAGATTAGAGGTGATAGAACAAGGATCAAGAATAAGGATGGACGATTGAACTCCAAAATCACCATTTTCTCAAGTTTCTCAACACTTTCTCTTTCTAAAGTTTTTGTTCTCTCCAAGTCATGAATGGAAGAACTGAAATGGGGCAGCCAAGGGAAGGAGGAACCACGAAATTTTGTGGGGCAATGGTGGAAGAAAATGTTCATTTAGTTGGAAACTAACTAACTAGTCATAAACTAATTAAACCAACAAACTACAATTACATAGCCACCAATCACACATCAACACTTGTAAAGTAACCTTCTAAGGATGAGGTTCAGCTCCCCTAGTGGCTGGATGCATCTCCCCTTAGCCCAAAATATCTAGATATTTCGTTTCGTCGCGTTCTCATTTCGATCGGGTCTTGTGGCGTTACGCGTAAATTAGGGTTTTTGTATCAAAAACTCCAAATATAAATCTAATAAATTATTCTATAATAAAAAATTATTAATCAACCAAAATATCCACAAAAATATTAGGAGTATTTCTATGAATGTCGCTTTCTCGATTTGCGTGCTAAAACGCTAATGTAATGCAGTTATGGGCGTAGAAAACACCCTATATTATTCTGATGCCTAAAAATTCCAGAAAAATTTCCAATAAATCATAAATATTGAAAAATACTAAGATCTCAAATTTTATAAAATTCGGATCACGTTTGGGCATGTTTCAGTTAGAAACGCACACAATAGCCTAGTTACGGCAGAATTCGATAGAATTCTCGCAGCGCAATAAAAACTGTAAATTAGTGAGGATCACTAATTTCCATTTCTCTTATTAACTAGATATTATTCAAACAATAAAATTATCAAGACAAAATCTTTAAAATAATAGTTATATTAAATATGACATAAAACAGACAATTAATACAATAACTAAACCATGAAAATTCAAACTATGACTTGAAAACATTTATTAAATCCTGAAAATTATTTCTCTTTCAACGAAATAATTTTCTTTAATCAAACAATAATCTTTCACATTTTTCGAGATTAATTCATATTAAAAACAGTATACGTCTACACTGTCTCTTAATCAGAATTAATTGCTAAAACAGTAAATTGTTTACAATAAATCTTTGTTGTTCTTCGTACTTTTAACAAACCATTGAGGTGATCAATCTCTATGATTTATTTTCAAGTAGTCGGAAACTATAAAATAATTTTCATAAAAATTGGGATGTTACAATTCTCCTGCTTTCCCATTGGTTTGGTGTATTGTGTGTTCTCATCTCCCATATTTTGTTTGTTTCTTTTCTTTGTTATCCTTTATATGTTTAGATTCTGAAGATTTTCAAGATACTGAAGATGTCTCACTACTTCCACCCGTCAATGCTGGAGGAGCCGAGCATCCCAGTCTGAGGTGACTTCGAGGTTTATTATCACGATATGGATGGGGAGTGTTGGGAGATTGATTATAGTCGTTATGTCGTGTGTCACGCCTAAGGCTGACGAGGGCGGGGAGTGATCGTCGGTGCATTGAGCACGGACAAAGAAGCGGCTTCTGGCATGCTTCTAGGCTAGGGGACACGTGAGTGAACCGAATTTACACCGGAATGAGAGGGATCCTGAGGCTGTGCAGGTATGGGACTGCATAGTTGAAGGATGACATAAAAGAATTGATTGGTACTACCTATACCAACAAGATGCATCTTCTTTACGGGAGCCCAGAACATAAGAACTCCATAGTTAAGTGTGATTGACTTGGAGCACTCTTGCGCGTGAGTGAGGATAAAGCACGCTGAAAAGACCCGTGTTAGTTTGTGGGAACAGTCGGTAATCCTGAAAGTAGTCTGGGCTGTTACATCGTGATCTACATCGGTTTAGTTAGCGTCTTCTTCTGTCTGTTCGGGTCATTGAGAGCCTCCTTTATAGGTGACTTTAGAATAGCGTAGCGGTTATCTTTTAACCGCATATGGCGGGAGCCTAGGGCTAGACATCGTTACTCTGCTGCTCCTTCTTCTTTCAGTTCTTATAGTAAGGCTATGGATAGTGTTAGAGATAGGAAAGTGCGTCATAGGTCAGAGACGACTGTCCCTTCATCTCCTATAGCACCTTTGGTAGAGCCTTTGAGGGTCTACCAATCTAGGCTCTAGGGACGCTCTTCTACTGGGGACTCCCGGTTACCATCACGACCGCGCCTTAGGTTTCAGAGGATGGGCCAGATGTAGGAGGCTTCTCAATAGGCTTTTGTTGTACTTTTGACTACTGATGATTATTTTTGTATACCCACACGTGTTTTTTGTATGTATGTATATTATTCTTTTGGTGGCTCCTAGGAGGGAACCCTGGTTGTATAAAAACTTTTTATATATATGATAATATATGCCTTCTTCCGCTGTACTCTGATATGTTATTATTCGATTTTATGTGCGAAATTAAATGGTAATATTATAAATGGAACATGGGGTGTCTCATGTTACATTGTGGTATTAGAGTAGTTCGGTCCTAACCAGACTGTGAGTTGGGTAGCTATAGTTGGTCAAGTTGTCGGGTTTTATCGAGTGTAGATCTATAGTGTGCTAAGTTGTGTGAACTTGGTGCTGTGTGTTTGGTTTGTTTCTTGAGTGAAGCAACTCTGCTTGTGACTGTTTGAATTGCTTCTTAATTGAAGCAATGTGTGTAACACACCAATTGTGTGGGGTTCTAAACGGGTTTTGAACCTTGTAGGAACCCAATGTCTTATAGACGAGAGCTTGTGACTATTGGAACTGGGAACCCCAAGATGGATCAAGTGATTCAATTCATGGCTAATATAGCGGCTGTCGTTGCTCAGCAGACGGCAGCGTTGACTCAACGTGAACTGCACAGCAGCACCGAGCTAAGCAGAAAGCCGAAGCGAGAGGAATAGTAGATTTTCGCAAGCATGACCCGCCCAAGTTTCATGGAGAACCTGACCCAGAGAAGGCTGATCTGTGGCTTCAGGAAATCGAGAAGATTTTTGAAGTGATTCACTGCCCGGATCATGCAAAGGTCATTTATGCATCGTATCTGCTGCTTGGTGATGCAGAGTACTGGTGGAAAGGAGTCAAACAAATGCTTGTAGCATAGCGTGAAGCTAACTGGGAGATCTTTCGGGGCAGATTCCAAGACAAGTATTTTTTGGAGAGCGCGAGAACAAAGAAAGAGCAGGAATTCCTCCGTCTGTACCAGGGAAATATGACAGTGTCAGAGTACGCCGCCAAGTTTGAGTCGTTGGCCAAGTATTTTCAGTTTTTTCGTGATCAAGTTGATGAGCGTTGGATGAGTGAGAAGTTCCAGTGTGGGCTGCGTTCGACGTTAAGAAGTCGGTATCTAGATCAAGACCATGAAGAGTGGGAAGAGAAAGGGCAGTTCTAGGGACTAATCCGATCACAGCCTCAGGGCAAGACCAGAATCAGAAGGGAAAGCAGTAGTAGAGGGAGCCATACCATCGTCCGCAGGAGAACAACCGAGGCCACTACTGTCCTATGACAGAATGATGGAAGTGGGAGTGAAGGAAAAGAGGCCAGAAACGAAAACTGCTGCTTTCGCTGTGGAGATCCGAGACACTATGTTGACAAGTGCACCGCTAAGGAAGAATTGTGTTTCAACTGCAAAATGCCTGGGCATTTTGCCAGAGACTATCAGATACCAAAGGTGGAGCCAGCTGCCAACACTGTTAAAGCCGCACGCCCAACTGCTGGAGGACATGTCTACATGATAAATGCAAAAAAGACCCCACAGGATATCACTCAAGGAACGCAACGTGGAGCAGACTAAGATGGAGTCGAGCAAGGAACGAAGATCGTCCTTAGAATAGGTTTATTATTATCGTCTAGTATGTATTTGGTGTGTAAGTGGTTCTAAGTATAGACCACATAAGTATTTTGGATCTTTGATGAATTTCGATGTTGTGATTTTGAGATTATAATATATTCTATGTTACTATCTTCATCTATTTGATTGAGATAAAATTACAGTATTTTGATTTAGTATTTGAGTGCATATTTCGAGGATGAAATTGTTTTAAGGAGGGTGGTAATATAACACCCCAAATTTTACGAAAGTTCTTTTACGATTTTAATTCCGATTACTTGAAGATAAGTCATTGAGATTGATCACCCCGATGACTTACCAAGAGTGTGAGGAACTGTATAGATTTATTTTCAATGATTTCTATTTTGGTGACAATTCAAATTAATAGACAGCATAAACGTATGCTGCTTTTAATGTGAAATCACCGACAGAGTTTTTCTGTGAGTTTTCGGTTTGATGTGGAGACGTATATTCTTGTTGTTAATAAAGTGAATGAAATTCATCAAGATAAAATGATAATTGAGAATTAATATTTACTATTAATTCGTGATCCAAATCTCGTCAAAAAAATTCTAACAAATTCCGATTTCGACGACAATTCAAATCGGGGCTTGGTGTGATTATGTGTGATTTTAATTAAGCGAGTTTATTATTTATTGGTGAAGAAATTATTTGAGAATAATTTCTTAGTTACGCATTGAATTAATTTCTCGTTAAATTAATTTACTAGATTAATCATGGAACGAGCAATCGGTAACGCGAACGAGATGGGAGTAGGTGAGAGTTAGTAAGGAAGTATGGCTAAGTGTGCATGGTGAAGCATGGTGATAGGTATGGACTAAGTGTGCATAAGTGAGAATGAAGTAAAATTTCTTTTCCCTTCTTCTTCCTCCTAGCCGCGGCCTTACACCCCCATTTTAGCCTATAAATACTTGATTCTGGTTGCCATTTTATCGCTTTAGAAGCTTTGGAAAATTTGGGAGATTAAGGGAGTGCTGGTGGCAGAAAAGAGAGAGCATTTATTCCTCTTCTTTTCCTCTCAAAACCGTGGTGTGTGGGTGTGCGTTGGGTAAGATTTCTCAATATTTCTTCTCCATTTTCCTTCCCACTATGTTCATGTGAGAGTATATATCAAGTAGTAAAAGATTTGAAAGTTTTCTCCTTCCTTTTTCCTTGCAAAACCGTGGCCATTTGATGTGGAGGAGGAAGATGATCCAAATCTTTTCAAGCTTAGATCCTTATACGTATGTTGTTGTTGTTATTGTTGTTGTTGTATTTGATTCATCGTTTTCAAAGAAGAGATTTTGGAAAACTTTCTCTTCCTTTTTCTCCTTCAAAACTGTGGCACCATAAGTTAGGAAAAGGAGATTTTGAACTTTTTCAACTCATTTTGTGTTGATTTGTTGGTTGGAAAATGATTCTTCACTTGCCTTTCTAAAAAGGGGTAGCTAGTTAAATGTTATGATGCTTTAGTTTCCAAAATGTTGTTCAAAACCTCTTGGTGATGAGGATCTCAAACTTGAGTAAACCTAATTGTTTTCAAGAAAAAAGACTGAGTCAAGGAAAGGCTTAAGTGTTTCTATTTTTATTTACCAAGATTTTGTAAAAACATGTTGATCATGATTTCTATCCTTTGATCCTTGTTTGAAAAAGAGAAGTGGATTCCTCCCATGAACTCCTTGAGGCTGTGAACTCACAAGGAAGGAGGAGTGTGATCCAAAGTCACTTCATGTGATTTTGAAGATTAAAAAGGGTTTTAGCTTAGTGATTTCAAGGTTTTGATAGTAAAGTTTCATAACTTAGTAGCTTAAGGTCTTGGGCTATGAATTCATTAGATAGATGAGCCTAGTATATGTAAAAGAAGTTAAAACAAAGACGTGACCCAAAAGGAAAACAAGTTTTGAGCCTTCAATTTATGGGAAGGACAAGATTCGAATCTTAGCATGCTAACCAAAGTCGTTTTAGTGATAAAGTATAAAGCTTTGAAATGTAATTTCTAAACCTTGCTCATGTTGTAAGAGTTGAAAATCGTGGCTTCCCAAGAGTATAGTGAACGTGAACACAAGAAGGGGGGTTGAATTGTGTTAAAAACTTTTCGCAAACTACGTAAAAACTTCAACACAAGTTGTTCAAAACAGTTTTGTTTATCAGATGCAGAGAATTTAAACATTTATAAAAACTTGTTTTACTGAGTAAGGTAAAGATAAATAATGTAAAACTGTAAAGAATGAGGCTCAAAGATTTATACTAGTTCACCACCAACTGGTAGCTACGTCTAGTCCCTTCGTTCCTGATGGATTTTCCACTATAATCAACTGATTACAATTTCCTCAAGAGTATTCTTCTGTCACAAACTTGACAATACTCTCAACTTCTCAAAACGACTCAGTACAGTCGAGCCTTTGAGGAACAGAGCCTTAACTAGGCCAAATACAGTTTACAAAAGAGATTATGATTTTGATAACAATCAAAATAACTCTCACAGAGAGGATGAAAAGATTAAGCTCAAAACAGAATATCTTTCTAAAAGAAAGTATAAGACGCCGAGTTCAGTTCAATGTAGACCAGAAACTTGGCACGAAGCTTGATTGCACACTTGAGTAATATTGCTTTCACAATGAAGTTTCTTCACGTTTCTCTAACTCTTCTTCAATGAATACCTTGGGGTATTTATAGGAGTCTTCAAGGGTATTACCGCAAAGAAAAATATCTCCTTGTTTTTGAGTGAAGTAATTTGAAATGTAGTCCTTTTCATCATTTCCAGAGAATATCAGAACAGTACACATTACCGTTTTCGTACTATCTGCAATTTGCAATTGCCTTGTATGATTTTTGTCTTATGCTAAAGGTGTCACCTTTGCTTCCTCGTACATCAAAATGAGCGCACAAAATCAAATTCAATTCGCCTGCAATACCGAGGTCGAGAGCAAAAACGTGATCACCACGTGCTTCATTAAAGAGATCAGACGCTCGCTCAGAACATAAGATGGATGCTCGTAGCAATTGAGTGTTCCACGTGTCAAGAAGTCACACTGCTGGACGCTTGCTGTTAACAAGACGCTGAAGTGGGTTCGGATGCTGACACTAGTGGATTGTATTCAATTCTTTTGTATATTTCTTCTTCTTTCTTGAGTGATTTGTACATATATAAATGAAGCTTTTGATACCTGTACACTCAAAGATATGTCAGAAGATAAATTGTTCTCTTGAGAAATATTTTGTTATCATCAAAATCAATGAGGGTCTAAACTTCTCAATCGTTTAGGTTCCAACAATCTCCCCCTTTTTGATGATGACAAATATCTAAGGTTGATGAACAATTTAGTTTCAAAATGACATCAAGGGTCTCCCCCTGAATTTAACAATTTTGATATATAAGACAATTCTAGTATTAAGGCGATAGTTGATAAACAAATTCAATTAAGTGATCGCAAAAATACGTAGATGTATCAGAGCATATTTTTAACAAATTGAGATCGGATGCTGATTTTCATTATATCAAATTTATTTCATTGTACCAAAATTTATTGATCATTATTAGAGCACTGGATCAATGAATATTAGCGCATTAATAAATAACCACACAAATGCTTTGTATGAAATGCTATGCATGATACTTCAGTTCTGGAGTGTGAACATCGGACGGTGAATTGTTACATCAGATTTTCACGTGTTCATCAGACCTTTCTTTTACTCCCCCTTTTGTCATCAGACAAAAAGAGTGTAAAACACATCATAGTCAAAATAAGACTTAGAAAAATTTGAATGTAAGTCAGATGTAGGTATATATAAACAGATAATCAGAGCAAAATTAATGTATATATATAAGTGTACCAACAAAACAAAAAAAAATTATATCACACAAAGATAAATAAATTCAAGGGTTTGGAAGAGGTGGTGGAGGGATGTTGAGACGTTCATATAGTAATTTTAGAGCAGTCTCCAGCTGAGTGACTTTCATGTTTGTGGCCTTCATTTCTTCAAACTCTGCCCATCTCAACTGCAGGAGTAGAAGTAGAAGGTCCAGCTTCTGGTACTGTTGCAGGTTTCATCTTCTGATGCTCTGCTAGCACCCAGTTGGATAGCGTCAGTCTCAATTCCTTCTTCCGTTGAGCTCTTAGAAAGAATGCATCATTTGGTATAAACCATTTGATGAGATTTCCAAGTTTTCTGAGCTCAGATTCTGCTTGAATTTTCCTTTTATACTTCACATCTTCTGGATACAGCAAATCCATGAAGATGATTTCTCTGTGCAGAACTACATCAGCAGTGAAAGCATCAAACCTATTTCCAGCTTCTTCTCCCCATATTCTTCTGATAAAGACACTCAATGCTTCAAAAGTGAAAGAGAGTGCTTCATTTTCTGCCAGGTATACTCTTCGCAGATTTTCCCTGTCATCTTCTTCTAGCACTAGGGGGACGAGGCATGGTAACATGGCTTTGTCTTTCCAAGACTCAGACCATTGACTCCAAGTAAATCCAATGTCAAAGTGCTTGGTCACAGCAGCCCATTAGACATATACCTTCATGCAGTCAAGAGGCCTGATTACTGAACATCTGAACATATCATCGAAGTAGACTGTTCCAAGATTGATGTCAGTAATTCTGCTGATTGTGCCAACTGTTGGAATAGTGGCCTTCTCAGCATTACAGCAGTTTGAGGAGCCAGTTCTCCATTCATCTTCCTTCAGAAAAGTTAGGTAAAACCTTCTGGCATGATCCTCAGAGATCTTGGCAATCGGAAGCTTAGAGAATTACTTAAGGTTGTACTTTTTGGGAGCCTTCTCATACTCCGTGAGCCCGATCTTGCTGAATGGCTGCTTGCCAGGAGTAGGTTCTTTCCTTTTCCCAGGGATAGACCAAGGTAGCCACCTTTGTCTGTTTGGTACAATCTTCACTGTTACAGACGAAGGATCCCTGTACTGTCTGATTACTTCAATCTTCTTCATCTCAAGACAGTGTGCCATGAAGGCAGCTTCTTCATCTGTGATCCACCTTCCGTATTCTTCCAATGTGAGCGGTTCAGATTGTGGTAGGGATCTTGGAAGGTCAACAGAGAAGGGAATTGCTCTTCTACCAGATGCTGGTCTCAATCTTCCTTTAAATGACATCTGAAATTGGTCTTCTCCATCTTTGAAGGTAGCACTCATCGGAGAGGCAATCTCCAGTCTGGCAGCTCCAGAGGTGAAGGTTTTCAAATGCCATATAGAGGGACGATTGTAGATGCTATGATATATCTCATACTTAACAAACCGTGGTTTGTATGAGACATTCTTCCTTCCACTAGCGTCTGTAGGTTTATTGGTAATGGTGAGTAAGGTGGGAGTGGTTTTGGTGATTTTATAGGTTTTAGGTGTGTAGGGCTTGAAAGGATTAACGGGAGGTACTTTGAATAATAGATTAAAGGGATGAGAGTGAAGTTTGGAAATATATGTGGTAAGTGAAGTATTTGAGGAATTTTGTGGTAGGTCAAGGTTGAGTGTAGTGGATGATGGTTGGGTAGGTTTAGGGAGAATAGAGGTTTGTCGGAGGCTCATTCTGGTTTTCTTGGTTTGTGTTTGTGTTTGTGGTTGTGAAACAGACAATGGTGGTGCAGGAATAACATCATGAGCATCAAAGACAGATACTGATTCATCAGCAGTAAAATCAAGTACCTTAGGGTTAACCTCTGAAGACTTAACCAGCCTTCTTTTAGATCCTCTCGTGACAACAACAGCATGAGGAGGAGGAGGGATCTGCTTCCCTTGACCGGACACTGAAGCATCCTTTTCAGCTGCTGGTCTAAACTGTTTCTCCAAGACCTTTCTGATGGGAATTCTATCCTCATCTTCTGGTTCTTCAACAGTAGGTGTAGGAGCCACCTTCTGTTTTGTTCTTCTTGTCTCCCTTGAAGGAGACTCAGCAGGTCTTTTCACACCAGTCATTGAGCTTCTGGTGGTTTTCTTTTCAGCTTCTCCTTCTTGTTGCTCTATTTTCACTTTCTTGATCATAGAGCCAGTAATTAGCTGCATCCTGACCAAACTGTTGACTCCAAAAACTTACGATCTAACAACAAAGACCAACACCAAAGTATTTTTCCCTTTCCTCTGTGTTGATGGAGTCAGTCAGCTTCCTTACAACGCCGTCTTTGATCATCATAATGGAGAGAAGAACTCCATAAGGGATTATCTTGATGATATTCTTCTTGTCGACACTCCTTCTTGAGAAGACAAGGACATTTATCAAATTGTTGATAATCAACCTTGGCAGATTGATTTTCTTCCCATCCATGTAGTTCCTCATAATGAACTTTTGCTCGTAGTTCACTATGTCGCTTGATCCAGCCTTCAGAATCACGCTCTTGGTGATGATTTTGTGCAGTACACGGTAGTGGCTTTTCAAGTCTTTGGCTGTGGGAGTGATGTTCTTCTTCTTCAGTTCACGGTAGTTCTCAAACAGGGCTTCGTTGATGTTTTCAAGTCCTCTGTAAGCATCAGCCTAGTTTGAATGGTAACTAATTCCTTCACACGGACACTTGATCGTCTGAGCAATAGAGTTGATGGTGAAGCGTAGTTTGAAGCCTCTGATGTGACCTTCTATGACTTCCCCCGGAAGTAAGTACGCATTACCCCAGAACTCCTTAATAGCGTAGCTCAGTACGTCAACTGGTTCCCAGATGAAGTAGTTTTTCTAGCCCAGTTTCTTAAGACCTTCTTCAAAATCAAACCCGTACACCTTGAAGTTCTCAAAATCAACCCGGTTCTCATTCAGAAGTTTTGCCTCAGAGAAGACGTCAAAGGCAGCAGTGTATTGTCCAACCTTTCTGTCGGCCATTGTAGCAGTTGAAGAGAAGGTGATGGAGGTTTTAGGGTTCTAAAACACACACACAGAGAGAGAGAGACAGAGAGAAAGAGAACGGTTTTGCAGAAAACGCAGAGTGAAGTGATGGAGCGAAAAATGTGGAGTAGTGGGAAAGTTGATAGAAAATGGTACAGTCCTTTTTCAAAAAATCGCTTCGTATTTCCACATAAAAATTAAATCAAAAAGAAAAGAAAATAAAGATTCGCCTTTTCATTAAATGCAGACGCCAAAAGAAAAGTAAGATTAAGAAAAGGATTTTATCGAAAGACATAAATAATTATGACTCAGTTGATGTGATGAGACGCTTAAGTCCTTAACACGTGTGACACGTGTGGGTGTGCTCGGACGCACGTAACCGATTCACCAGATGATGAGTTATGATGCATATGACAAATAAGATTCTTATTCATATACATGCTTATGTCTTACCAGATGCTGAGCTTTTGTATTTTATCTGAAGTTGAGATTAATCATTCTTCTATAAGATGAAAATTTAAATTTCTTCTTATAAAATTGAATCTATCTTCAGCAAGGGGTTATGTAAATATGTCAGCCCACTGATGATCAGTGTCTACAAATTTTATTTCTAGAATACCCTTCTGAACATAGTCTCTTATGAAGTGATGCTTAATCTCAATGTGCTTAGCTCGTGAATGCAATATGGAATTTTTAGTAAGACAGATTGCGTATATTGTCACAGAAGATAGGAATGTTACTCTTTTATCGATAGTCTTCAAGTTGATATTTCATCCACGTAGTTGAGAGTCGCAACTTGCTGAAATATACTCACCTGGCTGAGAGAGTGCAATTGTGCTTTGCCTTTTGCTTGACCAAGATACAAGATGTGCTCCAAGGAATTGCGCTTCCACTTGTGCTTTTCTTTCAATTCGGTCTCCAAAGAAAGTCAAGATCACGTAAACCTACTAACTTGTAATCTTTTGATTTCTTATAAAGCAAACCAAGATTAGTAGATCCTTGCAAATATCTAAAGATTCTTTTAACAAAGACTCAAGTGTGATTCTCTAGGATCCGATTGAAACCTAGCACATAGACAGGAACATAATATCAGTGTCTTGAAGTCGTAAGATAAAGTAGAGATCCAATCATACCTTTGTACATCTTCCGATCTACCTTTTACCGCTTCATCTTTACCAAGAATACATGTGGGATGCATAGGAGTACACATAGGTTTGCAATCCACCATTTTGAATTTCTTTAGCAATTCCTTGATATATTTGCTTTGATGTATATATATACCATCATTGCATTGTTTGATTTGAATTCCAAGAAAAAACTTCAGTTCACCCATCATGCTCATCTCGAATTCAGCCTGCATTAGCTTAGAAAATTCTTTACAAAGGCTTTCATTAGTAGCTCCAAAAGTAATGTCATCAACATATATTTGAACAATTATAAAGTGCTTGTTTGATGTTTTTCTAAAAAGAGTAATGTCTACTAGACCTCTGGAAAATCCATTTTTCATCAAAAATGTACTAAGTCTTTCATACCAAGCTCTGGGAGCTTGCTTAAGACCATAAAGGGCCTTTTTGAGTTTGAAGACATGTTCTGGAAATTCAATGTCTTCGAATCCAGGAGGTTGTTTTACAAAGACTTCCTCAGTTATAAAACCATTCAAGAAAGCACTTTTCACATCCATTTGATAAAGAATTATATCATGATGTGCAAAGAAAGAAAGCAAAATGCGATAGCTTCTAACCTTGCAACAAAAATGTTTCAGAAATCAATACCTTCTTCCTATGAGTACCCTTGAGCAACTAATCTTGCCTTGTTTCTCACAACATTTCCATCTTCATCAAGCTTATTTCTAAATACCCATTTAGTGCCAATAGCTTGCTTATCTTCTGGTAAGGTAACCAGCTTCCATACATCGTTTCTTTGGAACTGATTCAACTCTTCTTGCATGGCCAGAATCCAGCCTTCATCTTTCAATGCTTGATCAATCGTTTTAGGTTCCATTTCTGAGAGTAGTGCCATATCTGCATGCTCTTTAAAAGAGGATCTGGTTCTTACTTTATCTCCAGGTTTTCCTATGATCTGATCTTTAGGATGATTGGCTTTGTATTTCCAGCTCTTTCTGAATTCAGCTTCTGAAGATTCTTGTGTCTGGTCACCACCGGACGATGAAGATGTAGGTTCACTATTTGTAGTATTACCTATATTTAATTCTGAAAACAATTCATCTAGCTCTGACATGGCTGTGTCAGGCTTCTTGTCATCAAATTTGACATGAATGGATTCTTCCACTGTCATAGTTTCTTTATTGTATATTCTAAAAGCTTTAGATCTTTCAGAATATCCCAAAAAGATTCCTTTGTCAGCTTTTGAATCAAACTTACCAAGATGATCCTTAGCATTTAAAATGTAACACGTGCAACCAAATGAATGAAAATATGATATGTTTGGTTTCCTTCCTTTCCACAGTTCATATGGAGTCTTCTTCAAAATAGATCTTACAGAAATTCTATTTTGAATGTAACAAATGTGTTCTTCTATACTTAAAAATGTTTTGCAATATTAGCCTCATTGATCATGGTCCTGGCCATTTCTTGGAGGACCTATTTTTCCTTTCTACAACACCATTTTGTTGAGGTGTTCTAGGAGAGGAGAAATTGTGGGAGATCTTAGATTATCATCGCAAAATTTTTGAAAGCTTTCATTTTCAAATTTTCCCCATGATCACTTCTAATAGAAGATATGCAAATTCCTTTTTCATTTTGAACTGCTTTTGCGAATCACAAGAAATACCTTGAATGACTCATCTTTGTGAGCAAGGAATCTAACCCATGTCCATCTAGTGAAATCATCAACAATGACTAACCCATATTTCTTTCCGATTAAAGAAATTTGTCCTTGTTGGACCAAAAGATCAAGATGCAAAAGCTCAAGTGGTCTAGAGGTTGAAACAACATTTTTTGAATGAAAAGAAGTTTTAACTTGTTTTCCTCTTTGACATGCCTCACAGAGAGCATCAGATTGATACTTGAGATTTGGTAAACCTCTGACAAGACTGTGCTTATTTAATTTTGAGATTAATCTCAAATTGGCATGACCCAATCTCTTGTGCCAAATCCATTGTTCTTCGTCAACAGACACGAGACACTTGACATCTTGTTTTGCAAGTTCAGAGAGATCAATTTTGTAAATATTTTGTTTCCTCTTAGCAGTAAAGAAAGTAGAGTCGTCTTTCTTGCTTTTTACTAGACATCCAGTTTCTGTAAAGATGACTTCATAACCATTGTTACATAATTGACTTATGCTCAATAAGTTATGTTTAAGTCCTTCAACATATAGTACATTATCAATAGAGGGAAGAGAGCCTTTACCAATGCGACCAATTCCAACTATTTTACCTTTCTGGTTTCCTCTGAAACCAACGAATCCAGCTTCTTTAGGCCTTAGTTCTTGGAACATATGCTTTTCTCCCGTCATGTGAAGCGAGCATTCACTGTCTAAGTACCAAGATAGGTGTGTTGACTTTGTTGCTAAGCATGTCTGCAACATAGACTATTTTATCTTTAGGTACCCATATCTTTTTGGGTCCTTTCTTGTTAGTTTTTGAAGGAAGCTTATCCTTCACAGTTTTAAAAACAGTACATGCACTTTTCAAATGACCAGGTTTATTGCAGTAAGTACAGTGCAAGCATTTACTATGATTATTGGATTTATCAGATGCTGAATCATTTTTTAAAAGAGGTTCATCTGATATATAACCAAGACCATGAGTTGTCGTTTTACTTGTAACACCCTCACTTTTGTGCTAGAACCTTATAATTCCTTGTGTGTTTGATTAAGCCTTTCATGTATGTGAATGTGTTAATTATGCTATTGACTGGTTAGAAGTCCAATAAGACTGGCACGGTGCGCGTATAGGCGAGTCGGGACACAAAACTAGCAACAGATACAGTCCCAGGTGGCGCAGGGCACCCAGACTAGGACGCAGGGCGCCCAGGCCTCACCGAGAGCAGGCACAGGGCGCCCAGGGCGCCCAGACTGGAGCTCGGGGCGCCCAGGCCTCACAGAGAGCTGGCGCAGGGTGCCCACAGCTGATAAGTGACTGTGCGCTGTTTCACGTTTTAACTCGTTTTGGGCCGGTTCTGTGACCCAGTGTGACCCATTCTCGACCTGAAAGAGCAACCACGACCCCTAGACTTAACCTAGCCACTAAGCATCAGTTCTAAGACCCTAAACATGATTAGGAGCTGCTCATAGGATCAACCAAATAGAGAAAAGCTCTTCCTTCCCTTCTTCCAATTTTGTGTTGTCAAGGGCTCTAACTCAAGACTACACTACGGGACTTGACCGGGGAGCATCGTTATTGTAACTCGTACAGCCTCATTGGGAGGAATAGGAGGTGGTAAGTCTTCTAATGATAAGCTTTGTCTTTAAGATCAATGTTAGGGTTCTAAACCATGATTTTTCCATTCCTAAACCCTTGCTCTTGTGTTTTTGCTGAAGAAAGCTTCACTAGGAAAGGAAAAGCTTGGTGTTACCTCATCCCATCCTAGGAGCACGAAACTCACTTGAGGTAAGGGGTAGTTGTTCTCTTCTAGTGAGTGTATGGAACTTGCGTGAACAATAGGGGTGTCCCAAGACCCCTATGCCTCATGTGATAACAGCAGACGCACTATCACCACCATGATAGGGAGACTTTCGAACTCCCCAATTATTATTCTTGGTGGTGATATTTTTACGTAGCGGGTTGTGATAATTTTATTAGTTGATGAATTTGGTGTGATGATCGAGCTTTGTTTGTTTACATGCTTCTTTGTGCAGAAATTGTTTGCTACCAAACGATAATGTAAGGAATTTAAATAGCTAAATGGTAAGCTTTAGACCCTATGAATGTGTAGCCACTAAGTATGGATCAAAGAACTCTAGACCATGTCCAACTAAGTTCTGAGGGATGTAATAGTGAGGCATTGGATCCCCGAACGGGTATAAACCCTCTGTTTTCGAATTGGGTGACAGTGGCGAGTGCGGCGCCCAGCGCGCCAGCGCTTGATGACGATTGGTACTCTTGTTGTTTCGTCGTGTTCCCTCGGGTTCCCGCATTTAGGTTGGTATTGTAAAGCCTAGTTAGGATGTCTGAAGTTCATTTATGATGTCTAAACGATATATTAGTGTGGTAACTTGAGAGAACTAATATTCCTATCCCAAAGCTTCACTTGGATGTTGTGTGCTTAATCGAAGTTGCTAAGAACATTGAATGGTTATGTTATAGGTTGAATACACTGACTAACTTATGAAATTGTGTTCTGCTGTTGTTGTTGTTGTTGTTGCCCTATCGAAGATATTGCGATAGAGGATATTATGTTAGACACCGCATTTGGTCTGTTCATGCATCATGGTTTCGGTAATGTTGTTGTTGTTGTTAGTAGGGCGTATCGGGCAAGGTATCCCGTGACGGGCGGGGTTTCCGATCCTCTGATTAAAAAGGCGAATCGGGCAAGGTATCCTTGTGACGGGCGAGGTTCCTGACCTCATTAATGGGGCGAATCGGGCAAGGTATCCCGTGACGGGTGTGGTATCCCGGTCCTATTGTTATTGGGGCATTACGGACATGGTATTCCGAAACGGGCAAGGTATCCCGGCCTCGTTAGAAGTAGATCCACATGCATATAATTATGTTCTTAGAATCACATCATTTTACATGATAACATGCCTGGTTATTCAGTTTTTGGTGGTGTATTATAATGTTGTGATTGATGCGGTGGCATGTGATATTTGAATCTTGTGGTAATGTACTTTAATGTTGTGTTTGATGCTGTGGCATGTGGTATTTGACCGTTGTGGTGATATTTTATGCCTTAGTACTAGTGAGTAGACGTTTTCATTGGAATTATTGTATATTGCGCATTGTTCATTAATTTCCTACACTGTTTGCACTATTTGAGGTTATGATGACTAACCCCTTTTGTGGCTATGCATATCCCACCGGGTATGTGTAGATGTTGAGACTGCAGGTGTTGAGGATGTGAATGCCAATGAGTAATCTCGGTAGTTCGTTGGGATGAATAGAAGATTTGCATGTGTTTACTTATTTAGTCCTTGTATTCTTCCGATGTAATAATTAGGGAAAGGGCTCTGAATTATTGTGACATCGGGAACCTGGGTTTTAATTCCTTTTGATGTTGTTTTCCGCAAATGAGCGTGACGACTCTATTCCACGATGAATGAAGTTATGATTTGACATAAATAAAAAGTATTTTGTTTCTCCGTGTTTTAGTTTACATTATCACGTTGTTATAATGACTTGCTGGGGTAGAGGGTGTCACATTTAGTGGTATCAGAGCCCGGCTTGATTCTCAGGTCGTGGCATGTGTCTATTGTGTTTTTGCCTGTGTACTCAGTATGATTATTTTGCTAGAATAAATAGGAGTAGGAATAGTCGAACTCGTTTTATAGGCTAACTCTTTTTCTGTTTGTCTCAGAAGTGAGGAATGGCGGCGAGCAAGCCGTCTTGTGATTGAGGCCTTAGCGGGTTCTGAAGCTTTGGAGCGCAACCATAACCATCTTGATAGGCTCGCTAACCCGGAAGCATTGCTAATTTTCAGAAAAACAACCCTCCAACCTTTAAGGGGGCATTTGACCCTGATGGAGCCCAACACTGGATACATGAAATGGAGAAGATTTTTAGAGTGATGGGCTGCACTGATGAACAGAAGGTGGCTTTTGCTGCTTTCAAGCTGACCGACAAGGCTGATTATTGGTGGGAGAACACTAGTCGGAGGGTGGAGAATGCCGCAACTGCTATAACTTGGGAGGTATTCAAGGACAGATTTTTGGAAAAATATTTTCCCGCTGAGATTCGTGACCGGAAGGAGGCTGAGTTCCTAGCTTTAACACAGGGGAATATGTCTGTAGATGAGTATGCGGTGAAGTTTAAGGAATTATCCCGCTACTATCCTGCTTACCAACTAGCAACTGGCGACCGCTCGAAGTGTGTTAAGTTTAAGAACGGCTTACGACCTGAACTCAAGCTGGGCGTGGCTGTCCTGCCACTTACCGACTTTGGGAACTTTGTTCAGAAGACCAGAGACTTTGAAAAGGCCTATAATGAGAGGGTAGCTGCTTTCAGAAACATTAGGGAGAAACTAAAACCCAGTCAAGGAAGAGGGAGACAGCCTTTAGCACCTACTGCTAAAGCATTTAAAAATACTAGCCTTAGAGGGGCTAATCCTGTCGCGGGAAAATCAATTGGGGGAAGCTCTTGGCCCTACAATCAGATTAGATGTGGCAAGTGTGGCAAGGACCATTATACTCATTTATGCAAGGAAACATCTGTCATCTGCTTCAAGTGCAACAAGCCTGGTCATATCAGCCGCGACTGTGATGGACTGAAAAACGAGCCAGCAAATAGTAACAGAACTCCGAGACCTCAGGCTAATAGGATGAAGTCGACTGGCAGAGTGTTTGCTCTCACTGGCACAGAAGCAGCTGAATCAGAAGATCTCATCCAAGGTACTTGCTTTATTCGAGGAGTTCCTTTAGTGGTGTTGTATGACTCTGGTGCGACCCACTCTTTCATCTCTGCCGAGTGTGTGAAAAATTTGTAACTGCCTGTATCTCGTTTAACTTTTGATTTGTCTGTGGATATCCCTTCTCATAAACCTGTTATTACTTCTCATATGTGCAAGGAGTGCACTCTCGTGATTTGGAGTAGAAATTTCGTGGTGGACCTAGTATGTTTACCTCTTCGGGGGATAGACGTTATTTTAGGTATGGATTGGTTGACTGCTAATCATGTACTTTTGAACTGCTTCGATAAAACTGTGGTATTTGGAGTGACTGAACCTAGTGATCCACAGGTAGTTACTTCCAAGAAGATTCGATCATCTTTGAAGGAAGGTGCACAAGTATATGTGATGTTGTGTTCTATGACTATAGAGACGAAGGTAGAAGCTAAGGATGTACCCACCGTTTGTGAGTTTTCGGAAGTGTTTGCAGAAGTTAACTCCTTACCACCGGAACGAGACGTGGAATTTGCAATCGACCTTGTTCCGGGAACGGGACCGATCTCTATGGCACCTTACAGGATGTCTCCCTTGGAGTTAGAGGAGTTAAAGAAGCAGTTGGAAGACTTGTTAGAGAGAAAGTTTATTAGACCAAGTGTATCTCCATGGGGAGCGCCGGTGTTGTTGGTGAAGAAGAAGGATGGTTCGATGAGGTTGTGTGTTGACTATCGACAACTTAACAAGGTTACTATCAAGAACCGCTACCCTTTGCCGAGGATAGATGACCTTATGGACCAACTAGTCGGAGCATGTGTATTCTCTAAAATTGATTTGAGGTCTGGGTACCACCAAATTCGGGTGAAGCAGGAGGACATCCCAAAAACCGCTTTCCGAACGTGTTACAGTCACTATGAATACCAAGTTATGCCATTCGGTGTGACTAACGCACCAGCAGTGTTTATGGATTACATGAACACGATATTTCGCCCGTACTTGAATAAGTTTGTGGTGGTTTTTATAGACGACATCCTGATTTACTCCAAGACTCGAAGGGAGCATGAAGGGCACTTGAGAACTGTACTACAAGTGTTGAAGGAAAAACAATTATATGCTAAGATGTCGAAGTGTGAGTTTTGGTTGGAAGAGGTGGGATTTCTTGGCCACGTAATTTCTAAAGGCGGTATAGCTGTGGACCCAGCGAAGGTGGAAGCTGTATTGCATTGGGAAACTCCTAAATCGGCAACCGAGATAAGAAGCTTTTTGGGCTTAGCTGGTTACTACCGGAGGTTCATCGAAGGTTTTTCAAGGATAGCACTACCGATGACCCGTCTTACCAGGAAGGGACAAGTTTTCTTATGGGACGTTAAGTGTGAAGAAAGCTTTCAGGTACTAAAGAAGAAGTTGACTACGGCACCAGTGTTGGTGTTGCCTGACCCTCTTAAACCTTTTGTGGTCTACTGTGACGCTTCAAAGCAAGGACTAGGTGGTGTGCTAATGCAGCACGGTAAGGTCGTGGCGTATGCGTCTCGTCAATTAAAGGTACACGAGCACAATTATCCTACCTATGACTTGGAATTAGGTGCAGTTGTTTTTGCCTTGAAGATCTGGAGACACTATCTGTATGGGGCTCGATTTGAGGTTTTCAGCGACCATAAGAGCCTTAAGTATTTGTTTGACCAGAAGGAGTTAAATATAAGGCAACGTAGGAGGATGGAATTCCTAAAAGACTACGAATTTGAGTTGAACTACCATCCAGGCAAGGCAAATGTCGTGGCAGATGCGCTAAGTAGAAAGGCGTTGCATTGCTCGACTATGATGATTAGGGAAATGAAGTTAATAGAAGAGTTCAAAGATTTGAGTCTAGTGTGTGAAAAGACCCCCGTGAACGTGAAGCTTGGCATGTTGAAAGTGACTAATGATCTAATGGGTCAAATCCGGCAAGGGCAGAAAACCAATTTGTTCTTAGTTGAGCAGAAGATCTCGATTGCTCAAGGGAAGCCAAGTGAATTTACTGAGGGGATGGATGGAATTTTAAGGCTCCAGTATCGAATTTGTGTTCCGGACATCCCCGAGTTGAAAAAGATGATTCTGGAAGAAGGTCATAGGAGTAGCCTGAGCATCCACCCCGGGGCTACTAAGATGTATCAAGACTTAAAGAGATTATTCTGGTGGCCTAGTATGAAGAAGCAAATAGCTGAATTTGTGTACTCATGTCTGACTTGCCAAAAGGCCAAGATTGAACATCAGAAACCTTCTGGGACGTTGCAGCCGCTATTCGTCCCGGAATGGAAGTGGGACAGTATCGCTATGGATTTTGTGTCCGGACTTCCCAGGACTCCAGCTGGTTATGATGCAGTGTGGGTGGTTGTTGACCGGCTAACCAAGACGGCTCACTTTTTACCGGTGAACATGGAATTCCCTCTAGAGAAGTTAACGAAACTGTACATCAAAGAGATCGTTAGATTACATGGTGTTCCCTCTAGTATCATATCTGACCGAGATCCTAGATTCACATCTGGGTTCTGGAATAGCTTGCATGAAGCGTTGGGAACCAAACTCAGACTGAGCTCAGCCTATCACCCCCAAACGGATGGTCAATCGGAGTGGACTATTCAGTCATTAGAGGATCTGTTGCGAGCTTGTGTGTTGGAGGAATCCGGGAGTTGGGATAAGTTCTTACCCTTGGTGGAGTTCACCTATAACAATAGCTATCACTCTAGTATTGGTATGGCTCCATATGAGGCGCTTTATGGGAGGAGGTGTCGTACTCCCTTTTGCTGGTGTGAGTCCGGTGAAAGCCTAGTGTTGGGACCAGAAGTGGTGAGAGAGACAACCGAGAAAGTGAAGTTGATTCAAGAGAAGATGAGGACTGCTCAAAGCAGACAAAAGAGTTATTACGACAACCGGACCAAGAAGTTGACTTTTAAGGAAGGAGAACACGTTTTCCTACGTGTTACCCCAACCAAGGGAGTTGGTAGAGTTTTAAAGGCTAAAAAGCTTACTCCTAGGTTCATCGGACCCTACCAAATTTTGAAGCGAATTGGTGAAGTAGCTTATCGGTGTGGCGCCACCGTTGTTGAAAACCTTCACAATGTATTTCACGTGTCTCAACTCCGTAAGTACATACATGATCCCAGTCATGTGATAGCACAGGACGCGATTCAACTCAAGGACAATCTCACATTTGAGACGTCACCGGTAAGGATTGAAGACCGGAAGAGGAAGCAACTACGCGGAAGGGAGATTCCCTTGGTGAAGGTAATTTGGAGTGGAGCAAGCGATGAAAGTGCAACGTGGGAGTTGGAGAGTAAGATGCGGGAACTGTATCCGCAACTTTTCACTACAGGTCAGTAATAATTCCGACGACGAATTTTTTCTAAGGGGAGGAGGATTGTAACACCCTCACTTTTGTGCTAGAACCTTATAATTCCTTGTGTGTTCGATTAAGCCTTTCATGTATGTGAATGTGTTAATTATGCTATTGACTGGTTAGAAGTCCAATAAGACTGGCACGGTGCGCGTATAGGTGAGTCGGGACACAAAACTAGCAACAGATACAGTCCCAGGGGGCGCAGGGCGCCCAGACTAGGACGCAGGGTGCCCAGGCCTCACCGAGAGCAGGCGCAGGGCGCCCAGGGCACCCAGACTAGAGCTCGGGGCGCCCAGGCCTCACAGAGAGCTGGCGCAGGCGCCAGGATCTTGGCGCCAGTGCCCACAAATGATAAATCAGGCGCTGTTTCGCGTTTTAACTCGTTTTAGGCCGGTTCTGTGACCCAGTGTGACCCATTCTCGACCTGAAAGAGCAACCACGACCCCTAGACTTAACCTAGCCACTAAGCATCAGTTCTAAGACCCTAAACATGATTAGGAGCTGCTCATAAGATCAACCAAATAGAGAAAAGCTCTTCCTTCCCTTCTTCCAATTTTGTTTTGTCAAGGGCTCTAACTCAAGACTACACTACGGGACTTGACCGGGGAGCATCGTTATTGTAACTCGTACAGCCTCATTGGGAGGAATAGGAGGTGGTAAGTCTTCTAATGATAAGCTTTGTCTTTAAGATCGATGTTAGGGTTCTAAACCATGATTTTTCCATTCCTAAACCCTTGCTCTTGTGTTTTTGCTGAAGAAAGCTTCACTAGGAAAGGAAAAGCTTGGAGTTACCTCATCCCATCCTAGGAGCACGAAACTCACTTGAGGTAAGGGGTAGTTGTTCTCTTCTAGTGAGTGTATGGAACTTGCGTGAACAATAAGGGTGTCCCAAGACCCTTATGCCTCGCGCGGTAACGAAAAACGGGCACTATCACCACCGTCATAGGGAGACTTTCGAACTCCCCAATTATTATTCTTGACTGGTGATATTTTCTGTAACGGGTTGTGATAATTTTATTGGTTGATGAATTTGGTGTGATGATCGAGCTTTGTTTGTTTACATGCTTGCTGTGCAGAAATTGTTTGCTACCAAACGATAATGTAAGGAATTTAAATAGCTAAATGGTAAGCTTTAGACCCTATGAATGTGTAGCCACTAAGTATGGATCAAAGAACTCTAGACCATGTCCAACTAAGTTCTGAGGGATGTAATAGTGAGGCATTAGATCCCCGAACGGGTATAAACCCTCTGTTTTCGAATTGGGTGACAGTGGCAGGGCGCCCGGCTTGGCGCCAGCGCCTTGATGGCGATTGGTACTCTTGTTGTTTCGCCGTGTTCCCTCGGGTTCCCGCATTTAGGTTGATATTGTAAAGCCTAGTTAGGATGTCTGAAGTTCATTTATGATGTCTAAAGGATATATTAGTGTGATAACTTGAGAGAACTAAAATTCCTATCCCAAAGCTTCACTTAGATGTTGTGTGCTTAATCGAAGTTGCTAAGAATATTGAATGGTTATGTTATAGGTTGAATACACTGACTAACTTATGAAATTGTGTTCTGCTATTGTTGTTGTTGTTGTTGCCCTATCGAAGATATTGCAATAGAGGATATTATGTTAGACACCGCATTTGGTCTGTTCATGCATCATGGTTTCGGTAATGTTGTTGTTGTTGTTAGTAGGGCGTATCGGGCAAGGTATCCCGTGACGGGCGGGGTTTCCCGGTCCTACAGTTAAAAAGGGCGAATCGGGCAAGGTATCCCGTGACGGGCGAGGTTCCCGGTCCTACTGTTAATGGGGCGAATCGGGCAAGGTATCCCGTGACGGGCGTGGTATCCCGGTCCTATTGTTATTGGGGCATTACAGACATGGTATTCCGAAACGGGAAAGGTATCCCGGCCTCGTTAGAAGTGGATCCACATGCATATAATTATGTTCTTAGAATCACATCATTTTACATGATAACATGCCTGGTTGTTCAATTTTTGGTGGTGTATTATAATGTTGTGATTGATGCGGTGGCATGTGATATTTGAATCTTGTGGTAATGTACTTTAATGTTGTGTTTGATGCTGTGGCATGTGGTATTTGACCGTTGTGGTGATATTTTATGCCTTAGTACTAGTGAGTAGACGTTGTCATTGGAATTATTGTATATTGCGCATTGTTCATTAATTTCCTACACTGTTTGCACTATTTGAGGTTATGATGACTAACCCATTTTGTGGCTATGCATATCCCACCGGGTATGTGTAGATGTTGAGACTGCAGGTGTTGAGGATGTGAATGCCAATGAGTAATCTCGGTAGTTCGTTGGGATGAATAGAAGATTTGCATGTGTTTACTTATTTAAGTCCTTGTATTCTTCCGATGTAATAATTAGGGAAAGGGCTCTGAATTATTGTGACATCGGGAACCTGGGTTTTAATTCCTTTTGATGTTGTTTTCCGCAAATGAGCGTGACGACTCTATTCCACGATGAATGAAGTTATGATTTGACATAAATAAAAAGTATTTTGTTTCTCCGTGTTTTATTTTACATTATCACGTTGTTATAATGACTTGCTGGGGTAGAGGGTGTCACATTACTGACACCCCAAATCATTGAAGCTTGCTTGCTACGAGTTACACTTTCTGCAAGAAACTTTTGAAAAGCATATTCATAATCATTTGATTTGCATTTAGGATTGCCTGTAACTTTAGAGCTTTCAGCTTGAGAGCTCTCAGCTTTTGGTTGCTTATTAGCGATCAGACGCTAGTTATCCATCAGATGCTGATTTTCAGTTTTTAGCTTCTGATTTTCTTTGTTGAGTACAGATTTTTCTTTGTTTAAAGTTTGAAAATCTTGTGATAATTTTGAAAATTTCTTTTTCAAATTCTTATACTCAAAGAGAGAGTGGCAGAGTCCTTAAGCAGATCATCAAATGCAAGTTGAAGTTCAGAGTAGGAATCATATACTATTACCTCTTCAACTTCTTCTTCTGAATCAAGGTCAGTGTCTGCCATGAGAGCGAGATTTGCTTGTACTTCATTATCTTCCTCAGATGAGGATGAATCTAGATCTTCCCATGTAGCCATGAGGCTCTTCTTCTTTTTCTTGAAAGAACTTCTTGTGGACTTCTCCTTAAGATTAGGACATTCAGACTTCAAATGTCCAGGCTTTTTACATTCATAGCAAATGACTTGAGCCTTGTCCTTGCTCTCTTTCTTGTCCTTAGTATCTTTCTTCTGAAACTTCCTTCTGAAGTTTCTTTTCTTCCACATTCTTTGTATCTTTCTGGATATAAACGCGAGCTCATCTTCTGATGTGTCAGCATCTCCTTCTGAAGCTTCATCTTCTGATTCCTCTTCTTCAGCCTGGAGTGCTTTGGAAGAACTGACTTTATGTTGAGAGACTTTTAAAGCAATAGACTTGCCCTTTTTGACCGGTTCTTCTTCATTTAGCTCAAGTTCATGAGCTTTCAACGAACTCATAAGAACTTCAAGTCGTAAGACATTTAGATCTTTTGCTTCCTGAATAGCAGTGACCTTGGGTCTCCACTACTTAGTCAAGCTTCTTAAGATCTTTCTAATATGGTCAGGTGTAGTGTAACTTTTTCCAAGGGCCTATAACCCATGAACAAGTGTTTGAAATCTTCCAAACATAGTTTCAATGTTTTCACCATCTTCCATTTTGAATAACTCATATTGGCGAACCAACATGCTAGATTTGGTTTCTCTTACTTGGGCAGAGCCTTCGTAAGATAAAACAAGTGAGTCCCAGATTTCTTTGGCAGTATCAAATTTGCCACATTTATCATATTCTTTTTCTATCATAGCACAGATAAGAATGAATCTAGCCTTTTGATTGATTTGATATCTCTTTTACATTCATCATTCCAATCTTCTCTGGCTATCGCAACACCACGAGGATTAGTGGGAGGAATGTAACCACTTTGAACTATATCCCACAACTCAAGTTGTTGTGTCTCAAAGAAAGCTTTTATCTTATCTTTCCAGTAATCAAATTTTTCTCCATCGAATAGAGGAGGACGGTTCATATGACCACCTTCAGTAGACATGTTCACAGTATGGGATCTTTTCTCTTAACACTGTTAAGTGCTCAACCAAGAGGCCGAGCTCTGGTACCAATTGAACGTGAACACAAGAAGGGGGGTTGAATTGTGTTAAAAACTTTTCGCAAACTACGTAAAAACTTCAACACAAGTTGTTCAAAACAGTTTTGTTTATCGGATGCAGAGAATTAATCAGGACCGGATGCAGAAATTTAAACAGTTTATAAAAACTTGTTTTACTGAGCAAGGTAAAGATAAATAATGTAAAGCAGTAAAGAATGAGACTCAGAGATTTATACTAGTTCACCACCAACTGGTAGCTACGTCTAGTCCCTTCGTTCCTGAAGGATTTTCCACTATAATCAACTGATTACAATTTCCTCAAGAGTATTCTTACATCACAAACTTGACAATACTCTCAACTTCTCAAAACGACTCAAGATACTGAGCCTTTGAGGAGCAGAGCCTTAACTAGGCCAAATACAGTTTACAAAGAGATTATGATTTTGATAACAATCAAAATAACTCTCACAGAGAGGATGAAAAGATTAAGCTCAAGCAGAATATCTTTCTAAAAGAAAGTATAAGACGCCGAAGTTGATTCAATGTAGACCGAAACTTGGCACGAAGCTTGATTGCACACTTGAGTAATATTGCTTTCACAATGAAGTTTCTTCACGTTTCTCTAGCTCTTCTTCAATGAATACCTTGGGGTATTTATAGAGTCTTCAAAGGGTATTACCGCTGCGGTAAAAATATCTCCTTGCTATTGAGTGAGGTAATTTGAAATGTAGTCCTTTTCATCCTTTCCAGAGAATATCGTAAAAGTACACATTACCGTTTAAATACTATCCGCAATTTGCAATTGCCTTGTATGCGATTTTTGTCTTATGCTAAAGGTGTCACCTTTGCTTCCTCGTGACATCAAAATGAGCGCACAAAATCAAATTCGAATACTGGATTCGAGCAACCGAGGTCGAGAGCAAAAAGCGTGATCACCACATGCTTCATTAAAGAGATCAGGCCTTCGCTCGTAACATAGGGCCGGGCCTTCGTAGCAATTGAGTGTTCCGCGTGCCAAGAAGTCACACTCTTTGGGCGCTTCTTTGTTAACAAGACGCTGAAGTGGGTTCGGATGCTGACACTAGTGGATTGTATTCAATTCTTTTGTATATTTCTTCTTCTTTCTTGAGTGATTTGTACATATATAAATGAAGCTTTTGATACCTGTACACTCAAAGATATGTCAGAAGATAAATTGTTCTCTTGAGAAATATTTTGTTATCATCAAAATCAATGAGGGTCTAAACTTCTCAATCGTTTAGGTTCCAACATATAGGATATTAGTTTTGTTGCTAAACCCTAAGTGATTGTTGGTTAGGATCGTGTGTACGTGTTCGAGGTCGTATTCGTAGTAGAGATCATGTTTGTGACATTGACGATACCGATAAAAAAGCTTGTATGCAAAAGCGCCTAAGGTCAGAGCATCTTCCAATTTGTTGCTTTATGTGTGTTTGTGTTTGTGTGGAAGGTTGTGTTGGAGTTGATGTTTTTGAGAAATTTGTTTTGGTAATGTTGATGTTGAGATGGTGTTGTGATTGAGATTCATATGTGGTTATGTTCTGATTTAGTTGAATAATTGTTGTTGTTGCTATGTTTTGATTATTGAATATATTGTGGATGTATGTTCAATAACAGGAGGGTGATAAGAGATTTCGAGAAAAAGGGTGTGGTGAGCTACATAGTTGAGATTGTCAAATTTTGGAATCAAACCTAAAGGGATTTTTATGTAAAATTAATGAGACACTTAAATGTGGATTTTTCTAAAAACCCTAACTAGTAATGGATTAACCACTCTTCTTTAAAAAGAATAAAGTGAGCGTTAGAATAATTAAAATAATTATTTTCGAACTACTAGTGGAGTTTCTCAATACCAACCTTTTTGTAACAAATAGGAAATTTCAAAGAAAGAGAACTTGGGGATATGAAGTGAGGTAGCGAGAAGGTAAGGCGGGGCTCTAGACTAAGTGAGTCTAGAGCAGGAGTTGAATATCTCGGATACTTTGTGTGAGTGATCATGTGATAGTGACTAACTGTGGTGATGTATTTCATGCATACGTGATCCCTGCAAGGAGTTTGAGGAGATGCCGACCTGAAGTAATCCTATAGGACCAGGTATGCCCATTGATATGAGTAATTGTACTCCGACCTGAAGCAATCCTGTGGAACCTGGTCATACTTAAATCATGACCTAAAGTAATCCTGTGGGACCAGTGTCAAGACCTGAAGCAATCCTACTGGACCAAGTATGCCCATTGGTATGGGTAAGTGTGGCGATATTCTGGAATCATCTGCATTGGCATGTAGACTAACCAATAGGGTTATGTGTTACATCCTTATTGTGCTAATTGATTGATGTGTTGATATGTCGTGATTGATTATGATTTGTGGTTAGATTATCATCTGCATATATATATATTGTTGTTATTATATATGTTTATTTTCGGAAGATGACCCTTTCTATATATGAGCATTCTCATGGATGTCACCCCAGATGATAGTGCAAGCGGGGGAATATTACTCTTTCGAGGTCGGTGAGCGGTGCGGTGGAGGGCTCCATTTGATTGCTTGTTGTGAAGTCATGATTAACTAGACTTGTTATAGGACACAGTAAGCATTGTAGGGCTGACCAGCTATAGGTGTCCTTACTGTATTTTTTCCGAGTTGTATTAAGTATCTTGTGTTTTTCAAAACATGGATCGGCTTTGTACGAATGTTTATTTAAATTTATTTATATGGTTATTATGATTTTGATTATTGTGTCTTTATTTGTACATCACATTTCGAAAGTGCTGCAATACTCTGATTGTTATTTTGAAAGGAGTTTGAAAAGAAAAAACAAATATAGACCCACATCTTCAAAAACCATGCAAGCAGAGTATTGTCGCCAAAAGTATTTCAATATTTAAGAATCATTTTAGATCAGTAGCACTCCGAAAACCAGGTTGTTACAAGATCTACCATCGACCATCTTATAATTATTAAAATGAGTAAAAAGAAACTTCTTATTTGTTGCATCTTCAGTCATGTATCTTGCTTTAAGTTTGTCCCAAAGTTCTTTTGCAGAATTTTCGCTATGATAAACATCGAAGAAGGAGTCAGATATGCCATTGAGGATGTATCTCATGCAAATGTAGTCATCATTGTCCCACTTATGTCTCGTGAGTTTCAGTAATTGTCTCGTTATCTTTATCCATTGGTCTTAAAGTGTTCAAAACATATACCACCTTCAAAGTAGTGAGTAGGAAGTGCATCTTTTTCTGCCAACGGATGAAACTGCCACCATCGAATTTCTTCAACTTCACTGTCATCTCTTTTAGTGTTGCCGCCATTGTTCACAAATGAAAATCGAACCTAAAGGTTGTTAGAACCTTGAATTGTTGGAGGTGCTATGGGAAATGTTGCAGCACTTGAAGGATGAACAAGATGATGATTAGTTGCACAAATGATCTAAAATGTGCGTATTATACTAAGCTTTAGGTTCGATTCACCCCCACCAATCTTAAATATTGGATGCAATAAGGTTCTTGGCGAATCCCCTTCAGGATACTTTGGATTCCTTAGAGTGCTTTGCACACACACTTCAAACCTATCAAGCAATGATATGTTACAGAAAAATGTTTTCTCACTAACTCTTGTGCACTAGAGAAGGAAATGAATGTTTAGTTAATGATAATGGAGGGATAACACAATAAATTTCGCGCTTAGAGCACCACCAAGCCACCTTTGATTGAACATGTCTTTTCAACAATCATTGCAATTTTCCATTGCCATGATCCACATGAAAAGATGTAATGATTCATGTTTAGACACCTCAAATCATGAAAGAATACATCCTTATGATTTGAATATCAAATTAATGAAAAGACATGACTTTTGGAACTAAAGTTGCCCAACACAACAACCTAAAAACCAGAAAAATGCGCAGCAGGCGCAGGGCTAGGCGCAGGCGCTCAGGACACACAGAAGCAGGGTGCAGGCCCTGCTGGGCGTTAAGCGCCCTCTAGGTGCAGTCCCATATTTTCGTTTTTTGTTTTTCCACTTTTGTTTGCATCTTGCGATCATCCTTAGGCTTGCATAAACATATGTAGTGACTTTAATATGTAATTAAATGGTTCTCAAAACATTATCAATTGTGGAAATGTTCTCACAACTAGGTCACTCTGGCTTTTCTTGCAACAATGGGGATGGTGATATGCTGTAGGCCGAGCTGATCTATGGCATTTATTATGGGTTGTGTATGGCAGTGGAGCTTGGCTACAGGGGCTTCCAGTGCGAGTCGGACTCTTTGGATACCATTTAGTTTATCTACAACAGACACTCATGTGTTCCATGCATATGGAGGCTTATTACTCCAAATTGTGGCAATACTTGACAAGGATACCCGTATTTCTCTCAAGCATGTGTGTCAGGAGGCCAACTATTGTACAGATTTTTTGGCGAAGGGGTGTGCGTGCTTTGGTGAATTGTAGGATTTGGAACACCCCTAATGGCATAGGGTCCTTGCTGTTAAGGGATGCTTTAAGCATCTAGTTTTCTTTCCCTTTGTTTATGTTTCTTTCTTTGTACTACGCAAAAAACAAAATTCCAATAATTGTACGAAATTTATTTCGTATTAATTTGCCCATACACTAGTGCAAAAACTACCTTTAATCGCGGTTTTTTTGGACTTTTAACGCCGGTTTTCAATCCGGCGTCAATGCTTCCGACGTTGTAAGTGTAAACATGTAACGCCGGTTTTTAAACCGCGGTTATAAGTAAGTTTTAATCGCGGTTTTTAACAAAAACGGCGTTAAATCCTGACGTAAAAGGACCAAAAAAATTGAAAAAACGAAAAAAATACTTATAACCGCGGTTTTTTAGTGAAAACCGACGCCGTAGGTCACTTTTGACCGCGGTTTTATAACAAAACTGGCACCATTGTCACTTTGAAAATTTGAAAAAACGAAAAAACAGTTTTAACCGCGGTTTTGCGGAAAACCGGCGCCGTAGGTCCTTTTAACCGCGGTTTTTAACAAAACCGGCGCCAGATGTCACTTTGAAAATATGAAATAAAAAGTTATAACCGCGGTTTTTAGTGAAAACCGACGCCGTAGGTCACTTTTGACCGCGGTTTTTAACAAAACCGGCGCCAGATGTCACTTTGAAAATTTGAAAAAGCGAAAAACAGTTTAACCGCGGGTTTTCGTAAAACCTACGCCAGAGGTCGCTTTTAACCGCGTTTTTAGGAAAACCTACAGAGGTATAATTTTTTTTTTTTATACATTTTTTTAAATTTCCCGGTACCAGGATATAAACAATATCCACACAGAATTCACAAACATAACTGGTCAAAAGATTTATCCACACAGGATATATACAATATTCACAAACAGAATTCACAAAACATAACTTCCAAAACAAATAAAGGCATTGATCCACAAAGGCATAACACATGATACATTTATCCACAAAGGCATTGAAGGATGTAAACTATGAAGAGCAATTAAAGGCAAAACAATTATCTAACATAAGCAATAGTACAAAAACAATTCATTCAAATTTTATCGCACCATGTCATTTTTTTTGTATTGCTTTTCTTGTTCGGCGTCTTGGTGGTTCTGGGTTTAGATTTTGCTCCTCAATCTTAGTCACAAAAAAGCGTGCCCAAGTTTTTCGAATCTCAACAATTTCTTCAGGACTGTATGGGTTACAACCATCGAATAACTACAAGTTCAATTCAAAAAAGATCTAATTAACTAACTTCAAATATTGTAAAGTATAAAAAAGATCAATTAACAAGTTAAGAAATGTTTTATTACCAAATCCCATCCAGATGTAATCCTCATTGTGACAATGGACAACATGGTCTTCATGACATAGTAGCCACACGCCCATGAGTTGTCTTAGTGAGGCCCCTACAAATGACAATATAAATTACTACAAATTATGTATACACATAACTAATACGCCTTTTAATACGTAAATATCATATAAAGACAACCTACTTACCATGAGTATGTTCCAATTAGGCTTCTTTTCTTGTCCCAGACCTTTTTTACTATTATAATCCACCATAGCTCTGATAAAATAATATAAGTTATATATATAAGATAAATACATATATGACATCACAAGTATGACAACTAAATTAAAAGTTTACCCCTCAAGTACACGCTTAATCTGTAGGCTTGGCCTTTGATGAAGTGAGCATATCCAGACAATGAGATTATGTTTAGGACAAATGACAATCAACTGCCAATGATTGCTAGGTAACAACAATAAATGTATATTAGAAACACATAAAGAAAAACGTATGCTATGAATAAAAGTGTACTCACTTGTGCACGTGCGGTCCTAAGAAAACATCTTTGTCCTGCTGAATTAGCTTATCCAGTATGTAAGCTTGAACAGAGTCATTAGGCTGTTTTGGGTTGGGCTTGACAACCATCAACGTTGGATCCAAGAATCCATATACATCACTGATGTTGTTCTGAATACATATACGATGCAGATACCTAGGAGTTGAAACAAAATAATGTTAATTATATATAATTGATACAAAGGAGTTAAAAATATACAAATATGTTAATTAATACTTACGAGGACCATAATTGCAAGTGTTGATTGGCAAGCCAGAAGTCATCACCGAGCGACAGGTCCGTTAAGTCCTTCGCGAAAATGTAAAAAATTGGAAGATCATCATGCTCTAAGGTAATCCCAACTTGTCCATTGGGAAGATCAAAAGCCATGTGACCAATGCGTCTTAAAATGTCATCGTTAGGATCCTCCTCATTTTCTGGCGAACAACTATCCTTGGTGCTGACATGCGCAGTGGCTTTAGGAGAAGGCACTATATTCTGAGTTAGTTGGGCTTCCACATCTGACTTGAACTGGGATTTGTAAGCTTCAAACTTAGCTTCAAACATTTGACTAAGGTCCTGCATGATCTGATGTCTCATGGCATCCACGTCCACTTGCTTTGACTGACTGCGTGAAATTCCTCCGAAGTATTTCTTAAAGCCCACACCTCGACCAGCAGTGCGGACACGACCATAATGCTCGGGTGTTCCAAGGGCAGTAGTCAAGATATCTTGACGTCCAGTTGGAATAAAAGTACCCTGAGATTCATCTTCAACCAATGACTCCTACAACCAAATTCAATCACAGAAGTCGTTGATCAGTCGACCTAAATTGGTTACAAATCACATAATATTAAATAAGGCAGATACACTTACAATTTTAGAAGCAACTGAGGCCACAGCATCAGATGTATAAGATCCTGATGGTTTTGTTCGAGCCATAGCCCATAGCTCATACCGGTTTGGTTTTGGAGGGGATTCCAAGGCTTCATCTGTAGGGAAATGGCGCAATAACAGAGTTTAAAAACGCAGCGAAAATTTAAACTTTCCCTTCCATGGATCCTTGCGAATGGTCATGACTCAGGGTTATATGAATTACCTCTTGTAGCGCAGATCGTTTGCAGACGAAAATTGGAATCGAGCACGAAGCGCCGCCGTAAAACAACGCCTCTACGTAGTCCACACGAACAACCTTCGAATGGGAGCGGTCTCCGTCACGCTAGCGCGTCGAACCGATCACGATGCAAGTCACGATCTTTGGAACGGCTAGGGTTTTTCGGTGTTCTGACTTCAGTCTTAACGAGTCTATTTATAGACTTCACTTAAGACTGACCTAGCGCACCGTAGCTTACCGTGTGCTCTCAGCACACCGTAACTTATCGTGTTCTGCGTCTTTCTTGACTCGCTATTTGGTGCATCGTAAGAATGCACCAGAATAAAATGAGTCTCACTCATTTATTTAATCTCCCATTAGCCTGTTCTCATGTGTGTGACCCTAGGTTCCATGCGTTGGCAATAATATTAAATCACTATTTAATATTATAAGCGATGGCGGTGTCTAGCAATACATCATCTACCCAAGTAACTTGAGAATGTCGGTGTTGTGGCGTAACCTTTCCGTGATAATGATCATGTGTATAATTACCCTTTTGCCCTTATATCTATATTGAACACAAGGCATAGTATGTGTCACCCTTGTATAGTTCAATATTTTATTCCTTGGTGCCCGGGTAGACTTAGTAACAACAAAGAAGATCAATATCTCATATTGACTTATTTCAAGCATGGCCATGCATTTTACACCATACTCATCAAGGGGCCCACAGATATTACTCTGTTATGTAGGAGGGGCAAATCCCATCTAGGTCACTCATGTCTCTTTGCATGACTCGTTGAGTGCCCAGTTGGACCGACTTTATAATTGTCCTGCATATAATGTTTGACGGCAATAAAACACTCAACTCCTCATGTAGGGACCATAGTGGTTTCAGTCCGAGGGTGGCATACACCACTATCACTATGAGAATAACTCATGACACTTACATAACACACTATGTAGTATTCTCATGGCGTCAATCCAAAGACACAATTACCCTAACGTGTACCTATGTGGTGACTTGATATCTCATATCTATAACCTGTGAGATGAGGTTATCACCCACCCACATAATAGTCTTGATGCATTATTATTGTCCTTAATAATAATAATACTACTAGATATTTAGAGTAAGTTCTTTAGTATCTCACAACCAGTCGTCTACTCGATGTTCTATTGAAAATGAACTTTTACTCAAGGACTTTATTACGTTGAAACAAACATAATAATTGAAAATGCCTCATATAATAAATAAACTACATGATACAAAATATAAGTCCAAAGGAAAAACATTGGCCTCTGGGCTTACACCAACAATCTCCCACTAGCACTAGAGCCAATTAGGCATGTACCTAATACCCATAGATCTAGTATGACCATCATGCTTTGGGTAAGAGGCTTTGTAAGTGGGTCAAGAACATTGTCAAGTGTTGGTACCCTGCATATTTTGACATCTCCTCTATCGATAATCTCTCGAATGAGATGGAAGCGCCTAAGTATGTGTTTGGATCGTTGGTGAGATCTGGGTTCCTTAGCTTGTGCAATGGCACCATTGTTATCACAAAAGAGATCAATGGGGTTCACAATGCTAGAAAGCGTACCAAGTTCAAGAATGAACTTCTTGATCCAAACAGCCTCCTTTCTTTGCATTAGAAGCGACAATATATATACTCGGCCTCTGTAGTAGAATCAGCGACTGTTTCCTAATTTGAACTCTTCCAGCTCACAGCGCCACCATTTAGGCAAAACACATAACCAGATTGCAATTTAGAATCATCTTTATCTGTCTGGAAGCTAGCATCGGTGGAACCTATTACAATGAGCTCTTCCCGACCTCCATATACCAAGAAAGAATCCTTAGTTCTTCTCAAGTACTTAAGGATATTCTTGACAGCAACCCAATGACCATCACCGGGATCAGACTGGTACCTGCTCGTTGTGCTCAAGGCATACGAGACATCTGGTCGAGTACATAACATGGCATACATGATAGGTCCAATTGCAGATGCATATGGAATCTTATTCATGCGATCCTCTCTTCCCTGAGTTGAAGGGATTGTGCCTTTGATAGGCATACGCCATGTGTCATGGGCAAGAACCCTTTCTTGGAATCATGCATATTAAAGCGTCTCAACACTTTATCTATGTATGTACTCTGACTTAGGCCAAGCAATCTTTGCGATCTATCTCTATAGATCCTGATTCCTAATATGTAGGTAGCTTCACCCAAATCTTTCATAGAAAAGCAATTCCCTAACCAAGTCTTAACTTGTTGCAAAGTAGGGACGTCGTTTCCGATGAGTAATATGTCATCTACATATAACAACAGGAATACAACTATGCTCCCACTAACCTTCTTGTAAACACAAGGTTCTTCTTCATTTTTAATGAATCCAAACTGTCTCACAGTTTCATCAAAACGAAGATTCCAACTTTTGGAAGCTTGCTTTAATCCATAAATTGATCGCTGCAACTTGCATACTTTCTTGGCATCATCTGAAGTGTCAAAGCCCTCAGGTTGTGTCATGTACACGTCCTCAAGGAGATTTCCATTAAGGAAAGCAGTCTTGACATCCATTTGCCATATTTCATAGTCATGGTATGCAGCGATGGCAAGTAAAATCCGAACAGATTTAAGCATCGCGAATGGTGGCGAGAAGGTTTCATCATAGTCTACACCATGAATTTGCTTGAAACCCTTAGCAACTGGCCAGGCCTTATAGGTATGAACCTTACCATCCATGTCATTCTTCTTCTTGAAGACCCACTTGCACCCTATGGGAGTAACCCTTCAGGTGGCTCTACCAAGGTCCATACCTGGTTGGTGTACATGGAATCCATTTCGCATTTCATGGCCTCAAGCCACGTCTCGCATTCAGGGCGATGTGGCCTCCTGGTAAGTCACAGGCTCATCTTGATCCATGAGAAATACATCACCTTGTTGAGTCATGAGAAATCCATATCTCTCGGGTTGGTGACGTATCCTGCTAGACCTACGCTGGTCTTGTGTTACTTGAGCGAGTTGTTCGCACAACATCTTGTGCGCTCTTGTTCCTCCATAGATGTGTCACTACTCTGTGATACTTGAATTTCTTCAAGTTCTACTTTCCTCCCACTAATTCCTTTGGAAACGAATTCCCTTTCTAGGAATACACCAGTTCGAGCGACAAACACTTTGCCCTCAGAAGGATTGTAAAAGTAGTATCCCTTGGTTTCTTTAGGATACCCCACAAAGAAGCATTTATCAGATTTGGGCTCAAGCTTAGTGGAAATTTGTCTTTTCACATACACTTCACAGCCCCAAATCTTCATGAAAGACATACTGGGTTTCTTGCCACCCATATCTCATATGGTGTCTTTTCCACAGTTTTGGATGGACCCCGGTTAAGTGTGAAAGCTGCAGTTAATAGAGCATGTCCCCAGAAGGAATTTGGAAGATCCGCATGACTCATCATAGACCGGACCATGTCCAACAAGGTTCGGTTTCTCCTTTCAGAAACACCATTCCATTGCGGTGTTCTAGGAGGGGTAAGTTGGGATAGGATCCCACACTCTTTCAGATGATCATCAAATTCAAGGCTCAAATATTCACCACCTCGATCTGATCGAAGGATCTTAATATTCTTACCTAGTTGGTTTTGTACTTCATTCTTGAATTCTTTGAACTTTTCAAAAGATTCCGATTTGTGTTTCATGAGATACACAAATCCATACCTACTATAATCATCACGAAATGTAATGAAATCTTGAAAACCCCTCTGGCTAATGTGTTTAGTGGTCCACATACATCAGTATGTATGAGGCCCAAAAGATCACTAGCCCTTTCACCTTTTCCTGTGAATGGGGTTTTTGTCATCTTTCCTAATAAACAAGACTCACATGTCTCAAATGATTCATAATCAAAAGAGTCCAAGAATCCATCTTTATGAAGTTTGGAAATGCGCTTCTCATTTATATGGCCTAAGCGACAATGCCAAAGATAAGTCGGATTCAACTCATTTGGTTTTATCCTTTTGGTATCGATGTTATAAATGGGCATTTCGAGATCAAGGACATAAAGTCCATTACTCATTTGTGCGCTAGCATAGAAAACATCATTTAAATAAATAGAGCAACATTTGTCCTTTATTATAAATGAAAAACCAGACTTGTCCAAACAAGAAACGGAAATAATATTCCTGCTAATTGCAGGCACAAAATAACAGTTCTCTAACTGAAAAATAAGCCCACTAGGCAAAGTTAATACATAAGTTCCGACAGCTAAAGCAGCAACTTTTGCTCCATTGCCAACTCGTAGATCAACTTCGCCCTTTGCCAACGGTCTACTCCTTTTGAGCTCCTGCACATTAGTACAAATGTGAGACCCACATCCAGTATCTAATACCCATGATGCAGAAGTAGATAAATTGACTTCTATAACAAAAATACCTGAGGTGGAAGTCTCACTTCCCTTCTTCTTTTCTTCCAGGTACTTTGGGCAGTTCCTCTTCCAATGTCCAGTCACACCGCAGTGGAAGCAATTGCCTTCTTTAGCCACACCGCCCTTAGGCTTCAAAGCATAAGTCGCAGGTTTGGGCTTGTTAATTCCCTTGCCCTTGCCCTTATACTTGTTCATGGGCTTCTTGAACTGCTTCTTGCCCTTTCCACCATTGACCATCAAAATGGCCTTCCCTTTCCCTTTGTTGATGTTATGTTCAGCAGTTCTCAACATGCTTAACAGCTCTGGCAGAGTTTTGTCCATGTCATTCATAGTGAAATTCATGACAAACTGATTGAAACTCTCCGGCAACGATTGCAGGATCAGATCAATCGCAAGCTCACGCCTGAGGAAAAAACCCAATCGATCGAGGTTCTCAATATACCCAATCATTTTGAGTACATAAGGACCTACTGGGCATCCTTACGCGGTTGCTTTGGAAAAGGGCTTTGGAAACTTCATACCGCTCATGCCTTGCTTGCTCTTGATAGAGCATCTTGAGGTGTTCGATCATATCGAGCGCTTCCATGAGCTCATGTTGCTTCAAGCTCGAGTTCATGGTGGCTAGCATGAGGCGTGCAACTTCTAGGGCATCATCTTGATGCTTCTTATAAGCATCTTTTTCACTCTAGGGCATTAGCGGCAGTGGCTCTTGGGGTATTGGCTCTTCAAGAACATACAGCTTTTTCTCTTGCTTGAGGACAATCCTCAAGTTTGGTGCCGATCCGTAAAGTTTGTTCGGATAACTTTTCCTTCTCAAGGATTGATCGCGATGAGTTATTGTGAGTGTTTGATGCCATGGTAATCTACATTAAGAAAATATATATGAGTATCATGCAATAAACATATTTATTTACGTCCTTAATTCACTACGCCTCCCACTATTTTACTCAAACCAATGACCCTCATCATTGATTCGAAAAATCCCGTTGGAAGATTTTCTAGTGGGCCGAGATCCATATTTCACTTTATTTTAAGTCAGCTTTGGCTGATCACTTAAAATTCAGTTATTTAGGTAGGAACTCCTTCCAATTGTATCTTATACAATTCTCGGATAGTTGGGTGAATAACTATTTATTCTAATCCATCATATGGATGGTTCCCAACTCACTTGCCTCTAAACCTTTCAATCCTATTATACTCTGGTTTAGTTAAGTTGACCCAAAGATAGCAGTTGGATATTACATTTATCCCATCGCATCTTACTAGTATGGAAAATGCACTCGCTTTGGCGAACCCACATTTTCGATATTAGCCTTGATGAGTGCCCGACTTTGGAAGGCATTTAAACTTAATATTTCTTTTGAGGGATTTTTATTAAAGTTGATCTCACCATTTGTTAAACTATTTAACCTATAATATTTATACATGCATCTCATACAAAATTTGTTAAACTATTTAACCTACTATATTTATACATGCATCTCATACATATATAGTAAATAAATGTGATGTGGTTATGGCCCTAACGCATTGATTCTCACAAGCCAATGAGAGAATCTAAGCTAAACCTAGGAACGATCATACTTCTCCAAGTGTGACCTTCAATGTAGCCCTCTTATGATTTTGTCTTCTTGTCTCCTTCATTACATTAATGAGAGTACTCGCTTTACATACGAGGGAGTGAGATGAGAAGAGAATTTACATTCGTAATTAAAGAGAGGCACGACACGCAGTCGTATTTTTAATCCAAACAAAAGGCACGGCACGCAGGCCGTATTTTAAAATTCCAAAAAAAATAAAAGGGACTAAGGCCATAACCACTCACCATGCATCACAAAAACATTAATGACAATCAATAATAATAATACACATTTATTACTTATTAATCTTGTCATTAATAGTGATTAAAAGCAATTAATTAAAAATTAAAACTTTCAAAAACTCGCTTCGCAGATTCAGCACGGAAGATCAAAAGCCATGTGACCAATGCGTCTTAAAATGTCATCGTTAGGATCCTCCTCATTTTCTGGCGAACAACTATCCTTGGTGCTGACATGCGCAGTGGCTTTAGGAGAAGGCACTATATTCTGAGTTAGTTGGGCTTCCACATCTGACTTGAACTGGGATTTGTAAGCTTCAAACTTAGCTTCAAACATTTGACTAAGGTCCTGCATGATCTGATGTCTCATGGCATCCACGTCCACTTGCTTTGGTATTGCGTGAAATTCCTCCTCAGTATTTCTTAAAGCCCACACCTCGACCAGCGGTGCGGACACGACCATAATGCTCGGGTGTTCCAAGGCGTAGTCAAGATATCTTGGCGTCGATTGGAATAAAAGTACCGAGATTCATCTTCAACCAATGACTCCTACAACCAAATTCAATCACGAAGTCGTTGATCGGATCGACCTAAATTGGTTACAAATCACATAATATTAAATAAAGGCAGATACACTTACAATTTTAGAAGCAACTGAGGCCACAGCATCAGATGTATAAGATCCTGATGGTTTTGTTCGAGCCATAGCCCATAGCTCATACCGGTTTGGTTTTGGAGGGGATTCCAAGGCTTCATCTGTAGGGAAATGGCGCAATAACAGAGTTTAAAAACGCAGCGGAAATTTAAACTTTCCCTTCCATGGATCCTTGCGAATGGTCATGACTCAGGGTTATATGAATTACCTCTTGTAGCGCGGTCGTTTGCGACGAAAATTGGAATCGAGCACGAGCGTCCGCACAAAACAACGCCTCGTAGTCCACACGAACGACCGAATGGGAGCGGTCTCCGCACGGTGCTAGCCGACGTGCGGAACCACGATGCAAGTCACGATCTTTGGGAACGGCTAGGGTTTTTCCGTGTTAGGACTTCGATCTTAACGAGTCTATTTATAGACTTCACTTAAGATCGACCTAGCGCCGTAACTACCGTGTGCTCTCGACACCGTAACTTATCGTGTTCTGCGTCTTTCTTGACTCGCTACTGGTGCATCGTAAGAATGCACCACCGAATAAAATGAGTCTCACTCATTTATTTAATCTCCCATTAGCCTGTTCTCATGTGTGTGACCAGAGTTCCCGTAACGTTGGCAATAATATTAAATCACTATTTAATATTATAAACAAAGTGAGCGGTGTCTAGCAATACATCACGCTACCCAAGTAACGAGAATGTCGGTGTTGTGGCGTAACCTTTCGTGATAATGATCATGTGTATAATTACCCTTTTGCCCTTATATCTATATTGAACACAAGGCATAGTATGTGTCACCCTTGTATAGTTCAATATTATATTCCTTGATGCCCGAGTAGACTTAGTAACAACAAATAAGATCAATATCTCATATTGACTTATTTCAGCATGGCCATGCATTTTACAGTCATACTCTATCAAGGGGCCCACAGATATTACTCCTGTTATGTAGGAGGGGCAAATCCCATCTAGGTCACTCATGTCTCTTTGCATGACCCGTTGAGTGCCCAGTTGACCGACTTTATAATTGTCCTGTTACAGACAATGTTTGACGACAATAAAACACTCAACTCCTCATGTAGGGACCATAGTGGTTTCAGGTCTGAGGGTGGCATACACCACTATCACTATGAGAATAACTCATGACACTTACATAACACACTATGTAGTATTCTCATGGCGGGTCAATCCAGTACACAATTACCCTAACGTGTACCTATGTGGTGACTTGATATCTCATATCTATAACCTGTGAGATGAGGTTATCAGTCCACCCACATAATAGTCTTGATGCATTATTATTGTCCTTAATAATAATAATACTCGACTACAGATATTTAGAGTAAGTTCTTTAGTATCTCACAACCGAGTCGTCTACTCGATGTTCTATTGAAAATGAACTTTTACTCAAGGACTTTATTACGTTGAAACAAACATAATAACTGAAAATGCCTCATATAATAAATAAACTACATGATACAAAATATAAGTCCAAAGGAAAAACATTGGCCTCTAGGGCTTACACCAACATCATCTCCAGCCTCTTCCTGCAAGGCTTTCTTTCTGTGTGCTATTATATTCTTCTCAAGTCTATCATAACCCCCACGAGACAATAGGTGGGGGTAGATATTCTTTGCAGCATTTGTCTTTCCCTTTTCTCTTTTTTTCTGTTACAAATAACGTAACACACCACAAAATAAAATAAGTAAAAAATTATATTAGCCAAGTTAAAAAACATAATTCAAACTAACCAGAAACGCTTCTTCCGTGCGGCTCCTAACAAACTCATTTTATATGTCCTCTGAAAGGAAATTATACTTCTGACAAGGATTTGTGCAACCATTTTTGTCTCCTTTCGCAAATATAAATGTCTTGGAGAGTTTAGACTTAAAGTCCTTCCAACGCTCACCCGCATAGGACAACCATCGGTCCCTAAACTTTTTATCAAGGGGAACATCAAATTTATCCTACAATACATAACAAAATGGTGGTGTTAGTAAATACATACACACAAGGATCAATAAAGCTAAATACAAATCTGTATACAAATAGAGATAAAGGTCAATACCATGACATCTTCCCATATCATATCTTTGGTTTTTTCAGGGACATCTCTCCATTTAGGTATCAGAATGGAGGTCTTGCTTCGTACAATGTACGACAAATAAGTGCAGAAGTTAGCTGCATTATCACCATAAGGTCGCCAAAGATCTGGATCAAATTCAATAGAAAACTTCTGACCAGGAAGAAGTCTATTTTTCAATTGTGATGTAGTGGTAACACCTCTAGTCCTTTTTTGGGGGACTCTGATGTGGATGGATCAGCCATATATGATGCCTGTTTAAACAAACAAACAAACAAATGTGAGAAACAATGTGAGATAATCTAACAAACATGTATCAATATATATAATTATAACGGATAATCTAATGTATATTAATTGTGGATAATCTAACAAACATGTAGTCACCTATAAAATTCTTTGGCAGTTAAGTTTGAATGTCCTCCAATATCCCTTCTTGATGATCATCACGAGTGGCATATACATCGTCTACTTCATTTTCATCATCGAAGATGGGTCTTTGTGTTGAGAAAGAAGGGGTGTCATTGATATCTAGTGTTGAATCTTGATTTTCATCACTCTCATGCATACTTCTTCTTTGGAGAACCACAGATCACCTTTTGTTAGAAGGATCCTTGACATAAAACACTTGTTTTGCATGAATTGCCATGATGAAAGGCTCATCCTTATAACCTACCTTATCAAGATCCACCATTGTAAAACCTAATTCATCGGTTTGTACACCACCGCTATCAAGTTAACCCACTTACATTTAAAAACAGGCACTTTGAATTTATTATAATCGATCTCCCAAATCTCTTCAATGACCCCAAAGTAGGCTATGGATGCCAGAACGGGTTTTTTATCCTTTGAAATAGAGAAATGCATAGAAGAAGCCATAACCATAACCCCACTGTTTTGTACGGTGCTCTTGTCATCCTGTGACTTTGTATAAAAAGAAAATTTGTTGATATCGTATCCTCTCCACGTCAAGACATTAAATTTAGGATCATGTGCTAGCCATGTTAATGTCTCAGAAGCAGTATCATCACTCAAAACCTGTTCTTTAAACCAAGGTATGAATGTCTTGTTATGCTCCTTCAACACCCAATTTTCATTCATTCGAGGATTTTTGGCCTTGACATGATTTTTGTGAGCAGACAAGTAAGGTTCAACTTCATCAATATTATTCAATATATACGAATGTGCTTGCAACACTTCCGCTCGACCCATGCTCTTAGTTTTTAGACCTAGTGTGCCCTTACCTTCACATCTTCCCTCATGCCGAGACTTGGGAAGCCCTACAGGTGCCGCTTCTGACAAATAATCTGAACAAAACTCAATGGCTTCTTCTGTTACGTACCTTTCAACAATAGATGCTTCGGGACGATATAGATTCTTCACATACCCTTTCAATATTTTCATGTATCGCTCAATAGGGTACATCCACCTTAAATAAACCGGGCCACATACTCTAATCTCTCTGACTACATGAACAATTAAATGAACCATGATGTCAAAAAATGACGGAGGAAAGAACATCTCCAACTGACACAAAACGATAGCAGCCTCATTTTCCAACTCGTCCAATTTCTGAGGGTCAATAGCTTTGCTACATACTGCATTGAAAAATAAACACAATCTAATTATGGCATGTCGAACATTTTTTGGCAAGATGCCACGAATAGCCACTGGTAGAAATTTTTGCATCAAGACGTGACAGTCATGAGATTTTAAGCCAACTAATTTGAGATCTGTCATTGATACAAGACTCTTTATATTTGAAGAGTAACCCTGTGGCACTTTCACACCACGTAGACACTCGCAAAACCTTTTTTCTCTTCCTTTGACAATGTATGACAAGTGGTGGCAAATATGTCTTGTTACCTCTTGGTGAGGAGCTAACTCCTCTCTTATACCCATGGCAACAAGGTCCAGACGAGCATTCACTCCATCCTATGTCTTGCCCTGAATATTGAGAAGCGTACCGATTACACTATCACACACATTTTTCTCCACATGCATCACATCAATACAAAGGCTTACATTAAAACTTGACCAGTATGGAGGATCAAAGACCACTGACCTTTTCTTCCATATGTTTTTCACAAAAGAATGTTTTTTCCTCTTGTTTTTCCCGTACTTAACATTGATGGAGTTCACCCGTTGATAAACTTCTTCTCCGGTTAAAGCTTTTGGAGCAATTTCGTTCTCTTGACATCCATTAAAAGCCTTTTTCAACCTGCGATACGGGTGATCACGTCTCAAAAATCTTCTATGCCCAAGGTAACAAGTCTTCCTCCCATTTTTCAGTTGAAAGAAACATGTGCCATCTTCACAAATAGGGCATGCTTTATGCCCCTTAACACTATACCCGGACAAGTTCCCATATGCTGGAAAGTCGTTGATGGTGCAAAACAACATGGCACGCAACTTGAAATCTTCACCTGAAAACCTATCAAAGACATCAATGCCTTCTGCCCACAATATTCTCAAGTCATCAATCAAGGGTTTTAGATAAACATTTATGTCATTTCCCAGTTGTTTTGGACCGGAAATCATCATAGATAGCATAACGTACTTGCGCTTCATGCACAACCAAGGAGACAGGTTGTAAATTACTAAGAGAACAGGCCATGAACTATGGATGCTACTTAAGTTACCATATGGATTCATTCCATCTGTAGCAAGTCCAAGCCTAAGGTTTCTTGGCTCATTGCCGAACTCCGGAAACAATCAATCAACTCTCTTCCATTGCAAAGAATCGGCCGGATGGCGAAGGTTTCCATCACATTTCCTATCATCTGCATGCCATCTAAGGTTCTTTGCATCATTTATATTGGTGAGCGATCGCTTAAACCTTGGAATAATTGGAAGATACCATAACACCTTCGCAGAGGACCTTTTTGCTCACATCATCACAACTATCATCACCGCCCTTCTTTTTGTAGCGTGGTGTATTACACTGGGACACTCTTCTTTGTCTTCATTCTCTTTCCAAGATAATATGCAATCCTTCGGGCATGCGTGTATTTTCTTATACTCCACACCCATCGGACATAATATCTTCTTCGCTTCATAATTACTTTTCGGCAATGTGTTCTCTATCTAAGCATGTCATTCAACAGTTTAAGCAATTCAGTAAAGCTCTTGTCAGTCCACCCATTTATCGCCTTCAGATTGAACAATTTCAGCACAGCTGACAACCGTGTGAAATTTTTGCAGTCCGGATATAGAGGTTCTTCCTTGTCGCTACATAGAGTTTCATACACATGTGCCCGCTGAAAAGACTCTGGTCCAATATCACGAATCATGTCCTCTAGTCGATCGTCCATATCTACATCAACTTCCTCTCTTGTGGACACACTTGGCTTGTTTAACACTTCACCATGCCAGGTCCATGTCGTATATCTTTGCCAAATCCCAAAAGTACGAAGATGATTCCGTATCTCCTCAACATTTAGTTTTGGTCCATTCAAACACTTAACACAAGGACAATAGAAAGTTGTTTGATTAGGAAAATTTGCTTGGGAAAATTGTAAGAACTCTTCGACCCCGCTCTTATACTCATCACCTAAACGATGTTTTTGCATCCAACTACGATCCATAACTGTGTTCTGAAATAATATACACACACTTTTAAATGCTTAGATATTTAACTAATATTGACATGTTTGTATGCATGAGTTAGAACAATTAATAGAAAGTTGTATGCACGCCTCAAAATCAGGCAATTAAAAAGAAGAACCTCTTTAATATCTATCACATAGTCCACATTGCTCATATCTAGCATCTCCAATTCCCTTATCTTCTCTTCCACCGTTCATCATTCATTATTATTCCCAAATCATAATTTATAAAACAGACCAAAACACACTCATTCACTACCACTAAACCTTGGAACCGAAAAAAAAATGGTTTGCCAGCGAATCATACTTCCTGATACAGGGAGACACACATCATATTTCCAGCGAGACACACACATTTATTCATATTTCTTGGTTTTTTTTCCAACAAATATCAACAAATAAAACCAAACGTTTCAACAGAATAGCTAGCAATGTAACCCAAAGAGAGAGAGAAGAAGAAGAAACTTACAGAAGAGAGAAGAAACATTTAGAGAGAAGAAGAAGAAGAGATGGCGTCGCAGATGAGAGTGGAAGGCGAGGAGAGTTGTTTGCTTGCCGCGAGGAGAGTGACGGCGCAGAGGAGAGTGGATGCAGAGAGGAGAGGCAGAGGGAGACAAGCAGCGAGGGAGAGTCTGCGGCGAGAATGGCGGACGGTTCATGAGGAGAGAGAGAGAGGTGACGGCGCGAATGAAAAGAGGGAGTGAGAGATTAATAGATATGGAGGGAAATTAATTTTTTAAGAAAGGATACGACCGCGGTTTTTAGCTAAAAACCGGCGCCATATGTAGAGATACAACCGCGGTTTTAAGTTAAAACCGCAGTCGTATGTAGAGACATATGGCACCGGTTTTACCCTAAAATCGGCGCCATAGGTCTCACAATTTTTTAACACTGGGTTAAACATATGGCGCCGGTTTTAGGGTAAAACCGGCGCCATATGTCTCGCATTGCATACGACCGCGGTTTTAACTTAAAACCGGCGCCATAGGTGTTGGAGATACGACCGCGGTTTTACCCTAAAATCGGCGCCATAGGTATCGCGTTACATACGACCGCGGTTTTTACTTAAAACCGGCGCCATAGGTCTCACAATTTTTTAACACTGGGTTAAACATATGGCGCCAGTTTTAGGGTAAAACCGGCGCCATATGTCTCGCGTTACATACGACCGCGGTTTTAACTTAAAACCGGCGCCATAGGTGTTGGAGATACGACCGCGGTTTTACCCTAAAACCGGCGCCATAGATCTCACAATTTCATCATTTAATTTCAAAAATACCACCGCATTATATGTTACGCCGGTTATCTCCAAAACCGGCGTTATAAATATGTATTTTAGGTGTATTTCGCACTAGTGATAATTACGCAATTGAGACGTATATCCTAGTGGTCAAGAAACAAATGAGTATCCTCACTTTCTGATAACTTAAAATAATGAAATGTCGCGTAGTGGCATCGCTCAGATCAGCCATCTAAATGGAAAATTTGTGCAAGCCGAAATTTGGACTTGGTGCACGACAAGTAATTAAAGGTTCAAGTTGGTCAATAGTTATCATTTAAATGATGTTGCCGCGTTGAAACACCGATAATGGTAAAATAGATTGGCAAATACGACATAATAGAATTATATACATGTAATTATAGTACATACTTTGCAATATATTTTTCTACAAAAAAAAAAACTTATTTTATTTATTTATACATATTAAGCTTTTATACTTGTACATTATCTTGAAATTAGAAGACAATAGAGGGCTAAAACATTGGAGAAAATAAAAAGAGAGAAAATCAGTACTCCCTATTGTCCTTTTTATTAAAAATAAAATGGTCATTTTTCTTGGTCCTAATTATAAGAAAAAACATCAATTTCTAAATGTATTTAATGCTTAATTTCTATTTATACCCTTATTTATAGTAAGACTTATATTAATGTGACAACTTATTTCCTATACAAGAGGATTGGTTCATAATGATATTTTTGAAAAAAAAAATTAAATTTTTAAGAGTATTAATTAGAAAAAACTATTTTCAATTGTTTTTTTGATATATGTAAATTAGGATTTTGCTTTTTATAATAAGAACCGGTATTTTTCTTCGTTTGGATCATCACCGTAAAAAGCTAAGGAGAAAGAAAAGTTACGTGGCGTTAACGTTGAAAAGTTTTCTTTGCTGTAAATAGATAGAAAACTGACGAGGAAGAGAATTGGAATAAAACAACCGAAACCCCTTTTAATTTTGTATTCTTTCTCAGTTTAGTCGCCAATGTTCATATAATTGCTGAAATGCGATCCAACAAACTTGTAAAATAAAAACTCGTTACGATAAACCTGAGGCATTGGTGAGACTTCTCTTAAGAATTTATACGCCTTAGGGTATAACAGATTCGTCCCAGTAGCGATTCTAGGGTATCAGAACAGCAAGAAGAAAATAGGAATTGTGACTCAGGAACTCGAAATTGGAGAAGAGAAGAAGAAAAATTATGTTTTCGGTGTAAGTCAAATAAGTAGCTTGTCAGAGTTAAATAATAAAATCCGAAAACTGCCCGCTAATTAAAAGATAATATATCCGTTTAAAAAATAAAATAGTTGTTGGTGGAGATAATGCACAAAATGGTGAAGGAGTTAGTGGCCTACAAATCGAGAATGTTACCATTAGTGGATAAGATTGGGTAAGACTTTGTCACTAAGTAAAAATAGCTAAAAACATGGTTTTTTGGATAAGCCTTCTCGAGTCAAAATTATTTTCGGAAAAATTAATTCAAGAAATAAAAAAGAACATAAGTCCTTATAGTGCATGCAGAGGCAAATCATAAGATTTGCACTGAAATCACCCACTTTAAACCTGACTCATGTGCACAAGGTTCATCTCTTTCCCTATCCACTTTTACCACTTCATATTACATGATAGCTTATAAACACTTTGACTCTCAACAAGTCATCCTACGTGGGACTTCCCACTCTTGAAATATCACGAAAAAACACGACAGCCAACCCGGAGAAAGTTTCTTCTCTCCCCGTCGACAGGATACAAGCTTTCAAAAATCAAGAAAATGCACAAACGCAATTCAAGAAGAAAATTCTCAATTTGCAGCTCAAACGCAAGAAATTGAGTATGTAACCTAACTCGCATGGACCACGTGCTGGGACAAGTGAGAGCGGAAGGGCGCTGGCGGCGTAAAGGTATGGCGCTCAAAAAATTGTATTATGGATATCGTCTCTCACCCCTAGAAGTAGTATTACAAGAGAGGAAAAGAAATTCATTAGCGTCAAATGGAATTTCATAGTTGCTTCCGTCACATTAATGTTTTCTTATTTAATAGTAAATAGTAATTTTTATCCAAATAAATATGAAGGGAAAATTTTTATTTTTTTATTTTTCTATCCAAATAAATATGCAAATATTTTTTTGATTTTTGAGGATAAAATATACAAATATTTTACTTTTTATAATTTTTACCTCTCTTTACTTGTTAGAGAAAAAGTAAATATAACAATTTTTTTTGCGTCAAAAAAAAATTGTTATATTTACTTTTTCTCTTATTTCCTTTTTTAGTGTCCAACAAAGTGATATTCTAGTAAGTTAACTATGTTTATAGGCTCTATAAAATTTATATTTTTTGTTTTTAATTTTTGTACCTACTTTTTAGTCCCTATAAATTATAAAACTACATATTTTAGGGACTAAAAAGTAGGTACAGAAACTAAAAGCAAAATATGGGATATTTATAGGGAATAAAAACATATTTAACCATATTCTAATCCCCCAAATGACATGAGAAAACCACATCTTTCAAGAAAATAATCATTTTATTATTTACATTTAGTCACATTAAAACTTTTAAGTTTATGGGTTAAATATGTTTTAGGTCCCTATAAAAAGGGGCGAATTTTGGTTTTGGTCCCTTTAAAAAAAAATTCTTTGGTTTTCATCCCTCCAAAATTTAAAAGTATTGTTTTTGTCCTTGTAAAATATATGAATTTTGATTTTGGTCCCTGTAAAATATTTTTCTTTGATTTTCATCCTTCTAAAACCTGAAATCATTGTTTTGGTCCCTAATATTCATTTTAGGGCAAACAAATAAAATTCATCTTAGGGGTCAGGAAATTTTTTTCAAGTAGTTACATTTTAACATAGCATCACATACGTCTTTAGGTGTCACATGGGATGGACATATGACCTTTCGTAAGACACATAAGTAGTTAACGGACATAACATGACGACAAGAGCCAAAAACAACACTTTCATATTTTAAAGGGATGAAAACCAAAGAAAAAAATTTACAGGGACCAAAATCAAAATTCGCTCATTTTACATGGACCAAAAATATATTTAACTCAAAATTTATTGTCTACCTAGACGCTGACGTGACGCACGGGGTGAATTATGTGTGGAAAGTAACATTTTTTATTATTTTGAAAATTATAGTTAAATGTGTAAAATAGAATATTTTTTTATAAACAAAAATTATGGGAGTTGGGTCCCAAGACTCACCAGGCTAGTGAAAGACTCAATAAGTATTTACAGAGTTCTTTACATATTGTCCACCAACAAGGTCCTCATATCGACAGCGAGATTCGAACTCACATCCTTATAACATATGAGTCGTATTCTTACCAACTGGACCAACCTTCATTAGCGGTAAAATAGAAATTTGATTACAAGAACTATACAAAACAATATATTTACAATATGATAGTTCGTGCTGTGCACAATATAAAAAAACATAAAAAATTATAATCTACACGATGTGACTTTTTCAACACAAAATTTATAGGATTTTTGTTATCAAGCCATGAATGTATTTTTATATACAATCAAATTATAAAATATAGAAAATAAAATAGCAAAAACCTGCTCCATATAACCATTTATTTTAAACATATCTCATTACAATTTCATCATATAAATCACTAACAAAAAAATAACATGAACAAAAAAGAGTTGAATATAAAAAAATAGAAAACTAATACCTGAGCGAGATTCGAATCCCGCTCTGGCGAATAAAACTGGGCGCCCAAGCCACTGCTGCACATTGAATTTGCTATAATATTTGTGAAACACTAATATATATATTTATATATATATATATATTGATCCCTAATTTTTAAGGGTCCAATTTTTAAGATTAGAACAGAACCTCCAAAATGATTAAGACGGCCCTGATTACACTTCATTTAACTTATTAATCAAAACAAAGGCAAATTAAATAAGGGTAATAAGAAAAAAATAATTATTGTTATAGACAAACTTCAAAGAAGTCTTATAAAATAGGATAAATAAAAAAGTCAAAAGACTCTTATATTTAAGATGGAGGGAGTAGTATTTGAGTCAAGAGTATTAAATTTAGGAAAATACTAATGAGTACCCTAAGGACATTGTTTAAGAAGTCCACAGAAATAAATTTTTATAAGAAATTATGTATTTAATATATTAAAAAGAGATTAACTTAGTTTTATAATGAGTATTTAGCTTATTTAAAATTTTTAAACAATATTTTTAGAGTACTTGTTATAATTGTGATTAATTGAATCGGGAAGAATGCATTCACGTTCCCCAATTTGCAGTATCCGACATACTAGTACGATTTGTGAAGACAAATTTGACTTGCTTTTATATGGGTGACAGTGCCCATATAGAGTACTCCCTCATGCTCGTATTATTTAATATTTTTTGTCTCAAATTATTTATCACCTTATAATTTTAAGAAAATATTAACTAAGGTAATTAAAACCAAATCGGATATTAGACCGAAGAGGGCTAGGGTACAAAAATTTTGGGTCAGACTGAGATCAAACAGGGTCGAACTGGGTTTAATAAAATATTAATAAAATATTATTTTTTAAATATATATATACCAAATATATAATATATATACTATAATATATATTATATATTTGGTATAAATATATTAAAAAATAGAAAATATATAGATAATATTTCAATTTATACACAAAATAACATGTAGTCTAGTGGTAAGATGGCTTGTTGTGGCCTTGAAGACAAGGATTCAAGCCTTGTTGAAACCAAAAATTGATTTTTTTAATTAATAAAGACAACTAAATTTTTCAAAAAAAAAAAAAAGATACGAACCGGTTCAACCCTGAACCAGTCGGTTCTCTGCCAGCCGGTCCAAGAGGGTCACCCGAATCGGACCAAAGCCCGATTCCTAGTCCAACCGGTGGGACCGCCCGGTCCGGTCCGATTTTTGTTACGATGATATTAACTATATTTTTTCAACAATATCCTTATTTATTTATATCTTAACTATCCTATATTAATTGACTTTTTACCTAACGCCTACTGCAATAAGGGTATTTTTGTCAAAATTAATTATTTTACTTTAAAAATGTGTGTAATTAATGATTTTTTTTAAGACGTATACATAATCTTAAACAATAAATAACGTGAGTCGGAGAGAGTATCCTTCAAGGAGTCAAGTTAATACGCCCATCTAAAAGACTAAAACTGTTGGTCAATAAATACGAAATGGGGAGAGGATTCCTCATTCCAATTTGCATAAGAATGGGCGCAGATTTTTCTGAGGCAACATAGTTTGCTTAAAAAAAATTTAAAATTTTACGAAAGCGTATTTTTAAAATTTACTAGTATTTTTTATTTTTTTGGTCAAAACAAGCTTTTGTTTATTAAATTAAACTTTCACGGGTCCGTTTGTTTTAGATTGTGATAGAAGTGACTTTAGAAAATCAATATTAAAAGAATTGATTTTAAGAAATGGATGTTGAAAAAATGGATTTGTGCTTGGTATTAATATTTTAAAACTGAATTTAGAAAAATTGATTTTGTTTGGGTAAAAAAAAAGTAGAATCATTTTTAGTGTTAAAATTACAGAAAAGGATATGATGTGTACTACCATTTTCTTTTTTTTTTATTTTGTGGTAGGTCATTGGAATAAATTAATGATGGCCAATTTGGTAAAATCATAAATCCTGTCAGAAAAGCCAAACCGAAAAGCTTGGTCTTATGTGCTCCAAGGAAACAAGATTTTAGCAGCTTCAAACCAGATTCTCTCCATCACAAATCATAACCAAACTGTCAAGCAAAAAGTCGAAACTGAGTTTTCTTAACACAATCGACAATTTGAAAGCAAACGACATTTTGGAAATCTAAACCAAACATGCATCAAATCAAACGAAAAAGAGCATGAAGATTTGAAATTTGTACTTATATTTGATATTTGTACTTATTCTTTGTTCTTTATAGGGAATACCATAGTGGCATACTAGTGTCGTGCAATCTCAATCAAGATTTTAATAGTCCCTCTTCTCCTTATTATTCCTAAAGATCAAGAAAAAATATTAAAAATAGTGTTTTCTAATTTAATATATTTAAATATTTAATTTCTTAAAAAAATACTTTTTTTATGAATCAACTCAGTTACATAAAAAATAGTTATATTTCATTAATACTATAAGTCTCATTTTAAAAAAGGTATAAATGAAAATTATGCATTTAATGTATTTGAAAATTGATATTATTTCTTATAATTAGGACCAAGAAAAGTGACTATTTTAAAGAAAAGTGTGTTTTTTATCATAAGAAGTGTGTGTGTTTTGAAATAAAAGCAAAGTGTGTTCTAAAAAGTAAAATTAATTATTGAGTAATATATCTGTCAAATTCAGTACACGTTAAAACTGTGACAAAATTTTTTCTCGCTAAGCAGCATCATTCTTGTATTTTTTTGGTTGCAAAACATTGCTATTTGTAATTTCACTTTTACTCACGGTTTTAAACTGTGTTTTGATGGGTACTCTAACTATTATAGGTAGTAGCTCCTATCTATTCTTTTTTTGGGTGAATATTAGCTCCTAATTATTGATGGGAAAAATGATGTATTTATTACATCGAAAAGTGTTTAACTTGTATTCTTAAGACAAATTTTCCTTTTATGAATTCGTTAACCAATGCCCTTAGGGCATGATAGATATAAAATCTGCTTAGTTAATTAAATCATGTAATTATTTTACAGTTTTACAGCTAAGCATAGATAGTTAGTGTTTGTTAGCCTTTCATCCGAGCTTCTCTAAGCTTATACAGTTGTATATATTCTGAATATTGTGAAATGGAAAAGTTAGATTCATTTTCCACCAATTATAACACGATATCAGTTGAAAGTACTATTCCGCATTCTCTCTCCTCTTAGAGATTTCTCTTTTTTCTTTGAGATTTCTTTCGCGTTCTCCGACGCGTTTCTCATCTCATTTCTCCTTCGCGTTTCTCCTCTCATTTCTTCAATCGATTTCTTGTTTCTGAATCTCGTATGGCATTGTCGTCATCTTCTTCCTCTGAAGAGTCGATCTGTGGTTCTCCGAAATCGGTAACCTCTCATTCAAAACTTCTGAAATCTGAAACCCTAGATCCTTATTACATCCATCCAAATGAAAATCCCTATTTGGTTCTTGTTTCTCATATATTGGAAGGATTGAATTACAATTGTTGGATACAAGCCATGACAATGGCTTTAGAAATGAAAAAAAAATGTGTTTGTTCATAGATCAATCAGAAAACCTCTCGTCACTAATCCACATTTTCCTACTTGGAAACGATGCAACATATTGGTTCTTTCTTGGATCAATCACTCGGTTTCAACCGAAATTTCTTCAAGCATTCTATGGATGACTGAGGCTTACAATGTATGGAAGGAACTGCACAATCGGTTTTCACAAGGTGATAATACTCGCATCTCACAGCTTCATCATGACATTTTTTCTTTGAAACAAGCGGACATGACAGTTTCTGCTTACTTTACCAAGATGTGTATACTTTGGGATGAACTGTGTAATTTTAGGCATATTCCATCTTGTACTGCTATATCTGGTTGTTGTTGTGATTCTTCCAAGATAGTGCAAGATTATTGTGAAAATGATGCAGTTATGAGTTTTCTTCAAGGATTGAATGAAAACTATGCAAGTGTGAAATCTCATATCTTACTCATGGAGCCATTGCCTCCCTTGGCCAAAGTCTATTCCATGATTATTCAGCAAGAGAGACAAATCATTACATCAACTCTTCCTAATTCGGCTATTTTAAATGTCCAGGCCCAACCTAATTCATCTCAGGGTCATGGTAGAGGAAAATTCCCTAGTCGTGGTGGTGCTAATCAGTTCTCTACTTTTTGCAACCGCACTAACCATACAATTGATACATGGATATCCCCCTGGATATAAGTCCAAGAAATCTGTGCAAAATGTAGTTGCTAAGCAGTCGAATAATTCTGATTCCAGTGATAAACTCTCCTTGATGAGCCTCATAAGTGATCAAATTCAAGGCTTGCTATCTCTGTTGCCTTATGCAGCTCCTACAGCTACGGCCACTGGTGCTTCAAATCTAGTCAGCGCACATCATGTTAATTCTACATCAACTAGTCAAGGTATGTGTGGTATTACTTGGTTGGCAAGGTATGTGTGGTATTACTTGGTTGGTTGATTCTGGAGCTACGAACCACATTGCTTCTTCTCTCAAATATTTTACCTCCTTCAAAGCAATTAAACCTGTACCAGTGTCACTGCCTAATGGACAATCCTCTTCTGCTACTTATAGTGGCACTATTGTCCTTTCTCCTGACATCATACTTTATGACACATTATTTGTTCCTAATTTCTCTTCCAATATTATCTCTCTGTGCAAACTATCCCAAACCCTCAATTGTCAAGCCATTTTTACTAACAATGCTTGTGTCATACAGGACATTTCTTCCAAGAGGACGATTGGGAATGCTAAGCAAGTTGGAATACTACATACAATGGTGTTCTCTTTTACATCTGTAAATTCAGCTTCTATTTTCATTCAATGTCACCAGGTATCTCTTTCCTCTGTTAGCCTAGATCTTTGGCATCATAGGCTAGGTCATCTATTGTTTTTATTATTCTTTCGGTGCGCATTATGTAAATATTTTGAAATTGATTTTGAATTAAATTGATTTGATTAAAATTTTGTTTGAAGTAAATAAATTTATGTCTGTATGTTTTTACGTTGAAAATAATTTTAATGTAAAATTTAGCATGAATATTTTAAACTATCATGCAAAGCTATTTTTTATCACTTCTAATTCTAAATAAAGTGAAGTTTGAGAGTAAAATCAATTCATTTAAAGTAATCAAATATCTACTCACTTATTGTTCCATATTAAGTGTCGTCTTAGCAAAAGAAATTTTTTTATATTAAGTGTAACTTTATTTTTTTCAATACAACATTAATTTTTTCTTCAATTTTGTCCCAAATAAATATTATATCTGTCACTCCCAAGTCATTATACTCTACTGTACATTTATGACAATGGTTAATACTTTAATGGTTAATAAGAATAATTTAGTAAAATTCTTCTACTCATAAAGTATTTGATTTTCTTAATTCTTGTGAAAAATTAGAGATGACAATGTGTACCCTCTAGGTAGGGTACTATAGTACCCATCCCATACCCGAACTTGAAAAAAATACTCATATCTAGGCCCATACCCGTGTGGGTACCAACTTTAGTACCCGTGCCCGTACCCTCTGGATACCCACGTACCCGTACACACATCGTTACCCACACTTTAACTACAAAAAAACAATAAATAACAAAAAGAATATTAAAACTCAATTAAAAAACAAACAACATATCTTAAATCTACTCATAAAACATTATATATCAAAGTATTATAACTAAATAAAAATATCGAAATTATCGAAGACAGGTAAATATCACAATAAACAGCTAAATTGTGTTTAGAATTATACACACACGCGCATGCACACAAGATTTAAAAAGTTTAGGATCTATTAATTTTATTTCAAAAAATTTATATCATACTTAAAATCATATATATTAGTAATATAAATATAAATAAATAATTATATATGTGTGTGTATGCGGTACCGGGTGGGCATTACAATACCCGTATCAACACTCACCCATTAAAATTTGAGGGTAATTACCCGTATCCAGACCTATCGTGCGGATAATTACCCTACTATTATGGGTAATTTTTGTGGGTACCTAGTAGGTAGGGTACAAATTGTCATCCCTACAAAAAAAACTTTAAACGACACTTAATATGGAACATAGAGAGTATATTTTAACTACTCCCTCTGGTTCATATTAAGGCTCTGTTTGGTAAGACCAAATCGCTAGCTTATAGCGGATGACCTATAGCAGGTAAGCTGATAACAGGTATTTGATAACTACTAGCTTATAACATTTTTTCATATGCTACTTGAAGTAGCGTTTGAGCTTATAAGCTGTATCATTTTTTCTCTCATTTTTACCTTTATTATTTTAATTAAATTCCTCATTTATCCTTTATTAAATGAAGTAAAAAATTATTAACCCTTACATTCTCTCTCTCGTTTATTAAAATATTATTAGCGTTTCATTTTTTTCTCTCATTTTTACCCTTATTACTTTAATTAAATTCCTTGTTTATCCTCTATTAAATTATTAACCCATGTATTATCTCTCCCATTTATTAAAAATGTCCCTTTATGTTATTTTATACTCCCTCCGTTTTCATATATAAACAAAAGTCACATTTTACATTCATTGAAAAATGTATGTATCTGATCCAAATTGTGGACCAGGTAGATATATTTTTCAATGAATGTAAAAAATGACTTTTGCTTATATAAGAAAACGGATGGAGTATTTATCAAGTAGTTCAACCACTAATTTTACCAAATATTTTAAATTCAATCTGCTAACTTATCCGCTATAAGCTCATGCGTTATCCGTTAGCTTATCCGCTATCAGCTAGTTTATCTGTTATACGCTATTTTTTACCAAATAAAGCCTAAGTGTTATTTTATTTTTTCAATACAATATTAATTATTTTCTCCAATTTTGCCTTCAAATAAATATTATATACATCACTACCAAGTTATTATATTCCACTATACGTTTATGACAATAATTAATACTGTAATAATTAATAAAAATAATTTAATAAAATTATTCCACTCATTTTTTTTAATTCTTATAAAAAAATCCTTTTTTTTTAATTCTTATAAAAAAAATCCTTTAAACGATACTTAATATAGAATAGAGGATGCAACTAGCATTCTCGGTCCCAAACAATTCCACCGGGAGGGGTTTCAAATTTTAGTAACGGAGTGAGTTGAATAAAAAAAAACTACTCCCTTCAAACTTATTTATAAGCAAAATAACATAATTTCATGCGGATTAAAAAAGTTAGTTATATTTATTTAATATTTTTGGTTTCATATAAAAAATAAATTAAATTTACTAATATATTCTTAATTTATTAACTTTTTGTTGAGAGTGTGTCATAATCTTGAAAAATAAAAATTGAATTAAATAGGGACATAGTTATCAAAATCGGACCGGATCGACTGGTCGAACCGGTTGGACCACGAACCGGTGTCATTCCCGGTCTGAATGATGCTCTAAACCGCCCTGTACTAAAACCGGCCGAAAAACCGCTACAAAACTGGGTAAACCGGCAAAAACCGGCGAGCCACCGATTTGCTAAGGTTCGAAAAAAAAAACACGGTTCTTCCTCTGTCTCCAGCAAACTTCGGCATACAAGAATAGTATATATATATATATATATATATAGAGAGAGAGAGAAAGAGACATGGGAGGGTGAGAAGAGGAAGATTTGGCCATACGATCGATGAAGCGAGAAGATCATAGCCGTTTGATTAGAGACGTAGAGAGAAGGGGAAAGAAGAAGAAGAGGTGAGTGACGCCGTTCAGTGCATTGAATATGGAAGCTTGCTGCATCATGTATCACTCGTTGAATAAGTAAAGCTTGCTGCGGCTATTAGGGTTCTCTGTTCTCTCTACTTGCAAATGTGTGGGTTGTATTATGACCCGGTTTACTTGAGCGACGAAGTGAAACTATAAGCGTTAATTAATTAAAAATAAACGTGGGCCATGAAATTGGAATGTTCCAGACTGAGAACGTGGGATACAGCTTTATACGCTTGCTGGCTTGTTTATTATTTTATTTTTATTTCAAACAAATATGTACGTTTTACCTTTTTTTTCTTCTCACAAGTGCATGAGTGGGCAGTGGGCTTATTTCATTTTGTTTAATAAATTCATTATAATAACATATATAAATATTATGAATACATCTACATAAAATTATGATAACTATTTATAAATATTATGTTATTTTTTAATTTAATATTGCTTAACATATTGTTTAAGAATTGAAATAATATTATTAAATTATTACTGGTCGAACCCGATTCGACCGTTGAACCTTGAACCGGTACGGTCCGGTTTTGATAACCTTGAATAAGAGTATATTTGGAAAAATAGCATTAAATAAAGTGGAATTAGTTGAAATTTACTTATATTTGAGTCCAACAAATTTAGGTATTTTTTTGCTTAAAATTAAGTCCCCAGGGGATATAATTTAATTAAAAAAATTATTTAAAAGAAGTCAAAATTAATCAATCCTAATACTGCAGTCAAACCAAAATCAACAGTTATCTATTCTAAAATTAATCAATCAATTCATTAAATTATATTTCCATATTGTTTTTAACTTTTTTCTAATACTATTTTCTGGTATCATGTTTTTTCCCTTGTGCATATGTCTCCCGCTTTCAACGTGTGAGCATTATCTATTCTTTTAAAATTGAACACCGCCAAGCTCCCATTTCGCCTATATATATATATATATATATATATATATATATATATATATATATATATATATATATATATATATATATATCTGGTGTTGGCTGAAGACAAGCTCACAGGCTCACGGCAGCTGCAGCCTGCAATCACCTTTGTATTCTTTCTTCCGCTTGGAAAGAAGTAATTGAGAAAGTAACAAAAAATGGGTTCTTTGGGAACAACTGAGAAGAAGCCTCATGTTGTGTGTGTCCCATATCCAGCACAAGGTCACGTAAACCCAATGCTCAAACTAGCAAAGCTCCTTCATTTCAAAGGCGGTTTTCATGTCACCTTCGTCAACACAGAATACAACCACAAACGTCTTCTCAAAGCAAGAGGTCCTGATTCCCTCAACGGCCTCCCTTCGTTTCGTTTTGAAACCATCCCTGATGGTCTACCTGAGTCTGATGTGGATGCAACACAGGATATACCTTCCTTGTGCGAGTCCACCAGAACAACTTGCCTACCTCACTTTAGAAACCTTCTTTCCAAACTCAATAGTGCTCCTGACACCCCTCCCGTGACTTGCATAGTTTCTGATGGTGTCATGAGCTTTACTTTGGATGCTGCTCAAGAACTGAACATTCCAGAGGTGCTTTTGTGGACCACTAGTGCGTGTGGGTTAATGTGTTACGTGCAGTACCGCCAACTCATTGAAAAGGGATTAACACCCCTCAAAGGTAAATTGATTTTGGTTACAATCATGATTTTAAATGGCCATCACGCTAGCGTCGCAAACCTTGCTATTATGTGAAGTCGCATTGCAGTTGCTGAGACATTAAAATCGTTGACGTTGCAACACATATTGCGGTGGTAGAATTTTTTGAAAATCTTGATTACAAATAAAAATAATTGGATAGATAAAAATTGAAAATTTACCTAATTAAAAAGTTAGGTAAGTCTAAAGTGGTTAGATGAAGAAAATATGAGTTTAATTAATTGAGTGAATTTTGTGTTTGACATGCAGACTCAAGTGATATCACAAACGGGTATTTGGAGACTACAATAGATTGGGTGCCAGGCATAAAAGAAATTCGATTAAAGGATATCCCAAGCTTCATCAGAACCACAGATCCAGATGATCTAATGCTTGATTTTTTATTGGTGGAGTGCAAGAGAGCTCAAAAGGCTTCTGCAATAATTTTGAACACCTTTGATGCCTTAGAGCATGAAGTTTTGGACGCATATTCGTTCATTTTGCCTCCTGTCTATTCCATTGGTCCATTGAATTTGCTTATAAAAGATGTTACTGATAAGCAATTGAACTCAATTGAGTCCAACCTTTGGAAGGAGGAGACAGAGTGTTTAGAATGGCTAGACAACAAAGTTCCCAACACTGTTGTTTATGTGAATTTTGGGAGCATTACAGTTATGACAAGTGATCAATTGGTTGAGTTTGCTTGGGGACTTGCTAATAGTAAAAGACCTTTTTTGTGGGTCATAAGACCGGACTTGGTGGCTGGTGAAAACGCTGTTCTTCCCCCAGAATTTGTGGAAGAGACAAAAAATAGAGGCCTTTTGTCAAGTTGGTGCCCACAAGAGCAAGTGTTGACTCACCCTGCAATTGGCGGGTTTCTAACACACAATGGTTGGAATTCAACGTTGGAAAGTGTGTGTGGAGGTGTTCCAATGATATGTTGGCCTTTCTTTGCGGAGCAACAAACCAATTGTAGATTCAGTTGCAATGAATGGGGGATTGGGTTGGAGATAGAAGATGCTAAGAAGGACAAAATTGAGAGCCTTGTGAGGGAGTTGATGGATGGGGAAAAGAGTAAAGAGATGAAAGAGAAAGCTTTGCAATGGAAGAAATTGGCACATAATGCTGCATCAGGCCGAGGTGGATCTTCGTTTGTGAATCTTGAGAATCTCATTCGTGATGTTCTCTTGTGAGAAAAGTTGAAATCCCTTTACTTTGTGGTTATTTGTTGCCATGTTGGTCTCTTATTGGATGTAACTAAAGTACTAGTTGAAGCTAGTCTATAGATTATAGTTTGTTAAATCCTTAAATCAATTATGCATGAAATTAACGTCGTAAAATTAATCTTGGTAAAAGTATGTTCGAGAATTATTTTATATTTTAAAGGCTTAATTAAATTTTTGGTCTCGCAAGTTTCGCGATTGTGCGATTTTAGTCTTCAAGTTCTAATTGAGCTAAGTGAGTCATCAACATATCACAATTGTGCGATTTTGGTTCTTAAGGTTCCAATTGTGCGAATTGGGTTCTCCATACATTGCAATAGTACGATTTTGGTCCCTCTTAATATTTAATTTCTAATAAAAAATATTGATGTATCACGTGTGAGTATGACTTAGTACATAATTTGGTCTAGGTGACATATTAGTTGGCTTAAAAATTAAAAAATCGTCACAATATTTTCAGTTAGACAATTGAACGGAGGGACCAAAATTACACGATTGCGATACCTAGATGACCTAATTTGCTCAATTAGAACTTTGAGGACCAAAATTGAATAATTGTGATACCTTGAAAACTCAATTCGCTCAATTAGAACTTGAAGGACTAAAATCACACAATTGCGATACCTGAGGACTAAAAATACAATTAATCCTATTTTAAATTATTTATGTGAAAAGTGATTTTAACATAACTAATTATGTTTGGATACTGTAAATATTTTTCGACATCTAATTACAAATATGAGTTCGTAAATATTATTAAAGAAATAATAAAATACTATTAAAGGATAAGAGTATTATTGCCGATAAACATTCAGTGAGATTTTCTTTCAACGTTGTTGTTTGTGTTTTGACTAATAAAATTTTGAGTTTCCATTATTTTTTTTTTGAATTTGGTGCAGAATTAATCTATCTATTATTGTTTAGAACAAATTTTGATTCGAATGACTATCGAAGCGCGAAATCAAAATTTTAATCGGGTCAAGCCCTAACTCACAAGTTTATGGGCTCAAGTCCTATATCGATTAACAATCAATTAAGAAAATAAAGCGGAAAGACAATAAGCAAAGTAAATCGTATAAGAGAAAGTCAAATGCTAGAAACTTAAACAAAGCTTTTAAAATGATTGAATTCGAAACAAAGCTTCAATAAGGAAAAACGCATAATTTACATCAAAGTGGAAATGAGTTTGTAAAGTAAATCAACTGATTGAAAATAAAAAGCAGAAACACACTTGCAGTATTGCAAGGTAATTTGAGACTGATAATCAAAATGCTAGACAAACACTGCATACATCATTTTTAGTGTAGCCAGAAATCCTGTTATGCATTTTAGGAGTTTTAGTTGTTTCTGAGTTTTTCCATCTGTCCCCCTTTTGAACCCCTCTACACATACTTATAGCTCAGTCTTTTATCTTTGAGCCATTTACCATATCCATGAGCACATCCTTAGTTCGTGCGCAGAACTGCTCTTCTACTCCTCTAGTAGTTGCAAAGACCATCCATGATCTTGGTAACCGCTGGCCACTACATCCTTTATTGAGAGTAACTAATTTTTGTTCTTATCCCACGCGCTGCCGAATTAGGATTTTCCGCAAGTGCCTTCTGTCGACACATCCTTCGATCCCTTACCAACCTTGGAAAAGTCCAAATCGACCAAACACTTCCCAATTGATTAGCCACCAGCCCAAAAGTCGATTGAAAATTCGAAGTTTAGCCCCACCAATATTTTACATTTTTTTGCTTATCATTATATAATTAAATTATTATATTAATGTTAGGTGCCATATTTTAAATGTAGGTTTCTCGACGGAACTTCAAATATTTGACAAGTGAAGGCACAAGGAGCCAGAAATAAGTGATAAAAATTGGCTAAGTTTAAAAGACTAAGTGTTGTGGCGGTTGTTCGACGGAGTGCATGAAGCGTCGAAGATGTCAATAGGAGCATGATCGAATTAGACTTAGACTTTAGGTAATATATGAACAAACTCGACAGGAAGTGCTACTGTCGAGATTGAGTAGTTTTAGTAAAATCAACTACCGACCCTGTGTTCGTACACGTGTCAGGTTGGATGATAGATAGTTTTTTACATTTTTGTCTATAAATAGTAGTTCTTACGATGTAACTCAGGTTGGATACATGATCTAAGTTCCTAACATCTCGACGGCGAAGCAGATTAAAGGAAAACGATCACTGTATGCCTTCCACCCCTTACTTTCAGCAATTTGCAATTCAATTCAATTACATTTCCAATTATCGTCTTGTCCTTAATCTAATTTATCTCCAAATTTATCTTTTGTTTATGCATTTTACTTCGAACTTTACTGCATTTTTCAAACCTTTTTGAAATATTATTCATTCATACTTTCTGTATTTATTTCTTGTAGAGTTTCAATTTGCTTACTGCATTTGGCTTGTTTCTATTTCAATTTCAATATTTTATTTCATGTCTATTACTACAAAGTCATTTAAGTGCTTTATTTACGTTCCTGTGTCAATTTCAAATTGTATGTCTTACTCTGTGAATGCATGTTCAAACACTGCATTGTTTACTTTGACTTTATTTTCTATTTAAGTTACTTGTCAATCAAGTCATTGGCTGCTAACGGCCAATCTTGCCCATTTACACTTTCAATGCCATTTCGATAACAATTAACTTGTTGTTTGAGATTATTAAGTACAAACTGGCAAAAAACCTCAATGATTAATGACTTAGTAGCCAAGAAAATTGAAAACTGATATCTGGTCGAACTTTTGACCGTTATTTCACTAAAACCATTGTTTTCAAAACGAGATTACCACATAACTCGTCGATCTTGTAATCGTTTGAAACTAATTATTTGTTACTTTGACGAATTTGGTAGAAACATACTACAAACCAAATTTTCCAGTAAACAAATTGGCACGCCCGGTGGGACGAGTTTAGAGTAACTCGTTTTAAACGATGGTTTTATGCATCTAAGAAGTGGAAAAGTAACTGCTTCTAACGTGTCAAGGCAAAGAAATATGAGTGGCAGCGTAAATAATAGTGCACGATACCAAGTGTTACTAATGCGAATGCGTCGATAAGCGATACTAATGCTTCGACCACCAGTATGAACGCTGAGGTAGTTAATATCCCAAGGATGAGTACTACTGTCATTGGAGCGGGTACTGGGATGACAATGGCTAACACGCAAGGGGAAGCTATTCCAAGCGCTGTAGTATTTGAACACCCAATGGTTCAGAGTACTTCGAAAGTTCAAGCATCGCCTGGAAGTGCTAGAAATTCAAGTGTTAGGCCAACACCGCGTGTGACACAACCTCCTTTTGTAATGTCGTATGGTTATCTGAATAACTCGACAGTTCCTGCTATTGGTTTGACTATGTTCAACCAATATGCTAACCAGCCTTTTGTACCTTTTGGAAATTCTTCCAATACTCAAGGAATGGTAGGTATGACTACTACCACAACCAATCGACAAGGGTTAGGTATAGGGGATATGTCAAGGCAAATGCCTCAGAACAATGGGGGATTAACCCAGAATTCGTTGGCGAGCATTCGACAGCAGATGGATGATAGTAACAATGAGATGGTGAATATGTTCACTTAGCAAATGAGTGCAGTTATTACGCCTCTTACGCAGACTACTAACCAAGCATGCAATGCTTTGGCTTTACAAATTGAAAGGCTGAATCAACCATTGGGTTTGGCAGCACCAGTGAACGACAATGTTCAGTAAGACCTAGGAGCTATGCACCAAGGTCAAGGCTTGGGGGGCAATCCACAAGATGTGAATAACCGCAACATGGTGCAAAATGAAGTAGTTCAGCCAAACCAAAACCTTGGTCAAAATTTGAACAATTTGGCTTATGGTCAAGTACAAATCCTGCAAAGGAATCAAGATCAAGGGCCTCCAATGCATCAGGGTTTGGCCAACCTCAGGCACAATACAACTGGAAACTAGATAGAGCAAAACGTTAATCAAGCTGTCAAGCAGATGCTTAACAGGCTTGGCTTCAATATTGGTCAAGCAAATAGACCATATTTTATATCTGCGTTTCCTGAATGGGTACAACAAGTTGAAGTGCCAAGAGGAATGAAGGTCCCTAAATTGTCCAAGCTTTCTGGTGATAGTAGAGAATCAACTGTCGAACATGTTGCCAGATACTCAATAGAAATTGGGGAACTAGCCACTATGGAAGGCTTGAAAATGAGGTTCTTTCCAAGTTCATTGACAAAGAATGCTTTTTATTGGTTCTCGACGTTAAGGGCTAATTCAGTCCATTCTTGGGCTCAACTAGAAGGATTGTTTCATGATCAATTCTTTAGGGGCGATTTAAGGGTTAACTTGACTGATTTATTCAACGTCAAGCGTATATATACTGAGTCTATAGATGATTACATCTCTAGGTTCAAGCAAATAAAGAGTAGGTGTTTTACACCTGTTCCTGAAGCGAAAATTGTTAAAATGGCCGCTAGCGGGTTGGATTACCATATTAGAAAGAAACTAGTAAACCAACACATTGTTGATCTTGCCCAGTTAGGGGAAAAGGTTCGACAGATTGAACAACTCAGGTCTGGAAAGAATCAAAAGAACAATAAGAAATTTGTTAGACGTGAGAAAATTAATTGTGTCGAACAAGATCAAACAGACAGTGAGGATGAGGCAACTACTGAGCAAGAGATAAACCTTCTTGAGTTAAAGGAAGGACCACCTTATGCTTGTCAAGCCTTAATACCTTCCAAGGGAAAGGAAAAGATGTGTTATACAAACACGAAAACATATACATTTGATATAACTAAAGCTGATAAAATATTTGACATTCTGTTGAAAGATAAACAACTTAAGTTGTCAGATGATCATAAAGTAAAAAGGCCTGAGGACTCCAATGGTCAAAATTATTGTAAATACCATGGGGCTTTAGGCCATCCTACTAATGAATGTTTTCGTTTCAGGGACTTGATACAGAAAGCACTTAAAGAAGGTAGGCTTAAGTTTGCTGACAAGCAAAAGCCTAACATGAAGGTGGATACCGATCCATTTGGCCAAGGCATATCCAATGTCGAAGGCCATAATACAAGAAGCTGCAACATGGTGAATATCAGAGCCGAGCAGAAGTATGTGGTGAATGTGGAAGACCCATTTGACATTTACCCAAGGCCTCATGAAACTGTCGAAGACTTTCTGAGGAGAAAGAACAACAGAGGGCAGTTGAAGTTGTGCCCAAATTGTGACAGGTACTTCGACGAGAAAGCTGCTCAGAAAGCAAAGAATAATCAAAAGGTTAAGGCTCACCAGCATATGTAGGCTGGTTATGTGAATAGGAATGTTAAGCCTGTTCCAATAAACCAAATGCCTGTTTCAGTGAACCAGATGCGAAGGCCTGTTGTGAATAGGCCTAATAGAGCAGTTGGCGGATGGTTGGTTGAATCCTCAAGGGAATTAATTGGCAGCAGCCATGGGGTAGCTCCTGGTCGAGTTCCAAATAGGACCAGGAAACCTAATGCCAACGTGATGGTGAACAAGTGGGTTGAGAACTCTGTTAAGGCCCGTTGCCCTGAGTTGAGAAATAGAGTAAAGGCTAGGAAGAGGAACCCTCGATGGACACCATTTTGGGATGAAGATTACCAATTTGGTAGAGTGCCTTATCCTGGTGGTGATCGAGTGAAGAAAGCCCCATTGTCAAAGAGTTAGAAGCATCGTCGACAGGGGATGAAGAAAGCTCAGAAACAGAAATAGAAAGCTGCTGAGATGGCTAAGTCTCAACATGAGAAGTGCTTCATGGTTGGGATACAGAAAGTGCCATTGCCCAAGGAGCCTAGTCCAAAACTGAAGAGTGTGGTGGTTGACGCCAAAGGGACTAACTTTGAGAAGGGTCAGACTTCTCAGGCAAGGGGACAAGTACCTTCAGCATGTTTCAGACAGAATGTCAAGCCTGCCAAGGTTCCTTCGACAGCTCAAGAGAGGAACCAAAATTGAATAATTGTGATACCTTGAAAACTCAATTCGCTCAATTAGAACTTGAAGGACTAAAATCACACAATTGCGATACCTGAGGACTAAAAATACAATTAATCCTATTTTAAATTATTTATGTGAAAAGTGATTTTAACATAATTAATTATGTTTGGATACTGTAAATATTTTTCGACATCTAATTGCAAATATGAGTTCGTAAATATTATTAAAGAAATAATAAAATACTATTAAAGGATAAGAGTATTATTGCCGATAAACATTCAGTGAGATTTTCTTTCAACGTTGTTGTTTTTGTGTTTTGACTAATAAAATTTTGAGTTTCCATTAATTTTTTTTTGAATTTGGTGCAGAATTAATCTATCTATTATTGTTTAGAACAAATTTTGATTCGAATGACTATCG